>CM077080.1:53968777-54602111 GCA_039513925.1 Platanthera zijinensis | reverse complement strand
ACAGTTGGTTCATGATTTTAACTCCAAGACTCATATCTCTAATCACTTGAGAATGAGGGTGATCCTTGAGAATTGTTCTCTTAGGATTTGTTCTCTTAGGATTTGTTCTAGCTGCATCAAGTGTAGGAGTAATCTCTTCATGAGCTTTTTCTTTAACAGTAATTTCAAGTTCAGCAGCCTGCACTTGATTCTGCAGATTGTCTTGTATTATTTCAGGTTCATGAGAGTCTTCATCATCATCATCATCTGAATGAGTGTCAGCAATATCCAGCTGATTACTGTACTCTTTAGATAATCCTTCTCCAATTTCCTTAATGCACAGTTGTTTCAACTCAGCAACCAGAGGGTCTTCTTCCTGCAAAATATTATTCATAGAAGTTTCCTCCCCCTTGAAAAATGGGTTAGCATTATTAAATACTATATGCATGGACTCATCTATTTCGAAAGTCCTTTTATTATAGCACATATATGTCTTGCTTGAAGATGAATATCCCAAGAAGTTATTATCATCAAACTTCTTGTCAAATTTGCCAAGATGACTCTTTTCATTATTTAATATGTAGCAGAAGGGAAAATCATCTATTGTTTCATACTTTGTGATAAGACTTCTATTCAGAACATTGTCGGCAGTGTTAACTGCTTCAGCCCAAAAGGACTTACGCAAGTTTAACTCAACAGTAATGTCCATGATTCAATTATGGTTCTATTTTTCTTTTTAGCTACCCAATTTTGTTGAGAAGTTCTAAGAGAAGAAAAGTTTGTCTTATCTCTTCATCCTCACAGAATCTACAGATTAATTGATTTTCAAACTTTGTGTCATAATCACTTCTGATCATAGCAACTTGAGTGTTAAATTTAGATGGAGCTTGTCTGATGAATCTTAAATGGATCTTAGAAAGAGCACCCACCTGAATCGAGAAAAATCATCCATTATGACTAAAGTAAAAGACTTTCCTCATAAGCTATGAGTGGAGATTGCACCAAATATGTTTATATGCAATAGATAAAGGCTTCTAGGTGAATCATTCTTACCAATTGATTTGAATGATGACTTAGTTTGTTTACCCATTTGACAAGCTCTACATGGGTTAACTTTCATATACTTACCTTTTGGTAAGTCTCTAACTAAATTATTCTTAACATGTTTGGTTATAGTCTTATGGTTTAAATGACTAAGTCTCCTATGTCAAAACTCATTTATGTCTATGTCAGAATTGAATAGACAGATCTTCATTGAGTTGGAGCTGAAGTCAACAACATATGCATTGTCTTTTTATAGCCAGATAATATTATTGCATCTGACTATTTGGCATAAGTTGTGGGTCAATACTATTTTGTATTCACCATCATAAAGCTGATTAATACTGACGAGATTGTGTTGAATACCTTCAACATAAGCTATTTTAGAGAAAGAGATGTCTCCAATTATGATCACAACATAAACTTTGGTTTGACCATAATTGGAGTCACCAAAAATTATCTGAGGGTCATCATTGGCATTATAGTGTTCTAGCAGATCCTTTTGTCCAGTCATACGCCGGAAGCAGCCACTATCAAAATACCACAGCTAGTTTGTGGATGGACAGCCCCTGACCTGCACATGTAACTAAACATTAGTTGAAACCTAGGTTACCTTAAGCACATTGCTTCTACCATTATATGCGGTTATGAAAGTATAAGAAAATCTTTTATGATACCCGATAGGATGGAAGATTATTGGTCTGTTAAACCAACAACTTATAGCATCATATCCAATTTTACTATAAACACAACATTTAGATAAATGTGAATGATAATCAGTAAATAATTTAGTATTCAATTTGTTATAATTGTTTACTAGGGTCTAGGAAGTTTCTTTGACTAGAAATCGACGCAACTGCCTGATTGCGTCGATATGAAGTTGATGCTGGCATTAAGTTGCGTCGAGAAGAAGTAGACGCGGCTTATTATTTGCGTCGATTATGAATCGACGCAGCTGCAAAATTGCGACGAGTTGAAGTCGGCACATGCTTCCTGTTTTCAGCAAGTTTCTTCCCTAGAATACCCTGCCAGTTAGATGAACTATCCCTATTGAATAGGGTTATTCTACCAGGATCATCATCTATAATTATAATTAGTTGCTTGTTGACTCGGCTCCAACCAGGTTTGTTGGAGGACTTTCCTGAGCTTGTTGACTCAGCTCCAACCATAGGTTTTTTAATCTTACAGAGAGATTCTCAGATATATCCTTGAGATTTTGACTCATGTCATTCGGTGAGTCTTCAAAGCCCTTTGCCTTTGCAAACCCTTCTTTTAGTGATTTATTTTCTAAAGTTAATTCATTAATTTGTTTTTCTAATTTTCTTATATCAACTCTAAGTTAATAGTTTAAATAATAATAGTCATCATAAAACATTTTATTTTTTAATTCTTCTAACTCTTTCTTAAGCAGTTTTATTTGACTTTATGCCTATAGGTGATCTTTGCAGAATTCGTTAAAATATTTTTTAAAATAATCAGAAGAAAAATAAAAATCATTAAAACAAGATATTTGGGCTTCTTCATCTTCAGAGAATGCCTCCAAAGTCAAAAGGCAGGCTTCTTCAGCAGCAGAATCTTCTTCACTCTCGGAGGAAGAACTTGACTCGGTATCTGAATCACCCCAGGTTTCAACAATGAAACCTCTTCCTTTCATCATGTCGTTCCTGAAAGACTGCTTCTTGTGCTCCAACGTGTTAGCTTGATTCTTCTGTTCCTTAGGATATTTTGGAGTAATATGTCCTGGCTTCCAACATGCAAAGCAGATAACCTCCTTGTTAGGAGTCTTATCAAACTGTCTTGCTAGCATTCCTTTATCTTCTTCTGGAATCTTCAGTCTTAATCCACCTCCTGAACCTTCTGGCTAAGAGATTGAACATCTCTTCTTCAGTGGTTGATGGATCTCCATCAGATGTCGTCAAAGCAATGGATTTTTCTTTAGGGGTAGAGATCTTATCATTTGTTTCAATATCAGACCCCTACTCTTCAGGAGAAGCTCATAAGACTTCAGCTTACCTAACAAGGCATCTGTGGTGATTTTCATGTGCTATTTGTAATCTTTGATGGCCCAGATCCCTAAATCTCATGTGCTTGAGAAGAACATAAGAAGCTTGTCATTAATCTCTGTTAGTGAGATCTCCTTGTCCAGTCATTTGAGCTCATTGACTATGATGTTGAATCTCTCATAAATTTCAGCAACATTTTCCTTAGACTTCTTCTGAAAGTAGGGATCTTTTATCCTTGCACTCATCAAAAACATCCATCCATTATCCTTAATAAGGATTCCCAGATCTCCTTAGCTGACTGACAGCCCATAACTTTCTGGAAGATCTCACCAAGCATTGTAGACACCAAGATATTCATTGTCTTGGCATTAAAGTCCTTTGATTTCTTTTCTTCAATACATTCAGCTCTAGGGACAAGCTCTTGTGTTGCACTCTCACTGGCATCTTTCTTGTAAGGCATTGGAAGTCCTATCAGAATAGAGTTAATGATGTGCTCATCAATAAAATTCATATACAATTTCATTATGGGATTCAAGAGTGTAAACATTTTCAAAATACACACTGGAGGTCTTATGCATGCAAATCCTTTGAAATTATTGGAACTTTGTTTTGAAAATAGATTTATATAATAGTAGTTGTGGATTTTAAAACTGTTAAGATCTTTTGATCAAGATGTTAAACTTTATTTGATCAACCTAGATCTGATACTAATATACTAATTTTAGGATCAAGCGTTTACCCAATTATTCCAAAAGTCCGGACTGATGGAAAGAATGCTACTTTTTTCCCTTATGGAAGTAGCAAAGCATCATGGGTCAAGTGAAAAAATGGTTTTGAAACATGATACGATATTGGTTATTATCATGTCTCTTTAAAACTATTCTTGTTTTTTTCTTATTTTTATGCTTAAAATCACTTTAACCTCATGTAAAATTTGTTAAGCTAAATAGGGGGAGATTTATGGGAAAAACTCTATTGATTTAACTTAACAAATTATTCATAAGTGATTTTAAATCCTAGGATAATTACTCATATTGTATAGTGAGGGTAATTTGATCATAGAAGTCTTAAGAAGTCAGTCAAGTCAAGATCATGAGCAAGACAAGCTGAAAAGAAGAAGAAAATCAACCAAAGCAAATATGCATCGACTAGAAGTCGACGCAACGTCTACTGGAAGTCAACGTGACTCTAACTAGCTGTCGACACATCTTCTCAAGTAAAGTCGACGCTTCTCCAAGTCAGAAGTCGACGCATGCAACGATAAGATATTGACGCAACGTGAACTATTCAGTTAAGTCGACATAGTCTCATTCTGAAGCAGATTTTGATGCACCTTCCACCAGAATTCGAAGTAGTGTCGACATATATCCAGAATGGACATTTAAGAGGCCTTCATAAAGATTTATTGGAAGAAAATAACTATGGAAGTTATTTAAAACATAGAGAACTGATATAAGAAAAGAGATTATCAACAGAATCTCTGAATCATCTATGGAATAATTTTAATAGGTCAACAGGATTATTGAAGACAAAGATAAAAAAATATTGTCTTATTCCTTCTAAAGATAATTTCCTTGAAGAAGCAATTCAAAATGATACAGAGATACATATACCAAGAATTCAAACAGAAGAAGATACAACACAGAATGCACAAAAAAAGAACACAATAAAATATACAGAGATAAGATCAGATTGTCGACTACAGTTCTTCTTCTCTTCTTCTTCACTGCTGCAACAAGACATTCAGAGAACAATCTGAAAGATAGTGGATCACATAGCTTATAATCCTTACACCTTTTTCTTAGCAAGGATTCATCTAAAAAGAAGATCCATAACACTTAGTGCCTAAAGAATCCTCAAATATTGGATGAAAAAGGACTCAACCTAGAAGGCTATTCTTCTTCTCTCTTACTCATTCTCATTCTATAATTGAGTAAAAAGTTTTGAGAATTCCTCTTTAAAGGATTCAGTCTGGTATAAGATCTCCTTATCAAAAGATCTAGTTGTGTGGATCAAGATCTAATTATCAAAAGATCCAGTTGGTTCTGAGAGTCTTCTTATTAAAAGTCTCAGTTCCTAGTTCTGAGAGTCTCCTTATCAAAATACTCGGACACTATGATAGTGTATTCCTACTAAAGTGGTAGAATAGTGGATATACCCAGATTTTAAGAACCATTATATTTTTGATGTCTTATGTGTTGTGTTTTGTTTTGTTGCTTCTGAGTCTTGTTTTTCTTTGATTAATTTTTTGTTGTGATTATGTGGATGTTAATCTAGTTAATAATTTTAACAAATATTTTTAAATCTATATTCCCCTGCTTTAGAGAATTCTCAGAGACATAAGTCATAATTGTTCACCCTTTCAATAAGTTTCATCCACGCAAATCTAACATGTAGCTCATATGTCATATCATACCACTCTAAATAGTGGTCCATCATCTAGAGGCAACCGCTAAAGGCCTCCGGGTTGGTGACGGTCGAAGGTAGGAGCATTAATATGTATATGGTGAGTAATGTGTTCCCCAACATGTGGTATTTCTCTATGTGGCTTGAGGAACTATCATAGTAATCGCCCCGCCCATAATCAAAACTGCTCAGGGCTCAATCACGAGGGGCGGTGTGTCGAGGCGGATAGTCATCCTGGAGAAAGAACGGTCTATCTTGGGCAAATCTAGATCGACAGTCATGAATGTTATCAAGGTGTCGTCGCAAAGATATGGCGGGCTCTAAGGGGGGTTGATTCCTAGAACGCCAATCTTGAAGAAGAGAAGAATGGTGGCCCGCATTTCTTCATAATGATCGTCAGGTGGGATAGAAGTGTCCTCTCTCCCCCAAGGAGTGGTATGATATCCCTGGTCCTCAAGGGTTTCAATTAGAGTACGTAGATCGTCGAATTGAGTGTTCACTTGAGTGAACTGATCTACAATTAGTCGTTAAAATTCTGTTGGTGTCATATCAGAATTGGAGTTGCTGGTCCTCACATTGATTAGGTTCAGCTCGGACATGGACCGATGAAAAGGTTTACCGCTACACAACATGCAAGTGGAACAAACCTAGATCTCTCATATCAAATCTAATGCATAGCAGGTTGTGGAAGTAGACCAGTACAAAGGTAAACCTATGTAAGTGGGGTTGGATGGACTGGAACAACTTATTTTATATTTTTATATGATGTGTGAGAGATTTTGATTACAATCAACAAGTTAGCAGAGCTACATTGCATTCATAACAGTTTCAATAGGTCGAACAATACACTTTCTCCATCACACGAAGAACTTTGAATTAGGGGTGAGGAGTAAAAACCGAAAACCGACTAAACCGATCAAACCGACCAAACCGCACTGATGCCCGATCCGGTGTCGGTTCGGTCTGGAGCTTTTGAAAACCGAAGGACTATCGGTTCGGGTCGGTTTTCAAGTTGTGAAAACCGATCAAACAGAACCGAACCGAGTAAAGTTTTCCCTCACATTTAGGTTTTTTGTTTAACATAATTTAATATTTAACAGAAACTTGTCTTTGTTAATTGTTATACATAATTTAAATTTTTTATAACATTACTCCAATACTTTTTAAGTTTAAATGTTTAACTGTTTAAGTTTAACCTCACAGAGTCACAGTCACATTTTGATTTAGTATAAGTATATTATCGGCTATCGCTCACGACGCTCTGGGCCTTTTCCGTTTTCCACTTTTCCGCATTCTCATTTCTCAGCGCGCGATAGCTGATAGGGTTTCCTACTTTCCTCCCAATTTATGGCAGTTCGCAGACTCGCGGTGTCGACGACGACGAGACCGTCGACTCGTCGAGGGCAAACGACGAGACCGTCGAGGGCAAACGACGAGATCGCGAGGGCGACGACTGTGGCGACGGGCGACGACTGAATGCTTCAGATTTCTCATTTTTGGCGGTGTTTGGTCGTGCGGCGGGATGGCGACTCCGGCTGTTCATCTTCCTATTCCCTTCTATTGCTTCGTTCTGTCGTTCAGGTATGAATAGTATGACTGAATGCTCTTCTTTTTTCAGTTTTTTTCCCTGCATATGAGAGCATCTTTTTCCTGGTCGCTCTCAAACTTTTTTTCCCGCTTTAGGTATGAATAGTATGACTCATTTAGGTTTTTTTCTGCATATGAGAGCATCTTTTTCATGCGCCTCTCATACAATTTTTTTGCATCTTTTTCTTGGTCGCTCTCCAAAGTTGAAACCCTTCTAATGTTGTTCATGAATTGCTAGAATTCCCAGTTTACACGAACTCGGTGTATATTCTGATAATCATATTTTCCCCGCTTTTTGAAAATTTGTGCATAAATCTTTTGGCATACTTTATTGGATGCTACTCTATTAATGGCACAGATTTCCTCCTCCATCTTGATATCAGAAGAAATTGATCAGAAATTCAGAATTTTAAATCTTCAAAGATTTTGACCTTTTTTCATTTTTTTCTCATTATTACTTTCAAATGTCCGAAATTGTATGTTTTATACATTTTTGTTACTTTCTTATATTTATGTAGATGTCATCTTCTTCAAAACAAAATAAAGGAAAAGAAATAATCAAGGAAGTTGTTGAGATAAAAACTGTGGAAGCTGAACCTAAACCCTCTCAAGAGGAGGATGCATCACATAATGTGTTCAAGAAACAAAAACTTGACGACACCAACACTGAGCCTGAAGGAGCTAATGCTAGAAATAAATCTGCAGTGTGGGAGTGGTTTAGTAAGTTTAAGGATAGTGAAGGAAGAGATAAAGTTAAATGTAAATATTGTAGTAAGGTATATGCAGCTGATCCAAAGAAAAATGGACCTAGCGCTTTAAGGACACATATGATAACTTTATGTCGGTTCAGGCAAGTAGAGACCAAACAGAAAATGTTATCTTTCACTCAAATGAAGGATTATGGTGCAACAATTGGATCACTAAAGGATATTAAATTAGATGAAATTGAGTGCAAAAAAGCTTTGGCTAAAATGATAATTGTGGATAAGTTGTCATTTAAATTTGTTGAACATGAAGGGTTCAGATATTACTCCAATCAATTAGAACCGAGGTTTAATGTACCTTCTCAGACCACTATAGCTAAATATTGCATTGATCTTTTTGATGAGGAGAAGAAGAAATTGAAACATACAATAGCTTCTGAAAGGATTTGCTTGACAACCGATACGTGAACTTCCATTCAAAAGTATGGCTACATGTGTCTCACTGTCACTGGATAGACAAGGAGTGGAGATGTGGAATATACTTTTGCAGCTTATCAAAAAAATATGTTTCAAGATGATAATGAAGTTGAAGATTCAAGTTCAAAAATTCGCAAGTCTGAAATATTGCAATACATAGAGGAGGATGCATTGAAGATACAACCGAACTTTGATATCTTAAATTGGTGGAAAATCAACTCTTCGAGGTTTCCGATTGTATCAAAAATAGCTAAAAATATTCTTGTAATTCCAATATCGACGGTAGCATCCGAGTCGGCTTTTAGCACCGGTGGACGAATCCTTGATCCATTTAGAAGTTCACTACTACCAAAGACCGTTGAAGCACTTATTTGTACTAGTGATTGGTTGCGTTGCAAGCCACATAGTAATGAAATGGATGAAATACTCGTGGATGTTGAAAAATACGAAGATTTGGACAAAGGTAACAATATTACAATATCGATAAGTCAATTTTGTACGATTGATATCTTTTTTATTTTTATGATTTTATCTAGATAAGTGACTAACACATATACTGTTCTTCTTCTGTAGATATTACTGACTAAAATGAGCACTCCTTTACGGTCTACGGATCACAATCAAAGGTTAGTATTTTTCATATATTTTCAATTGATTTCAATATGATATATTTTCTGTCCATGATGTTATTCAATTGCCTTGAGTTCAACTATTCGTAGTTTCAATCTCTTTACTTATTAAACTTGATTCTATGGTATGATATAAAACACTTCCTTTAGAGAGTTCAGAGCATAACTGTATCCTACATGGGCAAAAAAATTCAAACAAATAAAAAGATGGGTTTAATATTAACTATTATATGTTTGTTCACAAAAAACCAACACTGAACCGCAAAAAACCGATTGGAAACTGAACCGACCGGATTCGGTTCGGGTCAGTTTGGACAAACCAAAACCGAGGCATGCCGGTTCGGATTCGGTTTGGGTCCAAACCGAACCGCTCGCAGGCCTACTTTGAATTAAAACTTGCAATATTCATCCAAATATTCAATAATAAGAGATGAAGCACAATATGGCATACTCGTGAATAAGAGGATCTAATGGCCGGCACTAATTGAGGCCGGTTGTCTCTAGCAGTAGGTGGCGGTAGGCGGAGGACTTACGGCTAGATGAAGGGGTTGTATGGAGTCAGACTTGCAGATAGATGCAAAGGAGAGACGGGCGGTGCAGGGGCTGGCAGCAGGGGGAAGGGCAGTGCTTCGTTGTAGGATGGAGAGAGGAGGTGTCGGTTTTGTGATGGCTGCATGGAGGTGTCAGGTTTGCGGTGATTACAGGGATATGTCGGTTAGCGGTGCGGGACGTCCGGTATTGTGGTAGGGCGAGAGATAGGGTTTGCGGTGGCTGCAAAGAGGCGTAAGTTTGCGGTGTGGTTCATGCGACTTTGCGACAGGAGGAGATATGGCGGGTTTAAGACTACCCGCAGGGACGGGAATGAGAGGTGAACAAAATAGGGTTATGGGAGGTGAAAACAAAATACAAACCGAAACGTCGCACCCTTGGTTCTCGCGGCGTCGCACTACGATATGATTGTCAGCTCTGGATTTCTTCACAAGGCTAACAATGGCTTTCATCACCCCTTATCTATAAAAAAAGAGGATTATGGTACCCGACGTGAACGGTTATGATTTGTTCGTTATGCCTGTTGTCCGATTACTAATAAATGATGTCCAAAAATAAAAGAAACTACATAAATGTAGTAAAAAGGCGCTCCGGAAGCGCCTGTGGTCTTGGATCACTAATCCGATCAACATCTCTTGAGCGAGTTCACATAAACATCCAGCCTAGTGATGGATCGATCTCTGATGTCAATCATGTGGGTTATCCTCATCATTAATGCTCTGCAAATTAGAACTGAATTTAGAGATCAAAAGGGGAGGCGGGAATTTGAGTTGAACGTGTGAAATAGAGGCTGAAGAGCAAAAGGCCTATGAAAGAGACAGCATAGAGTATTGTGAGATAAAGGGTCAACAAGATAGAAGCTTATGAAAATGATGTGGGCAATAGAAAATTTACAAGGCGTGTTAGGAGTGAGGTCATTGACGACCGGCGAACGTGAAGCTTCATAAAAGAGAGGCCCTTAGAAGGAGAGGAAAGGAGAAACAAGCCAAAAAGAGCAGTTATGAGAGTGTAAATGAATCCCAAGTGGGTTAGAACAGCGAGGAAATATAATGGAGTAGGGAACTGATTTTCTAGCTGTGCAAAGAGCAGGAGAATCTTGACGAAGCAAAAAAGAAAATTAGAGTGGAGGTTAAAATAACAAATCTGATACTATGTTAGATATAGAAGATTGAAGTGGGAAAGAAAATTCCTGCAAGTAATCCTGCTCTAAAATATATATTTCTTCAGTAGATACTCTTACCTAAAGGCGCGGGTGACCAAGATGATAGTGATGGGTCTGATATTGATTTGATACAACTTTTGATATCTTCATCATCACATTGGAGGGGTCTTTGTAGTCTATTTCAGATCCGCTCATATTTCAGAAAAAGTTGATTGCGCCGAAGGATGAACAAAGTTTTAGCCTCGACCCCCAATAAAATTGAAAGAATCAATTGCATATGTACAGAAAGAACAACATAACTTCTCATAAAAAGAAGTAATATTAAGTCTTTCAAATACAAACTATTTCATGGCATGTATACATAAAGCAAACTAGAAACAAACATAAGGGAATACTTTCACGTCATAATAAAGCAATATTTGCCCTTATGATTTATGACACAGTAAAATTAGATTAATACTAAGTATATTAAAGAGGATAAAACTAGAGAGATAAAACGTGAAAAGGATTAAAAACAAACAATTTTAGAGGGAAAATTTAAAGTTCGCTGTAATCTAACCAGGGCACGTGATATAAGAAAAGTCATCACGACAGGAAGATCTTTAGTTCTCAAAATATCAGCCGCAGAGTACAGTGCCAAAGCTGTCCCTTGTCGCCCTAACCAACAAAGATCGGCAACCTCAGATCCTGTTCCAAGATCTCGAATATATATAGAAAAAAGGGTTGAAAGCGCCTCCTGAAAAGACACGGTCAATGAGGAAAAAATTTAAGTAAAAGTGAGCTCCTTTGTTAAACATGTCCTAAGAAAACTTACCTGAATAGTTTCAGGATTTTCGTCCAAAGCTGCAGCTAGTGCTTCTGCAGCAGCTACACGCACATTGTAGTTAACATGAGATAGAGCATCAAAAAGACCGGAATAGTCAGTGCCAAAATCAAATCCATAGCAATCCCATACTTTCTCTGCAGTTTCAGCAACAACCTGAGAAAATACAAACAAGCTTGCCATAGAATCAAAAATGCAAAAATGAGTATTCAAAAGATTACATGCAAAGGAAAAGAGTTAAATAAAAGATTATTTTTATGGTATATTGAATCTTGGCGAGACACTTTAGAAAAGAAGGGTTTTAGATTGAGCAAGGCAAATACGGAGTATAAGGAGCTTAAACTTAACAGTGCAAGAAAGACGGATGACTTCGTTATTAAGTTGGGTGATCAAGATATTTTTCGTAGTGAGTGTTTAAAATATCTAGGATCGATAGTAAGATGTGATACATAGAATCCAAGCGGGTTGGTTGAAGTGGAGAAGCGCGTCAGGGAACTTATGTGATCGTAAAGTACCACTAAAACTTAAGGGCAAGTTTTACCGTACTGCAATTAGACCAGTGATGCCCTATGGTTCTAAGTTTTGGGCAGTGAATTGTGTACATGAGCAAAAAATGGGAGTTGCGGAGATGAGAATGCTTAGGTGGAAGTGTGGACACACGAGACTGGATAAAATTCGGAATGAATGTATCAGAGATAAGACAGGAGTAGCACCAATTGAAAAGAAGATGTGAGAAGCTCGACTAAGATGGTTTGGACACGTACAAAGGAGACCATTAGAGGCACCTGTTCGGCGTTGTGAGAGTCTAGTCACTAAGCATGTTAAACGAGGGAGGGGTAAACCAATAAAGATTTGGAATGAAACTATAAGGAAATACATGATGTACTTAGGCATTAGTGAGATTATGACAAAAGATAGGGCACAATGGCAACAAAGGATCCATATAGCTGACCCAACTGTAGTGGGATAAAGGCTTGAGTGTTGTTGTTGTTGTTGTATTAAACACGATGAAAAGATAATGTTGAATTATGAGCACGTACCCGTAAGTTTTTATTATCTTATTAAGCACACAATAAAATTACTGTGTACAAAATAATCAAAAGATCAACCCAATTACTGCATAAACAACACCAAAGAGATATTCATAAGCTAAACTTCAATTTTGCATTGCTTATCGCACACCTAGATATCTTAATTAACTGCATAGCAACCAAAACAGATAAATCTTGAAGACTATCACCTGGATAATGCCAGAATTCTCATCCTCGGCGATTTAATGTAAAGATGGACAAAAAATAACATTTATTTGCATAGCCCAGGTCAACAATTCATCAACTTTACCAACCAGTACACGCATTTCAACTCAAACAAATGATAAATATTTCTCCATACAAGATACAACAAAAAAGAGGAAAGAATTGACGCAAGTCCGATGGTGAGAAGAACATTTTTGTTCGATGATACAAAGAAAAACAAAGAGATGGAAACTATGATTAATACCTTTTCCTTTCAAGGTAAGGCTCGCGGTTAAGAAATAAAAAGGGCTTGCAAGTTTGAATGAAAACAAAACATCGGAAAAAAATATAACTGTTGGAACAAATTCTACATCGACAGATATCCTTAATGGGGTAGAACTATTACAAGCAACTAACCCTTTTTGCTATTATAACAATACAAGTTATAAACTATTAGTCACTAGTCGACTATAGGGAAGCGAAGAATAATTTTAAGATGGTTGCATTAAAACTAGTGAAAAAGAGAGGAACGTTAGGACTGGCAACTTTGAAAACTAGGATATTTGAAAATAGATTTAACTTGTTTGGCATGAAAAAATTGTTTGCATATATAAAGTAGAGTTAAGCACTCATGAGGAAAGAAAGGATTCAAAATTTTGACCCCATATAATTAGGATGAGGTTAATGATCGAGATTAGTTACATGTAAATGGGCATTTTGGTTGGAGTTAGACCACCTCGATGAGGATGATGAGACTAAAAAGGTTTGACCCGGGGATCTCCCTACACACCACAATAAGAGTTCGCAACTCGCAAACAATGTAGATCAGTACCACAATATGGTTACCAATTTTGGGTTCTGATTGACTCGGGGAATACGCACAACTTCATCAGCGAGTTAATTGCAAAGAAGTTGGAATAATCCATATCGACATCATTTGAAAATGATGGTAGCAGTGGCGAATGGGGAGAGGTTAAGAGGTCGTGGATGTGTGAAGGCACGCGGTTTCAAGTGCAACATATTTTCTTCTCCACTAACATCATTCCTTGGTGGGCTTTGATGTAGTTCTAAGAGTCAAATGGCTGAGTACATTGGGCCCCATTATGTGGAACTTCAGCTACTGACAATGTTGTTTCAACTAGTAGGAAGGTGGATCAATTGTCGGGGACACGAACATGAAAATAGACAACCAGTTCAGTCATTAATAAGGGAGAACTCATTGCGTGATGAAATGGAGAAACACTTGATTAACTATTTGTACGTCTTCCATGAACCGGACAAACTCCCTCCAAAACTCCAATGTGATTATCAAATGTGTCTTCTTCGGGACAAAACCCCGGTGATGGTCTGACCATACTGCTATTCATTCTTGCAGATGGATAAGCATAACATCAATGCAACCATATATTGCAGCAAAGCACATTAAGTAGATTTTAAATTTCTTCTCCGGCCCTCCTAGTTTAAAAAAAAGCGTGGAGCTTTTTGTTTTGACAATCAGGATTTGAAGTCAAAAACAGCCGAAGGCAAATTGTTGATGCCAACGGTAGACGATTTAATGAATGAGTTGCACAGGGCAATGATTTTTAAGAAGCGGGATCTCAGATCTGGTTGCCATCAGGTTAGGAAGGCATCCAAGATGCGGAGTACACAAACGTCCCCTCCAAATTTCAAGCTTCGATGAAATATTTATTCTAATAGTGCATCCAAAAGTAATTCTAGTATTTTTTGACAATACACTTATGTACATCAAAACATTCGTGGAGCACATTTCACTAATGGCCCATCTTGAGGCAATGTAGGAAAAAGTAGGCAGCTTTACAACTCTTTCAAAGATGGGGGACCGCATATTCACCATCATCACAGCAGTTCAGGATAAAAGTCATGAGAAAATATAAAAGATCGTGCAATGCAGCAATGGCAGATTTTTTTGGGATAGGGCTGAATGGAGAAGGCAAGGCATGGGAAGCAATGGAACTGACAGTTGGTTCCTCCTCTTCTCCCTAGATCTCTACTCTCCTTTAGTCAACTCATTTTCCACCTCACCGACACCATAGTAAAAAAAAAAATCAAAAGAGCAGTAGATTCCTTCAATCCTATACTTCATCAACCGATAACACGATCCTTCGCCTGTGCTAATAACATAATCATCTCTCACTGAATGGTCAGCCAAGCAAGATATAGGCCTGAATTTGATGCAAATTATTAGAAGTTTCTCTCATTACATGGAAGGCTCTAGAACATTGCTAAAACCTTTGTGAAACCCAAATTGGCTCGAATATGAAAGACATCCTTACAAATAAACAAACAATCATTTTCCATTTCAATGATGGATTTGTAACCAACCCACTCTCAGCCCACCATCCATAGTACTATTATCCATGTATGATACATTAATAATCTACGAAAAATTTCTTTCTTTAGTGGCATGGTAGATCCAATATCAATAATCCACAAAGAAGTAATATATAAGGATAACATTTAATAAACCATTAAACAAGAATAAGATTTACAAATCTTTAGCTAAGCACCATCCCAAACAAAGTGTCCCTTCAGTGACAATCACGTCATTAGAGGAACACTTGTGTTACACTTATCTTCCTACCAGCTTGATACAATGAGAAATGGAAAATGACTTAATGGAATGATTCACACTGTACACCTGTTTTGGGGCTTTCATGATTTTTCTTTAGCACACCTCTGGGTGTAGTCACCATTATGAATATGGATCATTTTAGAAATTGTGCAAAAACTAATTCGTTCCCCATAAGGAACGCGTCGCATGGTCCGAATGCGGCGTCTTTGCAAGGACCGTTGCATCTCCAGGACTTGGGTGTAGTGTTAAATATGCAAGAGTACTCGTCGCATGGTCCGAATGCGGCGTCTTGGAAAGTACTGCTGCACCTCCAAGAGAACTTGGGTGTAGTGTTAAATAAGCAAAAGTTCTCACATAAACGTCCTAGAGAAGTATGTCATAGGAATTGTGATCGACTTAGGTTTGGAAGTTGGAATATAGGTATGCTAACAGGAAAAGCGATGGAAGTAGTGGATACGATGTTTAGCAGAAGGATAAATATTTTATGACGCAAGAGACTAGATGGGTGCGTGAGAAAGTAAAAATTTTAGATAATTCAGGTTTTAAATTATGATACACAGAAAAAAATAAAGCAAACAACGGAGTAGGTATTATTGTGAATACTACTTGGAAGGATGAAGTTGTTAGCGTGAGTAGAAAAGGTGATAGAATCTTATATCTTAAAATGGTCACAGCAAAGGAAACCATTAATATGATCAGTGTCTGTGCGCCACAAGTAGAATTAAGTAAAGCAATTAAAATGCAATTTTGGGAAGACTTAGAGGATTTAGTAAGAGAAATTAGACAAAGAGAGAAGATTTTCATAGTAGGAGACTTAAATGGACATATAGAGAAGAAAAATATAGATTACACAGTCATTCATAGAGAATATGGATATGGAGAAAGGAATGAAGAAAAAAGAACCATTTAAGACTTTGTCGTAGCACATGAGTTAATTGTGTCAAATACGTTTTTCATAAAAAAGAATAACATTTAATTACGTTTAAAAGCGGACCAAATAAGTCATAAATTAATTATTTTATGACTCGCAAAATGGATAAAATGATTTGTAGGGATTGCAAAGTCATACTGGGAGAAAATTTGAAAACACAACATAGGTTAGTGGTGTTAGATGTACAAATTAAATATAATAAATTTAAAACAAGAACAAAAATGTTGCAAAAAATTCGGTGGTATAACTTGAAGATGGAAAAACAGGTTGCTTTCAAGACAGCAGTTATAGAACAACTAGTTAATGACTCTTATATTGTTCTTAATGTCTCATGGGAAGTTATGTTTTCACATTTAAAGATAAGTGGAAAGAACGTACTTGTAGTATCAAAAGGTCGTGCGCCCCCAAATAAAAAATCTTGGTGGTGAAAAGAGAAAGTGCAAGATAAAGTGAGAGAAAAGGGGGACAGCTATAAATCACTCTATGCTTGTAGGAATGATGAAACCTTAGTCAGGTAAAAAGTCGCCAAAAAAGAAGCTAAACATGCAGTATGTAAAGCAAGAAGTCAGGCTTATGAAAAATTTTATAAGCGACTAGATACCAAAGATGGAGAGTGTGACATATATAAAATTGCCCGAGCTAGAGAAAGGAAAAAAAGAGATTTAAGTCAAGTAAACTGCATAAAGGATGAGACAGATACAGTTTTGACGGATGAAATGGATATTAAAAAACGATGGAAAATATATTTTTATCAACTTTATAATGAAACAAAAGATAATAAATTGAACTTGAAAGAGTCAAGTAAATCAGAGCAGTATAGGAACATAACGTTTTATCGTAAAATTCAAGCATCGGAGGTAAAAAATGTTCTAAATAAGATGAAAAATAGAAAGACGGTTGGGTCAGACGATATACCCATCGAAGTATGGAAATGTCTAGGAAATGAAGGAATTTTGTGTCTTACATGTATTTTCAATAAGATACTGAGGTCAAAGAGGATGTCAGATCAATGAAAAGAAAGTATCTCAGTACCTTTGTATAAGAATAAAGGGGATATACAAAATTGTGTTAATTACAGAGAAATTAAACTGATGAGTCATATCATGAAAGTATGAAACTATGGGAACGAGTAATAGAAAGAAGAGTAAAACGGGAAACCAACATCTCAGAGAATCAATTTGGATTCATGTCAGGGCGGTCGACCATGGAAGCTATGCATCTCTTGAGGAGACTCATTGACAACTATCAAGAAAGAAAACAAGATTTGCATATGCTGTTTATTGACCTTGAGAAGGCTTATGATAAAATTCCAAGAGAGATATTATGGAGAGTCTTAGAAAAGAAAGGTGTAAATAAATCATATATTGGCATAATCAAAGATATGTATACAAATTCAGTGACAAGGGTAAGGACATCTGGAGGATTAACACAAGAATTTTCTATCACTGTTGGCTTACATCAAAGTTCAGCTTTAAGCCCTTATCTCTTTACCATTATCTTAGATGAGCTCACCAGACATATCCAACAAGCAATACCTTGGTGTTTATTGTTTGCGGATGAAATCGTTTTGGTTGATGAGACGCGCGGGGTATAAACGAAAACTTGAATCTTGGCGAGATAGTTTTAAAAAGAAGGGTTTTAGGTTGAGCAGGGCAAATACGGAGTACATGGAGCTTAAATTTAACAATACAAGAAGGACGGATGACTTCGTTATTAAGTTGGGTGACCAAAATATTTCCTGTAGTGAGTGTTTTAAATATCTTGGATCGATAGTTCAAAACGACGGACGCATTGATAAAGATGTGACACATATAATCCAAGCGGGTTGGTTGGGGTGGAGAGGCGCGTCAGGGATCTTCTGTGATCATAAAGTACCACTAAAACTTAAGGGAAAGTTTTACCGTAATACAATTAGACCCGTGATGCTCTATGGTTCTGAGTGTTGGGCAGTGAATTGTGTACATAAGCAAAAATGGGAGTTGCGGAGAATAGAATGCTTAGGTGGATGTGTGGACACACGAGACTGGATAGAATTAGGAATGAATGTATCAGGGATAGGTCAGGAGTAGCACCAATTGCAGAGAAGATGCGAGAAGCTCGACTAAGATGGTTTGGATACGTACAAAGGAGACCATTAGAGGCACTCGTTAGGCATTGTGAGAGCCTAGTCTTTAGCCATGTTAAATGAGGGAGGGGTAGACCAATAAAGACGTGGAATGAAACTATAAGGAAAGACATGATGTACTTAGACATTAGTGAGATTATGACAAAAGATATGGCACAATGGCGACAAAGGATCCATATAGCCGACCCCACTATAGTGGGAAAGGCTTGAGTGTTGTTGTTACTCCTCTGGGTGTAGTGAAATGTGAAGAGAGTTCAAGTTAACATGATTCACCAGTATCATTTGAAGTGCAAGTGCTCCAACTACTATAATTTCGGCTCATCACTCAAACTATTAATGGTACCCATGTATCATATATAGATTTTCCAGCTTTGAGTGTTGGGAAGTCCATCTTATAGATCACAAATATTAATGTCAAGATCTAAAATATTGTACTTTTGAAGGAGTGCATCAGTGCGTACACATTTCTTGGGATATGGCCCGGTTCTCAAGCCAGCACGGATACGGGTCGTTGATCACCCACTTGTTATAGTCTCCAATGTCTACAATGTCAACGAGGTTACAGAAATAAGATATCGGGTTAATGTTGTCTTGGGTTTGAAGTAGACCCCGTTAGGGAGGGCTTTTTATCTCCCTTCCATTTCCCTAAAAACGCTACCACAGGTTTTGAGCCGTTTGTTTTAGCTACCAATGGAAAAAGAGGTTGTAAGAAAAGGCATTTTAGCCCCTTTTAAGAAAGTCATTCCTGGGTTCCTTTGCTGTCGTTCCTGCAGCGTTGCGCTCGATAAAAGGTTTTTCTGCTCGCACCCACAACTTCTCCCGCAGCTTCTCTCTCGATATTTCTTCGACCATACCGCGCTCCCGAGTTTGCCCGCAGCTTCGCCCAAACGATACTAGTGAAATGCCACTGATGTAGGCATCGGGATCTCTTTGGTAGAATCATAGGCCCTCCGAAATTCAGATCCAGGGTTTGGATACCCGGAGATGGAAATCCTCAACAAGCCAAAGAATCTCAATGCGTGCCCAAAAGCAAATGAGGATTTCTACAACCGAACACTATCGGGAGGGCTGATCAACATCGTCTATTCCATCCCATCCTTCTACTCCTCATCTCCAAGATAAGTGAGTCGATATCCTCCTTCATGGTGAATCCTTTGCTCCTTTTGTTTTACATTTTTAAAAGCTCCCCTCAAAACAAAGAAAGTTGGGAAAATCCTCCCAAAAATCCTCCCAAAAGTTTCCATTTGCAACAGACGTTTTGCAAAAGCTCATTTTCCTACCATCCTCTTGTCATCACTCCTTTTCTTAACGCAACTGCTCTCCCAAACAGGCCCTTAGTGAATATTAGTGGTGGGGGATATAATTAGATTATTTTATATTTATATAGTATATAATATGTAATACAATATAAGTATAAAAAACATTTTTAATAAACGTTAAAATATAAACTTTATATATATATGAGACTGCACGGGCCCCCGTGAGTGCCCAGGCCCGGACGGTGCCCAACTACGATGGCGCTCCAGCTGCCCGCAGCCCCCAGAGCTCATTAGAAAATCGAGCAACAGTCGGAGCACTAAACTCTGAGGGATATGTGAGCAGCAGGAGCGTCATCGTGTCACCCAGTCTCCCCACTCCCCCTCCCATTAACCCCACTCCCATATTTCCAAGAATTGATTCAAGCATCCTTGAAGTCACCCAGTCTCCCCACTTCCAACCTTCAATCATGCCACCTGACCCCACTACACTCCTTCAATCATGCCACTTGTTTCAACCTACAGTTAATAAGGCGAGGTGGCGGAAGGTGATCAGTGTCGGCAAAAACAACCGGAAACATATCCAAAACAATTTGCAGGGCTGGAAGTGCCGATAGGCATGGGGCATATGCTCAGACACGTGTCTTAAGCATGTGGCAAAATAAATGTCAGTCGTTTTCTGACTAGAATGGAAAGAGACATCCCGACGCAAGAGGGTAATGTCGCTTGCCAAGGTTGAGTGAACTGCACTGCCATGTTGTCCCAGGACATCGCCCAGGGCGCGAAGTCACGCCACTTCGAGAATAATATCCACCCCACCTAGCTCAAAGTCGTAGAAGTCGTCCAAGAGAAGGCATGGGACCGTCATGAGGGCGAGCCCTGAGCAAAGGCCGCCAGTCGTCCGACAGGGGCCGTCCCCTAAACAGACGTAGAACATGGGGCAGGGGTCACCGATAGCGTTAAAAGTCTGTTGAGTGTTCCAAGATAAAGTTGTGACTAGCACCACTATCAATCATGATGATCATTAGGGCCCCCTGTAGTGATACAGGAAGTTTCATCGTGTGGGGCCAAAGATCCCTTCAACGACGAAGAGTGGAATGTCGGGATGGTGTAGTGCTGCAAACAGAGTATCGTCGTAATCAGACTCATCCTCCAAGGCCTCAAAATCAGCGACGATAAGCTCTAGTTCCTTCTTGACAATGATGGCGGGTAGTTCCTTCAGGGGGCAGTCATGGTTCGATGAGTAAGCGGTCTTGTCTCTCGAACGGAGATCATGGTATTCTTAATTGGACAATTGTGGGAGTGGGTGGCATGCGAGGGCACAGCGGTGGTACAGGACAGTTGGGAAGTCTGTGGGCCTCCATCTGTGTTGGGTGGAACGTCGTCGTGATCTAGAAGCTGGGCAAGGAACGATAACAGGGGATGAATGTCTAGTGTCCATCGTCCTGAAGTTGAAGTCAGCTTTGACCAAATGAGTGATGTTCATGAACTCCAAAATGGAGAGCATGTGGTGCGTGCGCAGATAGAAGAGGATATGTTGTAGCAAGCTATGCACTAAAAAATTGAGAAAATGGTCAGGAGGTAAACCCAGCACAAGTGTGGCTAAGGCAATAAAGTCGTCAATGTATTTGCCAAGGAAACCCATTTGGTGGACGCCATAAAGAAGCTCCACCGTGGTTCCCGAGAAACATACATCGTAACGACAGATAAGATTTTGTTGAAGGTCTGATCACGAAAGAGTGGGTTTTGATTGACAAAGCCAATGGGCCTAGTAGATGGTTGACACCACCATACCAATGAGAGTCGTGGTGACCTTAAGTGACTCTGAAGTCTAATGAATGGCGAAAAATAGTTCTGCATGGGCAATCAACTCCATAAGGTCGGCGTTGTTCAAGGGGGGAACGTCGAAAGAGCGATGTAGTTGAAGGAAGGTTGACGGTGGTAGAACAGGATTTTTTGGGGTCTCCGGGGGCGCATCTAGAACTGATGGGTATTCTGCATTGGAGGTAGAGGATGTATCCGAGCAAGTGGCAAGCATAATGTCAAACTTACCATTCATTTGCTGCATTAAGGCTTGGAGGGAAGTGATGGAGGCCTCATGAGCATCGAAACGGTGGGAGATGGAGGGATCCATAGGGGGTTGAGGAGCAGGCACGTTTGAGTGCACCATAGACTGGAATATGGAGGACATACACGCAAGGAGGTGAACAAGTGCTACAACAGCAGTTGATCTCGTCAGCCATAGGAGGCGGTGGAAGCAGCAAGAAACCCGGGCGAGGCGCGGTGGCTGGGGTGGGCTTCAGTTGTCACAGAAAATGTGGCGAGGGGAATCATGACCATAGTAGGCATCGGCGGTGCGGAAGCGTTGCAGCGCAAGAGCGTCGAGCATGATCCGGCAGCGTGTCAAGCGGGATACGAGCGTTGGTGCGTCGATGTTGCAAGGAGGGGTACGAGCAGGATTGCTAGATTGTTTCGAGAGGTGAAATCCGTGGTTGGAATAAAGCAGGTCGTACCAAATGTTATGTGGTCGGGGGAATGGGTTTGATAGCTCTAGCGAGGCTGCAGGAATTTCTAGCAAAGAAGAGATAAGGGAGAGGAAGAAGAGATGAGAGAAATAACCCCTAAGGTTCCAATTTCATAATACAACCAAGATGTCTTATACAAAGCAAAGAGTGTTTATATAGCATCCTCTAGGCCAAAATAAACGGGCTAACAGTAAATACCTAAAATGCCCCAGCATAAAGAAAATAAATGGAGTTCCAAATAAATGTTCGCGCCCTAATGCCCTTCTTTTGTTGATATATCCTTGACAAACCTTTCACGGTGTTGATATGCTCGCCACACCAGGGGGCGTCCCCCCCCCCCCCCTCATCGACATCTGTAACACCAATCCTTCTAGCAAATAAGCATTGTAAGTTTATTGATTGGATGTATTTTCTTTAGTATCAAATTGTGTGATTATTCTTTGTTTGGGTTTTATTAATTTAAAATTTCTCGTGATTGTTAGGACATATTCTTCTGCGTAGTTTTTTTCCCGCACTCTCACATATAGAATGTATTACGTATTTTCCTATTTTGGGGCTCAGTATGATTGTGGCTTGTCATTAATATTGTATATAAAGTTTTTTGTTGCAAATTTAGTTCATCGACCATGTGTATAAAGTTTGATGTTGCAAATTTATATTATACAAGCATATTCGCAAGGGCTACGTCTGTGCATGATGCTCTTGAGCATCCTTCCGCCGCATCCAGGCGGGCTTCGCCCGCCTGCGCACGGGCTTCACTCGTGCTTGATGCTTCAGGCGGCCTTCGGCCGCATAGACGCGCGCTTCGCCCACTTCCACGCAATCCCAGTCCAGCATGACACCCGCCACTCGCAACCCACCAAAGCACTTTGGTTGTTTGATTTTGCATACGCGCTCTGGGGGACCGCGAGTGGCGGGTGCGGGACCGAGCTGGTGGATTGCGTGGAAGTGGGCGAAGCGAGCTTCTATGCAGCCGAAGTCCGCCCGGAGCATCAAACACGGGTGAAGCCCGTGCGCAGGTGGGCAAAGGCCGCCTAGATGCGGCAGAAAGCCGCCCAAGAGTATCGAGCACGGGCGTAGCCCGTGCGAATATGCTCGTACTAAGTAGTTTTGTCTTCTAATATTATCTTCATAAAAATTTTAATATTATAAGAATATAAATATGACAATTCAAAATTTAATAATTAATTTTAGGATTTTATTAACTTCATTTGAATAGTACTAATTTTAGAAAGACAAAGCTAATCAATAATTTATTAATTTTTGGATTGTATTATAAAAATATAATGTTTTTGTTTATACTATATACTTAAGATTTTATTTATATCTGAGTGCCTCCGTCGTGCCTCCTCAAAATGACTACCGATGACGTTGCCGAACTCCGGCGAACAGCAGTCGACCGAGCGAAATCTGGATCCACAGGGTACAAATTGGCCAGTTGCACTGATATGATGAGCGTCGAATCAAGGCTCTACGTCTTGTGCGGCTCGGGCGGTGGCGAACAGTTTGGGCTTGCCGGGTGAGGCGGCTATCGCGGTGGCGGGGTAGGGTTCATGTTACAAGGGGTTGCCGAAGCAGGGGTGGAGGCAAACCACCTAAACAAGCCTTCGGCGACTGGACCGCCTCCGGCCTACCCCCGTCGGGGTCGTCGGCGTCCGGCGACCCCGTCGGTGGGGTCCAGTCAGGACGTCGCTGACGCATCCAGCGGCGGTGGCCTAAAATCAATTTTTTATAAAATGGATCGCCGGCGGAGTACGGGGGAGGGGTAATTTTGAAACTTCAAATGTAACCGATGTCTGTTGCATTATAGAACTTGAGAGTTAGCATATTATATAGTATAGATATAAAGTTTGTTGTTGCAAATTTAGTTTGGCGACAAGGTGTGATAGCTCATATAGTCGTCTTAGGACTTCCCCTACATCAATGCCCAGAAAGAGTCTGAGAAAAGAAGTTATCGCCGACAAGAGGAAATATACAAGTTTGTCGACGACAGAGAGGAAAGCAGAGGAGAAGGGGGGAGAATTTTGTTAAAGGATTCACTGGCAAAGGGCAATTGCTAATCCGGATAAGAGATTGAGAGAGAGGAATTTGCGAGAAGATTGAAGTCCTTCACAAATGGAATATAATGTGTGGCTTAAATATCACAATTCACCACCAACTCCTCAAAAGAATGGGGAAAGTAAAAATGAGAATCGATTTTCTTAGCAAGAGGATCAGAGGATACATGTTCTTTTAAGAGGGGATTATATTTAGAGTTTATCACATAAAAGAAGAGGGAGGCAAGTTCAAATAATTTATAAGCTTTTGTGGGCAAAGTAAATTTGACCCTCAACATGTTCGATCGTTGTTATGGGGACTGACGACGCTAGTTATCTTCGTTATCTTCAAAATTATGTTGTCTTATTTTTAAAGTATTGTTCCCATTTGTCGTAAGCCCAAATAGGGGGTGCGTTTGTGAACTTAAATATTGGCCGGCTTGGCTTTGATGGTATGCAAGAAATTATAACCGAAAACTCTCTCTCTCTTATTTTCCTCTCTCCATATATCTCTCTCTATCTAACCCACGGGAAATATCATGTGCGTTTTCCCTAGCCGCAATCCGCGCGACTTCCGTCATCCCGATTAGCGCCGCTCCTCGACCGCCATAGCTCCTCCGCAGGTCACGAGATCAAAGAGGGAGGCTCACAACAATCGGGTATCAGAGGCCATAGCCGACCCTCCGATCTTCGGCTCTTCCTCCGCTCGCCCAACCCTGCACTGTCGGCACCGCACAGCACCCGATCCTTCTTCCAGCGCACCGGTACGCCTTCCTAACCCCGCGTCCACAACCCAGTAGCACCGCACGCTCGTCGACTCTTCTCCCAGCCCCACGGCCCTTTCTCCGGACGATTCTGCGGTTCCCTCCCACCGTCCCAGCCCCAAATCCACACCCCGGTGACTCCTCTCCTCTGCCAACCTGCTTCCAACAACGTTGGGTATCTGACCAATCCTATCCCTGTTGGAGGACAGTGCTCCCTCTCTCGCCGAGATCATAGAACTCTTCCAATCCAAGCTCGCGACTCAGAACTCCAAAATGGACGCCCTTAACGCACGCTTGGATGCCCTACAAGGGGATGCTTTCTCCTCCGCCTCTGCACACGGCTGATCACACGCTTCAGCAAGCAGAGTGGACTTCGTCGCTCCTACAGACGCGGACAACCCCGTCTACGCACAAACTGTAACACCTTCATCCGTCAAATGAAATATAACATAGGGTCTGGCTGGGGCCCCACGTCATATTCCACAGACAGTCAGCGGGGTTACATGTTAATATCAAAAGATCAATCGTATCCTAACTAAGAGCATTCAAGTGGAAGCTTCAAGGTTACCTGAACTCAATTCATGTGAATGACCACTATTATACAAATCAGGAATGTTATACAAAATACAAAAAAGTCACGGCCTTAAGGCCTTACAATTTTTTTCCCCAAAAGAGTGGTTTACAAACATCGGCTCGCAGGCCGGCAAAACATGAAAACAATAAAGAGCCTTCGATTGGCCTTCAAGGGCCGGCATAACATCAAAGGGCTACAACCTGCTATTTCTCGCTCGGCTCTCCAGCACCTGCACAGGGACAATCCACCACAAGGATGGCAAACAAGGCAACGGTCAGCATTAGCTGACTAATTTATAACGACTCTACCTCATACCCGGGGCAGTCGTATTCCTTCCTTGCATGCATGGAAACCATGCATAGATATATCACAAGAAGGTACAACTCGAGCACCATTCAATATATCATAAACGTCTGCATCAACTGTCAAACGTTCCGTACACTCAGGGCACATTCTCGGTGTACTGGAAACACCAGTCCCACCACCGTCCAAAAGTCCGAGACTGACGGCAAACTATGAGCATTTCATGTCCGGCATATAGCCAAGACTCTCCTCCCTCGTGTCAACGGTCTATAACACCATGACTTAGGGCGCGAACAGTTCAGCCTTTTCCCGTTGCTCATATCGTCAAGCCATAGCCGAAATCCGAGCTTCCATGGCTAAATGGACAGACGCGGGTTACATCACCTTTCCCGAGGAGTTAAACATAACCGCATTACATTTAAATAGATGACTCTCACGGCACCCAAAGCTAAGCACCAAGCATACAGCACACATACTAGCCGCACGGTCTCCGAGAGACAGGCTTCGTAATCAAAATGCTATCTGGGAGCTATTGCCAGCAATAACCACTATCGTCTGACGTTAACAATAGAATTTCTCTTTCTGTACCCAGACTCAGCCACAACTGGAACATCTGTCCAGAAAAATCTGCAGCATCCTGCAGTGCCATAAAAACTGGACTTTCACAAAATATAGTTCATCAAGAGTTATCGCCAGCGATACTCACTGTCGTCTGGCGATATCCAACGATTCTCACAATCGTGGTATTTTCTGGGTATTTTCCTAGAGTGTCTCCAGTACTTCTTGCTACTCTCATTCACAGGCACAACCCTTCAAACTCCATAAACTACCCGTTTATACTCAGAGTATTCTCCGTCACGCAAATTAAAACATCAACAATCCAGACCAACTTGTCTGGATGGGCTTCACACAGCATGTTTATTCCGTACTGCGATTTCCGAATTCTATATGCAAAACTACTCGGGGATATCACGTATCAACCCATCGGAATTCTCATCGCTTTTCCACCTTTTGGTGGAGGATTCCATGCATATGCAAAAAGGAGGACTTCACTTGTCCAAGAAGGAAGATTGTTACCCTTATCGATCACTTAGGAGTCATGCCCTTGTTCTTTGATCCGGATGGAACTGATCGTCACAGCTTCCTCTCCGTGGATCTAGCGTCGACTTGTAATTCCGATCACAAGCACACCTTGGATCGCTTCTCCTCTTAACCTCCTGGACTTTCTTCCTTCTCTTCCCTCAAGAATCTCAAGAACCAAGAGAGAAAGTGTGAGAGAGCAAAATGAGAATGCAATTTCAAGTCCAACCCTTAACCGTCGCGCGGTATCAAAGGCGGTCGTCGCTTGGCCCAATGGACATCGCACTGTCGCCCAAAACAGCCTCCACCTTACTGCCACGTGGCAAGCTACCGCCGGTGTTAACTCACTACCACCGAGCGGTACCTTCCCGAGGCATCAGTCAATTTAATCCGCTATCGCCGCGTGTTAGCTAACTACCGCCCCGCGGTAGTCTCTCAACGCTTCGTCGAAAGCGTTAAGTGCGTCGAGTGATATCGCCATGCTATAGCTCACTACCGCCGCGCGGTAGTCTCTCAACGCTTCGTCGAAAGCATTGAGTACATCGAGTGGTATCGCCACGCGATACCTTTCTACCGCCGCACGGTAGATACTCGAGACGTCAGTCGATTTAATTCAAGGGTTAACGCCGGCGTTAACACTACCACTGCGCGTTAACTTCCAATCTTTCCTTTTTCAGGATTTTTGGGGAATTACACAAGCTATCCGGATGGATTTTCCTATCCACGGGGACCACGAAGATCCTCTTCTTTGTCTTACCCGTTGTGACATTTTCTTCGCCAACCAACGCACGCCCGATGACGAACTTGTCGGCATCGCCTCCTTCCACTTACTTGACCCGGCACAATTGTGGTTCACACAACTTATGTGGGAACGCCCCAATATTTCGTGGGCGAAATTCAGTGTCGTCTGCACCCTGTGGTTTGGTCCTGCTCTACAAGGAAAGCCACTCGTAGACCTTGTGCACCTCAACCAGGATGGCTCCATTAACAAGTATCTAGAACAATTCCAAATTTTATTGTCTAGGGCAATGCCCGTCTTACCGGAGCAGAAAGTTTCCCTCTTCATTGCAGGCCTTCACGAGCGGTTACGTTGGGATGTGGAATTCCTTCTGCCACGTGATCTCAACACAGCTGTGAGCCTCGCCAGGGCTTGTGAACAGCGACTGCTATTAGATCGTCCGCCTTTGGGACGTCAGGACGATCAGGGAGCTTACTCTCTAGCCAGCTTGCCTGACAAGGCTCCAATCCGGGAAGATCCACCGCGGCCTACTGTCCGCCGCCGTTTGTCCCGCCCCGAGATGGTCGAGCGCCGCGAGAAAAGCTTGTGCGACAATTGTGATTAACATTCCACACCGGGAAATCAATGCAAACGCTTATTTTGGCTCGAAATAGATGATCCTCGCAATGATGATACGACAGGCGGAGAAGACACTGCAATACCCTTCGATCCAGCTTGAGGACAAGCTGTCTTCGAACGGGGGCGGCGATGTTATGGGGCATGACGACGCCAGTTATCTTCGTTTTCTTCAAAATTATGTTGTGTTATTTTTAAAGTATTGTGCCCATTTGTCGTAAGCCCAAATGGGGGGCGTGTTTGTGAACTTAAATATCGGTCGGCTTGGCTTTGATGGTATGCAAGAAATTAGAACCTAAAACTCTCTCCCTTATTTTCTTCTCTCTAACCCACGAGAAATATCATGTGCGTTTGCCCTAGCCGCAATCCGCGCAACTTCTGCCGTCCCGATTGGCGCCGCTTCTCCTCGGCCATCATAGCTCCTCCGCCGGTCACGAGATCAAAGAGGGAGGCTCACAACAATAGCCTCTTCTACAACATTGATTTTAAAGGACATTGTTGGTTTGAATTTCACTCCTAAGGAATTTAACATAAGCTTGAGTCAAGGTAATATCAATTGTGATTTGAAATTTTTCCATATTAAATATCAATGGCAGTCCATCAAATTACTCATCATATGGAATTTTATTTATACGTTTAAATTTAATTAATGATTTTTTTACATGTTTTAAGAATGTATGTTCGACCTAATATCAACCCTCAACATTTCTCAATTAGATATGGTGAGGGTTCCTGAAGTTCCCCGTCCTATAAAAAAAATCCAGTATAGAATTTCCATCAAGGATAACAGTACGCATATACAGATATAACCATAACTATCTCTTAAAATCAAAAATCAGCAGTAATAATGAAAAAGATAGCAGGTAACTATTATAATTACCTAAGTAATAAAAATGGGAAGAGCAAAGAAAGTAAATGTTTACGTTATGTGAAAATCAGCATAAGAGGGTGAATTTTTCAGGAAAAAATCAGAGAAGGCTGGTAATTCATTACAATATATCACCTTTTCTGGATCATGCAAGGCAATCCAAATTCTTGTAGCAATTTGAAGATTCTGAGGCATAGAATGTCCAGAAATTGAAGGAATGCAATTTAATGCTTTCAAGCAGGAAAGTCTAACATTGACATCTTTAGCATAAATTCCGCACATAGCCTGCAAATAATAACGATCCGGATAAAGAATTCTCCAAATAATGAAAATAAGAAAACTAAGAAAATATAAATGAACTCACAATTGCTATTTCATCGGGTTTTAATCCTAGACATATCTCATTTAACAAAGGTCCAACTGATGCTTGATAAGCAGGAACAATACCAAGAACGTGATAAAGGACCTGTAAAACAAATTGATAATAAGTAAAGACCATACAGTTTATCTGAAATTCTAAACATAAGAAATATAAAAGCCAAAAGATCTGAAAATCTAACTTCTAGAATTCGTGCCCTAGGAAGAGGTAATATAGGATCCACATGCATAGAGATTATATGAAGAACATCATCATGGAGAGCTGTTTTCCTTGATGAACGTAAAATTTGCTCCAGAATCTGTAAACCATCAAAGAATTCAATCAAAATGCACAAAAAATATGTTAGCTTTGCAGTCAATAAATAATTCAGACCGTAAGCAGGAAACATACCGGAAACACAAAGGTAAATGAATCGGCCGGGAGCGGTCCAGACTTGCAGGACGCTAGTAGCCCTGTGACTATCCTTTCAAAAATACCCACTGATGGCCCATTAGTCATCTCCTCTTCATTGATAGGAGGAATAAGTTCACAAACAGTACGCAAATCCTCGGAAGAAATTATGTTAAGAGCTGCAGTTATTTCACTGGCCCAATTATTAAGGGGAGGAGCTAAACATCTAGCAAGTTTTAGCATGGTGTCAAATGCAGCATCATTTACTACCCTAGACTGAAGTAAGGGCTCGACATATTTTACCTGTTAATAAGATTCAAAAAATAAACAAAATTGAGCAAGGGGAAGAACCCAAGAAGATAGCTGGAATGATTCATTTACAGAAATACAACAATCAATCGAGAGTTGTAACAAAGAGATTGATGGGGATTGGCGAGACCTTTTGGAGCACGATGAGTTTTGGGATCGTTCAGGGCTGATTGGTCACCTGCCAAATTTGATATCGCCCGATGAATGACCTGAGTCAGCGGTTACGTCCGGAACAACGTTTCCACATATTTATGTTTCCTTTGGTGTTTTATTGAGCGAGAACGAACAATTACGTGAATGGTGAATCATAGACATGCGCGATCATTACCTTAGTCATGCTATTATTATAAATAGCAGAGGGGGCTGGTTTTGAAGGCAATTGCAGATTTCGGAAGAGACTTAACAGAATCAGGCGATATCTCGTGATGTCGACTCCACGAAACCCCAATGTGTCGACTCCTTGATATGTGCCTTTGTTTCCTTGTATGTCATTGTCCTTGCAATTCCTCCTCCCCTCTCCCGCACCACCAGCCGCCCACCCTAGTCCACCTCCAAACAGCTGCTTTTCCATCTTCCCGACCTTTACACCCAAGCTGGCCCCTGGATCAGCCTCCAGCAGCCCCAAAATCCCCACCCAGCCCAAAACTAACCCATCCCCAACCATCATAACTCCAGTCCAGCCCTCTCTGAGATCGCCACATGCTGCAGCCTCCTTCTAGCGCCTCAAAACTACCATCGGCCACCTTCCTGCAACGTTACAGTCAACCGCCAGCCATATAATCAGCCTCCTAGAACCGGGTGACCCTATTCCTTACCCAGGAAGCATGGCCGACCTTCCCCCATACGACCATCAAAACCCCAGTCCCTAAAACCCCAACAAGACACCTAAAGCTCCAAAACAGACACCGTTCTCCTACGGAAGCCAACAGGCCCCTCACACATGAATTCCAATTTGTTTGGTGGCATTATTTTCTTTAATGTTGTACGGACTTGGAAGTGTATATATATGATTCTGGATGCCTTACACAAGTAGTTGATAAGAGTGAAAAGAAGAAAAATATTATTCAATTACCCTAAAAACGGGTCAAGCATACATATATATAGGACATACAACATGTGACAAAAAGCGGGAAAAAATAAAAACGTAAACCAAAAAGCGTATAACGCGTATATTCAACTCTCCCCCTCAAGTTGGGAATATATATCGATCATACCTAACTTGATTGTATTGTTCATGAAGTTATCAAAGCTTAACCCCCTTGGTGAAGACATCGACTAGTTGATCATACAATTCACAAACGGAGTAAAGATACTTCTCTTATCTAGGTGATCTTTGATGAAATGTCTGTCAACTTCAACATGTTTTGTCTTATCATGTTGAGCCGGATTGTGAGCAATACTGATGGCAGCTTTGTTGTCGCAGTAGATAGTAACTGGTTTCTTCACCTGGAGACTCATGTCTTGGAAAATTGTCTTCAACCACAATCCCTCACAAACTCCTTGCGTCATAGCCATATATTCAGCTTCAGCACTTGAGCGAGCAACAACATTCTGTTTCTTACTCTTCCACGATACAAGGTTGTCACCCACAAACGAGCAATACTCAGCAGTAGACTTTCTATTGTCTTGACTACCGGCACAATCGGCATTTGTAAACACTTCAATTTCCAAAGGTTGGTTTGTAGAGATCAGAATCCCACGTCCTGGAGACTTCTTGAGGTATCTCAATACCCGATACGCTGTCTGCTAATGGAAAATTATGGGAGACTGCATGAATCTACTAAGGACACCCACGGCGTAAGTAATATCAGATCGAGTATGAGAAAAATATATAAGTCTTCCAACCAATCGTTGGTACCTTGAAACATCCGCTTTCTCTCCACTAGTATCAGCATCAATCTTGTGATTGGCCTCAATAAGTGTATCCACGGGAGCACACTCAAGCATCTCAGTTTCCTCCAGAAGATCAAGTGTATACTTTCTCTGAGAGATGACGATCCCCCGATGAGACCTCACTACTTCAATTCCCAAGAAGTATTTCAACTTCCTCAGATCTTTGACTTCAAATTATTTGTCCAATTGTTCTTTCAAGTGTACAATCTCCTCTATGTCATCTCCTGTAATGATGATGTCATCCATGTACACAATGCGAATCGATACTTGAGCTCCTCTCCTCTTGATAAAAAGAGTATGATCAGTATGTCCTTGAGTATAGCCTAGTTGAAGCATGGCCTTGTTAAACCGTCCAAACCAAGCTCTAAGGGGCTGCTTCAGGCCATATAGGGATTTCTACAGACGACGGACCTTTCCATTAGATCTTTCTTTAGCAAAGCCAGGAGGGATAGTCATGTAGACTTGTTCTTCCAGATCACCATGCAAGAATGCACTTTTGACATCAAGCTGTTGTAACTCCCACTCATGACAAGCAACACAAGAGAGGATCACCCGAATAGAATTCATCTTTGCAACAGGGGCAAAGGTTTCTTGGTAGTCAATTTCTTGGGCCTGGGTATACCCTTAAGCGACCAAGTGTGCATTATACCGCTCCACCACCCCATCTAGATTCTGTTTAATAGAGAAGATCCAGCGTAATCCAACCGTTCGCTTCCCAGGGGAAGACGTGCAAGTCGTCATGTTACATATTTTTCCAAGTCACACATCTCTTCTTCCATAGCCTGTTTCAACTCATGTATCTGGCAGCTTCCTGCCAAGTCTTAGGAATCACAATAGAGGAAAGAAATGAGATAAAAATTTTGTGAGCCTGAGAGAGATGAGTGTAAGAGATGCAGTTGGCAATTAGGTGTTTGGTGCCACCAGTTTTACCTTTAAAACGAGCAAGGGGAACATGGAAGTACTCATCTGAATCTGAAGCGGAGATAGGCAGCGGTGGAACATCCACGGTTTGTACTTGCTCAGCAGTCCGAGATCTGCGAGAGTATGTATATAATATAGGAGAAATAGAGGTGGGAGGAACACAAACAGTACTAGGAACAGGAGTAAGGGGAATATGAGGAGAGGCAACAATCAGGAGAGGAGAGTTGATGTCCCGTCACTGTTACTACTCGTCTCCCTCTGACGTAAACAAAAATACGACTCCCCCTCACGAAAAGTAACATCCACAGTACAGTAATAGTGACATGTAGAAGGGTGATAACATCTATACCCTTTGGTGGTATGAGAGTAGCCAACGAAAACAAATCAGAGTGAGCGAGCATCAAGATTATCGTGATGTGGGGTATGAACATGAACAAAGCAGACTAAGCATAAGATGTGAGGAGCGATGTGAGAGGTGTGGACTATGTGGTCTTGGCTAGCCGGGAGAGGGGCGTATCGTAGGAAACGGAGCGAGACGGAAGACGATTAATGAGATGAGCGGCAGTCAGAATCGCATCATCCCAATAGGACTTAGGAAAGTTCATTGCAATTAACAAACACCGAACAACCTCCAGTAAGTGTCTATTTTTCCATTCAGCTACACCATTTTGAGTAGAGATGTGGAGACAAATAGTTTGGTGTTATAATGTCATGTTCGGCAAGATTGGCACCAAATGCTCCGCGATCATCATATTCCTGACCATTATCACTACGAAGTACACGAATGAAGTCGTTGAACTGAGTAACAATCATTTTATAAAAGGACTGAAAGCAAGAAAGCATGTCACACTTCCTTTTTAATAAACAAAGCCAAGTAATACGAGAATAACAATCAATAAATGTAACAAACCATTTATAGTCATGTAAAGATAACACAGGGGATGGACCTCAAACATCAGAATGGATAACATCAAAAGGACAGAAACTAGGAAAAAACGTGATTGATAGTCTGACGAACATGTTTTGATTGTTTACATGTGTCACAAGTTAACGATTTAATTAAACAACTAAAAGCAGGAAAAGGTTTTGTAAGATAAAAGGCAGAAAGATTGCCAAGGCACAGATGTCAGCGCCAGCTGTCATGTAGAGTAGAAGCACTGGTGGTGGAAAGAGCACTGGGAGATAACGACTTGTTCAGCAAGTACAACCCGCCAACGTTTTTACACAACCAAGCATCCACTTTATATCCAAATCCTGAAACACATAAACATCAGGGAAAAAAAAGTTATGTAGCAATTTAAAGAAGCAGTTAAGTGGCTTATGGAGAGAAGATTTCGAGGAAACGAAGGGACATGCAAAACCAATGAGAGAGAGGTCGAGAGAACAGACAACGGTTCTTTTCCCCGTAATAGAGGAAAAGGAACCATTAGCAGCAATGACCTTATCACGACCAGAGAGAGGTCATAGGAGGTAAAACTTGAGACAGAGACAGTCATATGATCCATCGCACCCAAGTCGATGATCCACTTGGAAGGGGATGAGATACAGCATGAGCACGAGAGATACCTGAAGTAGCAAACGCAGCAGTGGAATCAGAGGATGGGGGCAGACTGGGAACGCAACATGCGGTGAAATGCCTCTAACTCCATAGCAGAAAGGCCCCTAGAGTTCTCCTCATAAACCTCAGTAGAATGCGTAGAATACCGAGTGTGGGCCAGCCTGACGACCACCACCATGGTGACCACCTCTCCCACGAGCACCAGAACCCCGGCTAGAGGGAGCAAGGTGGGGATGGAGACGAAAACAGACATCCCTAGTATGTCCTTTCTTCCCACAGTGGCTGCATAAAGGTGGAGATCCTCGAGCAATCCCGGCAAGAGCAGAGTGGTCGGTAGAGAAACCAAGAGAGCGACGATGATTCTTATCACTGAGGAGCATTCTAAAGGCCTCCCGAAAAGAGAGAAGAGGCTCGCGGTGGAGAACATGCAGGCGAACCGCATCAAATTCCATATTGAGCCCCATAAGAAAGACGTGAACCTGGAAGCGGTCTTTGTCCTTCTGAAGAGCTTGTGCATCGGCAGTACAAGCAGCGATAAAGGTGTTGAAGTAATCCAGCTCCTGATATGGGCGTTCGAACTCAGAGTAGTAGGCAGAGATAGTCATGGTGCCCTGCTTCAGCTCCAAAACACGGCGAGTGAGCTCATAGATCTGCGTCGAACTGCCTGCCCTTAGAGTGGGTGTCACGGTCTCGTTTCCAAATTTCAAAAGCAGAATCCAAAAACATGTAGCTGTGATACACCTGAGGGGTCATAGAGTGAAGTAACCAAAAGACAACCAAGGAATTGTCTGCATCCCATTTTCTCCATAAGGGATTGGTACATGGTGGCTCAATAGTGGTACCATCAATATGCACGTATAGTTGGTGGCTTCGAATAGCATGTTGTGTTGCCCTGCACAATTCGAGATAATTTGTGTCATTTAAGGCAACTGTAATGATCTTCAACCGGCCCGACTGGTCGTGGCTCTGAGATGGATCTGCAGAGGGTCGGTGGGGGGCACCAGTGTGAGTAGACGAGGAGATTTCGGAGGAATCACCCATCGAAGACTGTCCGAAGAAAACTGGCAAGACGAGAATCTCAAATCGGAAGAAAGCACATCCTACGACTGTCCCTTAGATCGTGTCTCCGGAGAGAACACCTGAGGATGCGACCATGATGTCTCTGGCAGCCCCCATGGAGGACAAAACGGTCAGAGACAACAGACTTCCGGGAAAAACCGAGCAGAGAAAGTGTTGAAGAGGGTCGCCGCCGAAGAGGGGAGAGGGGATGAAGCCGAAGAGAACTAGGCGCTGGAGGAGCGGTTGAAGAGGGGCGGCGAAAGCCCGAGGCTAGGGTGGCGCGGGGGCCGCGTGCTGGAAGGCGGAACTAGCCGGGAGTCGCAAACCTGGAGCGGTGGAAGTCGCGGCCCTGGATCGGCGGGAAGATGTCGCGGATCGGCAGGAGCGAAGTTGACGAACACGCGGCTAGAACAGACGAGATCGGGAGATTTAGTTCTGATACTAAGTGGAAAGGAGAAAAAAATATTTAGTTACCCTAAAAACGGTCCAAGCATACATATATATAGGACATACAGCACGTGACAAGAAGCGGGGAAAAAAACTTAAACCAAAACGCGTATAACGCGTATATTCAACTATAAGTTCTGGGGCTTATCATGATTTGCAAAACCTTCATCGCTTGGGTGTGTTAGGCTTTGGTCCTCCAATCAGAGGAAGTCTGGTTTGATTGACTTTTAAAATTATTTCAAATTGTTGTGTTAACTGCATAAGTTTTAAGCATTTATTATTATTTGCAATTTGTTGTTAGGTCATTGTCCGCATCCACACATCACTTTAGGTTATACAAAGTTCACTTCCCCCAAAACTGCAACCGGGGTATGCATTGTTTATAATCCACTTATAATCCTACAAAGTATCAGATTTGGTATCAAAGTTCAAGATTTGGGACATGTTCATTTGCTTTGCAAGAATATGTAGATGATTTATGTCCAGTTCGTCCTTCATTTCAGATACATAGTAGGAGAATTGATAGATTATCTATTGATTCATAAAAAGGGAAGAAAAATTAATTATGTTTAAGAGCGGACAAAATAAGTCAACAATTAACTATTTTAAGAGATGCAAAATGAATAGAAAGAATTGTAAGAAGTGCAAAATAATACCAGGAGAAAGTTTGACAACACAACACAGGCTAATAATATTAGATGTGAAAATTAAATATAGTAAATTTAAGAGAAGAATAAAATTGTTGCCAAAAATTTGATGGTTGAACTTGAAGAAAAAAAACCAATTGCTTTCAAGACAACTGTTATGAAACTAGTTGATGATCTTTATGTTGATCCTAGTGTCACATGAGAAGTTATGTCTTCACATTTAAGGATAAGTGGAAAGAACGTACTTGAAGTGTCAAAATATCGTACGCCCCTACATAAAGAATCTTGGTGGTGGAAAGAGCAAGTGGAAGATAAAGTGAGGGCAAAAAAGACTAGCTATAAAACACTCTATATTAGTAGGAATGATGATAACTAGGCAAGGTATAAAGTCATCAAGAAAGAAACTAAAAAGACAATGAGTAAAGAAATAAGTCAGGCATATGAAGAATTTTAAAAACGGTTGACTGGATACCAAAGAAGGAGAGTACGATATATATAAAAATGTTCGAGCTAGAGAGAAATAGATAAGGGATTTAAGTCAAGTAAAACGCATGAATGATGAAAGAGATACGGTTTTGACGAATGATGAAGCTATTAAAGAGCAATGACAAATATATTTTGATCAACACTATAATGGAGAAAAAGACAATGAACCTAGCATGAAAGAGTCAAGTAAATAGAATGAGTACAGAAACGTAACTATTTATCATAAAATTCAAACATTGAAGGTAAATAATACTTTGAAGGAAATGAAAAATGAAATAACGGTGGGATCAGATAATATACTCATTAAAGTATGGAAATGCCTAGGAAAGGAAGGGCTTTTGTGGTTTATATATTTTTTAAATAAGATACTGAAGACAAAGAGTGTCGAACCAATGGAGAAATTATCTTGATACATTTGCATAAGAACAAAGAAGATATACAAAATTGTGTCAATTACCGAGAAATTAAATTAATGAGTCATATCATGAAACTATGAGAACGAGTAATAGAAAGAAGAGAAAAACGAGAGACTAGCATCTCGGTGAAACAATTTGGACATGTCATGGCGGTCGACCATGGAAGTTATACACCTCTTGAGGAGACTTGTTGACAACTATCAGGAAAAAAAAGATTAGCATATGTTGTTTCTCGAACTTGAGAAGGCTTATGATAGGGTTCAAAGAGAGATCTTAAAGAGAGTTTTGGGAAAGAAGTGTTGCCTTACATCAAGGGTTAGCATTAAGCTGTTACCTCTCTACCCTTGTCTTTGATGAGCTCATCGAGCATATCTAACAAGCAATACCTTGATGTTTTTGTTTGAAGATGATAGTGTTTTGGTTGATGAGACGCCCAAGCGTATAAAAGCGAAACTTGAATCTTTGCGAGACACTAGAAAAAAAAGAGCTTTAGGTTGAGTAGGACAAAAACATAGCATATGGAGCTTAAATTTAGTAGTGCAAGAATAACGGATGACTTTGTCATTAGTTAAGCGACCAAGATATTTCTCGCAGTTAGTGCATTAAATATTTGGGATCGATAGTTCAAAAAGATTGAGATGTAAATAAAGATGTGGTACATAGAATCCAAGCAGGTTGGTTGAAGTGGAGAGAGGCACGACTAGGATCTTTTGTGATCGTAAAGTACCTTTAAAAGTTTTACCGTACTGTAATTAGACCAGAGATGCTCTGCAGTGTTGGGTAGTAAATTATGTGCATGACCAAAAAATAGGAGTTGCGAAGATGAGAATGCTTAGGTGAATAAATGGACACAAGAAACTTGATAAAATTATAAATGACTATCCGGGATAATACGGGAGTGGCACCAATTGTAAAGAAGATATGAGAAGCTCGATTAAGATGGTTCGGGCACGTACAAAGGAGACCATTAGAGGTACTTGTTAGGCGTTGTGAGAGTTTAGCCACTAGGCATGTTAAACAGGAGAAGGGTGGACCAAAAGGACTTGGAATGAAACTATAAGGAAAGACATGATGTATTTATGCATTAGTGAGATTATGATTAAAGATAAGGCGCAATGGCGATAAAAGATCCATACAGTCGATCCTACTATGGTGGGATAAAGGCTTGGCTGTTGTTGTTGTTGTAGGGCCGAAGAGCAATAAGGCGCCTTATAGAGGTCGCTAACCAAAGAATAACATCATGTGTATAAGCAATCCTAGTGTTCCAAAAACATGTCAAATGTAAATTTCACCGATTGCTTCTTGCATGTTTTGATTGCATGGATGCTCACTTTATCACCTAAAAACAGAATTAAAAGGTATGAACTTGAGCTTCAACAGGATAAAGTCTAGAAATTTACGTGAATCCACTGATGTGTCTAGTAGTGCTCCCACTGACATAAGAGGCATGACACCTGACTTCGATACATCTCATCCTTATGGGGTCCAATGTCTGATGAGTAGTAAGTACACCACTTGATTAAAGGATTCTGTGTGATCATGAGAGTGAAGATGAGCAGCCCAATGACCCTGTGGTGATATTTTTGTCACTACACCACATAAAGACCTAGTTAGTCCTTCAATCATAAACCCATATTTAAGTGTTGGTTTCTGAAAATCTCTTCACATAGTAATGTTAAGTCATATCCTCAGTGAGAGCCAAGAGATTGGTGTTGATCAAATAGTGGTTGTCTCACCGGCCTTTGAGGACACTACCCCTCACGATGATATACTAATTTGGAGGATCATCTCGTGATTATCCCTCACACTCTTGATGAGTTCAATGATCTCCTCTCAATGAGCCACCTGATGAGTTTTCCCTTTGTGGAGATGCTCGGCAAACTCTAGAATCACATCATATTGTTAATCGCCCTATTCATTATGATCATCGCATCGATGACGAATTTGCATGCATACTGCCCGGTGAGCCGCCTGACTAATCGCATCCTTTGAGAGGCATTTAGCAGCTTGATTATCGAAGAGAGGAGAGTTTGACACACAGTTCTCCCGGAAGGCTTTCCAGCCAAGTGAGTTCAGCGACGACAGAGGCATCGATATTCAGCTTCAGCAAATGAGCATACGACGACAGGCTGCTTCTTGCTTTGTCCGATAACAAGATGACCATCAAAGTACGTGCAAAAACCACTTGTGGAATAGCGATGATGCATACTAAGACTCTTAATTGATTTTAAAAAGATAATTTTGTATTCAACATAAAATTTGGTGGTGAAAAACAAGACATCACGAGCTTTGATAAGTGATAATTTACTCAAAAGTTTTGTAAAACCCGTTAAGTGACTAACGTTTGTCCGCATTTTAACAATATAATTTAGTTAATTTCTCCACAAGTTTCACAGTAAAAACGAGTGACAAAAGTGAGAACAAATTGACGGCAAAAATAGAAATAAGATTAAAGTAGGCAAGCAAGCTCTGAAATCATTAAACGCCCACATGTATTCATGGAAATTGGCCTAATAGGATTCGAATTGCGAGATGGGATAAGGGTTATACCTTGATCGTGAACAGATGATGTGTCCCAGCTGAGGTGTACTAGGATTTAGGACAGTGCTTTCCCTGGCCCGGAAGCTGAACAGAGGGAAAAACTGTTGAGGGAGAAAGGCAACAGCCTGGAAGACGCAACCGTAGACCTGGGGCACCAGGGAACAGCTTGTCGGTGGTGGGGTGGAGCTCCGTGGCCGGAAGGATGGCTAGAAAGAGCTCCAGCGGCGAACTGCAAAACAGGTGGCGAAATCCAACAGCAGAAGCGACGGGAAGTTGGGAGCGGGACGGCTCTAGACTCGTCAACGAGGAAAGCGGCGGGCCCAGTTGAGGTCGTCGGGATCTTCCGGGGCTTCAGAAGGTGTCGTCGAGACGCGGAGGGTAGTCGGGGGCTTCAGGAAGCGGAACTAGTGAGGCAGGTGTGGGCAATACCGAGCATAGATGTTATTCTCTTCCCGATTCTATTCCCGTTCCCTTCTCCCTGAACCAGCAGGAGGTTTTTAAAGTAATCAGGGAAAAGGAGGGATGTAGCTAGCCACACTTAATGAAGTTAATGGGGTGGGGGGTTTCAAAAATATAAAGCCAGCGGTTTCCTCCTGTTTGATTACAGTAGATATGGGGAAAATTATCGACGGCCAACGGTTTTAGGCTAATAAAATGAATAGAAGGGATTAAATGTGATTAAGGCTTTATTTGGTTCGGTGTTTTCGTCCGATGCGTTTTCCCCAAACGTGACGCGGGCGGCTTTTACCGTTTGTTTTTTCTCCTGCAATTCCAGCCGCCCGGCATTTCTCCACGCTCAAAAAATTGCGGGACGAAACCTTGCTTGCAACCTCTAGTTCATCGCGTTTCTCCAGGCAGTGTCGCCCTCCCGAGCCCCGCGCTCTTCCACCCTCCCATGCCCCGCGCTCTGTCGCACTCACGTGCCCCCCATCGCTTTTTTTAGAGTTGTCGCCGACAGCTCCGCCGGCCGGAGGCCTGCCCGGAGCTCGTCGGCATGTCCGGCTGGGCTCCGGAAGGGACGCTGCCGGCAGAGGCCCTGATAGTAGGGCCGCCGGCGGCGGGGGCCCTGTCGGAGCCCCGCCTGACAACCCCTGGAGGGTTCGCCGAGGACCGACAACCATGCCGGCGGGCTCCGGGGAGGCTGTCGGCGACGGAGGCAGGGGTAAGGCAAGGCGGAGGTGCGCGTTTGGAATGGCGGAGGCGGCGATAAATAGTAAAATTAATATACATAGGTATATAGTATAATCAGTAATATATATTAATAAAAAATAATTAAAATACATATATTATTTTCAATAACATATTTATATGTATATACATATTAGAAAAAAATAATAAAAAAGATTTTATAATAAAAAATATTTATAAAACGACAACGTTGTTTTGCCAAACAGTTCTCTGTTTTGAACAGCTCTACAAACACAGACAACTCAAACAGATCTTCATTTCCAGCAATCAGTTTCCAATAGCTCCATTTACAAACATGCATTTACAACAATTACTCTTATAACTGCAACCGCTCTCCCAAATGAAGCCTAAAGGTGGAGGCCAAGAGTTTAATAAAAAAACTGAAATATATTAATTTTAGTATTAATAATTTCATTTCTTGCTTACAACAATACATGAAAAATAAAGGACAATTTGCGCAACGAAACGCGTAACGACACGCGCAACAAATTATTTAAATAAAATGCGATAAAATAAAATAACGACGCACTTCAGGTTGCATCAGGCGATCATCCAAGTATCCAGCATAATCAGCAACAGAATAGGCAATGAGAGATAGAGATAAGGAGGGCTAATATACGAGCCATTATCCAGGAGCAAACTTCAAGTATCGGAGAATGCGCTCGACTACCTAAAGATGAGAGGTTCATGGAGCAAGCATAAACCGACTGGCAACACCAACAGCAAAGGATATATCAGGTTTTGTAAGTTGTAACTATAAGATAGATCAACTTTTCCACAAGACGGCTTACAACGACGAGCTACCTCGAAGATCAAGAAAATACTTTCTATGGGATAGGACAAGGCCATCAAAACGACGAGCTACCTTGATGTCAAGAAAATATGGGAGATTCCCCAAATCTTTGGTCTGGAACACAGAGTCCACGTGTTCCTTTATCATGTGGATGCCTTTTGAATCGTCACCCGTAATCAAAATCTCATCAACATAAATCAAGAGTATCACGGTGTATGTCGGGTAATGTTCGGTGAATAGAGAGAAGTCAGCAGAGTTTCGAGTAAACCCAACATCACTAACAACCTGACTGAACTCGTCAAACTATGCCCGAGGAGACAATTTGAGACCATAGAGAGATTTTTTGAGATGACATACAAGGGGCTCCCCCAAGGTCTCAAAGCCGAGAGGTTGATGTATATAAACAGTCTCGACAAGATCAGTATTTAGAAAGACATTTTTGACATACAATTGATGCAACGATCAATGACAATGAACAACTAGAGAGATCAAGACACGGACGGTATAATTTTGCAACAGGTGAATAGGTCACTTCGTAGTCCAAGCCTTGTTGTTGAGTAAAACCACGGGGGACAAGGCAAGCCTATAACCCTTCAACCGTCCCATTTGGAGTATGTTTGATAGTAAAGACTCATTTACAACTCACACATGTCTAGCTAGAAGGGAGAGAGACAAGATCTAAGGTGTGATTAACCCAAAAAGCAGTCATTTCCTCTTTCATAGCCGTACGCCACCCCGGAGGTTGAAGAGCCTTCTGCAAAGAAGTCGGGGTGAAAACAGAAGACAACGAGGTCACAAATGTGTGAAGCACCGGAGATAATCGATACAAAGAAACAAAATTATTTATGGGGTGAGCTGTAGAAGTCGTGGTAAGATCAGCAGAGCAGAGCTTCATCAGTAGGGGGTAACGGACTCGGGGCATCGGAGCGAGGAGTACGAGTGTACAAATGGAGAAGAGGAGGTGGGTTTGTAGGTCTGGTAGATGGTGTGGGAAGGAGAGGTGACAGGAATGGAAGGACGTGGTAGGAGAGGAGGTGCAGGAGAAGCCAAAGGTAAGGAGTGAAAAGACTGGTCTTTGAGGAAAGTTACATCCACAATCGTTACTAATTTGCGAGTGAAGAGAGAATAATAGACATAACTTTTTTGGGTGCGGGAGTAACCAACAAGCATATACTTAGTTGTTCGAGAATCAAGTTTTTCAGTTGCAGGGCCAAGGGAATGAACAGAGCAGGTGGAGCCAAAAATACGAGTTACGAAAATGGGAGGGATGGAGGGGAAGAGAAGACAACAGAGAGTGGCAAAATTGAAAATGAAGAATGGCATGTGCTTGATGAGAAAGCAGACGATGGATACCGCAAAATGCTAATAGATCTTGAGCATCTGCATTTAAAATATAAGTGAACGAGCAACGTCCAGAAGATGATGATTCTTGCGCTCAGCAACGTCATTCTGTTGTGGTGTGTAAACACAAGAGTTTTGGTGGATGATACCGAACTTAGTACAAATGTTTTGAAATGCATAACTTGTATGCCCACGGGCATTATCAGTCTGGAGAGTATTAATAGTTGCTAAGAATTGAGTACGTATCTTGGCATTAAAATTTGAAACACACGAAGTAATACAGAGCGATCGCAAAGTACAACAAAGTCATGCAAGAGTAATCATCAATAAAGATAAGAAAATAGCGATAACCAGAAACACTTGTCACTTTATAAGGACCTCAAATGTCTGAATTAACTAAAACAAAAGGAGCATTGCTCCGAGTACAATGAGAAGAAAAAGAAAAGCAATGTTGCTTGCCGAAGATGCATGATTCGCAGTTGAAGTCAGTGAGGGACAAATCTGAAAGAGTTTTCTTCAGAATTGGGAGAGGAGCATGTCCAAGACATTGATGCCAGTCAACGAAGGTAATAGAAGAGAGAGCAGGGGGAAATATCCAAAGTGTACAGCCCATTAGGCAATTGCCCTCTACCAAAGATATTTCACGTTTGTCGATCTTGCACAACAAAGGAGGAGGACGAAAATGTTCCAGAGTAGTCGAAGTCTTGAGTAAGAAGACTAATAGAAAGAACATTAAAATGAGAGTCCAAAACATGAACCTCGAAGAGAGAAAGATGAAGTCAGGTTCGTGTTGCCAGAACCATGAACGGGAATGGTATCATCATTGGCCACTATGATTAACTTAGGACAAGAAGTGTCCAAGTACTGAGAAGGCTTTTGCGGAGTAATATGATTGGTGACCCCAGAGTTCATAATCCAAGTTGGACTGGGATAAACAGGAGATACCTTCATTGGATATAGTCGCAACAGAGCCTGAAGACCGACTAAGCAGACCCTGAAGATTTTGGAGTAGAGTGTGTAATGCAGCAACGTCAAGGAAAATAGTGGTGGGAGCAGCAGTCTCCATAGACGCAAGGTGAGTAAGAGGGGCACCATGCTTACGATAACAAGTAGCCTCAAGATGACCTTCCCGACCACAGTAGGAGCACTTGAGACGCGGCCTACCAGATCGACCTCTACCCCGAGAGCTGGTGCGAGCTCCATGAGCCAGCGTAGGGAGGCGAGTAGATGGAGATTATTCGAGAAGAGCTGGAGAGACAGTGCCGAGAGTATCAGGAGGTGGTGTCACTTTAAAGAGTACGGAGAACACATCGGAGAGAGGGAGGGGTTGAGGATGAGTGCATTGGCACGAACGTTGTGCAGATGTGGGGGAATACGGGCCATCAGCATGGCTATGTCAAAAGCCTCTTTCTGGGCTCGTTGGGCAGCGAGATCTAGTGTGGGAGGCTGATGTTGAATTCAGGTTTCAATAAGAGTCTTGGACCGCGCAACAAAGGAAGTCGGGTCACCATCCAACCCCTAGATCAAGAGATTGGAGGTCGGAGAAGATGTCAAACAAGTGTTGCAAATGGCCTTTACCAAAATATAAGGAGTGAAGTTCATATCTTTTTGGCAAATGGTCTTTACCAAAATATAAGTGTCCATAAAATTAAGACGCGTCCATCATCTCGGAGTCAATCCTCGGTGGGAGTAGTAGGTTATGCCTTAATAAGGTGATGAAAGAGTCCTTGCACTGGAGGTCACGACGCACCGAGTTGACCCACTCAAAAAAACTTTTTCCGACCACTAAGAGAGATAGTGATTATCCGGAGCTCATCCTGAACTTCAGGAGGAGTAACTGCAACACGAGTTGGAAGAGATGAGGCATCATTCAAAGCCATGACCGTCGAGGAGAGAAGAAAAATGGAATATCAAGAAAAGGAGTGTGGCAAGGGCGGTCAGGAACTTGCGATCAGGAGAGCTCGCGGTCACGTGCGGTCGGGAGAACTTGCGGGCAGGGGCACAGATACTGCTGAGGAGCGCGGAAAGTGCAGAGAAGATCGACGAACAGGCGATCAAGAGTTAGCTTGCGATCAGGCTTACAGACATAGCAAGCACGGACGAGATCTGACGGGTAGGAGCAGCAGCGGACAGTTCTGGGTGTCAGGAGAGCTACAATGTGGGCGGCCAAGCAAGAAGAGCTCGGCAACGCAAGCAGACGCGATCAAGAGCGAACAAAGCTAGCATGCGGTCATGCTGGCAGACGCGGCAAGAGGAGACGAGATCCGGTGAATAGAGTTGCCTCAAGGGAGCTCTGCGGCCAAGCAAGCAGAGCATGGAAACGCAAAGAAGAGGCGGTTAGATAGGAGTAGAGCTTGGCAATAGAGGAATGAGAAGATCAGAGCAAGCAGAAAAGCACGGGATCGGAGTTGTCGGAGGCGCGAGCAGGAGGGGAACGCGATCAAATCGATTAGAAAGGATAGATTGCGGCAATCACCAGTCAGGTGGGACCCGGTCAGCAGCAGGGAAAAACTATAAAAGGCGAGGAAGAGCAACTCAGATTGATCAGGGGAGAAATCCTCATGAAGAGAGCAGAGTTGCGGTTAGAAAGGAGCTGGCCGCAGAGAAGGGAGACCTCAGAGGACCAGGAACTCAAGCCACGCGAGAAATTTGAGGATCGGTTGCCTCTGATGCCATGTAGAGAATCATGGTAGGAGAGAGAAAAAACAATATTTTATTAATTTATCGTGCATTTTCCTGAATACAACACAAGTATTTGTATATATCTATAGGAGGAGAGGCGAGCCTAAACAATATCCTAAGGTGTGGGACTAATCCCTATGAGGGATTTACATGGACTTATTATATGGGTCTTTCTTTAGATGTTATTCAACATTATTAAAATAATTTGTGGGTGTTACACCAATTGTCTCTTAAAAACATCCTCAAGTGGAGCATTAAAAATCGTAAACCGCAAAAACAACCCAATTTGCAGAAAGCACATCAATTTTTACATCGCGTAGTTTTGGTGTGGTGCAGTTTAGGACTTTAATAAACCAAACATGGTGTGGTCCGCTGCAGTTTTCAAATCATGAAAAATTGCAAAAACAGCACTACACCTGCTAGTCCACTTAATTTAATAAAATATACAATAATAAAGTTAAATATTAACAATGAAATATTTAATGTTGTGAGATTACATGTGACGGTAAAACAAATATGAAGCATAATTAAATTGATTAAATAATTTGTGAATTGTGATTTCACACAGGCAACAAGCTGTCAACATCATTTATCATTAATTAAATAAGTCAGTGTGAATTGTGATTCACAAAGGCTGGCCTACAAGTAATTGCAAATAGAAGTTGTGAAAAAGCAATTGCAAATAGAAGTTGTGAAAATTAATAAAGGAAATGAGAAAGAGGCACAAGTTGGAAGTGTGGAAGAAAAAGCAATGTCATGTGAAGATATTGCTTCAAAACATTTGTCTTTTATAAAGGCAAAGAGAAAACACTCTGATAATTAGATACTATCAAGTACTGAAATTATATAATTAAACACAAATGTTGGATACAAATGTCGAGACAAGCTCGACCCAAACTCTTTGGGGGGTGGTTCCCCCTAAGAGCCTCCTTCCCCTATGAGAGACTAAAACTCACAAAATCACAAAGAATAAACATAAAAAAGCCACTCCTACTCATATATATAGGGAGTGGGGCATACAAGTATGCTAATGCCCTTGGGCTACATAAGTAGAGGGAGGCGCGTGTTCAGGAGATCGTATTCGTATCAACACTCTCCTCCTGAAAAACGACCTTCTCCACGAGGTCGAGATCTGTAGGGGTCATCCCTGAGCGCCACAGGATCCAAGTCTCTGAAGTCAAGACCGTTGTCTACAGATTCAATCAGCACGCACAAGTCTTTGAAAGCATAGACGTGGGTGGGCGAGTACTGTTGTTGGCAGCGAAAGCAAAGGCCCTTGCGTCGAAGCTCAAGTTATTGTTCGGGAGATAAGTGGTGGGGTCTTCAGGGCGTCGGTGGAGGCGGGTCTGGCGAAATTAGGGGAGGCGGGCCTAGCAGTGAGGGCCCATGCGGGGGCGGGTGACCCAAGTGGAGAAGAGGCGAAGGAGATTATGGTGGCAACTGAGGTAGTGGCAGCGGTCGGTGGGGTGGGCGAGACGAGGAGGAAGGATGGGTTGTGTAGAGTTCCTCGTCAAAGCAACGAGCTTGCTCCATGGCGCGGGAAAGGGTAGTTGGATTATGGACCTGGAGGCGCCCAAAGGTGGGCTTGTAGACCCCCAAAAAAGTACCCCGGGCAATGGATGAGGGATAGTTCGGGTACATGTGTGACGATCTCGATGAACTCGTCAATGTAGGTGGTCATATATCGAATTGGCGCACGAAGCTGAGGTGCTTGTAGGCATTACCCGCCTGGCGGACATCATAGTGGCAGAGGAGTACCTCCTTCAGCGTGAACCAGGAGAGGTCAGGAACCTGCTAGCACGTCTAACGCACACATAGTTAGAGGGGGTGGACTAAAGGTATAAGAACTATTCGGCACAAGCAATCCAACCGAAAGGGTCGGTGTCGTCAAACATAGGAATCTCGACCCGACAGATATGGGTTGGGTGGATGTTTGTAGCAGGGTGCAGAAAACCCATGTATTTTGGGATGGGTCGGGGGGGATACGGAGAGGAGGCGGAGGGGCCGATGGGCGGCTTACCAACATGGTCGCGAGCTCTCGAAGGAAAGTGAGATCTACACGTCATGCTTCGAGTTGATCCAAGCGATGAGTGTTTGCGAAGACAGAGGAGGAGGTGTCTGTCGGCGTGAAGGGCCATTGAACGTGTCTGGGGCATGGAACGGAGAGGCCGAAGGGATATAGTGGCTACGGGGCTAATGGGGTGCGGCAGTGGGAGGGAAAGGCAAGGTCGAGTTCAGTGGGAGATGACGAAGTGCGGGAAGTGGAGTCGCAGCCACTGAAACAGTTGGTGTTGGGTGGGGCATCGTTGGAGGGGCACCGGAGGAGATGTTGGAGGCGGTGGAGAGACGTTAAAAGGCTGTAGAAGCAGCAGGAAGCAGAGCTATCACTTAGAACTGAAAACCGTGAGCCAAACCAGAAACGAATCAAAACTACAAAGAACCAAACCATACGCAAATTATTTGGTTCCGGTTTGAATTTTGGGACCATGAACAATAATGGTCCGTGTGCGGTTCCTTCACTTTATTATCCGGACCAAAACCGCAACATACAAAGCGCAAGTGGTTTCAAAAATTTTAGAACCGATCCAAACCAAAATGAAACCGCAACTCGTTGTTTATTATTATTCTTTTATTATAATATATTTATATTATAAAATATTATAATATATTTTTTATTATATAATATTATTATTTTAATTATAATATAGTTTTATTATTATTCAAGTCAATCCATTCAGGATTTCACATGAATAAGTGAATAACAATAGCACGCCAACACTCAACAGTGTACTATATAATACTATAATGTACCTTAATAAACTCCTATCTTGTGACGTTGTGAACGTACCGATTATAACAAAATTCAAAACCCGATCAAAAGTCTCTCAAAACTCATCCTGAATTCCAGATAGTCATGCCCTCTACCAGTTCCAATCTACAGCAAGCACCTTGGTTCCTTCCTCTTACTCAACTCCAATTTACTCCTCCGTGTTTCTGCATCTCCTATCCCTCCCTCCAACTGCCCAAAATTGACGATCATTTAAGCCTCAACTCCAAAGAGGCCGTCAGTGCACTCCAAAGAGACGATCATTTGGCAACAATTTTTTTGCAAATAATAATTATTACCAATGTATGATAGTGATACAGGACGATTCTACCAAAATATCGTGCGAGCTCATAATGTAGGTAGCCCTAATCTCTACTGGTTTATTAGATTTTGTGATGCATAGTTCGAATTATGAAATTTATGGTTTTGAGATAGCACAAAAATTAAAGTATCTTACTTTAGTTGGAGTTCTCTGGATTATTCGAAGATAGACTGGAGTTCCATATTCGATTCTGAAACTAAAATTATCTCCTTTTTCTTTTAGTCTTGTTTTTTATTCTTTACTCCATTTTATAAAGTTTTCAAGGATGAGTGTAGTTGGCAAACTCCATTGACTTATTGACGTTGATTGTTAGTACAATAGGTAGTTATGGTTATATCCATATATGCATAATGTTATCCCGATGGAAATCCCATAATAGATTAAACCCTCAATCGGAAATGAATGGAACCATGTGATGAGTAATTTGATGAACTACCAATGATATTTAGCATGTTAACAGAGTTTAAATGTTCTTAAGTGAAATCTAATGCGACCGAACCGGAACCACAGAGACCCGGACCAAACCGCTAGTGAATAATTTGGTTTTGGTTCTTGTTGAACCGGACCGGAACAGGAGACATGATGGTTCCAAAAATTATGTGGGAACCCGAACCACAATCGGAACTAGTCAAATCAAATATGATTTGGGTCCTAATTTAAAGAACAGTTACACCTTAATGGTTAAGTTCCCGATTTTTGTAGAACATGAACCTTGACAACTCTAGCAGGAGGGCCTCTGGAATGCAGAAGGATGAGATGGAAGGGCGTTGGAGAAAAAGGAAGCGTGGGCGAGCCAACCGAAGGTGGGCAGAGATGTTGGAGGGCCTATGTAGAGCCAAAGATGTTGTTGGAGGGTCGACGGGGTCGAAGCGGCTCACTGAAGGGGCCCGGCTGGAAGATGTCAAAGCAGGATGCACAGGGCAGGTCACGATCGGCTCGACGAAGACGCGGAAGGTGCGTTGGAGTAGAACAAACCAATCAGAAGACGCGGAATCGGGTGGAATCGGGAAGAAATGGACGGGTGTGGGCTGAAACAGGGATACAAAGCCGATTAGAGTTTCGGTAAAAACCCTAAACGAGGGGCAGGTCGGACCAATTGATAGTTATGTACTATCAAGTACTCTTAAGGGTTGGTTCATCCTAAAAGACTATCACCTAGGAGAGTATAACATTCACAAGATCTCGAAGATGAAACATGAAGAGCCACTAACACTCCTATATATAGGGAGTGGGACATACAAGTGCACTAATGCTCTTGAGCTACATAAGCAGAGGGAGACGCGTGTCCAGTAGGTCGTATTTGTATCACATTGACAATTAAATAATCATGTGTTTTAAATTTCCCATTAGCATGTCATTTATATATTCTTGCATTATCCAATCTTATATATATAATACAAAAAAGGATGTATAGTTTTATAACTTGCATCATCCGGTTTTTAATAACTAGCATGAAAAAACGCATCGCGCCAAAACCGCACCGCACCACCAAATTTGGGGAAGTGCATTTTGCTCATGCCAAAACCACGTCCTTGCAGTGTGACGTGGTCCTCGCAAGCCCCTAACGGTTATATTACATTACTCATGTCCCCCCTATCGTTATATATGCCCATTTAATTGTCTCTGTAATTGTTCCCAACTCACACACACACAACTTCTTTAGCCTCTCATTTTGGGACAGTAAACTTTATTGTTAAGTACTTATATTATTATCAAGAGAAGAACCAAATCTAATATGTACCCAAAATGATCCTTTCCCTCATGCATCTAAGAAGTAAACTAAATATTAATCAGCCTGAGGTATAGAGTAGTAAGATCAATACAAGTCAATAAAAATCCTGCTATAGACTGAATTGAATGTAGATCAGCTTCAAATCAACCTAAACCTTCCTGAAATTAATAAATTGATATCAATGCATTAATTTGATGCCAAATTAAGCCCTGTTTGGCTTCACCCGCTCGTTGGTATGGCACTAATGGAAAGAGAAAGTTGGCATCCCCAAACAACAACGGCGTCCCCAAACAACAAAGGTGTCCCCAAACAACAAAGGCGTCCTTCAGCATTCCAAGCGAAATGTTGAAGGCTAATTTTTTTCCATTTAGCTCGTCATTCAGCACTAGTCACGGCGGCACAAGTAGGCGATGGCATTCCGTTAATCACTCATCAGTACTGAACGAACCAAATGGGACCTTAAATGCTAGCAACTGCTCTCCTGCAAAATGGCACTAAAAAAGAGCTCAAGAAGAAGAAAAATATTTATATTCATCTAAGCATTATAGTAACTTTTCATTTATTTTCATGTTAATTTTAAAATATAGTAATGAGATCTAATATTAATCTTAAATGGCCAGTAAAAAATTGGTGTAGTGATTCAAATTCCCACTGTCCTTAGCTTCTAATAATACTAAATGATATTTGTTCACCCAAATATGTTTACCATATTCAAAACTTATCTACGTTTATTTTCCTGAAAAATATGGTTATAGGTTTTACACTAGTTTTATTTTCCAACATAATTTAGGATCAAAATTTACAACATCATTTACAATCCTTGCTACTATCTATGAATTCCACATGTGGTCTGTGCAAGGAACAAGATAAAGCTGCTATAGATTCACAACCTAGTGAACAAGTCGCAAAATTAGCAAATCGAAGTGCTTAAAAACATGAATGTCCCGGATGAAGTTTTGGTATCTCCTTTCATTAAACATAAGAAAAATCCCAAAGTAAAATCATTTAAAAATACTAAGAAATGTCTTTTCAACCAAACATGATTCACTGTACATCCAAAAAATATCTATGTAGTTCAAATCAATGGGGTTGTGGCTCATAGTATAGTAATCACATTAAGCCAGAATGAGCATCTCTTTTAAAATCATTGCCATATCATTGTTTAGGATAGTGATTAATTGGAATTTTAGTATCCTAACGAATCTCTATGCCCATGAGATAAGAAAGGAAGATTTTTTTTATTTCTAGCAAGGATAACAGTACATAACATGTAAAACGCTAGAAAATGAAGTGTTCTTACACTCAATACGTGAAAGAAAAAAAATATGGGCTAAGCAGGTTGCTTGAAATTTAAACATTCATGCATGAAAACTTCTGAATACTATGGAGGTTGCTTTAGCAAGAAGTAAGCTTCAAGGCAACAAAAGAAAAAATGAAATAAATCCTCAAAATGATACAAACTACATTAGGCTGAATATTTCAAAAGACTCACAAGTGAAGGTAGCTGAGCATGTGCAAAGACTGGATTAGCAACAGCCAGTTCACCAAGTGCTTTAAGCATCATAGAAAGATTGTTCTGAATACACCTAATCTTCGCACGAATACATTCCTCTTCCATAAGCAGCAATTCCCTTGCTTCTTCCTTGGCAGTTTTTGGCTTATCTATAATAATGCAAAGAAAGTATTAGTTAAAGAGCTCATGGCATTAAGACCAGAATTATTAACCCATACCAATTTTCTTGGAAACCTTCCCAGCATCTTTCTTCCCTGAGTTCATGGTATCCTTTCTGCTAGGATCTTTCTGAACAGGATGGCTGAATTTGACACTATCCTAAAAAAATTGCGGAGAAAATTAATAGTCATCATTTTTGGCAAGCGTCTAAAACAGTAAAATGAAGGCAATAAATCATACCGAATCATCGGTGTCTTCATACAAACGATAACGGCCCTTTGCAAGTTTTGTGCTCTTGGCTACAATAGTCTCCGCAACATAAACACCCAGCTCACTTGATAGCATACCTTCTGGAGTATAAAAGATCTGGCTAACAATAGTTGATAAGTGACTAGAAGTAAAATAACAGCGGAAAGAAATAGAAAATTCAACAAATAGGAAGGTTGGGAGAATGTGCATGCCAATGCAAGAAACGCCAACTAAAATATATCATCAGTATGTACTCTTGATTCGTCCAAAATCAATTACTTCATTACATAACTGATGACTCTTTATAAAAAACTACAGTGTAACATAAGTAAGCTTAATACTCCAGAGTAATTCAAAATTTATTTTTCCAATAGATCTACCTTTACTATATATATAAACAGGAGAATAAACAAAAATATAAGGGACATATTGATTACCAAATAAAATATCTGATCCATATCAAAATTTCTTCTACAGTTCCGGTTGAAATGAATGCTCACGGTTTACAAGATCAAAGCACAAAATGTAATAGACACAAGATCAAAGAATAGAGGGTATTTTTGATAACTCCATAAATATGCATAAATAAAAGATTATAAAACTATAAATATATTAATAATAATAAGATGATTGCTTATTGAAAGCATAAAAAACAAAAATCAAGGAAATGTAAGCATTAAATACATCAATGAAACTCTCATAACAATAATTGCAGATCATCACTTTAGTCTTGCCAAAATAAGAAGATTTATTCCAAATTACTATAATGATTTAACTTGGCATAACATATTAGCATATCTTTTCAAAGAAACGTAATCTTATTTTATCAAAGTAAAATCAACTTCAATAGAATGTATAGAAAAATCATCATAGCACCTATTTCCTAAACCCAGTAAATTACTTAAATAGGTGTTTAATGTACACATTTAACAGTAATCTATTGTACAAATTTTTGAAGTCTAATAATGTTGGCCATAAACAATAAAACAAGTATAATGGGGGTGACAGATCAAGAACGGGCTAACTGATGTAGGGGTAGGCTCGTGGTGCACGGAGACTAAGACTCTACGTGTAGGTGCGGGGAATATGCTAATGCAACACCTAAATGCAATGCGACAGTCGGATGACGACAACAATTAATTTAAGCAATAAAAATTAATAGCACCACGCAGTTAATCAAAATAGAGAAGCAAACAATTAATTTTGGCAATTTAACAACGACTTCCTACGCTCGGAGGGCCTAAGCAAGCACACGGCGAATAAATCCAAAAACAATTAATAGCATAAAAAGAAATAACTACCACACAACCGTAATCGCAGCACAATATAGATAAACAAGCAAGTGACAATGTCAAGTCACAGAATACAATACCATAAATGCTCACAACGTAGAGGGCTGAACCGAGGCATTGAAGGATTTGAGGGCCGGATGTATAGACGGGCGATCGGAGGTCAAACCGGTGGCGAGGCGACGGTGACGGTGGCTGCCCTCGGTGGAAAGTGGTGGTAACGGAGGGTAAAACGGCGGATCCGGCCACGAAAGAGTAGATCCGGACCGGGGCGAGTAGATCCGCTATTTAGGAGCGGATCCGGGCAAAAATGGAAGGTTTGTGCGGTGGAAACAACGGATCGGGGAGTGGTAGCACTAGATCAAAATAGATCTAAGGTTTTTGGGGCGGTGGGAAGTGGATCCACGAAGGGAACGTGAGAGGAATGGTCGGCTAGGGTTAGAAAACCCTTGGGGTGGCCGGCTTTGGGAAGGGAAAGGGGCGGAGGGGGGGCTGGAATGGGGCAGCAGGCTACAGGAAGGGAGGGGGAGGGCGGCGGACTAGGAAAGGGGATAAAACTTTACTGTATGAACAGTAAATTTCATGATGGAACAGTGAATTTGCTGTTAATGTAATGTTTTGCTGGAACTGCAGGGAAAAGCTGGCCTTTGGGGGGGTTTTGGTGGCTGAAACTGGAAGAGAGGTGGAAAACGATGGTGGGGGTAGGGTGTACCTTGGGGAGGAGTTTGGCGGCCTAAGAGTCGTCACCTAGGGTTCCACGGCATCGGCACCGAGGAGAGATCGCTGGAATCCGGGAAAGCTTCTTCTCCAAATCCAACAATGACTGAATTCAGCCCCTCTACATCCTATTTATAATAAAATAGATGCTAGGGCATCCCCATCAACGCCTATGATTGGCCGGTGGGTTCGCCCATAAAAATACATCAAAAAAACTGAAAAAAATAAAGTAATATAGTATTTTGACTCGCGGCGACGCTCCGGGCGCAATCGCGGAGCCCGATCATCGATCCGGGCACGCCATATATGGAAAGTTGCCAAATCAGCCCCGAACGGGCCCAAAACGCGTCCTCGTCTCTGCTCCGCATCAATCTCCCCGGCTTGAAAGAATTCATCTCCCGATGAATAGGGATCAAAATTCTCTCACTGCATGCCGGGTAAAACTCGAAGAGTCCACCAGAGATCAACCAAGTGTCGTCGCTGGAAAGTGTCCTCGCCAATAAACTCCCCCTGACTGAAAAGATGTCATCTCCGGTGAATGGAGACGGACGTGCTGAAGTCGAAGTCAGGGGGTGAATCGATCAAGCTCTGCTGCAAGTACCCAAGAGTCATCAACATCTGTAGTGGGAATGCACTGGTGGAGTCTGGTCTCCATGAAGCTCTCAACGCTCAACTCACGAGAGGTGGATCCCGGTGCGATCGGCGGTGCCTGCGGTGAAACCAAAGAAGACGAGTCCCCAGGTGGGTGGAGGTGAACAATGTGTGAGGATGTATGAGGGTGATATGGTAACGACAGTGGGGGTGGGGGTGGTTGGGCATCTCCACTGCTCGGGTCCATATACTAATGAGGTTCATAGTATAAAGTCAGATCTTCAGCATTAAACACATGGTGCATTCCCATACTGGTCGGGATGTCAAGTTGGTAGGCGTTGGTCCCAATACGACTAATAATGGAGTACAGACCCATTCGCCTCGCGCTTAACTTCTTGGCAGGCCCCGAAGGGAGCCTCTCAGGGTGGACTCGCGCCATTACCTTCTCGCTTACATTAAATATTTGCTCTCGCCTTCGCTTAACTGCATGGGTTTTGTAATTTTCATTGCTTGTTAATATTCGTCGGCGGACCGACTCATGCAAATCATGCAAATGCTGTGCAAATGACTCAGCAGACTCATGCAGGTAATGCAAATGATGCAAAGACAATATGACAGACACGGTACACTCCTTATAGGAAAATCTAATAATTCCTGAGATGTCTCTCAAATGTGGTGGCCTATCAGGAGGTTCTTTCGGTGGAGTGTAGACAAACTCATCCTGTGTGTGACGAGCGCTCAGATGACCGTGAGAGACAACTATACTCAAATACGGGCTCGTAAAGAGCCAAATGTCTCTCGGGGAACGTAGCGTATCAGGGGGGTCCCTAGGAGGTGTGTAAGAAAAGTCATCACGAAGGAGACGACCACCTGAGTGAAAATCGTGTACACCGACTAGAAGTCGTGACTCTAAAATATGGTGAGCGTCCCAGACAAGAAAGAACTCATCGGGTGGCTCAGCAGGTGGCGTGTCCCAAAACTCATCCAGAGTGTGAGGCGTCATAAGGTAGGTCCTCACAATATGAGTATACTCAAGTGAACTCAAGGAATACCCTGCATATGTCATGCTCCACTCAAGGTCCCTTCTCTGGGGCACAACCAGAAATGATAATGAAAGAGGCGTCATACCTGAGTGGCTCACCCGAGTCTCAACCTCATCAGGATGTGGCGGATCATTAGGAGGCTCAAAGGGGGCTCATCATAGTGCTCGTCAGTAAGGTCAAGGTCCTCCCGATAAGTACCATCAAAAGGGGTAGTGCCCCCGTGCATGGGTGACATAGCCATTACGAGATCAACATCAGGCTCTGAGCTCTCGGTCATAACGTGGCTCAGGGTAATGCCAAGGGAAAAGCGACATAGACCTACACTCAAGAATGGGTCTGCAGGTGCGGTGTCAAGACATGAGTTTAGGGTATGAGTGTTAATCAACCCCGGACATGCCAAAAGTGGAGGTGTGGGTAAGGGGCACAACACTACATACTCAATAGGTCGCTCAGGCTCATCCTCCGTCGGAGTCACAAGAGACGTGTCAGAAACAAGAGATAGATCACTCACGGGGCTATTCATCTCGCTGGGGTGAGAGCAATTTGTATCAGGTATCACTTCCGTCGTGGGTGACAGGACAGTGATAGACATCGTGGTGATCTCAGTATGAGAAGGACTCGTACTGCGGAGGTCAAGGTGAGGGTCCAACCGACCAGCTCTGGCGGATCTCAAAGACTGTTCGTAATAAAGGGCAAGCTGATACGTTTGCTCAAGGGACTTCGAGCTATGATAAACCACCTTAGTATGGATGTCAGATCGAAGCCCAGATCGAAATCTGCAAGTGGTCATGGCTGAGTCCTCTCGGATATCGCTCCTCACAACTAACTCATCAAAGGAATCCTTGTACTCAGCGACAGACATGGATTCTTGCTGAAGGGAAAATAATTGGTCGAGCAAGCGACTCCGATATGATGAAGGTAGGTACCTCTGACACAATATACGCTTCATGTCCACCCAACTAGTGATGCGACAAAGACGGTCTCGCTCGCGGGTCCTCTCAACGCTAGCCCAATATGCCCTCGTCTGATCTAAAAGTCTAAGTTTTGCAAACTTAACGCGATGCTCGCCGAATAACTCAAAATGATCAAGATAATATTCAATATCCATGAGCCAATAACTGAAAGACTCGGGACTCGATGAGCCATCAAAGGGAGGGGAAACTGTACGAAACTGACTCTCAAGATTTCTCTCAAAGTGACGATCCTCATAATAGTCATCCCTAAGGTAATCGGGTCGAGTCGAAGGATCAACACGATCCGCTCGCGTGCAAGGATATGAACGACGACAATCATCATACCGATCGTCTATGGCATAGTGAGGTTGTGTCGGTGGGTTGACACGATCTCGGAATGTGGTGTGCCGCAGACGATAATAATCATCGTGATAACGTGAGGATTTCTCTGAAGTCGCTCTATGAGATTGGGTATAGGTGGACTCAGAATCTCTCAAGAGTGGAGAGGAACGACGTCGATAATTAGTCATGGATGAATCTAAAGATTCTATATGACCTACCACTACAAAGCATGCAAATGGCCAAACCTTGACCTCTGATACCAATTTGATGTAGGGGTAGGCTCGTGGTGCACGGAGACTAAGACTCTACATGTAGGTGCGGGGAATATGCTAATGCAATGCGACAGTCGGATGACGACAACAATTAATTTAAGCAATGAAAATTAATAGCACCACGCAGTTAATCAAAATAAAGAAGCAAACAATTAATTTTGGCAATTTAACGACTTCCTACGCTCGGAGAGCCTAAGCAAGCGCACGGCGAATAAATCCACAAACAATTAATAGCATAAAAAGAAATAACTACCACACAACCGTAATCGCAGCACAATATAGATAAACAACCAAGTGACAATGTCAAGTCACAGAATACAATACCATAAATGCTCACAACGTAGAGGGCTGAACCGAGGCAATGAAGGATTTGAGGGCCGGATGTATAGACGGGCGATCGGAGGTCAAACCGGTGGCGAGGCGACGGTGACGGTGGCTGCCCTCGGTGGAAAGTGGTGGTAACGGAGGGTAAAACGGCGGATCCGGCCACGAAAGAGTAGATCCGGACCGGGGCGAGTAGATCCGCTATTTAGGAGCGGATCCGGGCAAAAATGAAAGGTTTGTGCGGTGGAAACAACGGATCGGGGAGTGGTAGCACTAGATCAAAATAGATCTAGGGTTTTTGGGGCGGTGGGAAGTGAATCCACGAAGGGAAGGTGAGAGGAATGGCCGGCTAGGGTTAGAAAACCCTTGGGGTGGCCGGCTTTGGGAAGGGAAAGGGGCGGAGGGGGGGCTGGAATGGGGCAGCAGGCTACAGGAAGGGAAGGGGAGGGCGGCGGACTAGGAAAGGGGATAAAACTTTACTGTATGAACAATAAATTTTATTATGGAACAGTGAATTTGCTGTTAATGTAATGTTGCTGGAACTGCAGGGAAAAGCTGGCCTTTGGGGGGGTTTTGGTGGCTGAAACTGGAAGAGGAGAGGTGGAAAATGATGGTGGGGGTAGGGTGTACCTTGGGGAGGAGTTTGGCGGCCTAGGAGTCGTCACCTAGGGTTCCACGGCATCGGCACCGAGGAGGGATCGCTGGAATCCGGGAAAGCTTCTTCTCCAAATCCAACAATGATTGAATTCAGCCCCTCTACATCCTATTTATAATAAAACAGATGCTAGGGCATCCCCATCAACGACTATGATTGGCCGGTGGGTTCGCTCATAAAAATACATCAAAAAAACTGAAAAAAATAAAGTAATATAGTATTTTGACTCGCGGCGACGCTCCGGGCGCAATCGCGGAGCCCGATCGTCGATCTGGGCACGCCATATATGGAAAGTTGCCAAATCAGCCCCAAACGGGCCCAAAACGCGTCCTCGTCTCTGCTCCGCATCACTAACACTTATAGGATCCCACACGAGTCTACATATGTTGGAGGCAAAGATAGGATTGTCGTATAGACAATGCGAGTGGTAGTCACGTTTAGAGCCATGAGGGCATATTTTTAAATATATTTTTTATTTTATCTCAGGAAAAATTAATGATTTTATATTCCGGACATTCTTGTCCGTCCGTAGTTGTTTCTAATTCTATAAATAGGGGTCTAGAGGCTGATTTACAAATATCAAGGATTTTGGACAGTATTTCCGGGCTCGCGTGGTCATCCCACAGCGTCGATTCCATGGGTCTTTGATGCCGAAGCCAAGGTAACTATTTTTCCTAACCACCCATTACCCATAACTAAGACACCACTCATTAACTCCCCCCCCCCCTATATAATAACCTAATAACAACCTATTTTCCACGGGTCCACAACCATAAGTACCTAAGAATACCACCTCCATTCTAGAACTCTGCCACCCTCCATTCATAATTCCTGTCCATTTGAAACTCAAGGGCCCTGTATTACTCCCATGCATTCCAACCCTTGTTGATCCCTAATATCCATGCCCTTCCAGCCCCAATTTTCGCCCAAATAGAAACCCAAATTCACGTTTTGACCCAGCACCACTTCCCTTGTAGTTTCCTAGCATTTGCACACGTCCAACCCTTGCCAGAACATCCAACACCCAGAATTCACTACCCTGTACATTAACTTTCTTAACAGTCCGCTAAACAATTCACCTACGGGTATGTTTGGTTTAGCTTATGCTGATGGATAATCTATATTCCAAACGCAAATGCACTTTTAAAGTTGTTTGTTTGTACAGTTGATAGAAATGCACTTTTTCAAAAATAGCTGATAAGTTGTTTTCCCATCAGCTACACAGGTCCAGCTTTTCGCTCCTCCATACGTGTGGCCCCTAAAAACCCTAATACACGCATGACCCCTACATGATCCCTCTCAACAACGACGAGCAGCCCTCGACGAACAGCCCTCGACGAGTCCCCATCGGCGACGACCTATGCACGCCAACGAGCCCTTAATCTGAAAAAGACGGTGACAACCTAAACAAGACGGTGACGACCCGACGAGACCTTCTACTTTGCTTTCTAGTGCGATTTTTTGTGTGATTTCTACGTCAATTCCTCTGATATATCCTTTTGAACTTCCTGCATACTTTTTGATTCCTCTAGCTTAGATGTTTACTTGTTAGATTTCTAGGTTGTATTTCGTGGTAGATTTATACATGACAGATTTTTGTTAGATTTTTATATTTTATTTCTTGGCGACAACCTATACAAATTTCTTTTCTTTAAACACTATTTCTTTGATCTGCAAGGGCCACAATGATGCTAATCCACGTTCCTTCCGTTCGACACTTCACCCACCGCCAATCACTTGTCGAGAGAGAGAGAGAGCGTGCCTTAGGGTTCACAATCTTCACCACCATTAATCCGAGCAAAACTCTTTAAAACAATCAACCACTATTTTGGATATGGTTACCTCCAGGTGAGCTTATGTTAGCTTGCATCTGAACACCCCCCCTCAAGCTAACACCATAAGCATCTAGCATCCCGAGCTTGAGGGAGAAAGAATGAAGAGATTTACCAGATACAGCTCTGGTGAATATGTCAGCAAGTTGATCTTCTAATGGCACAAACACCATAGTAACAGTCTGATCCTGAATTTTTTCTCGCACGAATTAGAAATAAATTTCAATGTGTTTTGTCCTCTCATGAAAGACGGGATTGTTGGTGATATGAATAGCAGCTTGATTATCACAGTGAAGGTGCATAACCTCAAGAACGGGGAAGTTCATTTCCCCCAAGATAGATTTAACTCATATGAGTTCACATGTAGTGACAGCAATGGCACGATACTCTGCTTCAGTGGAGGAACGAGCAACTACATTTTGTTTCTTACTTCTCCAAGAAATAAGGTTGCCACCAACAAAGATATAATATCCGCTAGTAGATCTTCTGCCCATGGAAGAACTCGCCCAATCAGCATCACAGTACCCGTGGACCTTAAGGTGGCCATCATCTTGATAGATAATGCCTTTTCCGGGGTCCTTTTTTAAGTATTTGAGAATCCGAAGAACTGCTTGACAGTGATGATCTTTAGGGTTGTGCATGAATTGACTAACTAAGCTAACAGCAAAGGAGATATCGGGTTTGGTAATTGTCAGATAAATCAACTTTCCCATAATACGTTGAATTCTAAATTCCTCTCAAGATCAGGAGAAGTCTCCTTGTGAATGTCATAATTAGGGTCCACGGGACTATCCACATGTTTGACTCCCAAATATCCAACGTCACTAAAAAGGTCCAAGACATATTTGCACTGAGAGATCATAATCTTTCCGGCAAAATGAGCGATCTCAAAACCGAGAAAGTACCAAAGAAAACCCAAATCCTTGATTTCAAAGGCAGAAGTCAATTCCCTTTTACCAGAGTGATTTGGTGGTCATCAGTTCCGATAATAATGATATCTTCCACATACACTATGAGAATAGTGGTACATCCCTCATTTTTGTAGACAATGATTGAGTGATCAGAAATACAACGAGTGAAATTTAGATGCAAAAGTTTATCGCTTAGCTTGGCAAACCAAGCACGAGGTGACTGTTTGAGACCATACAAGGCTTTCTTAAGGCGACACTCATGTCCTTTAGGAACATCCATGCCAGGAGGAGTCATAAAGATTTCATCCTATTGCCCTAATTAGGTTTCGGAGTCCGGAATCCACCGCGAAATTGGAGTTGGGCGCATTGAGAGCCTCAATCAATCCCCCGTAAAGGTAATACACTATGTTAGCCTTTTGATTTTGGTTACCCTAGTTTATTGGAATTTTCCAACGAAAACCCTAAGGAGAAAATGTGAAATTTAGGGTTGTCTTGGTTTGCAGGATTTTGGTGTCTCGGGGCAAGGTTCTGAAAGTCCCCAACAGTCGGATTTCTTTCGGAAAAACAAATGTCGCCGCGCCGAGAGTACGAGCGCCGCACCACCACTGTAAGGAAATCTAATTCCTGCTAGTTAGACGTAGCAAGAAATGTATTTTGTATACGCATGTGTAGGTTTTGTACAAACATCATGACCATGCATAGAAAGGTGTGGTGGTAGAAAAACGGTCGCGGAAAACGTGTAGGATGACACCCTTCTCCAAGACCAAAATAGTCAGATCATGAACAGTAACATTAGGTACAAAACCTTTACCCGTGTACGTAAGCTTGAAATTTGTCCAACCAAGGGCGTGAATGTCCCTTCTAGTCGACCACGAGAAAGTCAAGGGTCGCTCAGTAGTACACCAAAAGAGATGTCCCAAGCAGAGTAGCGTCAGACCAAAAAGGTCAGTAAGCACACATAAGTCTTTTCGTGCTAGGTAGAGGCGCACTACCTTTCTGATAAGGCATATGGTACCCTATGAGCAGTATAATCTTGGGAGTTGACTCCCCTTTGAGACAGTAGATTCGAGACCGTGTCCACGCGATACTAGAATAATCGAGCTCGTAAGATGGTCTCAGGTCGTCAGTTTCATATGCACGTTAGGAGCTATTCTACCTAGAGCCTTCCAAATAGATGAGCAGACTAGAAGCCACCTAGAACTCAAGTATAGACCTTACGTGAGACAGTACACTAGTTAGTGAACGTCGGGACTTGGGTTATTGAACCGAAAGTCACAAACATAGAACAAGTAGATGTATTGACCAGGAAGTGTTGTGAAGGCATGCATAACATATAACATAAATGTTTTTAATGCACAAAACTATTTTTTAAAGACATGTATTCATCATATGAGAAAATGTTTTTAGTGTCACTAGAAGGAGTTATTTTTCCTTACTCTGACCCCTCGTGGGCAATGTTTTTACAGGTGACCCAGGTGGAAAACTACGCCTAGGATGAGCGTTAAGTGGAGTCAGTTTGTAGTTGCTCCCACTTTCAGTTTTCTCTATTTCAGCATATACTTGTAGTTGTGGAAAATGTACCTTGTTAATGTTTTATATGTCTTGTATCAAACTTATAATGTTATTACAGATTTTCAGTCATTTCACTTCTTTTCATGTTTAGTAGCTCTGTGAATCAAGATGAGGTATGTGGTTACCCTTAGTTTACTTTCTTAGTTTTCGTTGTAAGTTTTAAATCCTTAGTAGTTGCTTTTTTTTACCTGCTGCATACTAGTTTTAATATTGTTTCTTAGTTCTCTTTATATCGTTGACTCGGCCGGATGGATGATTATTGTAAAACTGGGAAGGGGTGTTACATCCTGAGTGATGTTATTGCTTGAATCTGGCGGAGTGGTGGTGGATGGTCGAGCATGAGTGTGACATTTTTGTCCAATATTATTGGTTTGCCTTCTCTGGTAGACTTGAAGATCCTTCCTCCCTATCATGTGGACCTGCTCAGTCTGGAGCTGATATATTCTAGCCAAGTCCTTTTTGGAGTAATTTCGTTCGATCTGCTCCCACATTTCTTACGCAGTTTGACATAATAGAAAGTGACTTGCAATCTTGGGTTCCATAGAATTGACAAGCCGATCACAGTAAGATTCTCACCTTCTCATTTCTTATATAGAGGATCAGTCTTGTTTAGAGCCGGCTTGGATCCGGTGAGAAACTCAAGTCTTCGACGGCTCCCAATGAACATCTGCATAGACTGAGCCCATAGGAGAAAATTTCTCTCATTGAGCTTGATGTGAGTAACACCCTGAATGAAGTCTATGTTAGAACTTCCTCCACTGTGGAGTTTGGGTTGATCAACCACCCCTTCAGAGGCATTAACACCCTTCAATTTGACCTCCATAGGAACAATCACCAAGGAGAAGAGGGAAAGAGGCCGAAACAGAAAAACAGTGTCGACAGCAAAGCCTTTGACAAGGATCAGAATGGCTTTATTTCTGCAGCAGAGCTCCGGCACGTGGTGACGAATCTAGGAGAGAATCGGACTGATAATGAAGGTAACGAGATGATACGCGAGGCAGCAACAGGCAGGAGGCTCTCCACCAAGAGAGCTTCGGCACGTGATGACGAATCTAGGAGAGAATTTGACTGATAATGACGGTAACGAGATGATACACGAGGCAACAACAGGCAGGAGGCTCTCCACCAACAACAACAGCAGCCAGGGAGAGGAGACAACGGCTCCAGCCGCACCAACAGAGGTCAATAGGTGGACCAGCAACAAGAATCTTTGGAGGAGACAACGGCTCCAGCTGGAGAGAGGGGACAATGGCTTCAGTCGACGGCTGAAGCTCGTCTCCAAACCCTAGGTGAGGGAGACAGAGACCGTGCGCGAGAAGGACGATGACAACCGGCTTCAAGAAGAACCGGAGGGGTAGACGACGAAGACGATTAAGCACGATCGAGCGAGCGCGACGGAGGCGATCGAGCACGATAGCGACGAAACAATGGCGAGCCTTCAGATCAACGTCAAGGAACACATTGCCTCTGATATCATGTTGAGAGAGAGAGCGTACCTTAGGGTTCACGATCTTCGTCTCCATTCATCCGAGCAAAACCTCTTTAAAGCAATCAGCCACTATTTTGGATATGGTCACCTCCCGGTGAGCGTATGTTGCTGATATTTTTGTCATGGTTGTTGATGCTTTCTCGGTTATAGTATGCATGAAAGGTGAAAACATACTGAACCATACCAGTGAATGTGTAGCACTACTGTCAGTCAATTAGCATACCAGTGAATAGGTGATAGCTGTAATCCCTTGCTTCATGTAGGCTACTTGATGAGATGTCTGCTTGGAATCAATCATCTCTATCAGAACACTAGTATATATTATAATGTTTTCAAATTTGAGCTTTCTACTTGGAATCAATCACCTCTATCAGAGCACTATAGTATATATTATAATGTTTTCAAATCTGAGATGTATATTTCTTTTATTCTATTTCATTATTTTTTAGCAAGGATTGTTTATATCATATGTTTGAGATTAGTGTCAAATATCATTGTACAGATCATTGTGTAGGGCACTGTATAGTATAATGGGCAGAACTGAAGCATGGTGAGACAAGGCTAGGTTGGGACCAAGAGAAGAAAACCATCACGGCATGGGATGAATGGTGGGAGGACAAATTAAAGGTCAGTATTTACTATGTTTTAAGTATAATGCGGCCACATTTTCTGAAACTAGCATTGGTTCTGTGTAGGTTATTTCTGCTGCATAGAAGTTTCGATATGCCGATATTGCACCTGAATTAGAAGACAGAGTGAATCGAATGTTAAATGATGTGGTCGCAACGGGTGAGGATTCGTGGGCACCATCAATAGGTAGTTTGATAGTTGATATGGAGAATGTTGGCGGGAAAGATCATAATTTGAAAGATGACATGGAGACACGAGCTTTTGGACATGAAGAGGTTGGTGGAAATACATCAACCACTATCGAAAATGCCTCGACCTCATCGGGTAAAAGAAGAAAGATGGAAAGAAAAAGGGGTAGCTATATCATACATGAGTGAGTTGAAGGAATTTGCACTAGCAATGAGGCCTCCTCCAGTTGTTACTATCAGGGAGGAAGTGCAATTGATCTCAAGTATTACTGAAATATATGTTGACCTGGACATTTACTTCTTTGCAGTGAACTATATTAGGAATAAAAGTAGCATAGAGGTCTTCATGAGCATCCCAGCTGATAAGAATGTTTGGCGGATCAAAAACTGTTTGGAAATACACAGAGGTCCTCTATGCTACTTTTGGACATAAAAGTAGCATAAAGGTCCTTCAACTCACTCATGTATGATATAGCTACCCCTTTTTCTTTCTATCTTTTACCCGATGAGGTCGAGGCATTTTCGACAATGGCTATGCATAACTTCATCTGTATGCATCTATCTAGATGGGGTCCAGAATTTAATGCTTGTGGTGTTGATGACTTATCCATTCCTCTAGATGATGCGGACGCTACAATAGATGATGATATTGACATTGATATGTTGGATGCTAAGGGTGACTAGCATACGTCTGCAGTACGAGATCGTATTGCTGGGGAATTATACAACGCGCGCGGGTAAAATTATCAAACCTCTTGTTTATAAGTGTAGATATCATGATACTGAAAAATTTGATTAATATTGATTCTTTATATGGCACGGGTGAAGATAAATGACTAGAGAAGGCGTTGCGCTGCAATTATTACATTTACTTCAATTCGGTGAACTCTGCTAAACATTTAAGTATTATTACATGTTTAATATTGCCAATGAAATATATTTATTTCAATATTTTTTGTTTTGCAAAAATTGCTCTCAAAACGTTGTTCTTCAAAACAGCATAATTAAAAAATCTTTATTCGATCAGAACTTATGCACAAACTGTCCAAACAATTTGCAGTTTAATCATCACTGTTTTTATAAAAACTCTATTCAATCAACTCTATTCGATCAGCAGTTTTTTCATCAGCATCAGCTGTCTCAAACAGAGCCTAAATCTACTAAAGCCTCCACCAGCCCATCTCATAACTCCACTCCATTTCCTTACTCCATCACCTTGAAGTCAATGTGATCTCGATGCAGTTCAACTATCCAGCACAAAATTAAACCACAAGTCACTTCCCTGGTCTCCTAATCTTAGTTATTAAAGGCGCAAGGCGCACTAAGGTGCAAAGGGGTCTTGAGTCTAGGTGCAAGATTCAAGGTGCAGGCGCGCGCCCGAAAAAGGCAAGGCACAACCACATTCATTTTAAATAATCAGCATCAAACATCAGTTCATCTTCTTGAACAGATTTTTCATATATTCAACTCATTAATCATTCATTAATATCATTTATATCTCTTAAAAAATAAAATAAATATGGTTACTTGCATCATATCTAGGTCCCAACGATCTATTATGTTTTAAAAAACTAAATCATATAAAATAATTGAGTTCATGCATTATTTTTTTTATTATTTTGAAAAAAATGGTTTAAAACAAAAATCACACTCAGGCACAACATTAATGTCCAAGGCACAAAAAATGCGCGTGATGGCGCAAACCTCTGCGCCTGGTGAGCCTGGAGTCTTAGGCGCGCCTGAGACGCGCCTTTAACAACACAGCTCCTAATACTTGTGTAAGTTCATATTTTGAAGTTAATATCACTCCTTGTCATTTATTTGATGAAAAGATATCATTTTGGATATTACTTCATACACATTTGCCCATGAATTGTTCTATTAGTGAGACCTGGTCACTTATTATTTAATTGAAGCACTCATAACTTTAATTCAACCTACAATTGTCAGGTTTTAAAGCGCTTTAATCCAGATGCACTCTTGTGTGTGTTGTCTGGACGGCTTGAGGTCCGCCTTGCATCGAATCGAAGCCAGCGTGCGTCTGGCAAGCGGATTCTATCATCCTTGAGATAGATAGCCCATCAATCAATTAGTAAATCTAAGTAATCGTGACTTGCGTTGTCATCCAGTCCTCCAACGGCTTTCTCAACATCTCTGGATGTCACGTTGCTCACCGCAGTTTAACTCCACGCCAATAGAAGACCCTAATACCAGTTTGTTGTGTGCTTGTGCAAAAGATCACGCCATCAACTAAGAGAAAGAGGGATCGAAGCCTGGAGACAATACCTTCTCCCCTTAATTTCCTTAATATCCGTCAATCATTAAAAGGAGAGGTTGATCAAGGTGGTGGAGGTAAGAAAGGGGAGTTTGTCAACAGTTTGGGTGCTCGCCATGTCGAGAGTCCCCCGTGCGTGCGTGAGAGTACCGAGAGAGGGAGAAATTGAGCTAGGGAAAATAGTTAGGGCTACAAAGAAGCTTTCATTAAGTTATCTCTCTCTCTCCTTAATAGTGGATGGGTCCAAAATACAAAAGAAAACACATTAATAGTAGCAATGTGAAAATAAAAAACATTTCAATATTAAATACAAATATTTCAAAATTAAAATGCATGAAGATTCTTAAGACATAATTACGTGTTGCTAACTTGTCATTATGATGCAGATTAGCATTTCTGTTATACCGTCGTTTGTACCTGCACCCCATAACATGTCCGTAACAAAGATCTAGTTTTATTGACCATCCATCACAATCAATTTGAGGGATGGCCTTGATTTTTTATGCACAATTTAAGATTGTTGGAAGGCTTTATAGATATATTAGTTATATTAAACCATAGCCCTCCAATTGTAAGTCACGATTTCCTCAATCCCTGGACCGATGAACTCTCTCTTAAGGATTGTGTTATGTCGTCCCATGCATGTGAAAAACTGCACGTAACTTCTATTTCCCCTTCTTATTTCAATTTTCAGCAACACAACACTCCTATTTCTCATTCTCTCCCAATCCGCACATCTCCTTCCTCCCTTCACCTCTCTCCCTCACAATCTCAGTCATTGAGTTTGTGCAGGAGGCCGACATGTTCTAGTTTAACCATGAATAGCCGACCGTTTAAAGAGGGCTGGTTGGGTAGAAAGTAAGGTTTGCTAAAGGAATAATGTCTCCATGTATTGGAAGAAAAAAAATAAGGAGGTAAGATATATTTTTTGTTGAGGAAAATAAGGAGGTCAGTTTCACCTTAAGGCAAGTAGAGATCTCTCTCTCTCTTGCAATCATTGAGTTTAATTTAATGCCTCTGTTTTTTGATTTCATGACTGCATTCTTATATATATTGAATTATTGATATGTCAAGTAAATTGGTATCTTAAATGTTCAATCTGATATGTTATACATTTAGGGTTTGATATGTTTGGATTTACATGAATTGGTGATCGTATATAATTTTTGTTTGGATATTTACTTAGATGAGTGATGTGCTCAATTGAGATATAATTGTAAAAACGATAGATTGTTGGACATGAGTATTAAGCGTCATAATGATAATTGATAATATTTCTGGTTAGCAAGCAAATGAATGGTTTGTGATTTTTTTATAAAATGTTCGGATCATACACATTTTTAGTTGTAAGATATTTGTGCCTAAAAATGCATTAATCTAAATGAATATTTGGTATCCAAGAAAATGATGTATAATAATCTTATCACTCACGAATTCTTGAACACAAAAAAAATAATCTCTCTATCTAGTTTTTTTAGTGTCATCGAATTTTGTTTTTTACGTCTGTCTAGTTCTAACACTTGAGCGAATATTGTTCCATAACTCGATTCCTCCTTTGACGTGTTTGTAAATCTACTCTTGTACATCAGAATCGATTAATTAGTAGCATGTCATGATATGTAAAAAATCTCATAAATCATGAATCCTCAAAGTCATTAATGTCATAAGCAATCATTGAAAAATAGTGTTAAATTGATGTGACGCTTTGACTCGAGTTTCCGTTAGACTGACAGCGGAAACCAATAAATGATCATAGCAAGCACAATTATTTTGATAAGTCTTGCATTTAGACTCATATTAGAATCACATGCATCAAATAGAAACACTTACACCTTGCACTGATTACAGCTAATGACATTACGTGATCGAATCTATGTTGTACTCCGAAGTAGTTGATGCAGTGGTCCAAAGCCGCCCCGCTCTGGTTCTGCACCAGAGGAACACGTCCGGTCCCACAACCGGGCTGCAGCCCAAGCACCCCACCCATGAGCGCACCTATTCTCAGCGCGGCGGGATGTTGAGGCGGAGTCTCGAACCCAGCCCCCTTGATAAATCCCTTACCCATGAGCACTTCCACCGCCGATTGAAGCTAGGGTACAGGAGGAGGGGGCGAACGGCGGGTTTCGGCGATTCCGGAGTCGGGAGCCGAAGAGTCAGTTAACGGCAAACTGGCGAATCGAAAGGTTTCGGCGAAATAGGCGAGTGTCGACGATTCGGTGAGTGCCCTGCCCTCCCGTTCTATATATATATATACATATATATATACATATATATATATACTAGCATCTTCGAACGGGCTTCGCCCGTTCTCAATGCGGCGTTGCGGGCTTTGCCTGGAACCAAGCGGGCTTTGCCTGGAACCAAGCGGGCTTCGCCCACTTGGCATTCAAGCGGTCGCCCGCCCCGGTGGGCTTCGCCCGCACCCTCGGCAGGCTTCGCCCGCACCCTCGGTGGGCTTCGTCTGCACCCTCGGCTAGGGGTGCAAGTTGAGTTTAGCCGGCTCGAGAGCTCGATGAGCTGGCTCGAAAAAAACTCGACTCGAGCATGTCGAGCTTGCTTTCGAGCCGAGCTCGAGCTCAGCAACCCTTGTTCATGGGCTCGCGAGCCGACTCAAGCTTATATATATATATATGTATATGTATATGTATGTATATATTATAATAATATTAATAAATATATTATAATATAGTAATATATCTGCTGCCGCAAACGCAAATCGAGGCCATCATTTCAGGGCCTCAAGCTTCAGACTTCTGAGTATTATTAATAATATTAAATATATTCATTTTAACTTTTTGCTCTAGGATTTCACGCCCTTACAAGTTACGACTTACGCCATCATCTTCCTCGCGAGCTTGCGGACGGCGACTGAGGAACGGCGAGCAGCGGACGATGAGGTCGAGGATAAATCGGCGGCGTACGACAACAGTCGAGGGCGGACAGCATGCTTTCAATCGTCGAGCTTACCGAGCTCGTCGAGCTCTGGCGAGCTCGATCTCGAGCCTGTTGAACACAAGCTCGTCGAGCTCGAGCTCAAAAAAAATAGCTCGAGGCGGCTAATTTTGATGAGTTCGACGCGTTTGCAGCCCTACCCTCGGCGGGCTTCACCCGCCCCCCCAGCAGTCATTTAAAATTTTAAAACTTAAAAGTATTTAAAATTTAATTTATTAGAATTTTTTAATAATTTTATTAATTAGTCAAAGAATATAATTTATTTAATTACTTATTAAATTATAAAATAGAAAAAAACGAAATAAAAAATTATAAAAATATCCCGTGACAACCTCCCCCCCCCCTTTCCGCTTTCGCCTGTGTCAGTGCCTGTCTGTACCGCAGGCGTCTTGATTGGCGCCCACCGGGGGTTCGCCGGCCTCCAGGGAACCCGCCAGGGGTTGTCCGACGGCGAGAGGGAAGGGCCAACGTCGGACAACCCCCGGCGGGTTTGTTGGAGGCCGGCGAACCCCCCAGGGGCGCCGGGCAGGCCGCCGCCGGCGGCAGAGATGGGCTCGGTAGAATCTTTGGCGGAAGGGGGGATGTCGGGATTTTTTGGGGTTGGAAAAATTGATTTTGGGGAGAGATTGCTAATGGCAGGCCGAACTGTATAGATCCAATGGCCAAAAATTAAAACCATGTTTCAGATGTTTGATCGAACGACCAAAAATCAAAATTTGGTGTGCTTCCAAATATGTATATTGGTTTATATAATAAAGATATATTGAATTGTACTAAGAAAGCGCGTACCTAAAATTTGGTCGTCGATTCTTCGGATCCAATAAAAACATTTGAAATTTTGCCCTAAGCGGAATTCGGAGAAATTCACTGGAGGAAGTGTCTGATTCGATGTATATGACATGATGATGCGACGAATCCGATAATCACCGAATTTGACTTGCAAAAATTCCTGCTTTGTTGAAGTAGATCCCGAGACAATTTCTGTCTGCTTAACCTTCTTTATGAGTCCTTGTTCAGCATACCTAGTTCCGTTTTGAAAAACGAGAACTTGGTCTCGTCCAGCGGCCTCCTAAAGTTCTTTAGACGGACTGGAATTACTTAGTGCTCCTTTGATTCTTCTTCCCCTTGCTCGACAGCCACTTCTCCTTGGTCAACAGTGCGGGAAGAGTTCATTTGTTGATGTACCGAGCTGGATTTGGGCTTTGGCCGACAGTTTTAGACTGAATCTCCTTCTAGGTGAGCTCTTCTCCCTTTTCCTTTATCCTCCTCTTTATCACTTACTGAAATCCTGCTATCATATAGTTGTTAGGCTATGGCTTGGTTGATTAGGGTTTGCAAATAGGGGATTTGATTTCTATTTTGGCCGGCTAAAGTTTCTGATAGGGGAAATTTGATGGTTTTCTTGTTGTGCTCACTATTTTGGGTTGATTTATTGTGGTCGGCTGGTTCGCAGATTTTGTTGGTTTGGTTTTTGATGGCTCCTCTTGGATAATCTCTTCATACCACTTATTGGCTACCTTGTTGCCTTGGTATTTATGGGCTTTTGAGATCTGTTGCATTCTGAATTATGATATGCATTCTGAATTATGATATGCATTCTAAATTATGATATGCATTCTAAATTATGATATGCATTCTAAATTATGATATAATAACGAATCATGATAAGCATTCTGAATTGAAGTCAAAAATGAATAAGAATGAATTATGAAGAATTCTGAACTGAATATAGGAATGAATAAGAATGCAAGAAATAAGAATTTGATATCATAAATTGTTTATTTCTGTTTTACTAACTCATAGTACAACACTTTACCTGATTACTTTGCTTGCATGTTCATATAGAATTTATAACTGCATATTGATGCTGATTTTTCGTGTTTTTTTTGTAGTGTGGTTGAAGAGGTAAGGAACTCACTTAGTTTTCTAAACTAACTGTTTGTCGATTTCTCTTTTTAGGAACAGCCAGTCAGCGCACCAGGCCCTGCTAGGAAGATACCTGCGAAGGCAGATCAAAAGAAAAGGGAAGATGTGGCTCGTCCACGGGTTAGATTTGTTTTCGTTTATTTAAATTTGCTACAATCTATACATGATATAGTTATGTCAAAGTTGTTTTTTCTCTGTACTTTGGATGAACATGATGTAAATAGTTGTTTAATGTTTCTAATGTTACCACTCATGTGTTCTACATATTAGAACTGCTGCGTTATTCAATTGTGAAAAAATGTTCAAAATAAAGATTTCAATTGTGGCAGACTTCGGGCCGTTACAGGAGAAGCCAGAGAAAACGGCTTTTCGGATAACGGGGTCAGATGAAACAGCGGTTGGCCATGAAGAAGTCGAAGGAGGCTGAAGCTAGCGTACTGGAGTGGCGTCAGGGTAGAAGCTAGGTTTGCGGGTGAAGAGAACTGAAAGGTAAATGCCCAAGGTGTCGCACGAAAGGAGGCCTCGTGGAGTCGCACCGGATGGAGAATGAGAGTTTTAATTTTTTTAACCAAAACACCGATCACCCAAAATTGTTGCATGCACATTGATAAAAAGGGGTAATTATTAGGGCACCCGAATGGTACGGTTTATAATGTCTGAACAGATTGGATGTAAATGCTAAAGTAAATATAAAAAATTGAATCGTAAATATAAAAAATTGAATCGAAAATATCATTTGAACGCATTCGTGGAGTTGAATTATACAGACGAAAAACGAAACACTACCAACTGCATGAAAAAACGTCTAGGCCGCTGGTCTTCGTCAAAAAGACTAACGCAATAATCTTTAGCAATGAATTCCATTTTTGCTTAATAAACAAAAAAATACAAATACATTATGAAATAATTTTAAAGGTATTGTCAATCAAAGTTCAATAATATCATGACTCATTCCCTCGAGGAAGAAAAAAGTACATGTGAAGTCGATGGAAAAATCCAGTATCATATTTCTGGAGGCCATTGCAATATATATACATGTATGAGCTTAGTGTTATGGTTTATAAAATGACCCATATACATTCAACAACCTATTTGCATTTAACACTTCTCCTCAAGTGATGTAGGCCACGGGTTTCGACACCGTAACGGCTAAGGGATTCGCACGCTCGCTTAATTATAGTTACTATTACGCTCACACGAAGAATAAACACAGCCACTACGCAAGTTGCAACAATTAATTTAATAGGATTTGGGGGGGTTCGCTAGGCCCCTTAAGATAAAATCAAGGCTATAGGCCAAGATCCTCTCAAGCGAAATGAACTCACACAGTTCGATCGAGCGTACGTTGTACCAAAAGAGACACCACCAAAATAAGGATTCGGATAACGGGTGGTTCTCTCCCAACGAAATAAAATGAGGGCCGCCACGCCTCACGAATTCAAATGGGAATCAAATAACAATAACAATAATTTAATAGATATTATCCACGAAAATTCTACCAATCACAAATCACACGATATGCTAAATGCCCAAAGAAAAGATCTAAGAGAGAAACACACAAGAGTGGAGACGTTCGTTACCCAACCGGAATGGATGATTCCGATTCAACTCTCTTTGGATCACTCCGTTCCGGATCCACCGAAAGCGTGCCGGTTGGAGGGAAACTCCAAGTTCTTCGTTGCCTTCCAACGCCGTTGAAGTTTCACAAGATTCACCACAAGCTTTGGCCGATTCTTCTCTTAGATTAGAAGATGGGGCTGATTTGGATCTCACCAAAGGAATCGGTTTTTGGGAAGATGATATATGTGATGGTCGGGTTTTGTTGAGAGGGATGAGGACGGTTTTGTGGAGGAGAGGTGGTGGTCGGGTTGATGTTGAAAGGGGGGCTCGGGTGTGGTGATGGAGGTGGAGGCCGGCGGCTAGGGGAGGTTGCAAGTGGTCGGCCTTCTTGAAGATGAAGAGGAGGGCTCGGTTTTTGGAGAGGGATTGAAGGTTATGGTTGATTATTGGAAAGGAAGAGGTGGAGGTAGAGAGGAGGCCAAAATAGGGAGAGGAAGGAGAGGGGTGGCCGGCGGCCAAGGAGGAGAGGGGGTAGGGGAGCCGAACTCCAAGAGGAAGAGGGAAGAGGGAAAACCAATTTAGGTTTCAATTTTAATTCATTCATTCACTAACTCAAAATCCAATACAATATAGCCTTATATAGGCTTTACAAAGACAAGGGTTAAAAGCACCCCAAATGTGGCTAAACAAAGGCCAAAATGAAATGACAAATAATTAAAACTTTTGGCTAAACAAAGGCCAAAATGAAATGACAAATAATTAAAACTTTTGGCTAAACATTGGCCAAATAACAACATCATTAAAATCTGAAATAATATTTAAAATGACGTGGCGGAGATTTGACACATTGGCGGAGATGTTGACGCGGCCATGGCGGAGGATGTGACAAATCTTCATCTCGAGGCGGCGAAGGAACATCAAGCTTGAGTTGGCACCAACATAAACCGGGTCACCATAATCATCTGGAAGGGGATCTTCTTCGGCAACATGACGTGGATCTTTGACATGTACCGGATCACCAACGTCGTCCGGTGGGGGACCTCCAAGTCAACATGTCGGGGGGTGGCGGCGCCATCATCAAGTTGGTGAGTATATATAATCAAAACCAAACTTGTTACATATATAGACTATTCTAGACACACACACACCTAGTGCTTTAATCATGATATTTGACAACTATTGTTTGAGTTCACGAACTCAATAGTCAATATTAATCTCCTTTGATTCAACTTTTTGTCTAACAAAGTGACAGTAAATCTCAAAGTGTTTAGTTCTTTCGTGGAATGCCTGATTTGATGCAATATTCATTACGACTTGATTATCACACATAAGTTGCATTGGCTCATGATGTGGGAACTCCAACTCAGTCAGCAATCATTTTACCCATAACAGCGCACAAGTGGCAGCAGGAACACGGCATTCTGCATCTACACTTGACCTTGCCACTACTAATTGTTCTTATTTTTTCAAGAAATCAAGATTCCTCCAAGTGCAATATCCTAATGTAGATCTATCTAACAAAGATACTGCACAATCTGCATTAGTATAACACACAAAATGTTGATGACCTCGGTTCTGAAAGAGCAAACATTGACCCGAAGCTCCTTGGAAGTACCAAAGGATCCGGACCACTACTTCCCAATGTTCCTCACAAGGTGTGCTATGAAATTGAATAACCACACCAACTGCACATGAGATATTTGGTCGTGTAACAGAAAGATAGTTTAGTTTTCCAACTAGTCGCTGATATTGTCCTCGATCTCCATAAGGCTCCCTCTGATTAGGAATAAGTTTGTGGGCTGAATCCATATGTGCATCTACAGAATATCACCCAAGCATACATGATTCCTCCAGTGTGTCCAAAACATAGTTCACCTAGGATGCAAAGATCTTTTTGTGTCCTGGCCACCTCAATCCCAAGCAAGAAATGCAACCTTCCTAGGTCCTTGGCTTGGTAATTAAGTATGTGCATGAATCACCATGTGATAAAGAGACTGAAACATGGTCCAAGTGACGGAAATGCGGCTCTCCAAATGCAGGAAACCTGTGAAACCTATAAAAATCTCCTTAGTGTCCCATCTTTCCGCAATGGGTTACAATGGGTGCACTTAGGACGACTTCAACCACCTCCTAATGATTGGTCAGATGTGCTTCCATGACAGCATCCTTCAGACGGAGCAAAACTAGTACCCAGTGCAGAATGACCAGCTAGGGGGACTGGGGTAGTGGGGTATGTGTCACTGAGGAGGCTCTGGTCACCCATGAGTATACATTTGTGAGTATAAAAGTGGTGGCACTGCCTAAAATTTGAGACTTGACAAAGTCAAGATCAGATTTGACAGTGTGAAGAAATATGATTGCAAAGAGTTCGTCCTGCTGCACTTCCTGGACCTTGATATCTGAAGAAGATCAAAAGATCCAGAAGTCCACCGCAAAGGCCTAAATGAAATATCGGAGTCGGATTATTTCAGCTGGAACTGGTTGTCAATAATGGCAAACACCCGAGTGATTTCACCTTGGTAGAGGTTCTTCGCCATAGTTCATGCGCCATGGCACGTGAGGAATGCCCTAAAGATAAGCATAAGGGTTGGCTCAATTGATTGTCAAAGGGAAGTAATTGATTGTCTATTTTCCCGGTCTAGTTGATCAATTTTGGTGACCTAATACCCCTTTCATGGCACTTTTTGTCCATGTACCATGAACCAGATCTGAACGGTGGCAGACCGAAAGTTATAGCTCCTGTCATTTAATTTCTTTGTGGTAATGGCATGAGGAAGACTTTGGATCGAAGAGAGCCATAACAAGGGCTCAGTTGAGGTGATCGAAGCAACAGAGGAATCTAAGGACATATTGACTATGATTTTGGGAAGTGGGGTTACTAGCGTTGATAGATTGGGCGCTGATAGAGGGCGGAAAGGAAGAGTTGAGGACGCCCATAGAACATAGAGAAGGAACTGGGGGGACGGTTGAGAACTACCAAGTGACTGAAGGATAAATTTGAGGTTGAAGAAGACTTGATATGCATGAATCGAGAATCTAGAAGGATCATACATCGGCGAGGCTGAAGGAACCATAAAGTCTAGAAGGCATTAGATACATGAATCGAGGTCAACAATACCTAGATAAAGGTTGACGAGGTCTGGACAAAGGTTCAACGAATGTTGGTTGGCGTGTATCAATATCCCAGACCGCTCGAATTGGAGTATCTGAGTTCCGGGATGAAGTCGCAGGGATCAACAAAGCCAAAAGTTGGACGATTCGAAAATCAATGATGCTTAGACAGCTTGAAATGAAGTATCGCGTGTATGCGATGAACGCCCCAGCGATCAGAGAAGTCTACGAGTGACCCGACTCTGATACCATGTGAACTTGATAGGAAAATCTCTGTGTCATTTTTGGAGGACATAGAAAAATATATCCATGCATGAGCCTAAAGTTAGGATTTATACAATGACCCGTATACCCCAATAAAATACCAATTTACATTTAACAACCTATTTACATTTAACAATCTATTTACATTTAACAACCTATTTACATTTAACAGTACACAAAATGAAATGAGTTCTAAAGTAAGATACTTGGACATAAAATCAAAATATGACCAAGAGTTTTGCAAAACTGTTGATGAGCTTGAATACCTTGATATCATTTTCTGACAAGGCATCGTGTGAACGGATGTCAGGAAGCTCATTAAAGTGCTGGGAGCAAAGCAAAATGATGAGAGAGGGGAAGTTCAACTACTTAAACTAGAAACATATTGACAAAAACGAAATGAAAGAAACCTTTGCAAACTCTGAAAAGGTGTCAGTGGGTGTAATCCTCATCAATGTTGATAATGAGTGTAAGGCAGCAATTTGATCCAGTGAATTAGAGCTTTTTAATCCTTTGGACCCCAATAAATCCTGCAAAGCAAAACAAAAAAAATCAGTATTCCCAAAAACACTCGAGAGTTTATGAAGTTTAACAGAAATAGGCTGAAAGCAATATAGACAATTCGAACAAGATAAGAACAAGAAAAAAACAAATAATCTTATTACCAAGATTTGGTCATAGTTATTACCAAGAGTATCGTATCTTTTTCCAACATGTGAAAGACAGCTCAGGTATGGATCATTGCTGTCACTGGAAGCTCAATTCAAGCATATTTCCATATTTCCACTTATCATTCCTTTAGTATATGAATGCTATAAATATTATAAATTGTGGGAGGCACTTCAAAATCACCATTCTTAGATAAAGCACCAGATACAGGTAAGAAATAAGGCATCAAGATGAAGGGTGGCATTTGATTGTTACAATTGATAAGGATAGTAACATGAGACACCGGAAATGGAGTGATGGATGATTGGACAGTAGGAGTGATGATGAGGGATGCCAGTATATGTTGGACAAGGTTTGCTTTAAAAGAAAGGAGTGGGCCCAAAATATTGAAGGGACTGCATGAAAAAATCTGTTCTCCGATAGAGCGTAATAATGAAACATACAAACGAGAGATGTTGATTGGCATAGGAGGCTTACCATTTTCAAACCAGAGGTCCTAGTTTAGGTGCACTTGAGAAAGAGAGATTTCCAAGCAAAAAAATTGGGAAGTTGATGCCACAAGATGATGGTCCATCGACGGTCTTGGAGAGGCCTAGAAAAAATCCATACAAGTTGTAACTGATTATACAATACAATGTGAAGGTCACCTCCAATGTTCGCGATCAACCGTTGCATGTTGAAAATGAAGAGCTACTAGATTTGAGGACACACCCTCCTCAAGAGGGGACTAAAGCATCTATAGAGCGGCCAATCATTCAGTTTTGATTAATCCTGGCATCCAACCCTTATAGTTCTATTTTGGGTGAATAAATTATTTTCCTAATTTTATAATTAAATCCGATGGAGGGTCAAATATGCAATATTTAAATTTTTTTATAAATGGTAGTTTTGCAATTCTGGTAATTTGATTTTTAAGAGGTTGATGGCCCTAGGGATATGATACCGTGTTTTGAGTAAGGGGCTGATGGCTTATCCTAGGAGAAAGATTTATCCTCATTTTTCTCTTATCGCATGGTGTGGCCATATCTTCCTCTGAGCAAATATCCCATCCATCCATAAATTTATTTCTCCCGCATTTTTAAAACTTTTTGCCTAGTTTTTAGAGTGTTGTTTGGAGTAAATTTTGGGCATCATTTTGTTGTTTTGGGAATGTTTCTAACAAAGTTTAGAGAAGTAAATTTCCTATTCCTATTGATGTTCTTGTGTTATTTTATTCGTGGGTCAGTTATGTCGTATTTGGTACTCCTTGGCCATTTTTGGCTGGACAGATTTCTACGAAGCATGGATACTTGCAACGTATTGTATTCAAAAGATTTCAGAAACGGAAAACTCTCAGAAATTCTCAAAAACCAATCCCTGAAACTTTTGGAAACTTTTTCGCTTAATCAGGTACTCTCGAATACTCTAGGATACGCTTAAGTATTCTCAAAAATACTCAAAACTTGTGTATGTTGTGATGATGATATGTAGAATGACATGTGTTTAGATGATAAATGGTGGGAGTCAATTGAGTACATAGTTTCTTTCATGAGTCCTGTTTACAATATAATACAATTTTGGATGCATAAACTAAATATAAAGATTGAAAAAATAAAGATGACGTGAATGTCAAATATCTTAATTTAAACATGTATTTATATTTAAATAATTAATTTCAAAAGCATACCCCTGATTTTTTTAAAAATCATGAATCTCATAATCGTACAATATAGTGTCTCATATCCCATCTCTATACCCGGACAATATAGAAATATTGTATGCAAGCCTGATATATATCTTTTGGGTTACTTTTTGTGATCTTGTCGACTGTTTTCAAGCTATTAATTTCTGGACAGACTTGGGTATTCTTTGTGCAAATTCTCTTCTATTAGCAATTCTATAAGCTGACCCGGATATCATCATTCTATGGGAGTTAGGCGTCACAACCACTGGCAAAGGACAACCAATTCACTCATAAAATATTTGGGCTAAAATATTTGTTAGAAAAGCCCATTGTAAATGGTCCATTATTGGGCTCATGTTCTATTTTATTTCCTTCTTCTCCTATTAGTCTCACACCATTGTATATGATTTCTTCTCTCCTTTTCTCTCCTATATATTTGTATTCTCCCCTTGTATTTTGACACACAAGCAATACATACAAGTTTTGAGCTCATTCAACATGGTATCAGAGGCAACGGTTCGGTCCTTGCGGTTTTACTATCTCTAACCGCCCGGCCCGTCTTCCTCTCCTGTCCGCAATTCCTCTGCGGCCTGTCCTTCTACTCGCACCGGGTAGCGGGCTCTTCTTCCTGCCCTCTCTCTCTGCGGTTTCCCCTGCTAACCGTTGTTTGCTCTCCTTTCTCTCCCTCTCTCCTGTGGATCCACCCCTCTCTGCCTTTTATAGCCTCTCTTCTCAACCCGTGGGCCCCTCTTCCCACTGCCAGCTTTCTTCTTCTTCTTACCGTGCGGGCTCCTTCTCGCCCGGTCCCTCCTCTTCTTGCCGCTCGAGTAGTCCTACTTGCGGCCTCATCTCTCGGCATATCGTGCCGCGCGGTCTCTTTCTCCTTGCCGCTCGAGTGCTCCTACTCGCGGCCTCCTCTTGCGGCTTATCTTGCCGCTCGGTTTCTCTCTCTTGCCGCTCGAGTATTCCTACTCGCGGTCTCTTTCCTTGCCGCTCGAGTTCCCTACTCGCGGCCTCTGCTCTCAGCTTCCTCTCGTTGCTTCCCTCTTCTAGTCGCGCGGTCTCTCTTTCTAACCGTTGTGACTTCTCCTTTTCTTTTGAGAGCCGACTTCTCTTCTCACTCTTGTTTGGTCGTTGGTGTTCTCACAGTGACCGTATGGATTGTCCTTGCTCTCTCTCCGCACCTGGTCGCGGCCTCCTGTCGCTCTCTCCCCTGGGCTTATCGCCTTGACTACCCGTTGCGGCCTCATATCTAACTGCGTGGGCTTGTCGTGCTTCTCTTCTCCTGCGGCCTCCTCCTCTTCCCGCTGCAGGCATTGTGTCTAACCGCGCGCTCTTCTATTCATTGCGGCCTCCCCAGTCTCCATGGGCTCCTCCATCGACTCTACCGGACAGGCGGCTAACCCTCCTGCTGACCGCCCGGCTTCTCTTCCAGACCTCTGAGATGAGCTGCGGATCACAACTATCTCATTATCTGGGAAGAAGAATTTTGTTCCATGGGTCCACTCGGTTCGTCGTGTTTTTCAAGCCAAGGGCCTTGTGTTTCACCTTACTAACGAACCTCCTTACCCTACTACTGATGACTGGCTACGAAATGACGGCCGCGTCCAAACATGGCTCCTTAATTCGCTAGAGGGTGAGCCATACCAAATGTTCATGTACCATGAAACCGTCAAAGCTATGTGGGAGGAGCTTCACTCCTTATACTCTGGAAAGGATAGTCTTCAGCACCTCTATGATATTATTACCGACCTTCAGACTCTTGATGTTGGCGGGTCTGCTGACATGACCTCGTTTGTTGCTCGTGTCAAGACTCTTGCGGAGGCCTGGATCCAGCATCAGCCTTCTACCACTGACCTTGCTGCTCAGCGCGCGCAAAAGGAGGTCGTCTGCATTGCCATGATGATGGCTCGTGTCCCGCCTCACCTTCAGAGCATCCGGGCTCAAGTGTTGGCCTCAGCCTCTACTCCCTCCCTCTCTGATGTCTGCTCTATGCTCCTTCGAGTATCACCACCCCTGGATTCTCCGGCACCCCCCTCTCCGGCCCTCCTTCAGCAGACCCTTCCCCCCTTGCTTCCCCCACCGACCTCTACTCGCGGTGGACGTTCTGGCTCTCGCGGCAGGGGGCGTGGAGGTTGGGGCCGCCCCAAGTGTTCATATTGCGGTCGGGATGGCCACACTGATGTCGTCTGCTACAAGAAACATGGCTATCCTCCTCGCCCAACTGCGGCTGCTGCCACTGATGGCTCCTCCTCCACAGGTACCGACCATGAGGTCGTTCGCCTCCAGCTACAGCAACTCCAAGGCTTCTTAGCCCTCCTTCTGCTTCTGTTGTCTCCATCTCTACCGCAGGTATTACTTGTCTTTCCTCCAGTCCGCGTTGGATCTTGGACTCAGGTGCTACTCATCACATCACCTCGATGCGGCCACTCAAGTACTCGGATGTTCCTCATCCGAAATCTATCACCGTCGCTAATGGGGCGACTGTTCCGGTCTCCGGTTGCGCCGACATCTCTCTTTCCCCCTTCATCTCTCTTCGCTCGGCTCTTTATGTTCCGGGTTCTCCATTTAATTTGTTTTTTGTTGGTCGCCTCACTCATGATATGGATTGCTCTGTCACATTTACTCCATCTACTTTTTTGATACAGGATCGGCGGACGCGGACTAACATTGGTAGGGGTCGACTGCAGAACGGGCTCTACCTTCTTGATGCCTCTCCTCATATCCTCTCCTCCGTCTCCGTTGTTGATTGTCATCGCCGTCTTGGGCATGCCCCTCTACCCGTTCTCCAAAAGGCGTTGCTTGATGTATCTTTTCCTGCTTTCAAATGTGATTCTTGTATTTACAGCAAACAACCGCGCACTTCTTTTCATGCTCATTGTACTAGGAGCTCTACTCCGTTTGATTTACTGCACTCCGATGTTTGGGGTCCTTTCAAAGTTACAAGTATCTCTGGCTATTGTTATTTTATGACTTTCATTGATGATTATTCTCGCACAACATGGTTTTACCTACTTCGTGATCGCTCCGAGCTCCCTCGCATATTTCGCGATTTTATACAAGAAACTCGAACGCAAATCTCCACAACAATCAAAACAGTGTGCACTGATTACGCTCGTGAATACGCCGGACATGAATTTGCCAATATATGTGCAGAATTTGGTATTATTCATCAAACCTCCTGTGCATACACCCCCCAACAAAATGGCGTTGTCGAACGAAAGAACCGCCACCTCCTCGACGTTGCCCGCTCCCTCATGCTTCAAATGCATGTTCCAAAAATTTACTGGAACTTTGCGGTCTCCACTGCGTGTTTCCTCATCAACCGACTCCCTTCCTCGGTTCTCAACTCTGCCACTCCATTCAGCCTCCTATTCCCCTCTACTCCGGCCTTCCCTATCACACCAAGGGTCTTTGGTTGCACTTGCTTCGTTCACCTCCTGGGTACCTCCTCGGATAAGGTGGATCCTCGTGCACCTAAAACTATTTTCGTCGGCTATTCTCGCACTCAGAAGGGCTACCTATGTAACCCGAAAGGTCATTGTCTCTGCAGATGTTACTTTTTGAGAAGATCAACCTTTCTTTTCTCCACCTCTAGCTCCTTCCTCCCCGACGACATCTCCACCAATGTCTATACCCCGACCTGTCATCCCTACTGCGCCTGTTCCCCTACGTCCTTCTAACCCTGCTTCTGCTCCCTCCAAGCCACCAGTTATCCGGGTTTACACTCTCCGCCTTCCTCCTCGTTCCGCTACCCCTATGCAGTCGGCCTCATCCTCGGCTACCCCGCGCCCTGCTGATCAGCTATCTCCCTCCACCGCTCATCCTCAGGCAAATTATGTCTCCCTGCATCGCCTCTCTCACCACCTACACACATTTGCCACTTCTATTTCCTTCATTTCGGTTCCTAACACTGTGCAGGAGGCGCTACAACATCCTGGGTGGAAGGCTGCCATGGAGGAGGAGATGGCTGTTCTCTGGGCCAACCAGACCTGGACTCTCGCACCACTTCCCCCGGGTCAGAAACCGGTTGGGTGTAAGTGGGTCTTCGTCGTCAAACATGTCATTGATGGGACGATTGACCGTTTGAAAGCTCGGCTGGTCGCCTGGGGATTCACCCAACAACAAGGGATGGACTATGAGGAAACTTTCTCTCTGGTGGCCAAACTCAACACCGTTCGGGTTCTTATCTCGGTGGCTGTCCATCGCCGGTGTCCCTTACTGCAACTGGATATTAAGAATGCTTTTTTGAATAGCGACTTGCAGAAAACTGTCTATATGCAGCAACCTCCCGGGTTTGAGATCACGGAGGAGTCTCAGGTTTGTCGCCTTAAGAAAGCTCTGTATGGCCTCAAACAATCACCACGGGCATGGTTCGACAGGTTCAGTAAGGCTCTTCGGGAGGTTGGTTTTTCTCGCAGCACGGCAGACTTCTCGATGTTCACTCGTCACAGAACAACAGGGACGGTTCTTCTGTTAGTGTATGTTGACGACATCATCATTACGGGAGATGACTCAAGGGAAATACAGGAGGTCAAACAACATCTTGGTACAGTTTTTCAAACAAAGGATCTGGGACACCTCCGGTATTTTTTGGGCCTTGAGGTTGCAAGACGGCCAGATGGTCTCGTCCTTTCTCAGCGGAAGTATTGTCTCGACCTTCTTCATGATGCGGGTTACTCTGGTTGTAAGCCAATCAATACCCCAATGGATGTGAATCACAAGTTATGTGTTCAGGCTTCCGACTCAGATCTATTACTCAAGAATCCTGAATACTATCGTCGTCTAGTTGGAAAATTGATCTACCTCACGGTAACTAGACCGAATATCTCTTTCGCAGTTGGTATTGTCAGCAGGTATATGCATTCCCCGCGAAGATATCATATTCACGTTATTGAACGCATTCTCAGATACCTCAAAACGGCCCCTGGTCAAGGATTGGTCTACAAGACCTCATCTTCAGCTCCTACATTGATAGCTTACTCAGATGCTGATTACGCTGGTTCTCTTGATGATAGACGGTCAACCAGTGGGTTTTGCACATATTTTGGAGGACATTTGATTACGTGGCGGAGCAAGAAACAAGTTGTTGTGGCTCGATCATCTGCTGAGGCTGAATATCGGGCAATGGCGTCTGTAGTTTCTGAACTAACGTGGATGGAAAGTCTTCTTACCGATTTGGGTATAAGACTTCCTTCCCCAGCCCTTCTCCTTTGTAATAGCCAAGCGGCTATACATATTGTCAAGAACCCGGTATTCCATGAAAGAACTAAACATATTGAAGTTGATTGTCACTTCATCAGAGAAAAGGTTCAAATGAAGAAGATCGACCTGAAGCATGTTCCCGGGACAGAATAAGTTGCGGATGTGCTCACTAAGGCTCTTCCCAGTACACTCTTCTATCAGTGCTTGTCAAAGCTTAGCGCATACGATTTGTACGCTCCAGCTTGCGGGGGAGTGTTAGAAAAGCCCATGTAAATAGCCCATTATTGGGCTCATGTTCTATTTTATTTCCTTCTTCTCATATTAGTCCCACACCATTGTATAGGATTTCTTCTCTCCTTTTCTCTCTTATATATTTGTATTCTCTCCTTGTATTTTGACACACCAGCAATACATACAAGTTTTGAGCTCACTCAACAATATTTAAGACTAACGGCATCCTTAATCGAGAACGACCTTCTATAAAGTAGAGTATTTAAGTACGATGGTTTGCACCCAGAAGATACCTCAAACCTAGGCCTAGAAAATCATGGAAATATGATTATAAATATTTCAATATAGGTCAACAAAACTTACTCTTCCAATATCAATCCATTGTAAGGACAGGGTTATGTTTCCTGGACAAACACTATTCTTAAACATTTCTATTTACCTATATTTTAATCCACGCTCTTAATTATATTCATCATTTTTATTACTGCATCCTTCTTGCAGTTTATTAAACCACAAAGTTCTGCAATCTACTATCAGATATTAGATAATCATTGAGAATGTTAATTGTTGTAACTCTTAATTCCTTGAAAATTGATTCCAAATACATCTCAAATAAACTAATATGCGCATGCTGAATATGAGATCAGAGTGCCACATGTACTCAATCAACCAAAAGTAAGTTCATAATTACTAAAAGACGCAAAAAAAACCACTGAAGGAGCGTATGAAGGTGCATGCATAGTTCAGAATAAATAAACATGATAAATTGTTCAGTATATTATACATTTGTTCTACCCTAAGCCACTAGGAGCAGGTATACTCCATTCAATGAAATCAGGTGAGACATTGCAATAAGATATTGTTAGTCATTTAGTTACGGTTGTGCATGCCGACATGACACGCACACGCCGACGAGACGTTGCGGCGGGTCCGCACGCGGAGGAAGACGGCGACGGGTCTGTTTGCGGAAGGAAAGACCGAAGATGCGGCGCCGGCCAGACCCTTTTATTTATTTCGTACTCTGTTATTCTTATTAGGTTGTGTACGCATTTATTTATTTTTCATTATGTTGTTATTTCTTATTATGTCACACTCAGTGTCTATAAGGGGTGGAGTTGTACTTCTTTTGGATTATTCATGGATGAATTGAAAATTAGGGTTGCACCCTAAGGATTTCATCTCGTTCCCTCCTCCTTCCCCTTTCTCACTTCCGTCGGCCCTCCCCCTTGCAAGATTCATCTCGGGTTCGTATCAATTTGGTCCGACCTGCCTCACTGCCTACCAGAACGCCGTCGGTGCTCGCAATGGACCGTCCAAGCCGATTCCTGTTCGCGCTCCGCCGATCGTTTCGTTCTGGTTCACGCCCGCCCGTCGCGCATCTTCCTCGCGTGCCGCCTCCGATTCGGCAACAGACCCCTCCCGCGTCTTCCTAGCGCGTCGCCTCCATCGCCCTAGGGCTGCTTTGTCGAGGGACACGTCCACCGATTTCCCCGTGTTCGAGAAGGAAGTCACATGTTTCCCCCGTCGGAGCCAGACCGATGATCTCAGACTGATCCCAGCCGACGTCACCAGCCCCGATACCGACCGTTACGCGTCCTTCAACAACGACGCCCGTCGATCCGCGGCTCCCATTCCTGTGTGACTGCCAATCGGCAGTTTCTGCCCGTTCTGTCGCAGGAAGACCGCGGCAGGGCTATTTTGGCTGATTGGCCTGCTACGCGGCAGCCAACTCCGCCCGTGTTGAGTCCCGATCCTCCTGCTCTGCCCAGCCCGAGCGTCGTTCATGTGTTCGCTGCGCGCCAGCGGATCTCCGTTGTCCTCGCCTCAGGTTACCAGCTGTGTGGTTCCCAACACCCATTCTGTCGGCGACCCTCCTTCAGATTCCACCACCGAAGCCCTAAGCTGCCGCTTGGAGGCTCAAGAACAACTTGTCGCCTCCATGCACGCATCCCTCCTCATTCTCCACTCCAAGATTGACTCTCTTCAAGCGTCCGCCACCGTCGTCTCCGCTGCGCCCGGCTCCGGCTCACTCGTAGATAGAGCTGTCACTTAAAACCGAAAACTGTAAACCAAACCGGAACCGAACTGGAACCGCAAAGAACCGAACTGAATCATTCGTGAATTATTCGGGTTCCGGTTTGAATTTTGGAACCGTTAACAACATTGGTCCAGGTGTGGTTCTTTCATTTTATTATCCGGACCGAAACCAGAACCGCAACATACAAATCTCAAGCGGTTCCAAGATTTTTAGACAAGATCCGAACCGGACCAAAGCAGAACCGAACCGCAACCCGTTTATTATTATTATTTATTATTATTAATATTATTATTATATTGTTATTTTTTTATAATCTATATATAGTATTTATACTTACTATTATGGGTGAAACTGGCGCGGTTTGACCCAAACTGCAATCGCACTAAAATAGGTCGGTTTTGGACCGAACAAAACCGCACTACACCAAAACCGTGTTGTGTGGTTTGACATTGGTACGGTTTGGAGTCGGTTTTTGCGGTGCAGTTTTGGTTGTTATACTATTATATAATGTATTTTCATTTTACTCGTACATTTTTCTAAAATAATTAAAGTAACTTGTACTCGTTGCCGATGATTGGACTATTAGGCCCTCTCGAAGAAGAGGGTGCGGCACGGTTTTGTCGATTTTGCACCGCCAAAAACATCATTGTAAACTATGTTATTTAACAACCAATGAAGCTTTTCTACAACCAAACCATTCAGTGCGGTTTAAAAAAGACGCGGTTTAAAATTGATGAGGTTTAAAATCGGTGCGGTCTGGTGCATTTTTGTGGTTTTGCGATTTCATTTTTTAACTTTCAGTGTTACTTACTATATTATACAAAAAAAGTAATCCCTCTTAAAGTAATGCAAAATTCCTACGCCCGGGCCCCGGACTTCGAAGTTCTTGCAAAAAAACGAACGGATTTACATTTCCCCTCCAGTTTTTTATTTTTTACCTCCCTCATTCATTTCGCCAAATTTAGTTTTGGTTCTACTTGGAACCGATTGGAACCGATTGGAACCGTTTGGAACCGGACCGAACCGCATAGAACCGGACAGAACCGTTAGTGGGCGGTTTGGTTTTGATTCTTGTTGAACCGGAACCGTTGACATGACGGTTCTAAAAATTATTCTAGAACCGGAACCAGAACCGGAACCGGTCAAATCAAATAAGGTTTTAGTTTTAATTTAAAGAACGGTAAGCTTAGGGGTTCGGTTCACGGTTTTAGTAGAACCGGAACCGTGACAGCTCTACCCGCAGACGGCGACTCTCTCCTCGGCGTCGGGACGCCAGCCATTTCCTCTAGGACCACTCCCCACCCATTTTGGGTCAGTCCGCCCTCTCCCTCGACATTCCACCTTTTGTCGGCGTCGACCCAATGGGTTAGATCGCCAAACGAAGCAATATTTCGACCTCAACTACACACTGGAGCAAGACAACGTGTCTACGGCTGTGGTGGGCTTGGACGGCTCGGCCCTCCACTGAGCTCAGTGGCTCCGCCAATCCAACTCATGCCTATCCTGGCACGAGCTCAAGCAGGAGATGATTTGACGGTATGACAACCGCTACTCCGGCTCCTCAGCTATCGAGCGTCTTTGAGGCGTCCGCCAGACAGCCCGCCTGGATGATTATACTGATGAGTTCGTCGCCCTGGTCTCCCACGTTCCCGGGATACCGCCCGATCATTACGTGGGCTTCTTCATGCAGGGTCGACTACCACATATTTGCTCGCATCTCCGCACGCATCACCCCCACACAATCTCAGACGCCATGGACTTGGCGCGTCTGGTGGAAGCCGAGCTCCTCCCCCGACCACCTGCTCCTACGGCCGACCACCACCATCCCAGGCCGCCTTGGCGTTCGCCAGCCACGGCTCCTCCGCCATGGTCGTCGCCTTGGGGAAATCGGTCGGGCCGCCCACCGACCATCGGCGTCTCTCGAATAATGACTACAATGACCTTCGCAACATAGGTCTCTGTTTTTGGTGCCGCCAACCGTACTCCCCCAACCATGAGTATGCCGTGAAGGAGTTCCACGCCATCATCGGCGACGTCGACCTTGTGGTTACCTTAGCTGACTTTGAGGCCCTGGAGCTCTCAACGGGGGATACACCTATCGACTCCACCGCAACTACGTTCCACCGATTGGAGTTATCTTGCGCCTCGACGGTGGGATCGTCGGCCAACAGATCATGCAGCTCTCGGGTAAACTGCGGGATTGCCCGATCATCATCATGGTGGACAGCGGCGTGAGCCACAACCTCATCTCTGAGCACCTGGTGTAGCAACTCCGTCTTCCCATGGTTCCCTCCCCGGATGTCGCAGTCTGTATGAGCGATGGGCGCCACCGATCGACTCAGGATTGTTGCACTGCTATCTTTCTCTATGGGGCCCTATTTCATGATCGCGGACATCTACACATTCGGTTTAGGCGGCCTCGACGACATTCTGTGAGTGGTTTAGCTCTGCACGCTCAGCAAGGTATGTATCAATTGGGATACTATGTCCATGCAGTTCCTACATGAGGGTCATCCATGTCGCCTCGACGGTGACTCCTCCCTCCTACGCTCACCGATCTCCCTCTGCACGATACAGGGGCCTACGGACGTCGGCTTCTCTGCGGGGTTGTGGGCCCTCTCGGGCTCGTCCATTGTGCCTCTTCCTTTTCCGACAGACCACTAAGAGTTGTCTACTGCGCTCGCTGACGTCAACCAGCCTCCAGCAGTATTGTCGTCGGCCCAGCTTTCTCTAGTCCGGAAGAAAGACGACAGCTAGCGCCGAACTACCCAGCTGAGCTACTCGGTTGTTGTTATGAACTTCAGGGGGACTCCGGCCAGCAGGAGGTCCCAGTTGTTGCCCCAGGATCACTTTTGTCGCCACCGCTCTGATTACTGCCTTGAGGACAAGACATATTTTCCAAACGACGACATTATTACAGTTGCGCATGCCGACGGGACACGCACAAGCCGACGAGAAGTTGTGGCGGGGGTCCGCACACAAAGGAAGACGACTGTTGAACCCGGAAACCACGATTCAACGAAGAGTTCGGACCGGAGTGGTGATTTGCCCTTACTTCTCCGGTTCTCCCGAACCAAAACATCAGGCCGAAGATTTAGAGTTTGAAACTCCCCTCGCCAAAACCACAAACAAACCCCGAGCTGCAACGAGCAGGTTTCACCACACACTCGGAAGATCTAAGATCGCTTCCCCTCCCAAGCTAATGCCGAGTTGGGCACCTTGGAGGGCAAAGAGAGCTGCGTGTTTGGGTGAGAAAAGAACCACCAGGCGGGTGGAGGGGGCAAGTGGGGGTTGGTAGGCTCGCACTTCGGGTACTCGCCGCTTTGGCGAGTGGGGTTAGTTGGCTCGCACTTGCCCCAGAGCAGGAAGCGAGAACCCGTCCCATTCGGGCACTCGCCGCTCAAGCAAGTGGGGCTCGCCGCTCAAGCGAGTGGGGCGAGGCCCACTCGGCTCGCCCAGGGAGATAAGTCCTAAGTTTCCAGAAGGCCCCATTTTGGCATGTCACTAGTCTTACCAAACAGCGGGATTTCGCTGTTCGCAGACCAATTTGGGTTGCGGTTAGTAAAACCAAACACCGGGATTTCGATATCTGCAGGCCCAACTTCAGAAAACTATAAATAGACCTCCAAGGGCACCTTTGGAGAAGACTTTTGGCTTCTCTCTCCTTTGGCTGCTTTGGTTGGCAAAGAGCTCCAGCTCACTGCTCACCGTGGTTTTCGAGTGGTCAGTCGGGAGCTCTCTTGACCCTTAAGGGTGCCCAACTCGGCATTGGCTTGCGAGGGGAAGCGATCTTAGATCTTCCAGGTGTGTGGCAGGACCTTCTCGCTGCAGCTCGGGGTCTGTTTGTGGTTTTGGTGAGGGGAGTTTCGAACTCTAAATCTCTGGCCTGGTGTTCTAGTTCGAAAGAAGTAAGGGCAAATCACCACTCTGGTCTGAACTCTTCATTGAACCGAGATTTTCGGGATCAACAACGACAACGGGTCCATCTGCGAGAGGCGAGACCGAAGACGCGGTGTCGGCCTAACCATTTTATTTATTTTGCAATCTGTTATTCTTATTAGGTTGTGTACACATTTATTTATTTTTCATTATGTTGTTATTACTTGTTATGTCACCCCCCGTGCCTATAAGGGGTGGAGTTGTACTTCTATTGGATTATTCTTGGATGAATGGAAAATTAGGGTTGCTCCCTAAGGATTTTGACTTGTTTTCTCCTTCCTCTTCCTCACCTCCGCCGGCCCTCCCACTTGCCGGATTCCTCTCGGGTTTGTATCACATTTTGATTATCGTCTTTGTTACTATATCATGATTGCAACATCATGCTAAAAACACAGTTGCTTGATACTTAGACGGGAAGTAAATCTTTGGTAAATGGATTTATAATTATTATACAATTAAGTACAAAACCTGATATTAAAAACTATCATTACAGATTACCTGGCAAATTAAGCCCATATTTGCAGCCACTATTTCAATGATATCAATATTGTGCCTTCGAAGACTTCTTTGGATCCTCTGTAAAATAAACCAGATAAATATATATTATGACCATGAGATGCTAAAACAACATTATTGTGCATTAATTACTCAGCATCACTATCATCGTCATTAACCTATTCCGAGCATTCAAGAGTGGCCACATGCAACGGTAACTATTCACAATAGACACACAAAACAGTTCGAAAGAAAGTGGATGACATGTACATGAAACACCTTACAGTGAATGTAGAACTCATATTTTTGCTGGGAATAAATATTCCTATGACAGGTCAATTTTAATAAAGTGTTAATCAAGCATGCTATAGAAAATGTAAAGAAAACAAAAAAAATCCAGTAAACAGGTATTTAGGGATGTCACCAAAAATTCACACCATGGAAACTTCTATAAGAAGTGGTATATCCACTTCTATAAGAAGTGGTATATATCCACCTCTAAAAAGAAAAATATCTCTAAATAAAATTTATAAGCATATGCAATGGCAAACTCATCAACAAGCATTTAACTATAAAAATAAAAATAAAAAATAATTGAAGGTAAATACAACTAGTGTTGGAGAGAACCAAATCAATAATAATACACATAAGAGAACTTGTCCCCTCTATATATGGAGGCGGACACACAAATAATACAGGAAATGATAAGAAATAAAAAAACTAAAAAAAATACACATTGTAACACTCCCCCTCAAGTTGGGCGTGAGATGTTGATCATGCCCAACTTTACAACAATTCTTCCAAAAGTATTTCCACTTTGACATTTCGTGAGAATATCAACAAGTTGTCTATCTGAGGGGACAAAGGGAGTACACACAAGTCCCTTTTCAATATTTTCCTTGATGAAATGACGATCCACTTCAATATGCTTAGTACGATCATGCTCTACAAGATTATGTGCAATGCTAATAGCTGTCTTGTTATCACAATACAACTGAATGGGCTCATCTCCAGAGAGTCCCGGGTCATTCAACAACGATCGCAACCAGAGACCTTCACAAACACCATGAGTCATAGCCCAACACTCTGCTTCAGCGTTTGATCTAGCCATGACATGTTTTTTACTTTTCCAGGTAACAAGATTTCCACCAACAATGGAACAATATCCTGAGATAGACCACTGATCGTCGACAGACCCGGCCCAATCAGCATCGGTGTACAACTCAATGTTTAGAGTAGGACTGGAGGAAAATAAAACCCCACTCCCAGGTGAGGACTTGAGATATCTGAGTATTCTGTTGATAGCATCAGCATGACGAGTCTTCAGAGCATGCATAGACTGGTTGATAACACTCACAGCATAAGCTATATCTGGACGGGTATGAGCCAGATAGATCAGTCTCCCTACAAACCTCTAAAATTCAGGTATGTCTTCAACCACCTCTCCATCGTCATGACCCATTCTGTGGTTTGCTTCAATAAAAGTATTCGTCGGTCGACAACCACTCATCTCAATCTTCTCAAGAAGGTCCAAAGTATACTTACTATGAGAGATAAAAATCTCATGCTTGGAGCTTGCCACTTCAATGCCCAAGAAATATTTGAGGCCGCTCAGGTCCTTGACCTCAAACTCAGTAGCCAGTTTTTGTTTTAGAAGAGTGATTTATTCCACATCATCGTCTATGATAACAATGTCATCGACGTAAACAATAAGAGTTGTAAGTTTACCAGTCCTATGTTTGATAAACAGAGTATGATCTGAGTTGCCCTGGTGATACCCAAAAAACAACATAGTTTTGTGAAATCTCCCAAACCAAACCCTCGGAGACTGTTTCAATCCATACAGGTCTTACTTCAACCTGCAGACGTGTCCCACTGAACTCCTAGGGGTAAGGTCTGGTGGGAGAGACATATAAACTTCCTCTTCCAGGTTCACATGGAGGAAGGTGTTTTTCACATCAAGTTGTCAAAGATCTCACCCTTTACAAGCAGCACAGGATAAAAGGACTCTGATAGTGTTCATTTTGCTACAGGCGCAATGTTTCTTGATAGTCAATTCCAGGAGTTTGAGTGTACCCTCGTGCCAGCAATCTTGTTTTACACCTTTCAACCACCCCCTGTGAATTTTGTTTGACAGAGAACACTCATTTGCATCCAACTGGTTTCTTCACAGGAGGAAGAGGCACTAAATCCCGTGAGTTGTTCTTTTCAAGCGCAGTCATTTCCTCAAACATCGTCTCTCTCCACCCGGGAATCTCCAGAGCACTCTGTCAGGATGTTGGTATGGATATGGACGCAAGGGAAGACAGAAAGGTCTTATGGGATGTGGAGAATGAGTCATAAGAAACATAATTAGAAAGGGGATGTTAAGTGCAGGACCGGATACCTTTGCGGAGAGCAATTGGAAACTCAGAAGGCCCTGAGTCTGGGTCTAATAATTGTTCTGGTAGCAGGTCAAGTGTGTCGTTGGGCCTCTTTCTCCGTCGAGTGTACACCTGCAAAATAGGAGCAGTAGGGGGAATAGTAGTATGGACAGGAATATCACTCACTTTCGACGGTAGAAGCTCCCCCTGAAGTGAGGGATATGAAGGAGGTACAGACGGTGAGGGCAAAGACGAAGAGGGCAAAGAAGGTTAGTCACACGGGGTAGGATAATAGGCCTCAATTTAACGAAACATGACATCCATGGTAACGAAAACCCTCTTAGTAGAAGGATGAAAACATTTGTACCCCCTTTGAGTAGGAGAATAACCAATAAACACGCATTGGAGAGCGCGAGGATCAAGCTTGGTGGGAGGAAGGTGATGGATGTGAACAAAGCAGACACAACCAAACACCTTAGGAGCTAGTTGAGAGGGAGGAACCCGTAGAGTCCCGAGGGGAGTGGCATTCCCAAGAATACGAGAGAGTATGTGATTAATAAGATATGCGGTCGTAAGGACAGCATCGCCCCAGTAATACTTGGGAAGATGCATTATGGCTAATAGAGAGCGAGCCACTTCCAAAAGGTGACGATTCTTACACTCCGCAACCCCATTTTGAGCAGGAGAATAAGCACAAGTGGTTTGGTGTATAATGTCATGATCAGCCAGATACTCAGCAAAGTGTGAATCCGGATATTCACGACCATCATCACTGCAAAGGATCTGAATTTTAACATTAAACTGGGTGGAAATCATGTTATAAAACGTTTTGAAGACGGGAAAAACATCACTTTTTTGCGCAGTAAATATAACCAAGTAGTGCGAGAAAAACAGTCAATAAAAGTGACGAACCAAGCACAACCAAAAATAGAAGATACAGGATAAGGTCCTCAAACATCAGAGTGAATCACAGTAAAAGGAACTGAACTTAGCAATGAAACATGATTAAATGTAGTACGACAATGTTTGTCAATAGCACGGACATCACAAACAAAGGAAGAAAAAACAGCAGCAGACATATCAGATAACAATAACTTCATAACAGGGACAGATGGGTATCCTAAGCGACAATGCCAGGAATAGAGGTCGGATGTGCTGGAGTGAAGGGCCCGAGAAGAGGACATTAGGCTGGAGTCGAGCACATACAGACCAATGACCAGACTACAAGAGCCAATCACCGTCCCCGTCTTCAGGTCCTGAAACACACAAGAGGAAGGGTGAAAGGTTACTGAACAGTTCATGGAATTAGTCAAATGGCTAATAGATAGCAAATTACGTGTGAAATTTGGAACATGCAAAACTGACGATAAGGTGAGAGAGGACCAGGAGATGGAGCCCTTCCCAGCAATAGAAGAAAGGGAACCATCAGCAATGCTCACCTTATCACGACCAGAGAGAGGAGTATAGGAGATAAAACCTGAGACGGAGCTAGTCATATGATCGGTAGCTCTGGAAACAATGATCCAATGAGTGGAAGGGTGAGAAGCAACAGAGTGAGCACCTGGGGTCCCAGTGCAGGCATACGAAGACAATGCAGAAGACTCCGTAGAAAGACCTTGCATCATGCGGCGGAGAGCAAGGACTTCATCCGCCGAGAAAGCACTAGGGAGGACTGAAGGATCAACACCATGCAGAGCAAGAGAAGTATCCACAGCAACATCACTGAGATGGGCAGAACGAGGAGGTGTGCGACTAGTGGAGCGTCCAAAGCCACGACCACCACGAGGGGGTGCACCACCTCTCGGTGGAGGAAAACTATGGAGAGGGAAGTAGGTGTCGCTGGTATGACGGGTCTTCCCACAATAATCACAGAGGAGGTGGTCTTTGTCAGTACCCTTCATCTTAGAATCACGGGTAGGACGAGCCCCCAACAACGAAAGAGTAACAGCAGCTAGAGCAGAACTCTCAGGAGCAGGCTCTTCTCCCAGCCCCGCCGCCCTTTCTCCGGACGATTCTACGGCTCTCGCTTACCGTCCCAAGCCATAGCCACACCCCGGCAACTCTTCTCCTCCGCCGGCCTACTTCCAACATCGCTGAGTTTCTGCCCAGCCCTATCCCCGATGGCGGACAGTGCTCCCTCTCTCGCCGAGATAATGGAACTCTATCGATCCATGCTCGTAACTCAGAACTCCAAAATGGACGCCCTTAACGCACGCTTAAATGCCCTACAAGGGGTGCCTTCTCCTCTGCCTCTGCACACGATCGATCACCCTTTGGCAAACCGGGTGGACTCTGCCGATCCTACGGGGGCGGACTACCCCGCCTAAGCGCGAACTATCCGGATGGATTTTCCCATCTACGAGGGCCGCGAAGATCCTCTTCCTTGGCTTACCCGTTGTGACATTTTCTTCGACAACCAACGCACGCTCGATGACGAACGCGTCGGCATCGCCTCCTTCCACTTATTTGGCCCGGCACAATTGTGGTTCACACAACTTATGCGGGAACACCCCAATCTTTCGTGGGCAGAATTCAGTGTGGCATGCACCTTGCGGTTTGGTTCTGCTTTACAAGGAAACCCACTCAGAGACCTTGTGAACCTCAAACAGGACGGCTCCATTGACACCTATCTAGAACAATTCCAAATTCTATTGTCTCGGGCAACGTCCGTCTTACCAGAGCAGCAAGTTCCCCTCCTCACTGTCAGCCTTCACGAGCGGTTATGTTGGGATGTGGAATTCCTTCTGCCACGTTATCTCAACACGGCTATGAGCCTCGCCAGGGCTTGTGAACGGCGACTGCTATTAGATCGTCTGCCTTTGGACGTCAGGACTATCAGGGAGCTTACTCTCTAGCCAACTTGCCTGACAAGGCTCCAATTCGGGAAGATCCACCGCGGCCTACTGTCTGTCGTCGTTTGTCCCGCAACGAGATGGTCGAGAGTCGCGAGAACGACTTGTGCTACAATTGTGATGAACATTTCACGTCGGGACATCGATGCAAATGCTTATTTTGGCTTGAAATAGATGATCCTCCCAATGATGACGCGACAGGAGGAGAAGACACTGCAATACCCTTCGATCTAGCTTGAGGACAAGCTGTCTTCAGGCGGGGCGGCGATGTTATGGGGCGTGACAACGTCGGTTATCTTCGTTATCTTTAAAATTATGTTGTGTTATTTTTAAAGTATTGTGTCCATTTGTCGTAAGCCCAAATGGGGGTGTGTTTGTGAACTTAAATATTGACCGTCTTGGCTTTGATGGTATGCAAGAAATTCGAACCTAAAACTTTCTCTCTTATTCTCCTCTCTCCTTATCTCTCTCTCTAACACACCGGGAAATATCCCGTGTGTTTGCCCTAGCCGCAATCTGCAGGACTTCCGCCATTCCGATTGGCATCACTCCTCCTCGGCCGCCATAGCTCCTCCACCGGTCACGAGATCAAAGAGGGAGGCTCACGACACATATATGTTCAATTTCATTTTGTATTAGATGAAACAAAGGAAGATGGTGAGTAAAGAGTGTATTTCGTCGTTGCCGAAGCAAGAGGGAACCCACACGACTGCTTGTATAAAATAATACAAAATCAGTATTATTCATGGCAATGTAGTGATAATTATAAGAAAGCACGTCACATTGTGCATAGCCACCAAGAATGTGTGAAAACAACTGAGTAGTGCAATTATCAATCATGCAAGGCCTTTATCCAAATCAGCATATATATATTATAATCTTCTCATCCAACTGGTATAAACCCTAAATAACAGAAAAAAATTTCTTCAATGGACAGTCAATAGAATAGAAACTTGACTTGGTACAAAGTGGCTCCTTCTCCTATCTTCTAGCATTGCCTTAATATCAATTTGAATCTTCCTCTTCAATACTTGGTCGCAATCCAACTTAGCAGACGCTTCTTCTTATGTAGCATCTTTTGCTTTCCATTCACGCCTGCTGTTGTTGCACTGCTATGTGGTTGCAATCCTTGCAGTTCGGTCAAAATACTCTCATGATTCAATTTGCTCAATCTTGTTGAATAATAGTCGCCACTTTCACCAATTACAACTACTTCCACTCCGCATGTCAAAATTGATTCAACTCAGTCACTGCTTTCATGAATAACTCGACAAAAGATTTTGAGCGCCTTCACCAGCATATTTGGACAAGTTTTTTGGACAGTTTTTCAAATATAATTCACATAAGACAAGGAGTATAGCTCACATTCTTCAGCATTGCTCTCTTCCAGACAACAACTTCAAACACAATTTCTCCATCAATGTTTTACCTTCTTTGCCATGATTATCATCATCATTGTCATCCTCCTCTCAAGAACTATTTCCTTGTGCACTTTGCTCGAACTTCATTGTTGCACGCACTACAAGAAGCGGCTCTTGTTTCCTTGCTTGTCTGTAGGAGATTCAATGTCGAAAATTACAAAAACACTACGGTACAAATTGAGGAAGTGATGACACACCAACACAACTCATCTTCTGTGTTGAAAATAAAGGGTAACATGAATCATATTCTTCGATAGACACCTCTTGAGAAATGCTCAAGCACAATGACGTATTCAGGTGAGTTTCTATTAGATTAAATTCTTGTATGGTACGTTTGTCAACTTCTGGGTTGTAGTTCAAGAGTCACTAATCACATGACCCACTTGACACATTTCGTTAGTACTTAACCTAATAATAAGAAAATTCTCACAGACAATGGTCTGTTAGCCCCACTTACTCTCAAATAAGTATTTCATTGCAAAAAATATCTAGAAACCTCCTTTATATTAAAAAATTTACTAGAGAATAGAGATTCTACTTGTAATGTAATTGTTTACCTAGTTAATGTGTCTCTAAATTGAAATTTATTGAAGATGATTGTGTAAGAAATAGGACAGGTTGTACTAACCGGAGAAGCCTAATAATCAAATGTTATCCGGAGTATGTCACTATGTCCATATCTAAAAAACATCCCAATAAGGAAATTTTGGCTTCACCATTGGAATCTTACCCATCCATAATTTCACTCCCTCAAAAAAAATTTCCCTCGTTCAAAAGACTTGGTGTAGGTAGCTTTAGTTGTGGTAACAACCAAACCCACAATATAGGAGGTGTTGTGGGTTAGTTTGTTATGAATGGTATCAAAGATATACATCCTATAGTATGATGCATGATTCAGGGACGCACCAAGAAGAAGTTGGTGGGCATGTAACATCTTCAATCTGATGAGGGTGATGAGTATCTTTGGGGCAGTGAAACCAGAACAAAGGTAGCTCCTAGTAGACATCTAGGATGGTAGGCTTCTAGAAGAAATGAGATGCAAGAATATTGAATCATGCATCGGAATTGAAAGAAAAATTATTGGACATAAATAATAATTTAAAACCACAAATATTAAAGACACATTTTCAAAGCAGGTGCAGTTCTGTTAGAAACTTCACAGTTAAATGTGTTATAGTGAGAGTAATTCTAGTAAGGGTGGCCTCCTGAAAAGTGCTTGTAGATCATCTATGGAAAAAGATTGAACTATTTGGGTCCTTCCAATATTCCTAATGTTTCGGGAGCTCAAAGGTCTATGACATTCAAAGATGATTACAACTTAGTCTCGTGAAGCGTGAACTGTTTTTATTCAAACACAAATCTGAAGGGAGTGTAATTCTTCTTAATTTTCACAATGTAGTGTAAAATCAATTTTGGGATGAAATTAATAGCTTTAGGTCCACAGCGAGAGTTGCGTACTTCTTCCATTGTTGGGGTCCGAGAAAGACGGGAATCAGGACCATGTGTGGAGTTTTCTCCAACTCCTCTTACCTCTACTTCTACATAAAATTTCAAAGTCATCGAGGAGACTAAACACTTGCTTTTCTAGGCGTGTGCTAAACACCCTTGCCATTCATTGTAATCTCTTGAACATTCAGGTCTCGTGTAGCCAACCGTTATAATGGTTATTTCCTCAAGTGGGCTAGGCCCGGTGGTATTTTGCTACTAGGTTTTCCAAGTAAAACCTTATTGTTAGCTCTATATTTCACCATGTGTTTGGTGGATCTCGGGCTAAGAGGAATTACTGTAGCAGCTCCCGAGTCATTTTTTAGGCCACAGCAACCCCACGGTATGAGATAAGCATTAAGCAAACACATGAATTACTTGATCTTTAAAGCAGTTTATAGAGCATTTCTTAGAACAATAACATCCCAATAGGAATCTTAGTTATTGTAATCTTCCATGATAAACACACTTGAGAAAAAACATATAAGCACCCCGATGAAGACCAAATTATTAATTAAACATTATAATTTTAACATGTAACCCTTCATAAAATAAAATAAAATAAAATAAAAAACCCTTCATAGTTGCGTAGAATTTCGGAAAATTAAAGAGCACATGGTGAACTAGTTGCAAGAAATGCCACACAATAGAAATTTAAGATAATCATTCAATGATAATGGATACATCAAATTTTAGTATTTTACACAGCAAATGATCTCATGGGAACTTAACAACGAAAATTAATTATAATTCAATAAGCTGGCCAAACGCAGTAATGCTTAAGAGCTAAAAATAATGGTTTTCTATTCCATAAATTTAATAAATCATCTTTGAAAATTTGGGTAAAATAGAAGGGGATCTGCATACCAAGAGAACATTTCTTTAGCAATTACCTTTAAAACTGCATCATTTCGACCAAAGCCAGCTAAGCATGGATGATGAGCACAGAAAATAAGCATTGAATATGTTCCAGAACTAGCCACCGCTGTTGGTGCGATCAATAGCAAGCACTTCACTAAAACCTCAGTAGGTGGAACAATTGCCGTTTGGGAATCCAATCTACTTTCTGTGTCACTATATTAACTAAGTCAGAAAATTGTGAGAAGAGAACAAACCGATTACAGTGAAATATCCAGACATAGTATGCAATAATAGAAATGATGTGAGAACAAAATTAACCTATTTTACGTGGTGCTGCAAAATGATACCGTGAAAGTTTAATAATAACTTACCCTAACTTCATAGCTGAAATTTTATCACTAAATTGAGGAAACCAATTTCTAAATTGTAGTAGCAGCTCCTCCGCTAACTCAACTGATGAGGAAATAATCTTTCTCGTAGCATTATAAGCTACTTTACGAACATTCCAACTTGGATGGCTGATGAAATAAAGCAGTAGCTGCACCACACGAGAAAACACAGGCAAAAATAAGTAAATCCAAAATTTCCAAATAATTTGTATTTGTCAAAAGAGGTAACCTGAAGCAGTGCTTTGACAGAAAGTGATTCAACCACTCTGCATAAGAAGAAAAATTTATCAGTCTCCGCACAAACAGAAACCAAAACAAAATAAAAAAATAAACATGATTGAAATGTTCATTTGCACCCCCAAGAAAATTAAGATACCTGTACTGATGTTCCACAAGTAAAACCTCAAGAACATCTATGCATGTTACACAATCTTCATTGGAGAGTTTTGGAACCTAGTAACAAAAAATATAAAAGATGAACTTACAATTTATTGAAGAAACAACAGTTATTGAAGATCAATCTAAACAAAGATGTTGATGCCAGCACAAGAAAAGATGTGAATTAAAGATTGTCTAATAAATAATTAGGAACTCGGAGAAGTGTTAGGTTGCATAAAAAGCCAGTAACCAAAAAAAGCTATTTTCAATATAACATATGTTCATCAGCAAAACATGCGGTGAATTGTAGTCAATATGCTAACCTAGTTAGTTTATTTCCTATATTGAATAACCAACACACAAAAAATAGGATTTAAGCAAGTGATTGAACTATGTGAAGAGTCCATGATTGGAAGGAGATCATTCGACATTTCAACAAGAAGCATAATTTGGAGCAGATAATAGCTGAAACAAGCCATTCAAAGTATCCCAGACATATCAAATAAAAGAACGTAATTTAATCATACAAATGTTTAAACGGGTCAAATATCAAAAAGTATATGAAAGAGAGGTTCTATACACAAACTATACACTAGATCAGTTTAATTTGGAAGGCGAGAATGATAAGCAGTATGGTTTGGTAATAGGTGTTTGTGTGAGTTGTATCCCTATATAAAGGAAAACTATGTGTGTTTATTCATTTTTTGGCTTCTAGGAATTTAGGATTCAGGCCCCTGTTGGGCGAGGGAACCAGTCATCTATTGTTTTTTGGCGAGAGCGTATTTCTAAAATGGTATTCTATGAAGCACGGGTACCGGTACGCGGTATGGGTACGATACGGGTACCGGTGCGCGGTACGGCGAAATTATAAAAATAACACGGTAGGGGTACGTTTGGGTATGTGAAAAAAATTAAAAAAATACATATAATAAGTTAATTCGCAGCAAGAATATATTCAATGAAATGTTATCAGTTATCACCATACATGCACAAGATAGCCCACATAAACAAAAAAATTAGACTAATCTAAGAATGATGAAAGTAAGAATTATGCTAAAAATATCCTCTAGAAACACACAGTAAAAGAAATCCATCCAGAAGAAAATATAGGGCATACATAGTTCAACAAACACAAAAGAAATCCAATGAAGATATAGGGCATACATAGTTCAACAAAAAACAAATGTTATAATGACTAAAGTTCTTGAATTTCAATGTCATCATTTTCTTCATCGTTAAATAATATTGCTTCCATCTCTGGCTCATCAAGCGACAGGTTAGCAACTACAAGAATACCAGCACCATCCATAGAATCAAATGCATCTCCACTAATGTCCCATAGTTTGGTGTCTCATTTAGTATAAAGTGGTGTCATCCTTGAAAGAAGACGAATATTAGAATGCACAAAGACTAAATCTTCACATCGTTGTGGTGTCATTTTATTTCTCCTCATGGAATGAATGAAAGAGTAAGTGCTCCAATTCCTTTCACAGCATGAAGATGCACGCGGTTGACTAAGCAATTTTAGGGTTAATGATTGTAGCATAGGTGTTGAAGTCCCATGAGCTAACCACCTAGTTGAAGGCACATTTGCACTAGTGGAACTCATTGAGCTTGATGTAGAAGAACTCATTTTGAATTAAAAAAAACCTGAAGGAGTGATAACAAAAATATTTGACATAATTCAAATTAAAATTATAAATTAAATGACAGCAGTTTCAGATGTTGTCTTCTTCACGGCTGCATCCTGCAGCTATGAGTGTGAGAGAGAGAAAAGTTGTTGTCGGACACTGGTATTGAGACGAGAAGGGGGTGCCAAAGAGCATGAGGCGAGAATAGGGAAGAGACGACTGTCGTGAGGAGAGGAGGCGTCGAAGGAGTAGGATTCCGGTGTCTGCTCCCGGTCGCTGGCCTGCGACGAGGATGCGCGACGCAGCTCTCGGTTCTGGAGGCTCTTGAAATTTCAATTTGGATCGATAATTTGCCCTAGCGAAAAGGAGGTTCCGTGCATGGTTTTGAAAACCGGACCGGACCGGCCGGTCGAACCGGTCCGACCGTGACCCGGTAGAATGGGCGGTCCGGTCAACTCTTTAAAACCAGAGCAACCACGAACCGGGCTGAAAACCGGGAACCGGGCGGTTAAACCCGCAACCCGGAAACCGGCCCGGGTTTAGAGCAACCGGTCGGCCCAGTAAACGCGGCAAAAATTGGCCTTGGTGGGGTTTCGAACAATGTACCGTGAATTGAAATATCAAGTACTTAACCACCTGAGCAACTTAGCTTTGATGTTGGATTGCTTTTTAACTTTTTCTTATTTGAATATTCAAATGTTAAGATAAAAAAATACAAATTATAAATAACCTAAATATATATGCATATATTAATAAAAATGTTATTATAATTTATAAATGTTATTTATTATTAATATTATAAATATTATATATATAATAAATATCAGTTACATATACCTATTAAATATGGGTGCCGCTATCCGCACCGCAGTTTTGGCTATTCGCACCGCACTTTCTCCTAATTTTTCGCATTTTTTGGAAATACGTCTTGTACATGCATTTTTAGGAAAAGTGTTCAACACGAAAGTTGTAGATTTCGTCGAGATCTACAATTTTCGTGTTGAACACTTTTCCCAAAAATGCATGTACAAGACGTAGTTTGGAAATACGCCCAGATTTTACGCCTTTTAAAAATACGCCTTGTACATGCATTTTTAGGAAAAGTATTCAACACGAAAGTTTTAGATCTCGTCGAGATCTACAACTTTTGTGTTGAACACTTTTCCTAAAAATGCATGTACAAGACGTATTTTCAAAAGACGTGAAAAATTAGGAGATAGTGCGGTGCGAATAGCCAAAACTGCGGTGCGGATAGCAGCGCCCTTAAATATCTATATTACAAATGTTATTATATATATTATTATAAGATATTATTATTATTATATATATATTATATATATATTTCATATTTATTAAGTTATAACGGTTCAACCGCGGTTGAACCGGTTGGACCGGTTCAACCTTGAACCTTTCCTTTCACCGGTTCAATATCCGGTCCGGTTTTCAAAACGTTGGTTCCGTGAATAAGCGCTATGTTTTTGGACCGGGCAGTGAACCGGGTTGTATTGGGCCGAACCGGGAAGTACCCGGAAGTACCGGGCCGTACCAAAATACAGTAAAAGTATCGGGTACGTATTTTGCCGTACCGGGGCGTACCGAGCCGTACCAATACCCATAAAAGTACTGGGTACGTGTACGGGATATTTTTTGGAGTACTTGTGCTTCATAGATGGTATTAGTGTGTCTTCTTTGTGCAAACTTCTTGTTTCTAATAGTTGGTATGTCATGTCGTTCCACACCTCCTACAACTCTAGGTTGCAAGGTCAACATCAGATTTCCGAATTCTCACACTTTGCTCAATGTGATGGCATCACTCCGTCTAGTACGCCGACTCATTGGCCTCAAGCAGTTGCATTAAACTCAATGGTTGGTCCATCATCCCTCAGGCTTCACATGGCTCTAACGTCTGATCCGCAAACCCATATTCAGCATCTCCACAAGGTTCTGCTCTGATCTCTAATGCTAGTTGGCATCCTTATGAACGAGCACTGTGTCGTCGGTGCCTACACCACAGGTCCACAAGCAACCTCTGCTAACGCTTTGCAAGACCAGCAGACAAAATTGCCAGCGTCATCTGCCTTGCTTACACAACTCCTCTGCAACATCACACGTAATCAATTATCAAGCACAGTTTGCATTTTATCAATCCCCAGCTTACTTGATAGGTATCCCAATAACATGGCTCCCAGTGAGACTACGATCATTCATATCGGCCCCTGGTTCTCCCAATCGAACTCCCCACAACACGGCACAAGTGCATCTATAATCTATTTTATCCCCAATAGAGACACTTAGGGACCCAGTAGCTCCAACAACAGTCTTTCTTTCCCTCGTCTTTTTTATGCCCTGCACACTCTCGTCTCATGTGGAGAACACTGAGACATCCCTTATGAACATATATCTCCTTCGAAATGGACATACTCTCACACTCCAAAGCACGTTCCACCCGTCGACGTCATCCCATCTTCTCCAGTCTTGGGACCTTTGTCAAACCTTTCCCACTATTTCTACAGATCACCCGCAAATGGTATGATGTCCACCTCCTGACTGTTGAAAATCCCACTTTTTGAGAGAAATAACTAGATTTGATTAACCAAACTGAGCAATTTTTTGAACAGCAAATCATGCCTGAGAAGCACATAGTTCTTATTTCCCTATGTGCAAAAGATTCTTTATATAATGCCAGCCTTCAAATGTTTATAATAGTAATATAAAGCAGTTTGAGTATTGTATGTGGTGGCTCCACCAAACGACCCCGCACATGTCTCGTGCTCAAGGAGGAACACAACTTCCATGATGACACCTATCGGAAAGATAATGCCTTTGAATGCAATATGAATAGTCTAGTAAAATGCCTCCATGACAGCTACGTGCACGATTTGGTGAAATTAGTGAACCAGGGCCCATGATTATCGACGGCCAGTTATTTTGGTTATTTCATGCATGGCCTTTAACCATATATTCAAGCACACCTTTGCATCCACTACCATCTCTCGCAATCCAAGAAGATCATTATGTGGAAACTAAATTCGCCATGATGACTACCCCCTTTTTCAGTAGTTTCACACCTATGTCTTCTTCACACTGTCCCAACCACACCACACATAAAGATCCATTTTTGAACATCCACCACACTCCACTTGAAACCCCAACAGCACCTCATCGTCCCTTATGCACTCATCCACCCCTTCCTCACATGTTAACACCCAAACTGAACCACCAACCTACAGGAACTATCACATCAGAAGCACCTCGAGCTCCGTTGTTGCGACCTTATTCTTTTATACATTAATATTTGAATAAAAAACAATACATACTCCTTGGTGCGAAAGACGAAGATGATATTACCATTGTTGAATTCGACAGACTATGCAGGATCATGTTCCCAAGTAATATTGGTGTGCTCTCTCTCTCTCATGATGTTGAGGGAAAAGTTATTTTACCAATGAGATGCATTTTTCAACCACGAGAGTTGTGATCCAAAAAGTAGTTGCATTTGTGCAGCCCCGTATTTGTTGAGTGGGTCGTTAAGCTGGCGCACAATCAGAAGGCAAGAATATTCATGTGCGAGTAGGGGGGAGTGGGGCAACTGAGCTCCACTCACCCAAGGATCGGGGCGAGTGGCGAGTCCCGGTTTCATTAGGCACTCGCCACCACCAAGCGAGTGGGAGTAGAGCGGCCTAACTCGCCTATGAGGATTATGGCCCATTTTCCAGGGAGCCTCATTTTGGCCTGCTACTAGCTACAGTTGAGAAGGAAAACAACTAAAGATTAATTCATGAAAGGAGACTCCCCATACTTATATATGTAGGGGAAAAAAATACAAAGACAATAATACCCTTATGGGTAAAATACAATAGAATAGAAATAAAAACGACTTGATTTCAACTCTCCCCCTCAAGTCGAACGGTAAATATCCGTCATTCCGAGCTTATGAGTATCATCAGTGAAGACATCAGATCCTAGACTCTTGGTGAAGATGTCAGTCAGTTGGTCTCTGGAGTGAACGAAGGGTGTGACCAAGCTTCCTTTTCCACGATGATCTTTGATGAAATGTCGATCCACCTCAACGTGCTTAGTCCTGTCATGCTGAACTGGATTGTGTGCTATGCTGATGGCAGCTTTGTTGTCACAGTACAGGGATATGGGAGCCTCCTCCTGAAGCCCAATATCTTGCAATAGGGTACGCAACCACAGGCCTTCACAGAGGCCTTGAGACATCGCCCAGTACTCAGCCTCGGCACTAGATCTGGCCACCACATTCTGTTTCTTACTACGTCATGTGACCAGATTTCCTCCAATGAAGGTGCAATAACCCGTTATAGATTTTCGGTCATCGTGGCATCCAGCCCAGTCATCGTAAGTGAAAACATCGATCCGCAAATGATTGTTCTTAGAGAACATTAGCCCCCGTCATGGGGACTTCTTCAAATACCGGAGGACACGGTAAGCTGCCTCCTAGTGTCTGACCCTTGGGGCATGCATGTACCTACTCAGGATCCCAACAGCATATGTAATGTCGGGGCGAGTATGTGAGATATATAAGAGCTTTCCCACCAATCTTTGATAACTGGAGGCATCTGTACGATCATCATTGATATCATCATCGATCTTATGGTTCTCCTCCATAGGGGTGTTTGCAAGAGCACAACCGAACAGACCGGTCTCCGTTAGCAGGTCCAACACATACTTGCGTTGGGAGATAAAAATACCTTTGTCAGAACGGGTCACTTCAATTTCTAGGAAGTAGTGTAGACTTCCCAGGTCTTTCACTTCAAACTCAGCTGAGAGACGACCCTTCAACTTGGAGATTTCATCTGTGTCATTTCCTGTGATCACAATGTCATCAACATAGACAATCAGAACAACAATTTCCCTTCATTCCTCCTGACAAACAAAGTATGGTCCGAGTGTCCCTGCTTGTAGCCAAACTGGATCATGGCCTTGTGGAATCTACCGAACCATGCCCTCGGGGACTGCTTTAGCCCATACAAGGACTTCCATAGGCGACAGACAAGGCCCTCTTGTCCCTTCCTCACAAAGCCTGGTGGAAAGACCATGTACACCTCTTCCTCGAGGTCACCGTGCAAGAACGCATTTTGATGTCCAGTTGATGAAGCTCCCAATCTAAAATCACAGCACAAGATATGATCACATGTATAGAGTCCATCTTTGCAACAGGTGCAAAGGTCTCTTGGTAATCAATCCCCTGAGTCTGGGTATAACCACGAGCAACCAACCGGGCCTTATATCGTTCGACTTTCCCATCCGGATTCTGCTTGACTGAGAAGACCCATCGTGAATCAATGGGTTTCTTGACAGGAGGGAGAGGGATGATATTCCATGTGTGATTCTTCTCCAGAGCGGACATTTCTTCCTTCATTGCTTGAGCCCACACTGGAATGCCAAGTGTCTCCTGCCATGTCTTAGGAATAGAGATCTCGGACAAGGAGGATATAAAAGACTGATGAGGCTTAGAGAGATGATTATAAGCAACATGGTTAGAAATGGGGTGTTCGGTACATCGGGCCTTACCTCTTAGCTGAGCAATAGGAACATGTAAATCAGCATCAGGATCTTGGTCCAAAGACAGCATCGGCAGCAGCAGAGCAATGACAGGTTGTTCACCTGGTTTTCGACGATGATAAACATGAGGTAGCGGCGTGATAAGAGACGGATGATGGGAAAGGGGTATATGAGAGATATCTGGAGTGGACGGTATATGCGGGATATCTGTAGTGGATGGTATAGTGGAAGGTATATGACCGGTACCAATCACAGGAGGGACAATAGGAAGGGGAACGGAACCAATACCATCATAATCCTCCTCCCCCTGACGACGAGAAGGAGTCGAAGCTAAGTAATAAGATTCGTCTTCGCGAAACGTCGCGTCCATGGTACAGTAAGTACGTCTGGATGGTGGGTGATAACACCTGTACCCCTTGGTGGTGGTAGAATAACCAAGGAAAACACAACGGATAGCTGAGGATCGAGCTTGTCACGAAGTGGCTGATGAACATGAACAAAACAAACACACCCAAACACGTGGGGTGGAAGAGAAGAGGTATGAACAACAGTCGTAGAGGACAGACGGGCCAGAGGGGTAGTATACGCAAGAACCCATGAAGGAAGACGGTTGATAAGATGAGTGGCCGTCAGGATGGCATCACCCCAATAGGGTTTCAGAAGGTGCATGGAGATGAGGAGACAACGGGCAACATCTAGGAGATGCCTGTTTTTGCGTTCAGTCACACCATTTTGGGTGGAAGTGTAAACACACGTGGTTTGGTGGATGATGTCATGTCTCGAGAGGTAGGCCCCAAACTCACCACGATCATCATATTCCCCCCCATTGTCGCTTCGAAGTACACGAATGGTTCTATTGAATTGTGTTTGTATCATCTTATGAAAGATTTGAAAAACAAAAGCAACTTCTCCTTCTTCAAAAAATAAACCTACGTAGTACGAGAAAAACAGTCAATAAAGGTAACAAACCATCTATAGCCAGTTAAAGATACAATCGGGGAAGGTCCCCAAACATCAGAATGTATAACAGCAAAAGGAGTACTACTAGGAGAAGATAAATGGGATGTTGAGTGACAAACATGTTTAGACATTACACATACATCACATTTCAAACTAGGAATAAACTGAGATAAAGCAGGAAACAGTTTCTGAAGATAAACGGGAGACGGATGACCAAGGCGCAAGTGCCAGCGGAGAGCATCAGTAGCAGTAGCAGCTGAAAAAGAAAGGGCAAGGGATGATGGTGTAATATCCAGGTAGTATTGACCGCCACGATTCCTACCACTGCCAAATATCCGCTTCGTACCCAGTTCCTGAAAAATACAAGAATCAGAGAAAAAGTTACAAAACAGTTAAGGGATTTAGTAAGGTTGCTAATAGAGAGTAAACTACGGGAAAACGAAGGAACATGCAATACGGAAGAGAGAGGAAGAGAAGGGGAACATGAAAAAAGACCATTGTCAGCAATAGGAGACAAGGTACCATTGGCAGAGAAAACCTTGTCCTTACCAGACAAGGGATTGTAGGAGGAAAAATCTGTAGAGGACCCGGTCATGTGGTCAGTGGCTCCGGAGTCAATGATCCACTCAGACGGAGGAGACACAGCGGCATGGGCACTGGGCATCGCAGTAGTAGCAAACAAGGAGGAAGTACCACACGGAGTAGGATCCGACTGAGAGTGAAGCAGGCGTCGCAGAGCATCCAATTCTGATGTGGTGAGGTGATCCTGATGCAAACCAAGATGACCCTCCTGCATCTCTGTGGAATAAGCAGCATCATGAGAGCGGGTACCAGTCTGGCGGGATCCCCCACGTCCAGGGTCACGACCACGTCCACGACAACGAACATATCCAGGTGGAGCGAGGTGCGGATGAAGCTTGAAGCACACTTCACGAGAATGGTCCCGACGACCATAATGAGTGCACGTGGGAATCTTGCTGATATGACTGGAGCCACCACGCCCAGTACTCGTAAAGGCAGGGCGGTCAGGAGGAGGAGCCGTGGTGCTGAGAGAACGCCGACAGTCTTCATCGCCAAGAACCATACTGAAGGCCTCACGGAGAGATGGAAGAGGAGACCGATAAAGAATATTGGTGTGAACCATATCCAGCTCTATCCCTAAACCCATCAAGAACACATGTAGGCGGAATCGTTCGTCTCGTTGCTGTAACAGGACTGCATCGGCAGTGCAGGCAGGTGTAAACTGGTCGAAGTAGTCCAACTCCTGAGATATGCGCTCGAACTCGGAGTAGTAGGTGGAAACCGTCATAGATCCATGTCGTAGCTCCAACATACGGCGGGTGAGCTCATAAACCTGAGTGGAGTTCCCAATCTGAGAATAGGTCTCTCGGGCTCGAGTCCAGATCTCGTAGGCTGAGTCAATTAACATATAACTGCGGTATACCTTGGGGGACAAAGAATGGAGAAGCCGGGATACCACCAGTGAATTTTCAGAATCCCACCGCGTCCAGGAAGAATCGGCCCTAGATGGTGTCACCTTAGTTCCATCAATGTATCCAAACAACTGATGACTGCGAATAACATGTTGTGTTGCACGAGAATATTCGAGGTAGTTCGTTCCATCCAGTGGAACAGTGGTAATTTTCAAGGAACCAGCATGGCCAGAGGGCCGCTAAAATTAACCCATCGGGGAAGCCATAACCATCGGGGATGTAGAATCAACCGCAGTTGAGGAATCATCCATGACGAAGGAACGGAAGGGCAACGAGCTAACCACACAAAGGAAAAAAAACAAGCACGATCAGAAGGCTGGCTGCAACAACGGATCGAGATCTGGAGCATCAGCGATGGTGCGGCGTCGATAGCGGGACTGCATCGACAGTGGAGCAGCGCCAAGATCAAGCAGGGAGCGGGAGAAGGCGATGTCAATTGCAACTGCAGGAATCAGCAGCAGATCGGGAGCAGAGGGCGGCAGCAGATCGGGAGCAGAGAGCGGCAGCAGATCGGGAGCAGAGAGCGGCAGCAGATCGGGGCGTCAGCGAGCGGCAGCAGAGAGCGGGGGAGCGGGAGCATCAACGGCGGGCAGATCGAGAGCGCCAGAGTGCGAGAGCGGCAGCAACGGGATTCGGCGATGCTTCATGAGGAGACGGTCGGCTCCTTCAGCATGCCCCGTTGCCATCGTGAGAGTCGTCGGGCTCCATGCGTGACGGAGGCGACCAAAATTGCGGGAGGGGCGGCCGAAAGAGGAGATCGAGAGAGGGTGAGCGAGAGAGGGTGAGCGGCAGCGTGACGAAATTAGGGTTCGGGTTTTTTTCTGCTCTGATACCAAGTTGAGAAGGAAAACAACTAAAGATTAATTCATGAAAGAAGACTCCCCATACTTATATATGTAGGGGAGAAAAAGTACAAAGACAATAATACCTTATAGGTAAAATACAAAAGAATAGAAATAAAAACGACTTGATTTCAACTGCTACTCCAAACAGTGGGATTCCTCTGTTGGCAGACCAATTTGGGAAGCCATTAGTATAACCAAAAGGTGGGATTCCGCAATCCGCAGACCATTCTCGGAAAACTATAAATAGACCCCCAAGGGCACCTTTGGAGGAGGACCTTTGGCAGCTTCCCTCTCCATAGGCCAGTTTTGGTTGGCGAGAGCTCCAGCTCACTGCTCAAGCGCCCTCCAGGGTGCCCGGCTCAACTTTGGCATGGGAGGGAAATCTCTCTAGATCTTTTGGTTGTGTAGCGGGACCTCATCGCTGCAGCTTGACAGTCTGCTCTAGTTTTCCACCTTTATGAGTGAGACTCTTTGCTCCGAGTGTCGGGTCTAGCGTTCTAACTCAAGAGAATTAAATGCAAGTTACCCCTTTTCATATTGAACTCCTGTTGAACCGTTGTTTCCGGGTTCATCAATCTGGTGTGGTAAGCGTGGGTCGTAGCTTGTCTGAAAATCCTGAGAAAGTTCCATGACCGGAAGCGAAGGGCAAGGAGCCGACCAGTTCGACTCTCCACATGTGAGCGAGTTTGTGACCAAGAAAGATTTTGATGAGTTCAAGAAGGTCATCCTGTAGATTGTGCGTTTCTCCCTCACGCCGCCATCGGGCGAGACCACCCCGGTGGTGTCAATGCTCCCCCAGCCATCCTTAGACAAGGACGCGTCGGGCGGGCGAACAGGAAAGGAAGTGCTGGTGGAAGATGGTGAACGAGTCCTGCAGGGGTGAGAACTGTTCCCCAGCCCGTCGAGTTGTAACGGCCCCTTTCCTTAGGCTACCGCCACAGTTTAACATGTCAATTATCTTTTAAACATTTTTCATCAGAGGCGCCAAATATAAACATTCAGCGAGCATATGTGCAAGACAGAGTACGAAAGAAAAATGCAAGAAAATAAAATAGTTTTTATTTATTACAACAACTGATAGAGTGCAGTAGATAACCTAGCATATATGTATACAGAAAGAGGGTTTATCACAAAACTGTGCCACGTGCAAAAGAGGACTACATATCTACATCAAAATATGTATATGGGCATCAGATCAAAAACCATACTACAAGACTGACACAACTGAAAGCAGAACTGGAACCAAGAGAGGAAGAGAAAGAGAGCAGCCTTGCTCAACCCTGGCCCTAGCTTGAGAAGATAAGAGACGGTGAGAGAGAAGATTGAGAGGAGAAATTTAGAGTTTAATTCATGCTACCATTCTAATTGCAAGCGGGTATACGGTCTTGAGAGGGAAAATTCTCTGAGATGATCGTGTCAACCCTTCATTGGCCTAGCCTTCCCAATGGCAGAGGATTCAACGGAAGCCAGCTTGACAGAGAAAGGAAGAGAAAGAGGGGATCCTTACTCAACTGTAGTCATAGCTTGAGAAGAAGAGAGAGGGTGAAAAGATAAAGAGGAGATAAAGGGTTTAATTCATGCTACCATCTAAGCCCCTCACCCCCCCCCCCCCCCCCCCCCCACACACACACACACACATTTCTAGTGAGAGAGAAAAGCCACAATATTTTTGTTGTGCCCCACACCCAGGCTACATAATGTGTGAGTAAATTAAGGTGCGCAAAAAGATAAAATACGAGAAATAAAGATCAAATGCAAGAAATAAAAATACAATGCAAAACAAGAAGATACATACAGACTGATGTCATGGGTTGTCACCTCCTACATGAAGCAAAAGCAGAATACATGCGCTTTTAGCAATAATAACATAACCCGACTAATTTACTCAAACAGTGCAATAAATTTCCCATTTATTTTAATTATTCAGTCAGGATTGTATTAGCAGATTATTAAATAAGAAACACATGCAAATAAATAGTGGTTCTTAATTTGAAATAATTTTGTGAAAGTGTCCAGAGCGTGTCAAAGGAGGCAACTCAATGATTGAGATTTTTGTCAGATGCAAAAAAGTAATATAGCCTGATAAATAATTCTAACTGTGTTGATAATTGTTCAGGTAAAACTGTAAATGGGTACTACTTGATTTAAAAAAACATTTGCTTAGGGTTTCATCTGAAAATACTAATAATCAGTAGATATATATTTGTACAAATGCATAAATTAAATTGAAAAAAATCCTCTCACAGCATTCTTCATAGAAATCCTATGAAGGATGCTTTATAGGATTTATCCTCCAAATTCACTGCATAGTTGAAATAACATGAATAATCTGCAAATACTCTGCTCATTTTTTTACAGATATATTAACTAGAGGTTAAATTGCACTAACACTAACTACCCAATAGGGAAATTCAATTTCATCTCCTATTATTTACCAACACAACTCAGCCATCAATTATCAAAATCAAAGAAGCATACCAGTGAAAAAGGTATTAATGAGGACTCATTTTGAGCAAGTAACTGAAACAGCTTCTCTTTGAGGACAACCTCCTCTGCAACATAATTATAAAAGTTATGAGGGTTCATATTAATGCAAATTACAGATAAAACAGGTACGTTATAAGATAGAGAAAAGAAAAGATAGTGCACCTCCTTTCGCATCTACAGAAGCAATTTTTAAAACAGAAAAAAGTGCATAAATTCCATCCAATTTCTGAGAAGCTTTTGTGAAGCCAGTCTTAACGATCTGAACAACCGAATCCAACAAGGGCACAGCCTGAAAGAAAATGAGCAAAGAAAGCAAAACATTTAACATTTTTATGGTATTGTTCAAAGGTACTTTCTCAAAATGACAATCAATCCCCACACCTTTGTTAATGAGTCGGAATTCTTGCACAGCATTCGCAGACATTTAAGATGCGCCTTCCTCAGAATTTCCTTCTCCTTCATGCCAGAATTAAGAAAAGAGATAACATCTGGCTGAACAGCATCAGCAGATTTTGAAGCCCATGAACCCAAGGCAGACAAGATTGCAAGCTTCACCTCATCACTCCCTGCATTTGCAATTTCTCAACAGCAAGGAAACAAAAATAGATGGCTCGAGGAAAAAGGAAACAAAAAAATTCAAAATTTACCATCCCCCTTGTAACAGGACAAAAGGAAAGCTGAGACCAAAGGTGCAAGTTTATTGAGTGTTTTTCCACTAGGTGCTCTTGAAAGTTCATCCAAAGCATTTACCATTCCAATTCTCTGATAAGGAAGAGCTAGTTTTCCCTCAGAACCTGATTATTCTAGAGTAAATGAGTAATAATTATGGAGTACAGTGCCTAATAACTAATGCTTAAATTTAATCATTGTACTAGTAACAATGAAGGTACATATCAGTCATACGATAGAAGTGCATATAATAATGTATCAAAATTGGACCTTCGAGGATAGCTTTAACAGCATCGAATATGGAAGGTAAGGCATTTGGATCACTCGACATTTGACTCAAACAGCCTACAATAGCCAAAGCTTTGGTCCTCCTTTCAACATCAGCATGACGAACTTGTGGCAGGACTACTGAAAGGAACTCAATCACATACTTGCTCATGTCCAGATTAACACCCCGTAAAAGATCTCCGATAGACTCCATTACAATCTCTGGGTTTCGCTTCAACATCTTGATTGATGGAACGACTAGATTTTGAAGATCTTCATGCCCTATGTGCTCGAAAAGAGGTTGAAAAGACTCGGCAAGCCCCCTAGATGGCTCGTCCTTCGCATTCAAAACAATTTTAGCATACAGCTCGAGAAAATTTGGCTGCATGAAGCAAAACAAAAGATGATGAGATAAATAAGAAAAGTGAAAAGTGGAATAATGAGAACAGTGGAATAATGTGGTACAAGTGGAATAATTGCTTTCAAAAAAGATTAAAGCATAAGGAGAACAGTGAAAATTGAAAGGGTAGATGAAAATTTCTACCTTGTATCTCTTAAATAATGATGGGCTGCTGATTGAAAATTCAAGCAAAATTCTTATAAGATCAGGACTATCTCTTGTGGGAATTCTCAATTCATTCAGCTCCTCCATGTACATCTCATAGATATGTGTAGCCTGGAAGGACAGCATATAAAATACTGATGACTGAATTGAACAAGAGTGGCACAAATCAAAAAATTCAGGGCTATGACAATAAAATTTACCTCAAAAAAAAGATGGAAAAATAATTTCCTGCAAGATCTGTGCATTCGGTAGCTTCCATGCATAAGGATTTGACATAGAAATGCTTGATTGGTAGCAAGTCTCAATAAGCCTCCTTTCGACAAAGATGTGAATTGGCTCCATCTCAAGAGAAGGCATGACCAATTCAGGAGTTTGAAGCATACTATAGAACTACAGTTCTTCAAATACTTCTCCATTGATGGAACAAGGACAGCAGCAAAGCACTTCATGAAATTTGTGCTTCTAAGAGCTGTAACAATCAAATCATCTACGGCTTTCCTTGATGGCCGATCATCATATATTAATAATGTTTCGAAAATTATCCCCACCAATTGTCCCGCGACGTCAGAAGATAAATCTATGAATGACACAAAAAAGTAATGATTTAAAAATATAGATTTGTAACAGGAAGACAATAACAAACATGTGTGATCATAAAGCAACCAAAACCCTGCATACACATAATTAACCATTAATCATGGACGACAAAGGCCATAACATTTAGACAGAGTTATGGCCTACAATATATACATAATATTAAACTAGATGAATCTTATAACAGCAGCTGAAAGTATAACTAATCCTTGGATAAGAACTATAAAAGAAATATATAAAGCCCAATGTAAAGACTCACGTTCATGGCCCATTAGGAGATCCCTCTCTGGTATAGATTAATCTGAGTTAAGGTGTCACTCTCTCACCTATATATATGTGCGAATGAACATGTATTAGTTAACTTAATGTGAAATAATAAAATTATCGTACTTCAAATTTTGCATTTCTGGTATCAAAGGCACGCGATTCCTAAAGTCAAACTCTCGACGATTGAGCTCATGCTCTCGCCAATTGGGCTTTCATTTCCGTTTCCTGTGAAATATGCCTGTCACGTGGACTTTCTAGCATGAATCCATGGAGCTCGCCAAGTTTTGTTTGGAGCTCGTTGATACCTGGTGTTCGATATCTTCAACCTCGGCCACAATTCCATGCCCCCCCACAACACCACCCCCCCCCCCACACACACACACCGCTTTTTATAGACTTTTAAACCTCTTGTGTGCTGGCCAACAGCTTAAGTCTAGAACCAGAACATGCTGCTCCTGCCACAGAGTTCATTGATTCATCTTGCTACAGAATCTGACGACTCATCTAGTGCCTGCTCTTGCCGCTCCTACCGCAAAACTTGCAGACTCATCTAGTGCAGGGCTCGCTGACTCCTCTTGTCGAGGGGCTCACTGACTCATCCAGTGCAAACTCACTAACTCCTCTTGTCGCAGAACTCGTAGATTCACCTGCTAATGGTCTCACCAACTCCTCTTGCAACAGAACTCGCAGATTCATTCGCTCCTGGTTTCGCCGAGACATGCTCTCCGTCAGCAGGAAATCGATGCCTCCTTCCACAATAGAGCTCGCCGCCTCCGATCAAGGTCTCTTGGACTCCTAACCAAAGGTCACAAAACACTTCGGCTTGAGCTTGCATTGATGCTTGAGCTCTCCCTGCTTCCAAAGCTCGTCGAACTCCAGGCTTGAGCTTGTCCACATCTTGAGATCGCTAAGAACATGGGGGAAACTATTGCGTCCACCTTTCCCACCATCCCGGTCACACTTGCTTCAGCTCCCATATATGTAAGTCCACGACGAAGTAAGAATTACTCACTGGGAAGAAAAATTTTGTTGAGTGTGTTCACTCGGTGCGATGAGTACACCAGACCAAGGGTTTTCTTCATCCTCTAACTCGCAACCCGCCTGTTAAGCCTACCGAGCAATGACTCCATGATTTTGAAGGAAACTCCGCCCACCGAAGTCTCTCTAACTCACTCTCCTGCCCTACTCCACTTTGTCTAAAATCACCCTCCGCTACTAGGAATCGTGGAGGTCACAATGGTCTCTGGATGGCGGGTGAGATGGTCGAAATTGTCTCAAGGAACAAAACACTCACCAGTGTACCTACTGTGGTCGGGCAAACCATACGGTCGGGCAAAACATTGATTCTCACAGCAACCACTGAACCCTCATCACACATCTCTCCAGTGGTGGATGTTCCAATCACATCTCGCTCAGACAATGACACCCTAGGGGAGGAACTCCAACATTAGCGAGGACTCATTACTCGTGCCTCTGGTTCAGTCGTCTCTACCTCCAATGAAGGTATATCATGTTTTCCCCATAGCTCTCCTCCTGGACAGTGACTCCAGTGAACTCCAGATCCAAAAATTACATTACTCCGCAGAAACCTTCTCGATACACAGACACTACCAGTCTTAAGTTTATCATTGTTTCCATGGAGAAACAATCCCAGTTTACAGATCTGATATGTCTCTCACTCCATTTTTTCTTTACGTACTATACTTTCATTATGGTGCAGGATGGACGGACGCGTAATATCATTGGTAAAGGACAGTTGTCTAATGGGCTCTACACCCTAGACCTCATCACCACCTCAGCTTTTTCCACTGTCACTTATGTTGATAGCACTGATATTTTGCCCACGCTCCTCTTACAATACTGTAGAAGGCTCTTCCTGATTTTTTTTCTAATTTACATGTGAATCGTGATTTACTTCATTCGTATATTTGGGCTCCTTATAAAATTGTTAGTTTATCTGAATATCGTTAATTTCTTACTTTTATTAATGATCATTCTTGTATCACATGGGTGCATTACCTGCGTGATAGTTCTGAATTAATGTCTTTCGCTCATTCATCGATGAAACTCACTCGTTTTTTGAGCTCTATTATTTTGGTTGATAATGCTTGTGAATACAGTAGTCGCGAACTCAACAAAACTTGTAATTCATTGATTCACCAAACCTCATATGCATGTACACCACAATAAAATGGTATGATCGAGCGAAAGAACTGTCACCTTCTTCAGGTTGCACGCTCCCTTATGTATCAAATACAGGTTTTGAAGATCTATTGTCACTTCGTTATCACCACCGCATGCTATATAATTAATTGCATGTCTTCGAGTATCATGAACTTTATGACTTCCTTCTCCATCCTATTTCCATCAACACTTCCCTTTCCCATGACTCCTTGTGTGTTTTGGGTGTGTCTATTTTTTCCATCATCTTGGACCTCTTGTGGACAACTGGCCCCACGGGCTACTAAATATATATTGGGCTCTCGCACACAAAAGAGATGTGTTACTCTCCCACCGATCGAAAAACGGTAGCATCCGCTTATGTCACTTTTCTCGAGAATCAACTATTCTACTCATCTCCTCCTAATAACTTACCACATGTTATCTCGTGTCCCAACATCCCTATCGATTACTCACCAACTGTGCCATCGACACCACCTCCAACTCCTCTAAAACGTATGCACTTGTTGTCGTCCTCGCTCAGATGGCCTGGGACAATTGCCCCTCCTGATGACACTCCTCAGAAAGTAAATCTGAGGATGTATATTATGGGTGTCACGGCAACTACTATGGGGTCGCTTTTATTTCGTCTTGATATGTTTTTATTCTGTCTTGAATCTATATCCTTATATGATGTTTTTATTTATGTTGTGTCTTTATGTGATGTCCTGTTTAGTCGCATTTCTAAATCTGTCATTTTTTCCATTAAATTCTATTGTAAGTCCTATTAAAAAGACACTAGGAGTCTTGTAAGAGTAAGCAAAGAAATAGTTTACTTCTTTGTCTTTGAATGAGATTTTGGAACCTCTCTCTTAAGTACACCCCGCTTAGGAAGACACGATCAAGGCTATGTATTATGTCTGTCACCATCATCTCCACCATCGGCCACTCCTTCGGCAACCTCCGAGTAGGCCCATAACAATTTGTTATCAGAGCTCTCAGTCCTCCATTGTCGCTTGTTGCACTTCCTCCAGTCTGAAGCCAGCACAGCCCCCCTCAATCCTTTGTAGATCCTCGTCGGCACTTCCAACGACAGTCGACCTGCAGGTTATTTCGACCTGCACGTTCAGTATATCACATCACTACGTTCGCCTGCCCCTTCGACCGTCGACCTGCAAGATCCTTCCTCGTCGGCATCCTCCAAGCTTCAGACATCATCGACTGCAAGTTCTTCCCCGTCATCCTCGCCGCATCTTCGACATACAGGCAACAACAAACGTCTTGTCCTCTACCGACTGAACCGCATGCATCGAAATCGCAAAAGGCAACACCACTCTCCACCTCGAGCCCCATACGCCTCGAGCCCTACCTATGTTTTGAAAGGCGTGCCTGAGGCGTCGGGCGCACGGGGCGCAAGCAGCCGTGCCCTGGCGCCAAGGCGGGCGCTGTGCTTCGGGCGCGCGCCTCGCGAACCTACCAGGCGCAGTTCAGGCGCGCCTTAGAGTATGCACCGATCTAAACCTAAAAACTTGTTCATTTCAATGAATTAGGGTTCATTTTTTTTGCAGCCCTTTTTAGGGCTAAGAATCAAGCATTGCCTGCCCGCTCTTCTTTCCCGACTCCCGTCCTCCTGGCTCCTTCGCTCCCCATCGTTCTTCTCGTTGGAGTCACCACCGCTCCTCTAGCCGACACTACTCTTCTTTCCAGAGTCCCGTCTCCATTCCTCTTGCTTTCTATACTCGCCGGAGAGTCGGAGACGCAGAAGGAAGCATTAGTCGGCGCCGTTCTTCTTTCCGAAGTCACAGAAACTCCTCCATCCTCTCATCTCCTCTTTTCATTGTAAGAAACATTCTCCTCTTCTTTCTTCTCTTCTTTTCTTTTCTTTCTATATCTCATCTCCTCTTTTCCATATTTTGTCTTACTTAGAGACTTTAAAATGATAAGAGTTGTAGATCTATCCATCATCTAAAACTGTGTCTCGTAAGTTTTTTTTTTCAAATCTCCATATAAGGTACACAAATTATCATGCAAAGTTCTTTAAAAATTCTTTTTTTACTTAAAATTATGGCTTAATTTTTTGTCACATTAAGGACCCATTTGAAATGACCAAAGTGTCCCCATTGTTGAAGCACCGAGTACCAAAATTGTAGTCAAATATAGAGCAACAACTATGGTATTCACTGTTTTTTTCATTTGAAGTCCTTATGTATTTCAAAAATTAGTTCCAAATTTCTAAAATAATAACCAAAATTTTATTCAGAATCAAGAATAATTTATGGCTTTGTTCATGCCATAATTTGATCACCATGGATGCTTTTGTGGCTTTGCTCATTCCATGGTATTGCTTATGTTCATAATTTATGGCTTTGTTCATGCCATGATCACCATGGAATGTAGAGGCTTTGTTCATGCCATGGTATTCACTGCCATGATTTATGGAATGAACAAAGCCATTTACATAATTTTATAATTGGGGTGTTACATGATTTATGGAATGTACAAATCCATGGAATGTACAAATCCATGGAATGAACAAAGCCATTTACATAATTTAGCTAACTTTCACTGCCATGATTTATGGAATGAACAGATCCATGGAATGAACAAAGCCATTTACACACTTTTATAATTTATGGCTTTGTTCATGCCATGATCACCATGGAATGTAGAGGCTTTTGTTGAGGAAGCAGTGAATACCAAGGTTGTAGCTAATGCATAGGGATACAATTTTTGTATATAAAGTTTTCTATGTCAGTGTGTTTTTGGTCTTCAAAATTTAATCGTAATTAATATTTTTAATTATAATGGGTTCAACAAAGCCCTAGCTAGTAAAAGCATTGACTCAAGGTTTCTCCATAATGCCCTCAAATTTTAACCATATGAAGATAATGTGATATTGTGATAACATAGGTCAGAGGACTGCAGTTATCTGGGTAGCAGTCTAGTTGTCGGCTGCCACCGACAGCGGACAGTCGTCAGAAGGTGCAAATTTTTGTTGTTGCATGTACTCAAATTTTAAACATATGAAGTCAGTGAATTGGGCGCCCAATTGACTGGTTTTCAGTGAATTGGGCGCCCAATTGACTGGTTTTCAGTGAATTGGGCGCCCAATTGACTGGTTTTCAGTGAATTGGGCGCCCAATTGACTGGTTTTCAGTGAATTGGGCGCCCAATTGACTGGTTTTCAGTGAATTGGGCGCCCAATTGACTGGTTTTCAGTGAATTGGGCGCCCAATTGACTGGTTTTCAGTGAATTGGGCGCCCAATTCACTGGTTTTCAGTGAATTGGGCGCACGATTCACTGGTTTTCAGTGAATTGGGCGCACGATTCACTGGTTTTCAGAGAATTGGGCGCCCAATTCACTGATTTTATTTTTCATTTTTACGCCTCATGTGCCTCAAGCGCACGTCTGCGCCTTGCGTCTAGGCTCCAGAACCCTTTGTGCCTCGGTGCGTCTTGCACCTTTAATAACATAGAGCCCTACACACCTCGAGCCCCAATACGAACGTGTAAGCTCCTTCCTGTTTTGGCTGGCACTCAAGCATGGGGTGCATAGGAATTAATTTATTCCTATTCTACATTGGGCCAGGGAATTAAATAATTCTGACCCAGCCCATAATCCACAGTAAGATAACTTACCTTGCCTTTTCTCGGGTCTCACGCTGCCAACTTGGAGTGTTTTTGCCGCCATTGAAAGACGGCGCGGCTCTCGCGACAACTCCCAACCAGCTTGACTCCCTCGAGCAACCCACCATCGCATCATTTTTTATTATTCTTATTATATTTTGAGCCAGTTGTTGATTTTTTTCGTTCTTGAGCCCTGTACAGCGGCATATCCTCCATAATATTTTGCATTCATGAATTTATTTTTAATTGATTAATCATTTTCTTGATTACCAGTGATGCTCTATGGTTATAAGTGTTGAGCAGTGAATTGTGTACATGAGCAAAAAATTGGAGTTGCAGAGATAAGAATACTTAGGTGGATATATGGACACACGACACTGGATAAAATTAGGAATGAATGTAATCAATGTATCAAGGATGAGACATGAGTGGCACCAATTGCGGAGAAGATGTGAGAAGCTCGACTAAGATGTTTTGGACACGTACATTGTTGTTGTAATCATTTCCTTGATTATTTAGATATTAATAATCCAATTACTAATTAATTCTTAATTGAATTAATTAAGTAATAAATTAATTATGGAGCACATCAAGGTTAGTGCCGCGGAGATAATCGTCCTTCATTCGATAGAGGAAACGATTGCCTTCAGCACGTCTTTGGGAATTGGGACGCCGGTGCACACCTCCACCAAATTAAGAATTCGATAGCCGCCTTTCTGATGAAGTTTGTGTCGCTGCTACTTCCATCACCAGTCCATGCGGTCATCACTCCACCGCTCCCAATGCCAACGCAACCGCGTCAACGCAACCGCGCCACCGCTCTCCACGGTGGTTGTCCTTTCGCCACCACCTCCTATAGGCTTCACCTCGCAGTCTTCGCCATCGGCATCGTCGCCTCTTGTGCGGCCACCTACCTTGTCAGCTCCTCTAGATCCATTTCTTCAGATACCTGTCTCAAGTCAACACCGTCATTTCTGATCAATGCAGCTCTTTCTCCACCCAAACTATCATCTTTTTCCCTTGCTCGCAATCGTCAAGGACCCACATTCAATCTGTTCATCACCATCTTTTCTACCTCCGCTACAACAACACGATACTGGGAATTGTTCTGATGGGAAATCAAAGAGCCCGAGAATCAAGAGAAATAAGCATCATTCGAGATCAAGGACAAGCTCAATTTGAAAGATCGAGGAGATGTTACGGGCATTACACCCATTATTATGGAGTCTCCTTTATTTCGTCTTGATATGTTTTTATTATGTCTTAAATTCGTGTCCCTATATAATGTTGTTATTTATGTTGTGTCTTTATGAGATGTCCTGTTTAGTCACATGTCCAAATCTGTAATTTATTTCCATTAAAGTCGGTTATAAGTCCTATTTAAAGGACAATAAGGGTCATGTATAAGTAAGCAATGAAATAATCTATTTCCTTGCCTTTGAATGAGATCTTGGAAGTTTTCTCTCTTGAGCACGCCCCGCTTATGCAGACGCGGTCAAGGCTCTGTAGTATCTCCATCGCCGTCATCTCCATCATCGTTCACTCCTCCGGCAACCTCCGAGTAGACTCATGACAATGTACTCCCCTCTACAGCTCATACATTCGTTCTCATCATGCATCCTTTTATCGCTTATCCCCATAAATTCATAGGTTTGGACCTCCCTGTCTATTTCCACCACTTCCTTTGTGCAAGAGGCTCTCCAGCATCTGGGTGAAGGGCTGTAATGAACGATTAAATTGCTACCCAATACTCATTGGGCTAATCAGTTGTGGGACCTTGTTTTCCTTCCTCCAGGCTAATCTCGAGAGGGTTGTAAATGGGTCTTCACTGTTAATCACCGTCCTGATTGGACGGTTGAGCTCTTTAAAGTCCATCTTGCGGCGCGTGGTTTCACTCAAAAATATGGTCTCAACTATGAAGAGATGTTTTCTCCAGTCGCTAAGTTGAATACGGTACGGGTATTAATCTCCTTGGTTGTCCATTGTCAGTGACAGTTGTATCAACTTAATATCAAAAATGCATTCCTTAATGGCGATTTAGTGAAAACTGTTTATATGTAGCAACTTCCTAATTATAAAATCACGAGGAAATCTCTTGTTTGCCGCCTCATGAAATCTTTATGGCCACGAACTTGGCTTGACAAATTTAGTAAGATCATTTGGGCTTTTGGATTCACTCGTAGCTCGGCATAATTTTCCTTATTTACTTGTCATCGCCCAACAGGCACGGTGATACTTCTTATGTGTGTTGATGATAATATCCTCACGGACGATAATCTAAATGATATCTTTATGATCAATAAACACTTGGCCACACATTTTCATACTAAAGATTTGGGTCGCCTCTGATACTTTTAAAGTATTGAGGTAGCGTGGCGCTCCCAATAAAGTGCATTGACATTCTACAGGATGACGGATACTTGGATTGCAAGCCTGCTAAAATATCAGTGAATACCAACCAAAAGCTTTGTGCACACGAGTCCAACTCTGATCTGCTTCTCTCTAATCCAGACTACTATTAAAACCTTGTTGGCAAGCATATTTATCTGATTTTCACACGCTCGGATATCCAATTTGTTGCTCGCGTGGTTAGTCGATTCATGTATGTTCCTCGAACATCACACCTTCAAGTTGCTGAGTGAATCCCTGGTATCTGAAGAAATTCATGGGGCAAAAACTTGTGTATAAGCCCTCCTCGTCTACATCACTAGCTATCTATTCTGATGGGGATTATGTTGGCTCCCTTTTTGATCGCCAGTCTACGAGTAGCTATTGTACATAATTGGAGGGCACCTGGTCACTTAGTGGTGCAAGAAGCAAAAGGTGGTGGTATGATCCTCTGCGAAAACTGAGTACCGTTTAATGGCGTTCGTCGTTTTTGTACTCACTTAACTGGAGAGTCTTCTTACTGAACTTGGTGTCGATCTCCCCTCTCCAACCATCCTCGGCTGCAATAATCAAGTTGTTATCCATATCGTCGAGAATCCAATTTTACATGAACGCACCAAATATGTTGAAATAGATTTTCAATTCATCCGAGAGAAGTTTAACTCTGCAAAATTGATTTACGACATGCTCTCATTGCCGAACAAGTCTTTGATATCCTCACCAAGGCCTTGCCTCACTGCCTCTATCGACAATTCATTTTTAAGCTTCGCGCCTACAATTTGTATGTTTCAACTTGTGAGGGAGTATAGAGGAAACATGCATGTAAGGACCAATGTAAAGGCTCACTTCCTTAGTACATTAGGAGATTCCTATCTTAGAATCTTATATAGAATAATCCCACAATGTGTGTGTGTGCATGAACTTATTTTAGTTAACTTAATGAAAAATAATAAAAATATCGTGATTCAAATTTCGCTTTTCTACAAACACAAATGCTATCTAGACTATGATAGAAGTAAAAGATTTCTAACAATCAACGTGACCTTCGGATTCAAATATATGAGTCTTTAAACAAAATCGCAGAATAAATGAGCCAGTATAAATGCACAATGAAAACAAAAAAATCCAAATAATTAGAAATCCATTGCATGAACAAAATTGTGATGAAGCTGGTAACCCCATGGCCATAAAGGTGTTTGCTCGTTTGTCGTGTTCCACAACACATTTCATTATCGACTCACTCCTTTGTTTGACCATATATCCTGGCAATGTCAACTACACACAAACTTGTCATGCTTTGACAAAACTTATTGATTAGACTTAAAGCACTAGGCACCAATAAATGTCATGATCTAATAACTTATTTAATCTAGTAACTATTTGGACAAAGAAAGTTAAGATGATACGATAATACCAGTGGCGGATCCATGAATTTCAACTACGAGACCAATCATAAGGCAAAGCCTAAAAATAAATAAAATTGATAAAATTACAAATACAGAAATAATATAGACAAATTTTGCACAAAATTTATCATCTATCTTTAATAAGTCAAAAAGACACAAACAACCGCATACATGTTAGTTCAACTATGCACGACGATTTTTCACTTTATAGAATATATTTACGATACAATCCTTGTAAATTTTCTCTGTTATTTCTTGTTCAATGTATAAAATCATGCAATTTGCAAGAAATTCATCATCCATCTTGTTGTGATGTCTTGTTTTAACAAGTTTCATAACAAAAAATGACTTTTTTGTGGTTGTTGTTAAGGCCGGTAGAGTTAAAATGGGTTAAATCAATCTGTCAATAAGATAGTAAGTCTTTGATTTTTTTCATTTCCACCAATTTCTCATAAAGCTTAGAAATTGTAAGTAAATTTTTCAAATTCTTATGAGAAGGAACATCAAACTGATAATGTTATAATTGAGTATTCAACCCAAATTTCATGTTCACTGAAATCTTGGGGTTAAAAATTCTTTGCAATGGCACATATATCAACAATATTGAAATATTTGTATTCATCACTTGGATCTAACGTCATACTTAGACGAAGTAGTTCCATAAAATGTTCACTGAGTCTAGATTTCAGCTCCTGCAACACATAATTAATTGTGGCATTGAAAATGATGTTCCACTGTAATGATATCACGTGGACTTTGAAACCGACGACTGCTATATCGAGCATTCATGTCAGAAACTTTAATTTCATTTTTCTCAAAAAATATGTTCACATTTTGTAAAAACATTTCCCAACCAGATTCTCGCAATTTCAGAATGTGAGATTTTGTTGTTGAAATTAAATTTATAGCATTTAATATATCATGAGATTGATGTTTCAGTCCTTTGCATAAAACATCACTGATTTTCAAAACTTCTTTTAACAAATGCAAAATGAATACAAATTCAAAAACACTCATCTTTCTAAAACCTACTTTAGTATCTCCTCGTTGAGCAGATGTTCCTCCATTTTCACTAACATCAAGTGCACGGATCAAATGGCATTATACATATTAATAACACGACAGACAGAGTTTAGATGAGACGACCAGCAAGTGTGATTTGCTGAGAAGGGCAGGCGTCGAAGGGGGGAGCGCATGCGGGCTGTGGGAGTGAGACTGTGAGAGAGAGGGCAGAAAGGAGCGAGCACTTGCGCGGGGCGAGCACCAACGTTGGTCACAAACGGGATAGCGGGAGAGGGTTGAGCGGTGAGTATGGGAACTGGGAGGACTTAGGGCACGAGCTAATCATATAATTTAATTTTTTTAAAATGGAGAGTGGCGCCCCATCCCCACTCACACACACGCATAAATCCACCCCCGTTTACTACCAAAAATTACCATAGGCAATCAATTCAATTAAATTTCAAGGACCTTAACTAATCTAATTTTTAGTTGATTGTTATTATCCCATCATAAGCATATTGAAAGACATTGCAATCTAGGGTTGTGAATGCAAATTTATGCTTCCAGCATATTAAATGCGCGGCTAACACTGGCTCGAGTATAACAACATTCAAAATCATAAATTACTCTACATTGATGCCCCAAAGACCCACAAAAATGTCCCCTTGAATCAAGCATAAGATTATATAAGGTTTCAATAAAAGCATTTTTATTTTTTTTCCATTGTAGTGTAATGTAGCCCAATGATAGAGTGTCGACTAACAGACTGATGGATGCAACTTGAACAAGCAAGATGCCAAGATTTCGAACCTTGCATTGAATATTTTTAGGCGAATTACACTCGTCAGAGATGGAAGAGAATAAGCCAACAAATTTTACAAAAACACCACAACAAAAGCTCTTATCACGCTACCCTAAAAACACCCCTAAAAAACGAAGAGTGAGGAAACAGATTCGTGCGGAACCGACTAACATCAGTTTAAGTGAATCCACCAGTATTAATCAAGATTTCAGATCTATAAACTGTCAAAACGGATAGCGAAAACGGGAAAACCTGTATTCTGCAGCAATGGTAGCAGGTTCTCGCGGAAGATCCGAATCCGGCGCTTGGTAGAGGAAGTTGAAACCTCCTCGGCGGCAGCTCGGAGAACATCTACCGGCTGCGCCATAAGCGAAGGAGCTGCCGGCAGAGGAAACCAAACAATATGTGAAGTCGCTTTGGTTTCTTCTCTACTGGGATCGCCTGGCTGATCTGAGAAGGAGGCGCGAGAGAGCCCGGGGTTTTTGAGGCGTTCGACTGTTCTAAATGAAATCCTCTTTAGGGCAGTGAAGGGGACTAATCCACATTCAGAGCACCTGATCTGATGGACAGGCAATATTTGTTCATTAGATATAATAATACACATAATTTAATAGCATTTGCTCATACATTTATCTTCATTTATGTTATATTATATATATAATTTAATAGTAATAAAAATTAATGATTGCTCCCAAAATGTTCACCTTAATTAAGGATGATATTGAGTCTGAGTTTAGGTGATTGGGGTTTGGCTCGATGTCGAAATTTTTAAGAAGAACTGGGCTCCTGATAGAAATCAATTTTGAGTCGAGCTGACTCAACTCGAAATGGCTCAACTTCAAGCAGCTCGAAAATGAACAATTTTTCTCTTTATTTGGATTAAGCTCGAAATTAAATTTAGTTGCCTTTAAATTGAGAAAATGAAGTCGTTCAAGATTTTATTCATTTAGTTTAGGTTTGGGCTTTGGTGTTTTTTTATTTAAAAATAATCATATATTAGCAAATACTTTGTATTTTAATCACTCTCAGTCAATTTGAATCATATTTTGAGTGATACGGGGCAGCCTCGAAATCAACACGAGATATCGTTGGAGGGAAATTGAATCAATTCAAATAGACTTGAATCATTTGTAACTAATAAGAATTAGGCTCAATCTCCAAGCAATTTTTTGAGCAATTTTCAGGTTTTAAATAATATGCTCAGACCTACGATACTAGTTGTTGTTCTCTTCCCCTCGACCTCTCAATCGGCGGTCGACATCCTAGATTATATGGTGGCAGACCGGACAGATGAATTCAAATCCCGATAATCAATCCCAATACCCTCCCTCAAGCTGGAGCAGGTGGATTTCGAATGCCCAGCTTGGAAAGAAAATAATTGAACTGCTTCTTTCCCAAATCCTTAGTGAAGATGTATGCAAGTTGAGCGTGAGATGGGGTATAGTATGTAGTGATGCAAAAGTTCATCATGTAGGAAGTGGCATTCAATCTCGATATGTTTCGTGTGCACATGAAAAATGAGATTGGCAACAATATGTAATGCAGTCTGACTGTCGCAAAAGCTACATAAGTCGAGAGTGTTTAATGCTCAAACACAATAAGAGTTCTTTTAAACATTTTGTGCTCGCATGTAGTTGTGTCCATGGATCGATACTTCGTCTCTGCTGAAGATCGTGATATGGTATGTTGTTTTTTCGTTTTTAAGAGATAGGAGAGTTCCCCAGCAAAACAAATAACTTAGTGAGAGATTTTCTAATTAACGGGCAGTTGGCCCAATTCGAATCGTACCAGGCATATAGCTCCAGATCACAATCAGTACGCAAGAAAATTCCATGTTTTGGAAAACCCTTCAAGTAGGTGGCAGCCTCCCAATGTTCTTGCCTAGGACTTTGCATCATGATTGTGCAAGCATATGCATGCTATAAGAAAGTTCATGTACAGTAACGGGCAAATAAATCAGTTGTCCGACCAATCGGCGATAAAACACGAGATCAGAAATAAGTGGTCCATGAGCCAAAGGAAGATGTTGATTTGTTCCAAAGGAAAACCAACTAGTTTGATTCCTAAAAGTCTCATTCATGAGATAATGTCCAATGCATGTTTTAGAGTTCCGAGATCTTTCATATGAAAACATGTGCTCAAATATTTTTTGAAGACATGTATTGCATCATAATTATTACCAGAGATAACAAGGTCATCAACGTAGATTAATATATGAAGTTGTATGTTGCGCCAACAAACTTTGAAAACAGACATTTAGGCGCTTGTTTTAACCATTCAATGACTTCCGGAGATGGCATTGGCTTGATAGTGGCACCCCGAGCATTAGTCAGGTTTGAACTTAATACAACTTGCACATAAAACCGCTTAGAGCAACTTTCATTCTCTTTTGAGGCAAGTTCGTTTGATATACTATGATCAGAACTTTTATAGAGCAAAAAACATTCCTAGTGAGTAAACTCTCATCATGTTTCATGGGCACATCTATAATCACACAAGACAAAACAAGAACATTGACTATGTAACACAACCACGCAATTTATTTAACGCAATAGATCACATCAACGTAATTCGATATATGGTTGGAATCTGATAGCTCCAACCACTGCGGAATAGAATATTTACTATAATTCGTAAAGTTATGGATGCACAAGGTCACATGAACCAAGCTTTGGTTTTTCTTCGAACGATATCGTCGCCTACAACATCTCTAAGGAAGAAAACGTAAAAATGTTAGAAATTTAATTTTTAAATCAATTGTTTCTATAGATACTTCATGGTGATTTGTGTTTTGAGTTTGAGCTCCGCATCAATTAATGGGAAAAAACTCAAAATCAAATGTAGGAAACTCAAATTCTTAGAGAGAAACCCTTTCATTAAAAATGATTGAACATTTGGTCTCACATTGTCATCATACACCATTTTAAGTGTGTATATAAACTAAGTCAATCACTCTTATTATGTTGAAAGAGACATTAAAAAAAAAATCATGGACTACACACGCACACTTGCTCGGGCGTACCGGATCAGACCAAATTTGGATTCGGTTATGAATTTGGGGTTTCGGTTTTGAGATATAATTGAATATTGTTTTGTGCAAAATAGTTTTCATTTTGAAAATTAGTTTGCCTTCATTATAATTCGACGTATGACGAAAACATATCAACGCACGTCGATTACTTCATCCAGCATGTGTCGATCACCACGCGCCAAGTTTCACCCAGTACAACGAATTCGACGTACGTCAAATTCCTTCTGACGTACGTAGAATGTTGTATGTCGGTTTCATCCCGCCATTAGCATTGACTTATGTCGAATATTATATATATGCCAATATAAAATCAACAGACATCGATATAAAATCGACAGACGTCAATTTCTCCTCGCCAAATTTTTTCACAAGTGATTTTTGTACACGCTTTTCTATTCATGTTTTGCCTCATTAAATTTGGCAATGGAAATATAAGAATTTTATGCACGATAAATTTCATTTAATATAACAGTTGTTAGTTAATTATATGATTTATTACTTGCAGTTTTTACGAGACTTTTATATATGAGATTCTCCTGAAACTAAACATATATTATCATGCGCTTCTATTCCCCTAAAGCAATTTTTTTGCTCTTGTTATCTTTACGTTTACTTCGTCATGTGAAATTACGAGTGTTCTGTGCTTCTTCAATGTCCAAGCACATCAGAGTTTTTGGGAATTTGAAGGCGTGAGCATCGGTTAAAAGCCCTGTCGAAAGATGATGCAGCCTCTTTAGGGTAGCGATCACACATCTTACCCAATCTCATTTCCTTAATCTCTTAATTTAAAAACTTTCTTCCCCACATTCTTTTAAAAATCTTAATATTATATTATAATAAATTTTAACGAAAAAATATACATTAAGAGGACCTCAGGCGCTGGATCAGTAACCTTAGGCTGCATTGACCCGAATTTTTGAGTATAGATTTTTCCGGCTTCAACACTTTGGTGCGATGAGCGTGGATCGCAGTCAAGGAGGAAAGTCTCGCGAGTAGGCGAGATGGTGGATGAAGGCGAGAATGGGGAGATAGTCGGCAACTCGGCTGGAGGAGGCGGCTTTGTGACAGTGACAGTGTTCAAGGAGTTCGTGAGGAGGATTGAGAGAACCAGTCTGGCAGGGTTCCTCCCTCGCCTCGATGTAATGTCGACCTCATCTCGTTGCGTGACTCCGTCAGAGGAAGAGGAGCCGCCTACTCAACCAAGGAAAGAGCGAGTGGAGGAGGTGCCAGAGTGACTAGTGCAGTCGAGATACTGCCTGGTGAGCTACCAAGGCATCAGATTTCGAGATGTGGAGAACCCGACGAGGTTCCAGGATACTCGGTAATGTGGAAGGTATGGGGGGATACTCCCCAGTATGAAGTCCATCATCGGCCAGAAGGGAGGAGCCCCTTCTGCGATGAGGTGTTAGCAGCCTCAGTTCCCAAAGACCTTAGAGAGCCTGTCCTGAGCTACTACTCCGGCAGATATCACCCAGTCAGGCATCTCTAATTGTTCGAGGACGTAGTGTCTATCTGCAATACGACAAATACGTTTAAGTGCAAGTTCTTCTCCATCACCTTAGAGGGGATGGTCAGAGATTGGTTCCACCGGCCGGCAGGATGTTCCATCTACTACTTCGAGTACCTGCGGCGAGATCTGATGACAAGGTTTGCAATTTCCAAGAGGAGGAAGAAGGAGGCGACCGTGCTCTTCAAGATCCATCAGGGAATGCATGGGAGGTTGGGCCACTACATCGACCGCTTCTAGGAGGAGGTGCTCGAAGTTGAGGAGGTGGATGCCTTTATCTTACAGCTGGCCCTGAAATTTGGCCTAAAGCAAGGTCTCTTTAGCATGGAGATCGACTTGAAACCCCAAAGATCCTATGAAGATTTGATCGAGAAGGCGAATAGATTCGTGTAAGGGGTAGAGAAGAATGTCGACTTCTTAGCCAGGTTGGATAGAGAAAGCCCGGAATGCAAGGAAAAAGGAGGAGCTTCGGAGGTGAGAGCCTGAGTAGTGTCAAAAACGCGGTAAGAGAGAAGAAGAGAGGATCCGAGAAGAAGGTAAGAGCCCAGGAGGGCGGAAGAGCCAAGGAGGCAGAAGAGGCCTCACAGATAGTAGGAGAGGAGGCTCGTGGCGACTCCAGAGAGAAGGGAAGAAGCACGACGATTTCAGTATCCCGTGAACCGACCCCAATAGAGGACAGCAGGGAGACCCCAAAACCAGGAGAGGAGGGACAGAAACCAGCCGAAGAGGAGGCGAGGAGGATCCCGAGAGAAGACAATGGTCATTACCCAGAAAGAGAATAGGCATCGCAGGAGGAATCAAGCAAAGAGGAACCAAGTAGAGGAGATTACCCTTTACTGTGATCTGCATCGAGTAGAGGGGTACGTGACTATGGCTTGCCCGGATTTTTGGGAAGCAATGAGGAGGCTGGAAGTAAGAGCCATGGAGAGGGAGCAGCAAGAGAGGAAAGGGATGCCCGCAGGACCGGTAACATTCCAAGCTCTAGGAGGAGGAGGAACAAGAACCGGGTCGACCAAGGTGGTCGCGAGGAAGTGGTCTAGGGAACAGGAGGCGGACAATTGGGGGTGATCCACGAAAGAGCTGGACTAGGAGCTTCTCACAAGGGAAGTCTCCATCAAATCTATCGCAAGAGGGTCTCTTCGACCTCTCAAGTGTCGCCGCCATTGGAGGAGATCACTTCTTCGAGGAGGTTGATAGGAAGGCTGGCGAGTCTTTGCCGCTTCCTATCCAAGGCGAGAGCGAAGTGCTCTCCATTTTACAAAATCTCTCTAACAATCAGTAGTTCGAGTGGACCGAGAAGTATGATGAGGCCTTCAGAAACATTAAGCAGTTGCTGACTCAAGCCCCTCTACTCCAAGGCCCTAAAGAATACTAAGATTTCCTCCTTTATCTGAGAGTGAGAGCGAAAACAGTCAGCTCAGTGCTCGTCAGGGAAGAGGGGAAGAGACAGCTTCCCATCTACAATGTGAGTAGGGTGCTCATGCAGACAGAGACAAGATATCCCATCTTGGAGAAGTTGGATTTTGCCTTGGTAATTTCGGCTTGAACGTTGCGGCCTTATTTTCAGGCTCCCTCCATCAAGGTCGTCTTTGATCACCCTCTTCAAAGCATCTTGGATAGAGTAGAGCATTCAAGAAGGCTTGCAAAGTGGGCAGTAAAGCTCAACGAGTTTGATATCTCTTTATCTCCAAGGGTAGTAATCAAGGCACAAGTGGCGGCGGATTTCCTAGTCGACTTCTCGGTCGAGGCAGGAGGATACGATGGCCCTTCAAACCTAGTCTCGTGGAAGATATTCATGGACAAAGCTTCAGGTAAGATCTCAGTAGGAGTGGGCGTCGTGCTGGTTAGCCCGCAAGGAACCTAGATTGAGCAAGCAGTTGAAATCCTTTTCCCTGTCACGAACAACTAGGCAGAGTACGAGGTTAAGGTAGCAGGCCTGCGTCTCACCAAGGAGTTGGGAATCTAGGATCTCAAAGTGCGCGACCCCATCCTGTAAAGATATGTGGTAGAAGTAAAAGGCTTGATTGGTAACTTTCAAACCATCTTCATCGAGCACGTACCAAGAGATGAGAACTCAGAGGCGGACTACCAAGTTAAGTACGGTTCAAGGGTCGGTGGGATCGTAACAGAGTGGTTTCGGCCTTCAAACGATGGAGAGATGATGGAGATCGATCAACGAGCTTCCTGGAAGGACATGTTTGTCATCTTTGTAACAAAAGGTTAGCTTCCTGCTAGTAGTGGGGACCAAAGAAAGTTTTGATATAAGGCAACCTACTATCTACTCCAAGAAGGAGAGCTATACCGTAAGACCGCCCCCTAGCCAGATGCCTGTCATTAGCAAAGATTCCTCGAGTGCTAGGAGAGATTCACCCAAGAGAGTGTGGAAGCCACTCTGGGACTTACACTCCCAAGCAAAGAATTCTGAGGCACGACTATTTCTAACCAACCATTCAGAAGGATACAAAAACCTTCTCGAAGAAATTTTCTGAATGTTCACTCCCCTTCAATTGCAGCCAGCTCAGCAACTTCGCTCGATCACCGCTCCTTGGCCCTTCATTATCTGGAGAATGGATTTGATTGACCTTTTTCCCCAGGCTAGTGGCTAGAGGAGGTTCGTTCTCATCATGATTGACTACTTCTCCAAGTGGATTGAGACGAATGCTCTTGCCATGACCACATCTCATATAATGAAGAACTTCATTTGGGGAGAGATCGCCTGCTAGTTCGGGATCCCTCTCGCCATCGTCACCGACAAAGACCCGCAATTTACCTGCATGGATCTGGAAGACTTCTGCAAGCACCTTGGTACGGATCTTCGATTCACCTCTATCCACAATCCTCGGAGCAACGGATGGGTGGAGGCCCCCAACAAGCTGATCATCGACCTTCTGAAGAAAAAAGTCATTAACCTGAAAAAAAAATTGGGAAGAGCAACTCCCTTCGGTCCTATGAGCTCTAAGAACCACTCTTTACTCAGTCACGAGAAAAACAACTTTTCAAGTTATCTCACGGGTCTGAAGCTCTCATTCTAGTGGAGTTTGAAGTCAGGAGCCCAAGAGTCATTGCGGCAGGTGAAGGTAGTGAAGAATGACGCTTGGAGAATGAAGACACTAAAAAAATTTCTCAAAACTACATCAAAGAGCTTTAGGACCTGCCTTCAGTCCGCCAAGAAGAGGTCAAGAGGCGAACGGTGAAGCACTTTGACAAGAACATCTGCATCAAGCAATTTCTTGCAAGAGACCTTGTCTCGAAGAAAGTGGACATGACATGAAGGGAAGTTGTCATCGGCAAGCTGAACCCTAATTAGGAAGGGCCCTTCGTCGTCCAAGAAGATCTGGGTACTAGAGGATACCGCCTGCAAAACCAGGAGGGAGAGCTGCTAGGAAGCACCTGAAGCGGAGATGACCTGAAAAAGTTCTATTTCCAGCGGTAAAATGTAATGACTGTCTGCATGTAAAGTTACTTATGTTTTTTTAATAAAAGTCCCCGGCCCGTGAAACAAGGGACAGTGCGAGTTGTCTTCCTTGTTCAAATTGTCTCAAATTATCAATAATAGGTGAAGTCAATTTCCATGATCGATTTGGGAAACTCGCATCCGACCTGATTCTCCTAAAAAACCCATGACGGATGATGGGGCGGTGTGTCGTGTTTTAAGGCGCTCTTATAAGACCAAGCCCATGTACTGACGGCCGAGATCAGCTCCCTCATTATATGTTGGCATATCTACCACTTGATCACACTTCTCATCTGACTAGAGGAATTATCAGGAACAAGTCTGAACGTCAACCTACCAAACTCGACGAAGGGTCGACCTCACAAAGTAACACCTTGCGTAAAGGCGTCATCGGTCTTTAAGAAGGCTAAAGACCCGCTCTTAACGATTTTTGTCATGCGGAGCAGGACACGTCTTTTTTAGTGCAAAGGCGGGATAACCCACCATGCTTTTGGAAGCAGGTGAGCAAAGAAGTTCCGGAAGGCGAAAATCCGTAATAGGATGGAGGCCTCGAGTGTGTGTGTCCCGTTAGACCCCCTGACTGCCGTTCCCTATCTCTAGATCCATTTAGTTCTTTGTCGGTTGAAGTGGAGTGTTGGCCTCAAGAGTGTGCGTCTTGCGAGAACCCCCTAGAGTACCACTCCCTTATATGAAAGATCGTAGCCGACAACTAAAGAAGTATTTATACTTTTCTTTTCAACAAACATATAACACCTCCATCCGTCACGAGGAGTAAAATAGAATGTCCGGTCGAGGCCCTACCTCATATTCCATGAACAGTCAGTGGAGTTACAAATTGATTCCAAAATCATACACATGTCCTAACTCAGAATTACATTCTAGCCGAAGGTTTTAGGAAATAGAACCCAACACCATGAATGCCCACTATCAAACTGTAGGAATGATATATAAAATATTCAAAGTTTTTTGACCTTATGGTTGTACAAACTATTTTATCAATGAATGTGTTTTACAAACATCGGCTCACAGACCGGCCACGCGTGAAAATAGTAAACAGTTTGCATTTTCGCCCTCAAGGGACAACCAACATAGTAAAGGAACCTCAGTTCGCTACTTCCCGCTCGGCTCTCCAGAACCTGCACAGGTACAACCCGCCAAAAAGTGACAAAACAAGACAACGGTCAACATTAATTGACCAAATTATAACAACCCCGCCCCTCTCTCTCGGAGCGTCGATGTTCATTCCCTACAAAGAAGCAGCATGGAAATATCTTTATATCTCAACAATCACAGACATTGGAACGTACGACCATACATCCCGCTCACTCAAGGCATATTTTCGGTGTTCTGGACTTTCCCAGTCCCACCACCATCCACAGTCCCAGACTTGATGGTCCAACATTAAGTATTTTGGTCACGCTTAAAGCCAATGACCCTCTCCTATGCCCCCGATCGCATCATTTACTTTAGGCCGTCTAGTCAAACGACATAGAGCGGGTACAAATCATCTCTTTCTCGTTGCTCAAATCGTCATGTCATACAGCGGTTGACAAGACGAGGGTCAACTTCTCCTTTATCATTCACAATATACATAACCGAGTTATGTCCGAGGCTAGCTCTCACGGCCACCACAGCTGGACACTTCAGGCTCTCAGCTCAATATGATATCCACCTTGTCTCGTAGACACATGCTACACAACCACAATCATCAGCTCTCTAGGAACTACCGCCAGCGGTATCACTACCGCCGCGCGGTAGGGGACATAACAACATTTCTTCCCCAAAATTCGTGTGTTTTCCTGGAGACCACTTCATTGCTCTCACTACAGCAATCTGCATACCCCATGACTCCGTAAACTATGCGTTTAACCACAGAGTCTTCTCCGTCACGTAAATCAATACATTACCAATTCAGACCAACCTGTCCAGGTGGGCTTCACACTGCATGCCTATTCCGTGCTTCGATTCCAGATTCTATATGCAAAGTAATTACTGAGGATAACATCGATCAAACTGCTGGAAATCTCTTTGCTCTCTCCCAATTAGTGGGAGACTTCATGCAATTATGCCAAATTAAGGACTTCACATATCCAAGAAGGAAGATCGTTACCCTTGTCGATCATTTAGGAGCCATAAGCTTATACTTGATCCAGATGAAAACATCTGCAATGCTTTTCTCTTCACGTATCTTGCTTCGTCTTGCTACTCCAATCATAAGAATTCCTCCAAACCTTTCTCAAACGACGGGTTCCAACTTCTCCTTCCCCTTCTCCTTCTTCTCCTCTCTTCTTTCTCCTTTTCCCAAAATATAAGAGAGAGAGAGAGAGAGGAATAGAATGAGAAATTCTAACCTCTTTATAGCTTCTTAGCACTCTAGGCCGCACTATCAACCACATGATCTCCACCTCCTAAAGAGTGGATGGACATGATTCGTTGAGGTCACATTTAAAATAGCTACCGTCGCGCGATAACTCGCTACCACCACACAGTATCTTAGGCGATGACGATGGTCTTATCCAGCACCGCTCTGCCGCTTAACAATTGCCTCAACACGTCATGACACGTGACACCCTACTGTCAGCGATACCTCTACCGTCGGGCGGTACCTTTCAGAGATAATGGTTGAATTAATTCATTGTCTACCGCCACGCGGTATCACACTACCGCTGGGTAGTACTGTCTATATACGCTGGTGTTTTAAATTAGCTGGATGCCGCCAGCGCCAGCTCTACCGCCTGACGGTAACCTCCGGTGACCATTTTCTGTTATTTTCAGAAAATTTGGGGCATTACAAAACATCCTTCCTTAGATGACTACAACAAACCTACAAAAAACAAACATATGTGATGATATTTCTTTTGCGAGCATACATGTGTGATTAACGAGGTGTAAGGATATATGTGTGAGCAATGACATGCGAGCATGAGTGTGCGAGTAGGGGAAGAGTGCTACGAGCATACAATCTTCTCGCACTTATGAGCCAAGAGAATATCCATTGCTGGTCAAGCCTAAGAGCCTATGCATGCGTCAAATGAGCAAGCATCCAGAAAGCATAAATGAAAGAACGGGCGAAACTCATAAAAAATACATTACAAAAAGTGTGATTTTCAAATGGATTACATGTATCTTCAAAAGGTGGCGAGTTACCCGCCCTTTACACCGCCCTGCTATACATAAAAAAAAATATAAGGAGTAAGCCAGGCAGCCCAAGTCCTTCAGGGATCATCTTCATCAATGTTGTCATCGTCGTCCTCTTCCTCTGCATCTGAGTCATCCTCACTGTAACTGAGCGACCTTGGGGGCATTGCAGAGTGAGACTCCTCGACGAGAAGACTCGGGATCACATCATCCACTATGAGATCCTCGGAGCCCGGCATCAATCGATTCTCGAATTGCAACTAGGCAAGGAGTGCATCGCCGACAACCCTGGCTATCTCGCACCTCAGGCGAGTAGGGTCCTCCAGAATGATCCAGATCTCCTTCCTGATGCCTGAAGTGCTCGCCTCTGGTGTTGGATTCCTAATAGCCTGCCACGTTTCAAGCCCAGTGACGCGAACTTGAGGTGCCTCCAGTGTCGCTTGGCTCTCAGCAAGCTTCTGCTCCAGTTTTGAAAACCGTTGGGCCGCGACCAGCTCGGCCTCCTGCATGAAGAAGAGCTCCCATGATGCAGGATTTTACTATCTGCAGTTCATGATAGAAGATTTTACTATTCACACCCTATGATGAAGGGTTTTACTATCCACAATTCCACACCCCATAATGGGGAATTTTACTATTCACACCGTCATGACAGTATTTTACTATTCACACCCCGTGATAAAGGATTTTACTATCCACACCTTATGATGAATGATTTTACTATCTGCATCCTTGTGTTGGAGGAAATTACTATCCACACCCCATGAAGATGGATTATATTAATTATTCGCAACCCCGTCATAGATAGAGCTGATATCGAGTCGAATTCGTGCGATTTTGGCTCGGCTTGAAATCGATATTTTCGACTCGAACTCGGCTCAAAATCGACTCGAAATCGAAATTGATTTCGAGTCAAGTTGGCTCGACTCAAAATGGCTCGATTCCTAGTCGGCTCAAAATTGAATCGAATCGGCTCGAAATCGAATCGAGTCGGCTCGAAATCGAATCAAGTCGGCTCAAAATTTAGCAATTTTCGTTTTATTTCTAGTTTGCTCAAAATAAAATTGGGCAATCTATAAATTTAGAAAATGAAACACTTAAAACATATATTCTTTTTATTTAGGTTTAAATTTTGTTATTTTTAATCTTAAAATAAGAATATATTAATAAATACATATATTTTTTAATTAATTCGTGTTGATTCGAATCATATTTAGTGCGATTCAGGGCTGGCTCGAAATCGATTCGAAATCAGATTCGAGTCAAATTGAATCGATTCAAATTAAGTCGAATCAATTTTAACCGATTCCGATTAGGCTCAATTTTCGAACGATTTTCGAGCGATTTTCGAGTTTCGAATAATATGCTCAGCTCTAGTCATAGAAGATTTTTCAATTCATACCCCCACGATGGAGAATTTTACAAATTTTATCTCATGATGGGGGGGGGGGGATTTTGTTATTCACTCCCCCATGATTGAGGATTTTACCATCCGCATCCAATGATGATGAATTTTACTATTCACACCCCCATGATAGAGGAATTTATTATTCGTACCCCCGTGATGAAGGCTTGTACTATTTACACTCAATGATGAGAAATTTTACTATTCGCACCCATATAATGGGGGATTTCACTATTCACACTCATATGATGGAGGATTTTTGTAACACATCCGTCCGTCATATGAAATATAATAGAGGGTCCGGCCGAGACCCCACACCATATTCCACAAACATGCAGTGGGATTACATGTTAATATTAATAACTACACGCATCCTAATTCAGAGCATTCTAGCGGAAGTTTCAAAGTTAAATTTTTTGAACTCAAGTAATCGCAAAAATGTCCACTATATTACCACTAGAATGTTTAATACAAAAAGACACAAAAGTTACTATCGCCGGCGGCGATAGTCATTGTCGCCTGAAGACAGTCAATAGTACTTTAACACTGTCCTGGCCTTAAGGCCTTACATTTACTCTTGATAAGTGTGGTTTACAGACATCTGCACGCAGACCGATCACACATGAAAGTAGGAAAACTTCGCTTGGCCTTCGAGGGCCGGCATAACATCAGGGCTGCGACCCGCTATTTCCCGCTCGGCTCTCGAGCACCTGCACAAGGACAATTCACCACCAGGGCAGTAAACAAGATAACGATCAACATTCAGCTGGACAATTTATAACGACCCTACCCCATTACCGGGGCAGCGGTATTCCTTACCTGCAGGCATATAATGTATACAAAGTGGCAATAATCATTCACCACAGATGCAGGCTCAACAACCACACGCCCTGTGCACTCATGGCACATTCTGTGTGCATAGGTTTCAAGCCCCACCACCATTCTCAGTCATAGACTTGATGACAACACTTGAGCATTTCTCTATTTTTTTCCTATGAGTCAACAAAGTCAAAGGAGTTCTATTACTTTAAGATCCAATCCAGTGACACGCTCCAAGTCGATCGTCATAAGGTGGGTGCAGGTCAACCTTGCCCGTTGCTCAGACCATCATGTGCCGAAAGCCAAAACCTTCATGGACGTGACATGACGCGGGTCAGCATTTCTTTTGTGCCCAAGCAGAACATTTTAAGTCCCTGCTAACAAACAATAACGGCCCTCAGGTCTCTTGGAGACAGGCCTTACCATTAGTAGCCCACAAGTCTCCTAGAGACAGGCTACATAGCTCACTAGGAGCCATCGTCGGGCGATACTCACCATCGTCGCGCGATAGGGAACAAGTTTCATTGTTTCCCTAATTTTGGGGGTTTCCTCGAGATTAACTCGGGTACTTTATTGCAGTCACCTGCACCCCCTAGACCCCGGATTTCACACGTTCACATACACGTTTATCCACGGAGTCTTCTCCGGCACGCAAATCAAAACATCAATAATCTAGACCAACCTGCCCAGATGAGCTTCACACAACATGCCTATTCTGTACTACGCATTTTTGGATCTATATGCAAATTTATCGGGGACATCACGTATCAACCTGAATGGAATTCCCTTCACTCTTCCACCTTTTGGTGGGGGATTCCTAGCACATGCCAAAAGGAAGACTTCACTTATCCAAGAAGGAAAATCGTTACCATTGTAGTCCGCTTTGAAGCCATGAACGAGCTTTTGTGTCCGGTTGGAAAGGAATGCTCCACTTTCCTCTTCGCGGATCTAGCCCCGGTTCTCGGTTCCGACCACAGGATCTCCTTCACCAATCCCTTCAAGCTCAGCTTCAGCCTTCTTCCTTAGCTCCTTCTTCCAAGAGAGCAAATGGAAATGAAGAGAGAGAGAGAGAGAGAGTGAGAAAAGTGAAATGAGACTTCTCTCGATCTCTCCTCTACTTAAGTGGCCTCAGGATTAATCCCAGCCACATACTTATTTTATCAAAAGGAAGCAAAGGCCAAGATTTGAGTTGACTGGTCAACTTTAGCGATATCGCCACGCGATATTGACTGTCGCCTGGCGACATCAGCTTTTTCGCCGCTTTGACCCCAGTAAACCACCGCTCAACGGCCGCCAACCGGCCATCTGACACGTGTCCAGCATACGTGGCATTATCGCCTAGCGATATCCACCGTCGTTGTTCTGATATCTCACTCAACGCTTTACGACGTCAAGTGCGTTGAGTTAGCTCAACGCTTTAAGGAGTCGAGAGCATTGAGAGCTGGCCTATCGCCGCGCGATACCCACTATCGCCACGCAATAGTCTCTTACTCAACGATACGTCGAAAGACATCAAGTGTGTTGAGCTCACTCAACGCTTTATGGCGTCGAGCGCTATCGCCATCGGCGATATCAATTGTCGCCCGGCGATAGCCGCAAAAAGTTCTGTTTCTCGATCTGGGGCGTTACAATTTTACTATTTGTATGCCTATGAAGAAGGATTTTACTATCCACACCCCATGATGATGTATTTTACTATTCACACCGCCATGATAAGGGGGCGATGATGGAAAAAAAGGAGTGAAGGGCGAGCAACAAACGTGGTTGTGGGTGACGAGCGTGACTATAGGGAAGCGCGACGATGAGCAAGTGTGGCAGTTTTGTTGCGGTGACCGCATGGTGGAAGACAGCCGGGTGCCGCATAGCCGAGGCGCCGCACGACCGAGGTGCCGCACAGCCGACCGCCGCACCGCCGCGCCACGCGGCCAAGATGCAGCGCGGATTTTGAGGTCGTAGCAGTAGAGCAGCCTGGGGCGGCCCCGCGGTCGCACATTGGGGGATCATGCGGCCGTCGTGGTTGCTCGTTGGCGGGCCTCACGACCGAAAGACCACACGTATGGTGTAGTCGCGCGGCCGGTGTAGTCGTACTGTAGTGTATCCTGGGTGTTGCATGACCTGAGGGGGGGGGGGGGGCTAGTACATTGGTTGGGTGGCGATAGGGTCGGCAAGGGTGTCTTGGAGAAGATAGTTGTTGCCGAATGGAGGGCGAGTGTTCGCTCGTGCGTGGTCATGGTGTTAGTGGGAGGTTTCCCACGCCCCCATGATTGGGGTTGGGGTGTAGTTACCCTCTTCCCAATGATTGGGGAGAGAGTGACATGTGTGCATGCGCATGTGTTTGCTTCGGCATCCCTTTGGAGAACCAAACCGAATCAAAATTTTGCGAGGATGAGCCTGTTGGAATTGTATCGGCGAACCGATTGAGATCAAGACAAAAAATCTTTTATTCGACTGAATATATTTTGGGGATTCATATTATGCATATAAAGAGATTTTGTAAAGTTAGGTATTTTCACTAATTTCAAATTCAACTGCAATATTCGTCCAATTTAAAAGAAAAATATCTTATAAATTAAAAGTAGAATCCCAATAAAACTGTTGAGTCTTATGTATGATAGTAACTTAGTATAATTCATATTATTTAAGTACGTTAATCTCAACTCTGTTTAAGTTAAACTAAATGTCTGGGTTAATCTAGATTCTTATAGTTTTATATATATCATTGTTGGGGTCTTCTTAAAGCACTAAATGCACCCCCACATATAAGGTGCGGGTATCAGGAAAAAATCTTCATCATATGGTGCAAATAGTAAAATCATACATCATGAAGTGTAAATAGTAAAATTCCCCATCATTGGGGTGCAAATAATAAAATTTCCTATCATGCGGTGCAAATAGTAAAATTCTCCATCAAGGGGTGCAAATAGTAAAATTTCTCATCATGTGGTGCAAATAGTAAAATTCTCCATCATGAGTTGCAAATAGTAAAATTCTCCATCATTAGGGGTGCAAATAGTAATTTTTTTATTTTTGTGTACCGCATTGTGGGATTCAGTTTGCTTTTCAGGTTTAAAAGACTAGCCAACACAACTTAGTTTGGAATTTAAGTCATGCGCGGGCTAATCAGTGTCAAGCGTGTATCATATATGCTGGCCTGTTGCGTTTATGCGAGTTTTTTCAGAGTTACGAGGGTAAAATTATAATTTCACATTATAGGGTAGCATCCCTATTAAATTTCTAGGTTCAGGACACTCTACTATGCTAGGTTTATGAGTCCTATGGAATTTTAGATAGACGACCATGATTCGTTTGTGTGATTGAACGATTGAGATCTTTTTATCTAACCAGATGGGACGGTCCTAATTCATTCTTTGGTACGATTGGTTACATGGTATGCCAATGGATGTATTCTTTATATACAGTACACACACACACACACACACATGCATGCATACATGTGGTTTAAGGTTTAGAGAGAATCCAAGATGTTGGAGCCAGAAACCTGACTCACAAAGTTCAGGACAAAAGTAATTGAAGATTTCGCCCCTCTAAATTAGCAGGCACAAGACAAATAAGAGAAAGAGAGATTGATAGTCTGTACTGCTTATAAATACAAGCAGAAAGCTACAGCAAGGAGGTCCCACCACACACCGAGCTAGGAACGTATAAGAACTCTCAACCAACGAAACATCGAGCTAGGTCCGGGAGAAGAAGCAGGCAGGTTCATAATGTTAGTCAAGCAGGGGTGGATCGAGGAAGTTTGATTAGGGGGCAATCAAAATACAAATTTTTATGACCAATGTCAATACTAAAATTTACACATGTAGGATATCACATTTGAGACCCAAAAAAGAATTGGTTCTTAATACAACTTATATATTACATTCGTCTGACCTCATTACGATCATCATCTGTCAACATCCCTAAACGCATATGAAAGTTCCTCCTCGAAGTAAGAGAACTCCTTATTAAAATGAACTCCAAAAAGCATGAGAATTTTAACAAGAGGGCCCAGACTATTTAAGAAGTTTGGGAAACTCGTAGTCAAAATTCATTATTCATTGAGTCTGATCTCGTGTACTCTTAGGGTGTAATAAATAAGACACTATTAAAATAAACAAAATTACAAGAGTTGAGTAAAAAAATATCACGCAATATTGTGTAGAAGATGACAGTAGTGTTTCTTTCAGAGTTTTTGAATTGGCTATAAGTAAAGGTGTACTGAGCGAGGTCAAAATTAGTTACAGATATCTCAACTAGATTTACACATGCTATATCCACAAAAAATAATTAAACAAGTTAGCTCTCATTGTCATGACCCGTCTTGACAAAGCTCAGAGTGCGCATCGAGTGGGTCGTGATGCCACAGGCATGGGCGAAAAGAACTCATGTCTGCTAAGGCGAATACAACGATACTAAAAATAGTTTTTTCTTTTGAAATAATTATTTTGTATGGAAAATTTATTGTTTATAAATACGCGGAAACATTTAAAGTTAAAAACTGTGAAAATTAATACACATGTATTTCTTTATAAAATTTAATGCTACACACAGTGCTGAAGCAGAAGTAAATGCAATAACAACAGTAATGAAAATGTCATAACTAAAATAATCTAGTACATCAACAACATCATATGAGTTGTCCAAAATACAAAAAAAATTACTTACAGTAACTAATACATGACAAATCACACTGACAAAAAAGAAAGCAAATACAAAGAACCTGACGTAAGCAACTACAAAAGAAAAACCTCCAAGCAAAGCTGTAGCTGAACAAGAAATAGCTTAGGGGACAGACGGCACAGTCACAAGACCTAAGATAAATCTAAAAAAGAAGGAAAATGCCTCAGAACATACGAATTAAATCAAGAGCAAGTTAATTAATTAAATTGCCAGCAGAAACAAACATGCATAATCGAGTACTGATACATCTTGTTCAAAACTAGCAAACATACCAAAACAAAAACTATGTCAAACAGACATTTCTGAAATGATAGCCTACTCCGGAGTATAATCTAAAATTATTTATATAATATGTTGTAAGTCGTGATCGATGAAGGGTGTAGGTGCTATAGCGGGCGCACAAGATTCACGATCAGATCTGCGTACAAGTCTTATCGAAAAAGTAATCCTGCTTGTCGTGACCATGATGGCAGACAAATGCCCAGTAAAACGCTACAGTTCAAGGATTTGCTTATAACTACGAATTTGCTTTCGAGTTTCATACCTAGCTAGGTGATTATTTGTCATATTAATTTATGACAATATTACGAGGATTCAAAGATTTATAAAAAATAACGTTAGTAAATATCATAGGGGGCAGATAACAAGGTAAATTCCAAAGTTTGCAAGTGAGAGAGAGAGAGTTCTCCACTTGCCTTAAGGTGACGTCGAAAACATAAGAATTAAATCATGAGCAAGTTAATTAATTAAATTGCGAGCAGAAGCAAACAAGCATAATCAAGTACTGATACATCTTGTTCAAAACTAGCAAACATACCAAAAAAAAAACAAGTCAGACAGACATTTCTGAAATGATAGCCTACTCCGGAGTATAGCATAAAATTATTCATGTAATATGTTGTAAGTCGTGATCGATGAAGGGTGTAGGCGCTTTAGCGGACACACATGGTTCACGATCAGATCCGCGTGCAAGTCTTGTCGGAAAAGTAATCCTGTTTGACGTGACCATAATGGCAGATAGATGCCCAGTTTGATGCTACAGTTCAAAGATTTGCTTACAACTACGGATTTGTTTTCGAGTTTCATACTTATGTGATTATTTATCATATTAATTTATGACAATATTACGAGGGTTCAGAGATTTACCGAAAATAATGTTAGTAAATATAACAGGGAGCAGATAACAAGGTTAAATTCCAAAGTTTGCAAGTGAGATGGAGTTCTCCACTTGCCTTAAGGTGACGTCGAAAACACTAGTGATAGCTAAATGGCGCAAGCGAGGTTAAAAGCTATAGCTAAACCTGTTCAAGGTCAACAGTATATATCAAATTTGAAATAACAAGATTTCTATGCTTGCACATGCGTTTGATAATCGCACTTACATAACATGAGAGGAGTTTAGAAATTTACCTCCCTCGAGAGTGAGGTGAGAAGAGGCTACCACGAGGGATTGGGGATCTTGGTGGCGTTTGGATGCGAAAAGCCCTAATTCGGAGAGAGCTTGGAGCGATTCCACCACCTAGATTCGAGGAGATGCATCGGAAAACACAAACAAATCCAGGATTAGCGGGTTATACGATGGACATAAGCTGATCGTCGGAAACCCTAGATCGGAGAGCGAAAAGTATCGTAATAAAATTAGGCAAACTTAAAACAAGAAATTAGCGGAGTTCCTTACCCAAGGAGACTCGATTTGGGCTCAACAATCCACGAAGAGGGGTTTCGAGCGAAGCCCTACGAGGAGGAGCTAGGGCTGCCGGAGAATAACACTGTCTTTGCCTTCACTGGTCGGAGGAGGAGAAGAGGAAGGGAGAAAGTTGTCGGCCCCCTTGGATGCAGCCAGTCAAAAGAGGAGGGGCTGCTGCGGGATTTGTCGGCCAAAGGGAGAGCCGGAGACGACAGGGAAGCAAGGGGAAGAGGCGTCGGCCCTAGAGGGGGGGGGGGGGGGTTCGCCAGCCACTAGAGGCGGAGGAGGGAATTATCGGGCGCTCGGGAGGCAGGGCCGTCGGGTGCAAAGGAGGCTGGATCGGGAAGGATTTTTGCGGGATTTGGACTGTGAGAGTGAGGAGATTGGGGGAGGTCTCGGGTTATATGGAAGGTAAGTTTTGTTATTATTATTTCTTTTTATTATTATTATATATATTAATAAAAAAAAGAAAACAGGGTTGTTACATTCTCCCCTATATAGGAAGTTTTGTCCTGAAACTTTCCTGAGAATTCTTTGAATGAGACAACGAATATTCAGACGACATACACTTCAAACAGAAGTTTACAGATTAACGCATGAAAGCTAACTATGAAAGATACTGAAATAACAAGTAAGTTAGACTTAGAGACGTACCAAGATCAAGAGAAGAGTTGCGGGTACTTGTTGCGCATGTCGGACTCGAGTTCCCAAGTGTACTCCTCAGACTTGCCATGCACCCAAAGTACCTTCACCATAGGAATGGTTCTCTTATGAAGCTTGCGTTCTTGATATTCGACGATATTCGAGGGTTCGATCGGATAAGACATATTAGCTTCAGGAATCACTAGAATTTCTTCAAGAACACGATTAGGATCGTGGATGTATTTCCGAAGCTGACTAACATGAAAAACGTCATGGACACTGGCCAAAGAAGCAGGTAGCTCTAGATGATAAGGAGATCCTCTAACACGCTCTGAGATGATATACGGTCCCACGAACCTCGGGCTGAACTTATGATGGTGACCGAACTGTTTCACACCAGGAGTAGGAGAAACCTTCAGAAACACCTGATCGCCCACATCAAAATCTAACGGACGGCGACGTTGATTGTCATACTTCCACTGCCTCTCGATGGCACAACTGAGCTGAATACGAGTCTTCTTGGTAGCTTATTCCATATCGTGAAGTAGCTCAGGCCCCAAAACCACCTTTTCATCGACTTCTGACTAGTAGAGCGAGGTTCTATAGCGTCGCTCGTACAGTGCTTCGAAGGGGGACATCTTGAGGCTCTCTTGATAGCTGTTGTTGTAGGCGAATTCGACCAAGGATAGATGCTCATCCCAAGCTCCTTTGTAGTCCAGAATGTAACACTGAAGTATGTCTTCAAGAATCTGATTAACCCTTTCGGTCTGCCCATCAGTTGTTGGATGATAAGCAGTGCTTAGGTTGAGATTGGTGTACAACCCTATATTCGCTGGGGGGCACCCAGAGGCATCAACGGTCGAGGATGGACCAGCCTCGGGCTAGCTTGGGCCTGAAGACCAGAAGAGCTCTCGCGCCGGAGGAGCTCCCGCCTAATGGCAGGCAAGATCTTGCCCGTGACCAGAAACTGGAGAGAAGGCGTTGAGTGGTCTCAATGCCGCGCTGAGTGAGCTCCACTCACCCAACGCCAGGGTCAGCAGTGACAGCGTCAAGATTAGAGGAGCTCCCGCCTGGAAACGGGCGAGAGCGTTCACCAGCGGTCAGCCAGGACCCGCTCTCGGCAGAGTCGGCGAGAAGGATTAAACTGGCGAGAAGGCGGGGGCTGGCTCAGCTTGAGACTTTCGACACTTCTTTTTAGCTCTTGCCAAATGAAGGTGAGAGGGTTCTCGGCATAGGGTTCTTGCTGAGTGGGGCCCAGGGTTCAGGGTAAAATTACTTAATCGCCCTCAGATAAAATTACCCATACACCCCCCAGGGGCTGTATTTAGTACTTTAAAAACAACGAGATTTGGCTATTGGCAGACCAGCCAGGGGTATTTCAGTAACTTCAGGTCAGCAAAAGACTATAAATAGACCCACAAGGTGTCCTTAGAAAGCGGACTCTCATTATTCTCCCAATTTCTAGTGCTTTCTGAGGAGCTCCTAGCCCAGCTTCTGGCTTAGGAGGGGAAGCTCTCAGAGATCTTCCGGGTGTGCGGTGGGACCTCCCTGCTGAGGCTTTGGGTCAGTCCTAGGTACTTAGCAACCAGTCGAGGGTCGGGACTCGAGAGAAGTAGGTGTCAGCTGCACCCCTGTTTTGAACTCCCGTTGAGGTTAATTTTGGCTTCAACAGTTCTGGTGCGGTGAGCGTGGAAGGCAGTCGATACAGGAAAGCCTTGAGTTTGGTCCCATAACTAGAGGTGACGGTGAAGGGTATGGCTTAGGAGGATCCCCCACCCGGGGAGAAGAAGCAACAAGGAAGATGTTAGAGTACTTCAGGCGAGAGGTCCAGCAGACCATCAGCTTGGCCTTCTCGGCGAGGAGTCAGTGGGAGACACCTCCAGTTCCGGTGGAGGTGGTCTCGCTCTTGGGCGAGAACACTCCTGGGCAGCGTCCCGGGAAGGAGATCCCGGTGGAGATCGGCGAGAGGGACGTGGCCGCGCGCGAACTTTTCCCAGGCCAGCGCCCCGGAAAGGAGATTCCGGCGAGAGGGAGGCGGCTGTGCGGGAACTGTTCCCTAGGCGCGGTCTCGCAGATCGGGCCAGTCAGCCGAGGCCGCGAGACGTGCCCTTCCGCCAGCCCGGAGGCGAGAGCCCTTTCAGCGAGCTCATAATCTCAGCTCGCTGCCAGAGGGGTTCCGGGAGCTGGATATGTCCTATTACTCGGGGAAGGATGACCCTATGCAGCATGTACAGTGGTTCGAGGATGTAGTTTCGATCAGGCAGATGTCATATGCCTTCAAGTGTTGGCTGTTCGCCATCACGTTGAAGGAGAAGGCTCGGGACTTGTTCCACCAGTTGCCGGCTAGCTCAATATACAGCTTTGAAGATCTACGCAGGGGGTTTCTATTAAGGTTCTCGACGTCAAAAAAGTGGAAGAAGGAGGCGGAGTGCCTGTTTACAGTAAGACAGAAGCCGGAGGAGACGCTGGGTCATTACGTCGACCGGTTTCAGGAAGAGGTTCTCCTGGTCCAGGAGGTCAAGGGTACGCGCTGATGCTCGCCTTTACCCTGGGACTGAGGTCGGGTTTCTTCAGCATGGAGTTGAAGAGAGTACCCCCCCCCCCTCTCCTTCGATGAGCTCATGGAGAGGGCGTCAAAAGAGATAGACTTCGAAAGGGCGAATCCGGCGTTTGCCAGAAAGTTGGCCAGGTTGGCGGAAGATGATGTGAAGGAACCTGCAGCGGGAAGGCAGAGGGAGCAAAGAGAAGAGAGAAGGAGGGAAGAACCCCGAGGATAGGGGCAGCAACATGGATGGGGGGCCCATTAGCCAAACAACCGGTTGGGTTGGAGGCCTCATGAGGGTCGCCCCCAGGGTCAAGGAGGAGGTTTTCAGGGAAGGGATAACCTTCGGGAGACGAGGAGGTTCGATCAGCAGGCATGGAGGCAGGGACCGAGGGATCACTTCCCGCCGCCGCAGGAAACAATGGAGGTTGGTAGAGGAAGAGGAGGAAGAAGAGGAGTTCGAGGGGCTGGAATAAGGGGAGGTGGAGAAGGAAGAGGGGGCAGGGTGGCGTTGCCCTTCTACGACTACCACCAGGAGGAAGGTCACACGATGACCACCAGCCCGGAGTTCTTAGAGATGAGGGAAGCTATAGGAATGGGGATCCGCCGGTAAGGATCGTGGAAGTGCATCAGAGGGAGGAGAAAGATAGGTGCACGGATAGAGCAGATGTGGGAACCCGAGGAGGGATCGGGGTGATCCACGGAGGAGTTGGGATCGAGGCAACCTGCAAGGAAGCCTTCAAACCATGTACCGGAGGGGGGGTCGCCTCTACCTCCCAGGCTCCCACGCCGGAAGAAAAGATCACCTTTTCATCAGCGGATATGCCGGACTATGAGGATTCGTTCTGCGACGCCATAGTGATCCAACCAGCAGTGGAGAACTTCACGGTCTCTAGGATATTGGTGGACAATGGGAGCTCTGTGAACGTGATCTTCAAAAGGCCTTTGACGGGATGCAGGTTGAAGGGAAGAGGGTCCTAGCTTCAGATGGGCCGTTGTTTGGGTTCTCAGGAGAGAGAAAGGAAGTAGAAGGGGGAGTAGGGCTGCACGTAAAGTTGGGAGGCGTGTCACGGAACTGTAGGTTCGTGATAGTGGACGCCCCAAGTAGTTACAACGCCATCTTTGGGCGTCCCCTTATCAGCGCCTTTCGTTGCGTCCCCTCCTCATTTCATCAATGTCTCAAGTTTAATAATGGAGGGGTGCATGTCAGGATTAGGGGAGACCCAAAGGTAGCAAGGCAGTGCTACGTAACAGCGGTCAACACTGTGTCTTGGATGGCAGAGGCAGAAGAGCTGGAGAGGGAGCTAGCAGAGCAAGGAGAAGATGTCACAGAAGAGGAGGTAAGCCTAGGGAAGGCAATAAGGGAGAGCGAGGAGGAGCAGGGAGAAGTTGAGCAGGAGGCCCGGAGGGGGGTAGAAGTCGAGCAGCAGTAGGAGAGCCTAGAGGAGGCGATGGAGGTAGAGGAGGAGCAAGCAACAGGAGTCGGGCAGGGGAGACTGGAGGAGGCAGCGGAGGTTGAAACAGGAAGGGAGGAGATGAAGCCCGAAGAAGAAGCAAGGGCTGGCTGGGAGCAGGCACGGCTTGAGACGGCCGAAGAAGTGGTGGAAATGGAGGTCTTCACCAGCAGAGGACAGGTGCGGAAGGTGCGGATCAGTGGGGTCTTAAGTCCCGAGGACCAGGAGCAGATGAGAGCTTGCATCCAGAGCAATGTCGACATCTTCGCCTGGAGCGCAACGGACATGTCAGGCATTGACGCGGATGTGGCTTGTCATCGCCTGAACCTGGACCCCCAGACTCGCCTCATACGCCAGAAGATGAGGACCATCGCTACCAAGTTGGAGGAGCCGATCCGCAAGGAGGTCAGGAAGCTCCTGGAAGCCGGCTTCATCTCAGATATCCAGTATCCAGGCTAGATCTCCAATGTGGTAATTGTTAAAAAGGGGGCGGGAACTGGCGAATGTGTATCGATTTCTCTTTATTAAATAAATTATGCTCTAAGGATTGCTACCCCCTGCCTCGAATCGATGCGCTGGTTGATTCAGCCGTCGGTTTTTCTGTTATGAGTTTTTTGGATGTTTTTCAGGTTACCACCAGATCCGGATTCACCCCCCCCCCCCCCGATGTCAAGGATGTCTCCTTCATCACTAGGGAGGGGTGCTTCAACTATAAAATGATGCCATTTGGATTGAAAAATGCAGGGGCTACCTACCAACTCATGATGGATCGAGTCTTCCAGGGGCAAAGGAGGACAAACTTGGAGATTTATGTCAACGACCTGATGGTAAAAAGCAAGTGTGTGAACTCTCACCTACGGGACCTAGAAGAGACCTTCGCCACCCTACCGAGATTCAAGATGAGGCTGAACCCCTTGAAGTGTGTCTTCGGGGCCAGCCACGGGAAGTTCCTTGGGCATCTCTTGACCCCGACAGGGGTAGAGCCTAACCCGAATAAGGTGAAGGCGTTCTTAGACTAGGAATCACCTCGCAACGCCAAGGAGATCCAGTGCTTGACAGGCAAGTTGGTCGGTCTAAGCAGGTTCCTCTTCAGATCATGGGACAAGTGTTCATCATTCTTCAAGGTGTTGAGGGGTAACCAAAGGTTTGAGTGGATCGCCGAATGTGAAGAGGCCTTCCAAGGGCTGAAGAGACAGCTCTCCCAGGATCCTCTACTTCAAAGCCCAAAAGAAGGAGAGGACCTGACCCTGTATCTAGGAGTAGGAGCGGAGGCCGTGAGCTCTGTTCTGGTCAGTGAAGAGGGAAAGAAGCAGTTGCTCATCTATTACGTGAGCCGGATTTTGAAGAAGGCGGAGCTCCGTTACCCCATCCTGGAAAAGCTAGCATACGCTTTGGTTGTTTCGGGCAGGAAACTTCGGCCGTACTTTCAAGAACACTCAATTAAGGTGGTGACCGACCATCCTCTGCGTAAGATCTTTGACGGGGTGGAGCACTCGGGAAGACTTGCCAAGTGGTCCATCGAACTAAGCGAGTTCGACATCTCCTTCGTGCCGAGGCTCTCCATCAAGGCACAAGTGGTGGCGAATTTTCTAGCAGATTATGTAGTCGAGGTCAAGGAGGGGGAGCAACCGCCGCAGGGGGCATGGAAGATGATGGTTGATGGGGTCTCGGGAAAGCTTTTTCTTGGGGGAGGAGTAGTGCTGATATGCCCCCAGGGGGTCGCCATAGAGCAGGCAGTGGCCTACCACTTTCTGGTAACCAATAACCAAGCAGAATATGAGGCCGTGATAGCCGGCCTTCGTCTGGCGAGAGAGCTTGAGATCCGAGATGTGGAGGCCTTCACTGACTCGATGGTGGTAGCATTGCAGATTCGAGGAGAGTTTGAAGCTCGGGAGCCTACCCTCATAAAGTACCTTTCCAAGGTAAGGGCAATCATCGGAGGTTTCCGATCATTTTCAATCCAGCACGTCCCCCGGGAGGAGAGTGCGGTCGCCGACCGATTGGCGAAGTTTGGGCCTCGGGTAGGCGGGACCCTGACTGAACTGTTCCGACCAGCGATCGAGGAAGAGGAGTTAATGGAGGTAGCTCAGCGATCCTCGTGGGTGGATCCGTTGGTAACCTTCCTAACCACGGGCGAGCTGACAGGGGAGACTAAGGATGCAAAAAGATTCAGGCGTAAAGCGGCTCACTACCTGATGTTGGAAGGGGGGTTACATCGAAATAGGCGTGCACATTAAGACCGGTCCGGACCGGTCCGGTTGGGACCGGACAGGGACCGGTCCCAGTTAGGACCGGTTCGATCCCAGACCGGTCAAGAGGTCCCTGACGGTCCCCTATTTTAGGGTAAAAACGGTCCCGGACCGGGACCGGTTTCGGGACCGGTCAGGACCGGATTAAAAGAGCCGTTAAGCTCTTTTAAAAGAGCCGTTCGACTCTTTTTTTAATTAAATTTTTTATTATTATTATTAATAAAAATTGTTTTTTTTAATTTAATTCTTATAAACCCCCCCCCCCCTCTCCCACATTTTTCTCTTTCCCTATCTCTCACTATCTCTCTCACTCTCTCTCTCACTCATATTCGTATTAACTACTAAATGGCTTCCTCCTTCTCCATGCCGGCGTCCTCCTCAGCGTCCGTCGATCATGAGATCGTTGAGCACCGGCATAAAGCGGCGGTCTGGGATAACTTCGATAAAGTGCGGGTCGGCGGCGAAATTAAGGCAAAGTGAAAACTTTGCGCGAAGCTTATAGCCGCTAACAGTAGCAACACAACGCTCGCCCGACACAACAAATCGTGTCTTTCCAAACAAGCCCCGTCGGAGGCCAACCAAGCTCAAATTTCGACGACAAGGCACATTTGGACGTATGACCAAGCTCGGCAACGGGAGCTACAGATGGAGAATATCATCAAAAGCGGACTTTCGTTTAACCACTACGACAACGACGAGATGACGTCTTACATACACGAAGCACTCCAACCAAAATATCAACAGGTAAGTCGTACTACAACTCGACGTGATGTTTTACAAGCTTACCTGCAATCGAAATTATATTTACAAAATTATTTTGAAACATTCGACGGTCGAGTTAGTTTAACGAGCAACGTTTGGACTAGCGGTTTAGTTGACAGACTTTCTTATATTTGCAGAACTTGTCACTGAGTCGATCCCGATAGTTGAGAATTAAATAAACGTATAATTTGTTTTGAAGGTTTTGAATATCCGCACACCGGTAAAGCAATTTATCAGGTGATTATTAAGTGTATTAGAGATTTTAAAATAAAAGATAAAATTTTAAGTATTTCGTTTGATAACGCCTCGAATAATAATATGGCTATTAAATATTTGATTAATGATCTGGAACCTATGCTAGATGGTATTTTTTTTTCATACACGTTGTGTATGTCACGTTCTTAATTTAATTGTGCAAGATAGTTTAACTTTTATGAAAAATTATATTATTAAAATGCGTACTATGTTACGAGTTATTTATAGTTCAAAACGGCGAAAACAAGATTTCAAAAAATTTGTTATAGCACAGGGTAAAATTATTTTGGGTCCATCGTATGATATGCCGGTACGATGGAATTTCACGTACAAAATGTTAAAACGGGCTTTGTCACAAAAATCGTTATTGATAGAATTTTATAATAGTGTAGAAGAAGCACATGATTTAGATGCGTTCGATTGGGCCGTAATCGAAGATTACGTAAATTTATTAGAAAGTTTTTATCGGGCAACAACTACTTTATCTGAAGTTTATTATCTTACTAGCTCGCTTGTTATTGAAATTTTTTATTAATTACTGAAATGTTTAAAACTTATAAAATTAACTCAATGTGGCATCCGTTAATATTAATAATAGAGGCAAAGTTTTTAAAATATTATACGCATATGCCACCTATGTTTTCTTATGCTGCGGCTTTAAACCCTTTAATGAGTGTAGACGGGATTGAAAATTTTATAGAGAAAATTAATCGAAATTTAGAGTTAAACGAATCTTCTACTGATTTTCAAAACGTTAGTGTTTCAATATTTAATTCTGATTTTTCTCGTCTATATAATTATTACGATCAACTATATGGATTGCGATCTCGCGAGGAATCCACCCCCCTCGAACAAAAGATATTTTAAAAAATAGATTTTTAGAATTAGCTTTGAAGAAAAAACAACGAACTTCGAGTACTTTAAACGAATTAGGTTTATATAGCAAAACACAGTTTCAAGATTTTATGACCGCAAACGAAATTGAAAATTTTGATATTTTAAAATGGTGGAAAATTAAATCTAATAATTATCCTAATTTTGCCTTAATGGCTCGTGATTTACTAACCATCCAAGCTAGTACAGTAGCTTCGGAGTCTGCGTTTTCTTTGAGTAGCAGGATTCTGAACGAGCGAAGGAGCCGTTTTACCGAAGAATTTTTGGAAATTTGCATTTGCTACAAGGACCATTTGGACGCTTTGAGGAGGAGATAACACGTCTCATCAATTGAAGACAGTGAGTCTAAAGTTGAAGACGAGCTTAATAACTTAAATCTGGGGAGCGCCGCAGAATAATGATAATGTTTGTATTTTGTATTATAATTTCAAATTTAATGATAATGTTTGTAATTTCAAAAAAAAAATTTTGATTTTATAATTTGTAATTTGTATTTTGAATTTTTTTTTTGTAGTTTTATTTCAAATTTAATAAAAAAATTAATTTACTTTGCAATTTTTCAAGTTTTATTTCAAGTTTAATTTTATTTCAAGTTTTATTTCAAATTTTGCATTAAAATATTTTAACTTAATACATGTTATTATTTAATTTAATAATATATTAAAAAATGCATTAAAATTTAAAATGGATTAAAAAATTAATTAAAAAAACCGGTCCCGGTCTGGGACCGGTTAGGACCGGTCCTTCCGGTCCCAGTCGGTCCCGGTTTTCAAAGGAAAAACCGGTCCCGGACCGAGACCGGTTTGGGCAGGACCGGTCCGGGACCGGTGTCCCAAAGGACCGGTCCTGCCCAGGACCGGTCCCGGACCGGGACCGGGGTCTTTATGTGCAGGCCTACATCGCAAGATGTTGTCAGGGCTCTGGGCAAGATGTGCGACCGAAGAAGAGGTCCTGAAGATCCTAGGGGAGGTGCACTCGGGCGAGTGCAGCAACCACTCGAGAGGAAGAATGCTGGAAGCAAGGGTGGTACGGCAGGGGTACTTCTGGCCAACCCTGAGGAGGGACGCAGCTGAGTTTGCAAAGAGATGTCGGAAATGTCAGCTGTACGCCCCCCCTCCATTTCCTGCCTGCTCAAAGGCTCAGGAGCATTTCGTCGCCATGGCCTTTCGCCATCTGGGGGATGGACTTGGTCGGACCTTTTCCTCCAGATAGTGGGCAAAGGAGGTTCCTTCTAGTTATGATCGATTACTTCTCGAAGTGGCTGGAGGTTTAAGCCTTGGCCAAAGTCACCTCACAAGTCATAAGGAACTTCGTTTGGGGAGAGATTATATGCAGACACGGTCTACCCCAAGTAATAGTAACAGATAATGGACCCCAGTTTGCCAGTGAAGAGTTCATCAGCTTCTGCGCCCAGCTGGGGATAGATCTCGGGTTTGCCTCTGTCCACCACCCACGGAGCAACGGTCAGGTGGAAGCAGCAAACAAAATCATTGTGAACTTACTCAAGACAAAAGTAGAAAATTTGAGGGGAAATTGGGTGGAGCAGCTCCCCTCGGTTCTATGGGCCTTGAGGACAACCCCGAACACGGCTACGGGCGAGACCCCCTTCAAGCTTTATCACGGGTGTGAGGCGGTCCTCCCAGTGGAATTCGAGGTTCGGTCCCTACGGGTCGCAGTCGCAAGGGAAGGAGATGAGGCTTGGAGGTTGGAAAATGAGGAGGGGTTGCGCCTCTCATTAGACATGACGGAAGAAGCGCGGGATGTCGCAACCATCAGACAAGAAGAGATCAAGCGGCGTATGACAAAATACTTCGATAAGCATGTCAGGATCAGGCAGTTCGTCAAAGGAGATATGGTATTGAAAAAGGTTGACGCGGTGGGAAGGTCAGTCCCCGTGGGCAAGCTCAACCCAAACTGGGAAGGGCCTTACATAGTAAAAGAGGCCCTTAGAACGGGAGGTTATTACCTCCAGGATGTGTAAGGGATGGCCTTGAGCCACACTTGGAGCGGTGATGATCTAAAGCATTTCTACCCGTGAGGGGGAGGAGGTGATTGTATTTTTGTTTTCAAATGCTATCGTAATATATTTCATACTGTGATCCATTGGCAACTCTCTTCATTTTAATGTCAGAATTAGAAAGAGGTTTTGGTTATGAAATCTTAATCAACATCCCGAGCTCGGCTCGGCCCCAGGTAGACCCGCTGCGCAGACTCTCATCTAGCTGGCAGGTCCGAAGGCTCGCCTGTGGGGGAGAGGTTTTGGTTATGAAATCTTCATCAACACCCCGAGCTCGGCTCGACCTCAGGTAGACCCGCTGCGCAGGCTCTCATCTAGCTGACAGGTCCGAAGGCTCGCCTGTGGGGGAGAGGTTTTGGTTGTGAAATCTTCATCAACACCCCGAGCTCGGTTCGACCCCAGGTAGACCCGCTGCGCAGGCTCTCATCTAGTTGATAGGTCCAAAGGCTCGCCTGTGGGGGAGAGGTTTTGGTTGTGAAATCTTCGTCAACACCCCGAGCTCGGCTCGGCCCCTGGTAGACCCGCTGCGCAAGCTCTCATCTAGCTGGCAGGTCCGAAGGCTCGCCTGTGGGGGAAAGGTTGGATATGAAATCTTCATCGACACTCCGAGCTCGGCTCGGCCCCAGGTAGACCCGCTGCGCAGGCTCTCATCTAGCTGGCAGGTTCAAAGGCTCGCCTGTGGGTGGATAGGTTTTGGTTGTGAAATCTTCATCAACACCCCGAGCTCAGCTCGGCCCCAGGTAGACCCGCTGCACAGGCTCTCATCTAGCTGGCAGGTCCGAAGGCTCGCCTGTGGGGGAGAGGTTTTGGTTGTGAAATCTTCATCAACACCCCGAGCTCGGCTCGGCCCCAGGTAGACCCGCTGCGCAGGCTCTCATCTAGCTGACAGGTCCGAAGGCTCGCCTGTGGGGGAGAGGTTGGATATAAAATCTTCATCGATACCCCGAGCTTGGCTCGGCCCCAGGTAGACCCGCTGCGCAGGCTCTCATCTAGCTGGCAGGTCCGAAGGCTCGTCTGTGGGGGAGAGGTTTTGGTTGTGAAATCTTCATCAACACCCCGAGCTCGGCTCGGCCCCAGGTACACTCGCTGCGTAGGCTCTCATCTAGCTGGCAGGTCCGAAGGCTCGCCTGTGGGGGAGAGGTTTTGGTTGTGAAATCTTCATCAATACCCCGAGCTCGGCTCGGCCCCAGGTAGACCCGTTGCGCAGGCTCTCATCTAGCTGGCATGTCCAAAGGCTCGCATGTGGGGGAGAGGTTGGATATGAAATCTTCATCGACACCCCGAGCTCGGCTCGGCCCCAAGTAGACCCGCTGCGCAGACTCTCATCTAGCTGGCAGGTTCGAAGGCTCGCCTGTGGGGGAGAGGTTTTGGTTGTGAAATCTTCATCAACACCCCGAGCTCGGCTCGGCCCCAAGTAGACCCGCTGCGCAGGCTCTCATCTAGCTGGCAGGTCCGAAGGCTCGCCTGTGGGGGATAGGTTGGATATGAAATCTTCATCGACACCCCGAGCTCGGCTCGGCCCTAGGTAGATCCGCTACGCAGGCACTCATCTAGCTGGCAGGTCCGAAGGCTCGTCTGTGGGGGAGAGGTTGGATATGAAATCTTCATCAACATCCCGAGCTCGGTTCGACCCCAGGTAGACCCGCTGCGCAGGCTCTCATCTAGCTAGCAGGTCCTAGGGCTCGCCTGTGGGGGATAGGTTTAGTGTTTAGAAATGTTTTGACACAGATGTTCTAGGCTAGGCAAAAGACACACCCTGAAGACAGACCCAAAAGGGTCTCGGCCAAGAGAGGTCCTGACCAAGAGAGGTCTCGGCCAGGAGAGGTCTCAGCCAGGATATCCCAACTGGGGGATCTCGCCAAATGAAGTTCCCGGCGGATCTAGGAAAGGAGACCCGATCGATCGCGTAAGGCGAGAAGGGGCGGTCTTCCCCTAAAAGGCCTATGAACGACACTCATGACAAAGGGTTCTCGGCAGAACGCGGGAACGACGTGTTTAGGCCTTGAGCTCTCGGCAGGTTCTCACCTATCGACCACTAAGGGAGACTATCCTAGAGGGGGCTAGGGGTCTCGGCGGAAGCTCTCTCGAGCAGCATCCGCTCGAGCTCCCATCAGGGAGAAGAGCCGTATCCGCTCGAGCTCCCGCTTGAGCTACTATGGGAGCTCTCGCCCGAGCTCTCCCCGGATGTCTCGCCAGCAGCCGTGGGGGATCTTGGGACATCCGGGGCGGAGAGTCGGGCGCGCCTGGGGGCTTCGAGATAGGCTCGAAGAGCCAGTGAACAAGCTGAGGAGCGGTTACAATCTTGCCACTCTCATTCAAACATCCCACATCCCGCAACATCTCAAGGGTCAGCCTGACAGTTGCTTGAGCGTTGGTCTGCAGGAGCTTATCGATGTCATACTTCGAGAAGTGACGGCTCCTCAGCCTCTCGTCCAGCGATGGGGGAGGCGGAACCATATCCGTTTCTGTGCGCCGGAGCTGGTCCTTTAGCAGGATGTTCTCGTATCTTAGCTCGGCCAGCTCCGCGCAAAGGGCCGTATTCTTAGCAGAATCCTGCAGAAGGGAGAAATAAATCAACATCAAGACAACCCGTGGATCACAGAGGAGAGAGCGAGTGCTTGAAAGATCTCGCTTACCTCCTCCGCTGGACGCAAGGAAAGGTGTCCCATAGCATCCGCCAGCTGTGCCTTCAGAACCGCCACCTGGGCCACCGCCTGGTCCCGTGCCTTAAGCATCTCGCCGAAGTTGCGGTCGATGGGATGCTCCGGCATGCGCACATGTGCGCAAGCTCGAACCCACGCTTTAGAGCCCGGACGGAGTCAAAGGCCAGGAGCCTTGTGGGCAGCTGATCATAGAGGCCGGCGTACTCCCGGCTGTAAAGGCTGTAGCCCGGCGCAAAAGCCTCGCTGGTGACATGGTCGCGCTCCGCCCAGCTGGGGAGGAGGGTCGAGATGGAGACTTGGTTGGTCTCAGGGTCCCACCGCAGTAAGGGTTTCCCCTCAGCGTCAAGGCACTTCACGCCGAGGCCAAAATTCCTGTGCCCCTTTGGCACCTCCTTGGACGAAGACTGAGTGGATGTCTCGGCAACCACCCCCTCGCCACCAGCCCCGCTTGCGGCTGGAAGGTTCTCGGCTAGGGCCCCGACGCCATTCCTGGCAGCAACGGTCATCTCGCTGGCCACCTGCAGGACCTCTTCAAAGGACCGGCCGGGTGCGAGAGGTCGGGCAGGCGTAGTCGTCACGGTATTCCCTTTGTCGGCAGCGGTTGGCTTGGGTCTTTTTAGTGGCTGGGACGAAAGGGAGTCGGGCTTTCGCTTCCCGGCACTGGTCGAAGGAGGCAGGGTAGGCTCGTCCCGGCAAGCCTGAGCCGGGGACTTCGCGAGAGCCAGCGGATCTCTCGCAGCCTGGCCCTCGGTACCCTGAGTCTCGGCAAAGGGTTGGTGCAGAGGAACATCTCGCTCTCCTGCAAGGGCGGCAATAGAATGTATTGAAATTTAGAATGGGAATCTCGGGTTGAGGACGGGACCGTACCTTCGCCGGGAGGCACGGGAGGGAGAGAGTCAATGTCCCGTCGGAGGAATTGGACATTGAATTCCTTCGTCCCAAAGAACTCAAGAATGGCGCTCTCGCGCGATCCCAGGGTGGGCGGCTTGTAAGCGGTATCCTCATATCTGGCAGGCGCGAGAGGAACGCTGCCGAAGTCGCCAGAGACGAAGATAAACTTCTCGCCCCAATGATGATGCTTGTTGGCGAGACCGATCGTCTTGAGCAGTTGCCCAGAGACCCCTCCCTTCGCGCGAAAGATGAACAGCTTTTGGAAAATCGGGAGGCTGAACTCAATCTTCTCCGATCACAGGTAACAGATGAACGCTACAAGGATGGAGACCGAGTTAGGGTTAGCTGCGCGGGGACCACTCCGTAGTAACAGAGGGCCAGGCGCATCTCCGGCCAGAGGGGAGGGTGAAAGCCCACCTCGAAGTGTTCAAGGGGGATGGCGAGCTCCCCCTCCCCCGCGGTGTTTACCCTGTCTTGGTTACCAGGATTTCTCGCGGTAAAGCCGGAGGGAACGTACTGAGAAGTGATCCGTTTGTACTCTTCAAGGGTTAGGCAGCAAGTGGGGAACTGATGCTTTCGGAAGGCTTCCGCGCAATGTGAACGCCCCTCATTCTCACCTGACATTTTGTCGAGGGGATGGAAGGCGAAATCTCAAAGGAATGGGCGAGAGCGAAAGTTAGGCGAAAACAAGAGAAGAAGGTGGGAGCAAGGGGGGTTCTCGGCAAGTCGTGAAAGCAACGAGGAGAGGAATGAGGGTTCCATATCGGAGAAATAAATGCTTTTGGTGAACTCATCTATTTATAGGAAGTCATGGTAATGATGACTTTTCTAAAAAAGTGAAAAATATATATATATGATGAAAATAGCAGCGGCGGTACAAGCGTCATGCCCTGAGACAGCGACGCCTCTGGTTCTGGCCTGGGATGAAAGCGACCGACCGAAGGTTTAGATTCGTGCAAGCGTTTCGAAACGGCCACGTGGAACATAAACGAAAGCCAGAGCAGGGATCACTCTCGCCGGGCGAGAGTTAAAAAGGAAGAAAAAACAACAACAATAATAACAAACAATGATTGAAAGGTTACGAGTGAACAGTCCAGAACATCCAGAAACAGGGTACATTGCGGGAAGGGAAGGCCAAGAGGTGAGAAGGGGCGAAGCTTCAACGATCAGTATGGCTCCCAGCGCCATCGTCCTCGCTCCCGCCGTCTGGTCCTCGGGGGCGCCAACGGGTTGCAGTAGGAAGACAGGGTGGTACACCCTAGGTTGATCCGGCGAGCCTGGTCTCGAATCTGCGCGATACACCTCCCAGGGGAGGACTCGGCGGTAGGCCCACCCGGCCGCCCCATCTCGCCAAAGAAATAGTCGCGCTCAAGGGCCTCGAGCCTCTGCTCTACCATCTTGCGGAATTCTTTTGCCGCAGTGGCGCGAGCCTGCTCCCGCAGCACAAGCTTCGACAAAATGGCAGCAATCTTCTTCCCTCGTCTCTTCGTGCCCCCGTCGTCATTAATAATGTCTTCCATCTCGCCAGACGAAGGAAGGGGGGAGCTCTCGCCGTCCTCTTCCTCACCCTCCTCATCATCGTCTTCATCATCTTCATCGGCCCCAGTTCGTGAGTCTGGATCCTCTGGGAAAACAGCTTTCGTGATTACAGCGAGAACTGAGTAAGAGCTGCGGTAATGATTCGCTTACCTGCCACATGACGAGAGCCACTAGACGACAGCTGGCGAGAAGGCCCGCCCCCCCCCCCCCAGTCCCATAGAGGAGGTGGAGTGGCTTTCCGCGCCCTGGGAAAAAAGCCTCGCGCATAGTAATCCCGGCCTGGCCGGAAGCAAGGGGGATGTCGTTCTCTCTCGCGAGATGGCTGACCTCCTTTTAGGATATGGAGGGGCCGGTAGACACCCCTCCTGCCAGTACGGCGGGATTAGCCGCTTGGCCGAGCAGGTTAGGAGTAATTATTTCACCTTCCTGGGTGGCAAGACTCGGGTCGGCGGAAGTTTAGGATGCGAGGAGTCAGCTTGATAGTAGGTATTGGCTACGAGTGAAATGGTCAGAAAGGGGTAACAGAAAAAAGCATACCCGCGATTCTCGAAGAGGCAGCCGGAGGAGTGACCTCCGTGACCCGTGGTCTATCCTCGGGAGGGTGAGGCGACGGGTCCGGAGGTACCAGCGGTGACCCGGTATCGTCACCTCGAGCCGCTTCCTGCGAAAGATATTGCGCCAGTTACCAACCCTTGCGCATGAATAGATCGTAGTTGACTCGCAATCTTGGGGATCAACAAATCAGAGAGGCATACCTTCTGCGGAGGGGAAGCATCATCCACTCGATCGGGAGTCGGGGTAGGTGAGTCCCTGTTCTCGCGGGAAAGGTCCCGCTGGACCACCTTCACCTTCTTTTTCTTCTTCTCTTTCTTCTTCTTTAACGGAGAAGGATTAGTAGCTGACGACTTTTTTGCCAGCCAAAGGGCAACCACATTGCTGTTCGCCAGGACTCGCGCCTGGGCCGCATTTATGCGATCTTGGAGGTCTTGCGGGAGCGGCTTGTAAACACGTTTGGAACGTATGACGAGATCTTGCGAGAGCTCAGGCAGAGAGTGGCGACTCAAGAATAGTTTTAAAGCCGTCTATCCTCACATATATATAGCTATGGTATGGCCCACCAAAAGATTCTCCTTTTTTGAAATGACACGTGCCCAACGAATATTGCTGGGTTGGACATGTCTTTTCGAGCGCAGGGCTAGCTCAAAAAGAGCGGGGATTGTGTACAACCCTATATTTGCTGGGGGGCACCCAGAGGCATCAACGGTCGAGGATGGACCAGCCTCGGGCTAGCTTGGGCCTGAAGACAAGAAGAGCTCTCGCGCCGGAGGAGCTCCCGCCTAATGGCAGGCAAGATCCCGCCCGTGACCAGAGACTTGCGAGAAGGCGTTGAGTGGTCTCAACGTCGCGCTGAGTGAGCTCCACTCACCCAATGCCAGGGTCAGTAGCGACAGCGTCAAGATTAGAGGAGCTCCCGCCTGGAAACGGGCGAGAGCGTTCACCAGCGGTCAGCCAGGACCCGCCCTCGGCAGAGTCGGCGAGAAGGATTAAACTGGCGAGAAGGCGGGGGCTGGCTCAGCTTGAGACTTTCGACACTTTTTTTTAGCTCCCGCCAAATGAAGGCGAGAGGGTTCTCGGCATAGGGTTCTCGTGTAGCACCCCCCCCCAACCTTTGCCCGGGTCGGGCCGGAGGGGTACTACTGGCCCAAGACGCCCACCCAGTGCTTATAGGGGAAACGATCCACCCTGTCCAAGCACTAGATGGCCGCCTCGGTTGGCTCGAATCATAACATTCACAACCCATCAGAATATAGCGGAAGCATTAACAGGAAACCATTGCAGATTTATATATATGACATATCAAAATCACAGCGGTTCTAGGGCCGAAGCCTAAGTACTTATATAAGCCCGTAGGCTATACATGTGCTACATATAATCCTCATATACTCTTTCTCTAGGCTGCTCGGCGGAACTCACGTCTCTAAACTCTGGGGACGGCGGGGGTGCATCTGCTCGAGTAGACCTAGTTGCTGGCATAATCTCCTGCGGCAGCGGGTCACTACGGTGCTCCACCTCCTGTGAATGGTTAATCAAATAACCGTTAGTCACAGAGCTAAGCAGAAACAAATCTCCTCCCCGGGTCCACATCCTGGGGACGAGCACGCACCCACCCAGCAGAAGTAAACAGCCGAAGCAAGAGAGGGTTAGCACAATATTTCATATGGGAACAGCTAGGAGCAAATATAAAAGAGTGCAGTATAACCGGACAAAACTGCAATAGTATAAAACGGTTATAACCATGCTCTACTAGCTCATCAGCACAACAGGTTTCCATATCCTGAATTCTATCGCAGGCATTCATAGCCGCGCACATACCGCAGGCATTCACAGTCGCGCACATACCACAGACATTCACAGCCGCGCACACAAACCCTATGTCGACATAGTTTGGACCGCTTCTGTTCCAGCAGGGTAGCGAGCCCCGCGGGCCTCACCGATGTGGTCGTCGGTGACAGTGGCCAGTCCTGCCACTTCTGGGGATGATCGTACTGCACAACCCCAGGCCCTAACGTACAACCTTGTGTACTCTTGGATGTGAGCGACATCCAACGAATCATTTTGGCCAACCAGCGAAGGAAAACCCGACAGGGAATAAAACGGCCGGTCACCCGTGGTACCCATCTCCCTGTCGCCTTGAGTCGTCAACCTTCCCGCACCGGTACGAACGGTCTGCGGAAGGGACTGACCCGCTACTATTCCACCGCAAGCAATTTACAAACAATCAATCAACGACAAATATAACACACACTGGGTCTACGTCGGCCTGCCCTACTAGGCTTAAACTTCGGGCGGCGGCGCTTATCTCTACTTTCGTCATGGAGCGTGAGAGCGCATTATTTGGGGCTAGACCTGGAGGAATACCTCAACTCCGGTTATCCCCAACTAAGGCTCAACCTTAATAACGACTGCTCGTCAGAGCAGGACCCGGGGTTATAATAGTAAATTGCAATGAAGACAAATGCGGTGTTTATGCTACTTATTTAAAGTGCTGTAATGAAATGTGACCAGTACAAAACTGGAGTAGTACAGAATGAAAGTACTTGACCGGTACGAGACTGGAGTATAACTGAATTGAAAATCCTTGACCAGTACGAGACTGGAGTATAACTGAATTGAAAATACTTGACCAGTATGAGACTGGAGTATAACTGAATTGAAAGTACTTGACCAGTACGAGACTGGAGTATAACTGAATTGAAAGTACTTGACCAGTACGAGACTGGAGTATAACTGAATTGAAAGTACTTGACCAGTACGAGACTGGAGTATAACTGAATTGAAAGTACTGAACTGAAAAGAATAAAAGAACAGGACCAGTGCAAGACTGGAATAATCATAAAAAAATGGTTAGTAGTCCAATCACTCCATCTAGGAGGCTTCAGTTCCATTTCCGTTCTCAGGAGAGATTTTCAGTTCCATCTCCGTTTTTAATAAGACTTCATTGGGTTGCACCCATTATTAAGATCCGATTAGAATCTGGTTGCGCCTTATTAATCACGGGTTAATCAGATCAGGGGCTTATCAGGAGTTGCGCCCACATTAGTTATCGAGAATAATTCGCATAGCACTACTCGTACTCTCGCTTCCGAGCGTACCCAAATCACCCGAGAGGCGAGGCGCTTGACGGTTTCACGAAGTCTCGGAGCACACGGAGTTCAGTCACTTGCCTCGGCCACTCTCGTTGATATGACAATTTTATATTTATTATTCAAAATAGGGATGATAGATGCGCGCTCCAATTTTCATTTTCGAGAAAAACGAGCGTAATAATTGTTAAGCGCGACCCTAGCCTTCTAGATATTAGGAAAAATATCAAAACTCATCCTCGTAATCCCAAATTTTGATACAACCCTTAAGAGAGCCTAAAATGAGCCTAGTAATATTTTTGTAATTTTTCAAAGTGTTTTGGGCCTTTAATTTGGCCAAACAAATTTTATTTAGGCTTTTAAAAATACCAAATCAACTCCAAAAATTCTCAGAATTTTTGTGGAGACTGACCTCATTGAAGGGAACAATTTTCATGTTCAAAACTTTTTCATGAGGGCTCTATCTTAGCCTCTAAAAAATCAAATCCCTTATTATATTATAATATTATAATATATATTATAATAATATAATTTATAAAATAAAACTACTGTTTATCTTCTCCTTACTCCCGCTGGAACCAACCCCGCCGCCCTTACGGGTCTTCCCAGCCGCCGGCCGGCCACCGGCCGGCCACCGGCCGGCCGTGGCTCCACCACCGGCCGACTGCCCGGTGGTGGGCGCTCCCTCCGGCGGTGGTCCGGCGGCCTGCCGCCGCCGGCCATCGCCGGAGCCATATATTTTTTTTTAAACGGGAGGGGAGGGGGTGACGGCGGCGGCTCTCCGGCCGCCGGAGCTCGCATGCACCACGTCAGAAATGGGGAGGGGGAGGAAGAGAAGGTTCCACTTGAGTTTGGCGAGCTCGGGAGGGGCCGGCTTGGTCGGACATGGCTCAAGGTGGTGGAGGAGGGGGAGGAGCTCCTTGGCTTGCCTTTTTCCGGCCACCAGAGCTCCGGCAGAGGGGGGGAGAAGGGGGAGAGGCTTCTCTGAGAGCTGTGAGGGAAAGAGAGGGGGGTTGGGTGGCTTTTATAGGGAGGGGGAGGGGGAGCTCCCTCCCTTTGGGTGGTGTGGGACTAATCCCTCCTTAGGGAGGGATTAATCCCACCCTCCAGCTGTCCTTGGACAGCTGGAGGTATCTCATTTTCCCCCATGTGGGGAAAATGAATGAGGCCCTAAATGGGCTTGGGCCTTTTGGGAAGAGAGGGGAAAAGGAGGAGAAGAGGGGTGGGGTGGGCCTCCACCTATCCTAGGCTTCAATGCTGGTTGGGGGGGCCCAAGGAGAGTGAGGGGGCATGAGTCATCCTCCTTTGGAGAGGAGATGGGCCCCTCATTTGGAGAAAAATCCAAAAAGTGGATTTTTAGGAGGGTTTGACCAAGTCAACCCTAGGGTGGGTCCCCCTTGCTGGTCAAAGTCAATGTGAGTCCAAGTCATCGGGGTCGGATCAAGGTTCGGGTGTCGTGTCATAATTGGTGTGTGCACGCTTTTCGGTGCACGATTATGCTTGATTTGACCACGGGTTGACCAATTATCGTCGCAATTGATCGGGATGACTTCCGTTGACTTCGTATTTACCATACGAGTCCAACGCCACTAACTGGGGTCGAATCGGAGTTCGTTTGGCGAAAGTCCGATATTTGCGCGTCGCAGCGTGCTAAAACGGTCAAAACGCCCATAATCATCGTTAGGCTTCGAATCGCGGCGCAACGAGTTCCGATGCGTTCGTATCAACTATACAAAGTCATGAGAATTGACAGAACTCAAATCGGAGTTCTCTATGTCAATATCCAAAAATCTCATTTTCGCGACGTTCTGCGAGGAATGGCCAAATCCACTATATGACCTCTGGGTTCAATTGAACGAGTTCTGATGCGCTCGTATTGACTATACGAGGCCACAGGAACTGACGGAACTCAATTTGGAGTCCTCTAGCTCTATTTCCTACCTTGGGTTATGTAACGACCCGGGATTTGGCCCGAAGCCCCCCATGGCATCGCTACCGGGCTGCAGCCCAAGCACCCCAACCCCTCTCCCTCCACAGGCGGGTTGTTGGTGGCCACAACCTCCCTTTGATGAGGCAAACTCGATAGTCAAGCCCGTACTACGGGGACTTCCCAGGAGGTCACCCATCCCAGTACTACTCTAGCCCGAGCACGCTTAACTATGGAGTTCTTTCAACCTTCATCACCAATTGAGCTGGATTGTAACACCCCAAAAAGACTCAAAAATGGTTTTGAGGTGCAGGTCATTTTACACGGCCTGGGACACGGGCGTGTCCCAGGGCGTGTCGGGGGTACACGGCCTGGGACACGGGCGTGTCCCAGGGCGTGTTACTCAAATAAAATGCGTTCTGAGTCAGAAGATTACACGGCCCAGAACCAAGCCTTGAACACGGGCGTGTCAGATTGGACACGGGCGTGTCCGATGCCGTGTGCCAACCCGTGTACTGCTGGTTGAGTTTGGAGCTCGACGAAGCAGGGGGACACGGGCGTGTCTCATGACTAACACGGGCGTGTCAGGTTCGACACGGGCGTGTCGATACCCGTGTTCTGGTAAATATCAGTCGGTACGAATACCGCGTGTGCCGCTTAAGGGTACACGGCCTGTGACACGGGCGTGTCACAGGCCGTGTCAGGCAAAAATTGTGATTTTTGGGAAAATCAAGGCCATTTAATTTCTCTCTTTGGATCCAAGGGCTCAGGTGATTCCTGGCTGGATATAATCAGTAGAGGCTGAGGAAGAATTCATTCTTCATTTCATTAAGGAAGAGAGAAAGAGAGAGGAGGAAGAAGAAGGAGGAGGAGAGCAAGCCACCGGTGGAGCTCCCGTGGTCCGATTCGTGATCCGAGGCCAGCGTTGTGAAGGCAAAGCTACTGCGGTTCTTTCTCACCGGCTAGTTTTCGATGGCTCCCAAGAGATCGACAAGGGTAACGATCTCCCTTCTTGGACATGTGAAGTCCTTCTTTTCTGCATTGCATAGGGAATACCCTTCCCCGCGAGTGTGCGGTGGGTTGTGGTGTCCCTTGGGGTAGATATGTGAAGTCCCCCTTGTTAGAGTCCGGAATTGGAGTACGGATCTAGGCATGCTGTGTGAAGCCCATCTGGACATGGTCTGGATTGGTGATGCTTGTTTGCATATCGGAGAAGGCTCCGTGATGATGGCTTGTTTGCCTTGTGCCTACCTGTTGGCTTGGTGCAGCAGGAAGTACTGGATGAAGTCCAGGAAATGAAGAGGGTTGGATGCAACTCTTGTGGCCGTGCGTTGCCACTTTGTGTGCGGTTGAGCCGTTGGGCTGCAACTCGATGAAAAGGCAGATTGCCGAACAGGAAAGGTGAAACCGACCCGCGCCTATAAATTGCCATGGATACTTCCGTATTCGAGGTGGCACGGCGGCTTGAGCAACGGGGGGTGGCTGATCCGTACCTGCGTTAGGTCCGTCCGACTTGGAAGCCTGGTTATGGGTTTTTTTGGAGCGCCTAATGAGAGTCTTAGGCCCGCGCGCCGGAAAGACTAGAATGCTCAAATACCATGTAGACGGTGGTGTTGACCCTGGTATTCCGGTACACCAAGAATGTGCCCTGAGTGCACGGACTGTCGGGCCGTATGGCCGATAGTTGTGATGGCTTGAATGTGCCTGCGCGCACATAGTTGCTATATGATGATGCCATGCTTTGCAGGGAAAGGATGCTAATGCCCCGAGAAAGGGGTAGGATTGTTATAATTGGGTCAGCTGAATGCTGACCGTTGCATTGTTTGCCACCGTTTGGGTGGATTGTCCCTATGCAAGTGCTGCAGAGCCAAGTGGTAAGTGAAGGGATGAAGCCCTTGCTGCTGTTGCTGCTGCTGCTGCAGCTAGCCCTTGAAGGCTAAGCGAATGTTTTGCTTGTTTTCTTTTACTCATGTATGGCCGGCCTGCGCGCCGAGGTTTGTAATCCATACGATGTGGAAAGAGGAACTGTAAGGCCTTACTGTCAAACTCTATATATTTGTTGTACATTCCGTGGTTATATATAAAAGTGATTTATATATTGGACATTCCTGGTTAGAGTTCAAATTACAACTTAAAGCTTCCGCTAGAATGCTCTGAGTTAGGATTCGTGTATGGTTTGGTATTATCCTGTGACCGCACCGTCTGTTTGTGGCATATAGTGTGGGGCCCTGGCCGGACCTTCTATTATACGTCATGTAACGGATGGGGTCGTTATATTATGGTATCAGCTCCGTTCGGTCTTCCTCTTCCGAATTCGTGGTCGAATTCTTTTGTGGGGTGGCGAGCGCGTGTTTGTGCGCCCTACTGTAACGCTAATGAACTCTGGAATGTCCACTAAGGAATGTACAAAATCTTGTTTGAGGAATCTGCGCGTTCCTTTTTGTGTTGTTTTGCTTGCATACGATCGCTAATGTGTGTCTTGTCCACCTATAGGTGACGTGTAGTGGTGCTGGGCAATCTGAGCCCCAGCGCTCTGATGAGAGTGCGGCACCAGCTGAGGTGCCAACACCTCCTCCATCTGCGGAAACTGTTCGCTTAGTTGCTGAGGCGCTATTTGCCATGATTCAGCCGACCGGGCAAGCGCAGCCAGCAGTCGAGCCAGTTCGTGTTGTTGTAAGACCCGAGCCGGTTGAGGCTGTAGATCCACGAGCAGCTGACCGACAGTTGAAGCAATTCATGAGCTTCAGTCCACCTACGTTTACGGGACTGGGATCCCCAACGCAGGCAGAGGATTGGTTATCGCGTGTCAAGCGGATAATGACAGCGATCAGGGCGGAGGAAACTCTAAAGGTCACCTTGGCCACCTTCATGCTTGAAGGCGAGGCGCGGTTGTGGTGGGACGAGGTTGAGGTACACTATTTGGCGGGCAGGCAATTGACACAAGTGTCGATTGAGGAGTTCTCTCGAATATTTCTGGCGAAGCATGTCCCTGCGGCACAACGCATTGCTACGGAAAATGAGTTCCAACGGTTAAAGCAAGGAGAAGATATCGTGGATATCTACTTGCATGAGTTTACCAGGTTGGGGCGGTATGCGGGAACAATCTTCGCCGATGACCAAAGGAAAACTAATAGGTTCTATGAAGGATTGCAGGATGAGTTGAGGTTCCTGCTTTCGAGTTCAGTGAACCAAGGGTTTCAGGCGTTGGTTGATACTGCATGTGCGTTGGAGAAGGACATGCGGCGGGTGCAAGGGAACAAGAGCTTGGTTGTGACAAAGCCAGAGGTTCCAGCACCTCGCCCGAGCAAATCGTTCTACCAGAAGAAAGGGGGCAAGAGGTCCAAGCCGTCTGGGCAAGTGACTACGACCGTTGTGTCGGGGGCGACATCAAGGCCGGATTCTCGTACATGCTATAACTGTGGCCGGGTGGGGCATATAGCCCGTGACTGTCGGGTTGTTCAGCCCAAAGGGGAAAAGAAGACGGGTGCGTCTTATGCTGAGAAGGGCAAAGCGGTGGTTGATTCCTCTGCATCTCAGGCACAGCCCTGAATCTATCAGCTTGGCCAGCAGGAGGCGATTAAGCAAAGTGACGTCGTCATAGGTACGAGTGATTAGCTTACTTGCTTAAGTGATATTGCTTTTAGTTATGTATAGCTTGTGCATGATGTGTGTGTGCTGCAGGCTTTGTCCTGATTCGGAATAATCCTGCGAGAGCCCTGTTTGATATGGGTGCTTCGCATTCTTTCCTGTCTGAGGACTTCGTATCTTGAATTGGGGTGCCGAGTCATGTGACGGTTGATAGTACAAGGGTGCTATTGCCGAATGGCTGTGTGATTCTTGCGGATAGGGCTTGCGATGTGGATGTTCAAATAGGAAGTCGGGATTTCGGTTTGATTGCAGCGGTGCTACCGGTATCGGAGTTTGATGTGATCTTTGGTATGGACTGGCTCTCGAAGCAGCGTGCCTTTATTGATTGCAACTCCAAGGAGATCACACTAGGCCAGAATACCGGACTTGTGACGAAGTTCGCTGGTATGCGAGGAGTTGGCGGGACGTTGTTGTCTGCACTCCAAGTCGTCAATGCTGTTCGGAAGGGCGCGGAGTTATTCTTCATGCTAATTCAGGCTGTTGAGCCAAAGGCCAGTGTCGGTGAAGTTCTGGTTGTGTCAGAGTTTGCCGATGTGTTTCCTAAAGATTTTCCTGGGTTACCACCCCAACGGGAGATTGACTTCTCTATTGAGTTGGTGCCAGGTGCGAAACCTGTGGCCCGCTCTCCATATCGCGTCGCGCCAAAAGAGATGGCTGAGTTGAAAGTCCAATTGCAAGAGTTGTTGGAGCAGGGATATATACGCCCAAGTATGTCACCTTGGAGCGCGCCTGTTCTATTTGTGAAGAAGAAAGACGGTAGTTTACGGTTATGTATTGACTACCGCGAATTAAATAAGCTGACGGAGAAAAATAAATATCCGATTTCACGGATTGATGACCTCTTTGATCAGCTGACAGGATCAACGGTCTATTCCAAGTTGGATTTGAAATCGGGATATTATCAGCTGAGGATTAGGGAAGGTGACATTCCCAAGACGGCGTTTGGAACACGCTACGGTCATTATGAGTTCACGGTAATGCCGTTTGGCCTATGTAATGCGCCTTCGGTATTTATGGACCTAATGCATCGAACGTTCCGAGAGTACTTGGATTTGTTCGTAATTGTGTTTATCGATGACATTTTAGTATACTCTCAGTCAGAAGAGGATCATGCAAACCATTTGTGGTTGGTCTAGCATACCCTGCGGAGGAACAAGCTTTATGCCAAGTTCTCAAAGTGTGAGTTCTGGCTCTCTTCAGTAGCCTTTTTAGGCCATGTGGTAAGTGGAGAAGGTATCGCGGTGGATCCGTTGAAGATAAGTGCCATTCGGGATTGGCCAGTGATGTCTTCAGTGGCCGAGGTCAGGAGCTTCCTTGGACTTGCGGGCTACTATAGACAGTTTGTGGAAAACTTCTCACGGATTGCGTTACCTCTGACCACGCTGACGAGAAAAGATCAAAAGTTCATTTGGACGCCGAAGTGCGCGCGAGCTTTTGAAGACTTGAAGAGTCGTTTGACCACGGCGCCTGTGTTGACATCGCCATGTGGTACAGATGGGTATGAGATCTATAGTGATGCTTCTGGGAGCGGCTTAGGCTGTGTTCTTCTGCAGTTTGATAAAGTGATTGCTTATGACTCGCGCCAGTTGAAAGTGCATGAGCGGAATTACCCCGTCCATGATTTGGAGTTGGCGGCGGTAATCTTTGCGCTCAAGTTGTGGCGGCACTATCTTTATGGCGTGAAAGTGGACATCTATACAGATCACAAAAGCCTAAAGTATTTGTTGGATCAGAAGGATCTGAATATGCGACAACGAAGATGGATGGAGTTCCTTGGGGACTACACCTTCGAGATTCACTATACTCCCGGGAAGGGAAATGTGGTCGCTGATGCTTTGAGTCGGAAGACTCCGGTACGGGCAAGCTGGTTGCAGAGGCATGATCAGCGTTTAATCCAAGAATTGGAAGCATTGGAGATATCTTGTGTTGACAAGGGTTCGTCGACCGATGCATGCTTGAACTGGACGGAGGTTCAATATGACCTTACGGACAGAGTTCGGCGAGCAACGGAGCTTGATGAAAGTCTCCAGCGTTATGCTAAAGATGGGCCGGATGACCAATTTTCTTGGGATAACGGTTTGTTACGAAGAAATGGTCGAGTGTGCGTCCCAAGTGTGGGTAAATTGAGGGAAGAGTTGATGTACGAAGCTCACTTTGCAAAGTACTCAGTTCACCCAGGGAGCACAAAGATGTACAGAGATCTGAAAAAGCTGTTCTGGTGGCCCGGATTAAAGAAAGATGTAGCACGGTATGTGGCGGAATGCAATACCTGTGCGTTGGTGAAAACGGAATGCCAGAAGCCTGGCGGTTTCCTGAAGTCGTTACCTATTCCGGAGTGGAAGTTCGATGACATTTCGATGGATTTCGTGCACGGGTTGCCGAGATCTCAACGCGGTCATGATTCAATCTGGGTGATTGTGGACCGGTTGACAAAGGTGGCACACTTCCTTCCAAACAGAAGAAACGATTCAGTGGAAACCTTAGCCAAGCTCTATGTGGAGCAGGTTGTTCGACTGCACGGTGTTCCTCGGAGCATCGTTAGTGACCGTGATGGGCGATTCACATCGAATGATTGGAGGCTAGTTCATCAAATGTTGGGTACAAAATTGGCGTTTAGTACGGCCTTTCATCCCCAAACTGATGGCCAGACTGAACGAACCAACAGGACGATGGAAGATATGCTCCGCATGTGCGCCCTAGACTTTGGTAAGAGATGGGAAGATTATATATTTCTTGTCGAATTTGCCTATAATAATAGCTACCAAGCGAACATCGGTATGGCACCATTTGAGGCGTTATATGGTCGGAAATGCCGTACACCGTTAGCTTGGGCAGAAGCAGGCAAATCTAAGCTGAGTGGGAAAAAGGAAGTCGAAGAAGCTACCTCGCTCATACGCTCTATTCGGGAGAGGCTATTGATAGCCCAAGATCGTCAAGCAAAGTACTACAATGCCAAACACCGGAACGTGGAATTCACGGTGGGTGATTGGGTATATTTGAAGATCAAACCCTTCAAAAGCGTGTCCAGGATTCGGCGTTTGAAAAAGCTAAGTCCGAGGTATCTTGGTCCCTTTAAGGTGGTGGAGCGAGTTGGGGAAGCTGCTTATCGACTAGCACTTTCAGCAGACTTGGGTGGATTACATGATGTATTTCACATCTCAGTCCTTCGTAAGGCGGTGACGGATCCAACTCAAGTAGTGGAGAATGATCGGGTACCGGTCGATTGTGGGCTAACGACGAGGGTTAGACCCCTTCGGATCGAGGATCGAGCCGAGAAACAGTTGCGGAACAAAGTGATCGGGATGGTCAAGGTCCGATGGGACAACTGTGGCCGTGAAGAGCTAACATGGGAGCGAGAGCAGACCATGCGAGCTGAATTTCCCGAGTTGTTTGTATAAACTGTAGACCGTGTACTTTTTGTTATAACAGAGTTATCAAGTTATAGCATTGTTGGTTCTTGTTTCCTTACCGTGCAAATTTCGGGACGAAATTTTGTTAAGGGGGGGAGGATTGTAACACCCCAAAAAGACTCAAAAATGGTTTTGAGGTGCAGGTCATTTTACACGGCCTGGGACACGGGCGTGTCCCAGGGCGTGTCGGGGGTACACGGCCTGGGACACGGGCGTGTCCCAGGGCGTGTTACTCAAATAAAATGCGTTCTGAGTCAGAAGATTACACGGCCCGGAACCAAGCCTTGAACACAGGCGTGTCAGATTGGACACGGGCGTGTCCGATGCCGTGTGCCAACCCGTGTACTGCTGGTTGAGTTTGGAGCTCGACGAAGCAGGGGGACACGGGCGTGTCTCATGACTAACACGGGCGTGTCAGGTTCGACACGGGCGTGTCGATACCCGTGTTCTGGTAAATATCAGTCGGTACGAATACCGCGTGTGCCGCTTAAGGGTACACGGCCTGTGACACGGGCGTGTCACAGGCCGTGTCAGGCAAAAATTGTGATTTTTGGGAAAATCAAGGCCATTTAATTTCTCTCTTTGGATCCAAGGGCTCAGGTGATTCCTGGCTGGATATAATCAGTAGAGGCTGAGGAAGAATTCATTCTTCATTTCATTAAGGAAGAGAGAAAGAGAGAGGAGGAAGAAGAAGGAGGAGGAGAGCAAGCCACCGGTGGAGCTCCCGTGGTCCGATTCGTGATCCGAGGCCAGCGTTGTGAAGGCAAAGCTACTGCGGTTCTTTCTCACCGGCTAGTTTTCGATGGCTCCCAAGAGATCGACAAGGGTAACGATCTCCCTTCTTGGACATGTGAAGTCCTTCTTTTCTGCATTGCATAGGGAATACCCTTCCCCGCGAGTGTGCGGTGGGTTGTGGTGTCCCTTGGGGTAGATATGTGAAGTCCCCCTTGTTAGAGTCCGGAATTGGAGTACGGATCTAGGCATGCTGTGTGAAGCCCATCTGGACATGGTCTGGATTGGTGATGCTTGTTTGCATATCGGAGAAGGCTCCGTGATGATGGCTTGTTTGCCTTGTGCCTACCTGTTGGCTTGGTGCAGCAGGAAGTACTGGATGAAGTCCAGGAAATGAAGAGGGTTGGATGCAACTCTTGTGGCCGTGCGTTGCCACTTTGTGTGCGGTTGAGCCGTTGGGCTGCAACTCGATGAAAAGGCAGATTGCCGAACAGGAAAGGTGAAACCGACCCGCGCCTATAAATTGCCATGGATACTTCCGTATTCGAGGTGGCACGGCGGCTTGAGCAACGGGGGGTGGCTGATCCGTACCTGCGTTAGGTCCGTCCGACTTGGAAGCCTGGTTATGGGTTTTGTTGGAGCGCCTAATGAGAGCCTTAGGCCCGCGCGCCGGAAAGACTAGAATGCTCAAATACCGTGTAGACGGTGGTGTTGACCCTGGTATTCCGGTACACCAAGAATGTGCCCTGAGTGCACGGACTGTCGGGCCGTGTGGCCGATAGTTGTGATGGCTTGAATGTGCCTGCGCGCACATAGTTGCTATATGATGATGCCATGCTATGCAGGGAAAGGATGCTAATGCCCCGAGAAAGGGGTAGGATTGTTATAATTGGGTCAGCTGAATGCTGACCGTTGCATTGTTTGCCACCGTTTGGGTGGATAGTCCCTATGCAGGTGCTGGAGAGCCAAGTGGTAAGTGAAGGGCTGAAGCCCTTGCTGCTGTTGCTGCTGCTGCTGCGGCTAGCCCTTAAAGGCTAAGCGAATGTTTTGCTTGTTTTCTTTTACTCATGTATGGCCGGCCTGCGCGCCGAGGTTTGTAATCCATACGATGTGGAAAGAGGAACTGTAAGGCCTTACGGCCAAACTCTATATATTTGTTGTACATTCCGTGGTTATATATAAAAGTGGTTTATATATTGGACATTCCTGGTTAGAGTTCAAATTACAACTTAAAGCTTCCGCTAGAATGCTTTAAGTTAGGATTCGTGTATGGTTTGGTATTATCCTGTGACCGCACCGTCTGTTTGTGGCATATAGTGTGGGGCCCCGGCCGGACCTTCTATTATACGTCATGTAACGGATGGGGTCGTTACAGGTTACCCCTCACCGGGTCATGGGTAGGGTCCGGGCCACTTTTATTGGGCCACTAGGGTTCTGGTGGCCCAATAAAAGTCGGGATGTTACATCTCGCCGAGTAGGGCCCAGGGTTCAGGGTAAAATTGCTTAATCGCCCTCGGATAAAATTACCCATACACCCCCCAAGGGCTGCATTTAGTACTTTACAAATAGCGGGATTCTGCTATTGGCAGACTAGCCAGGGGTATTTCAGTAACTTCAGGTCAGCAAAAGACTATAAATAGACCCACAAGGTCTCCTTAGAAATCGGACTCTCATTATTCTCCCAATTTCTAGTGTTTTCTGAGGATCTCCTAGCCCAGCTTCTGGCTTTGGAGGGGAAGCTCTCAGAGATCTTTCGGGTGTGCGGTAGGACCTCCCTGCTGAGGCTTTGGGCCAGTCCTAGGTACTTAGCAACCAGTCGAGGGTCGAGACTCGAGAGAAGTAGGTATCGGCTGCACCCCTGTTTTGAACTCCCATTGAGGTCAATTTTGGCTTCAACAATCGGTATCCAAAGCTTGCCGAAAGCCCTTCCAGAAGTGTGATACAAATCTCGAGTCACGATCAGATATAATCCGCAGAGGGATCCCATGGAGTTTAACAATCTCTGCAACATATATTCGAGTTATCTTCCCGGTGGAATGACCTTCCTTGTACGGGATGAAGTGGGCAACTTTAGTCATACGATCTACTATGACCCAAATCGCATCATGCCCCCTCGGAGTGTGGGGCAAACCCGTGAAGAAGTCCATAGAGATATCTTCCCACTTCTATTCAGGGATAGGCAGAGGTTGCAAAAGACCACCAGGGCATTGGTGCTGAGTTTTCACCTTCTGACACGTCAGACAATGAGAGACAAAACGAGCAATGTAACTCTTCATACCAAGTCACAGCACGATCTGCTTCAAGTCATGATATATCTTGTTATTTCCTGGATGACTAGAGGTGCGAGATTCATGAGCTTATCAGGAAATACTATCCAGTAATTCGGGAACGTCGGGAATGCAGAGGCGACCCCGAAAACACAAAACATCATCAGAGAAAGAGAAATCCAGAAGAGTACCAAGTTCAACCTATTGGCAAATGCGCTGGAGTGCGGGATTATATGGATGCAGGTCCTTCACCTGTTCTACCCATAACGGACCAGAGACTTCCCCTTGACCTCCAGGTGAGAAGGATACGTCCATCCGCTCGAGGTCATCAACCAGGGCCACAAGAGAAGCTGATATAGGTGCACAGGCGACAATAGAAGCCTGACGACTCAAAGCATCCGCTATTGAATTGGCTTTATCGGGCACATACATGAGCTGCAAGTCATAATCTGCTATGAATTCAAGTCAATGCCTATGACGAAGATTGAGATCCTTCTAAACAAAAATATACTTCAAACTCTGATGGTCAGTGAAGAAGTGACACTTCACGCCATAGAGATAATGACGCCAAAGCTTTAAAGCAAACACTACTGCAGCGAACTCCAAATCATGAGTGGGATAATTGTGTTCATGAATCTTCAACTGCCTCGACCCAAAAGCGATAACACGATCTCCTTGCATTAGGATGCAATTCAAGCCAACTCCGGAAGCATCAATATAAACTGAAAAGTCTAACCCCTCTGACGGAAGAGATAAAACTGACGCTGAACATAAACGTTGTTTCAATTCAGAAAAAGTCTGCTCACACTGATCTGACCACTCAAACCTGACATGCTTTTGAGTTAGCTTAGTTAGAGGAGCAGCAAAAAAGGAGAAATCCTCGACGAGACGCCGGTAATAGCCAGCCAAACCAAGAAAACTGCAGATTTCAGTAGGAGTAGAAGGCTGCTTCCAGTCCATACCTGCGGAGATCTTGGCAGGGTCAACGGAAAGTCCATCACCCGAAATGACATGCCCCAGAAAGACAACACAATCCAGCCAGAACTCATATTTCACCAACTTGGCATAGAGTTGGTGCTGACGAAGCGTGGAGAGAGTGAGTCTAAGGTGGGTTGCATGCTCCTCACGAGTCTTGGAATAGACTAAGATATCATCAATGAAAATGATGATAAACTTATTTTGGTACTCACGGAAGATATGGTTCATCATATCCATAAAAATAGAAGGGGCGTTAGTCAACCCAAAAGACATCATCAAGAATTCAAAGTGTTCATACCGAGTCCGAAAGGCTGTCCTAGGGATGCCGAAATCCTTGATCTTCAACTGATGGTAACCCGACCTGAGATCGATCTTGGAGAAGACGGTACTGCCTTTGAGTTGATCAAATAGGTCATCCACGCGCGGGAGTGGATACTTATTCTTGATAGTTACCTTGTTCAAATCCCGATAGTCAATGCACAATCTCATGGATCCGTCTTTCTTTTTAACGAAGAGTACGGGGGCTTCCCAAGGAGAAGAGCTGGGATGAATGTACCCTCACTCAAGCAACTCGTCTAATTGCGATCTAAGCTCCTCTAGTTCGTGCGATGCCATACGGTATGGAGCTTTAGATATGGGACGCGTTCAAGGCTCTACATCAATGGAGAACTCTACATCACAGTCAGGATGCATTCCAGGCAACTCGACGGGGAACACGTCAGGGAACTCGGAAGCAATCGGGATAGACTCAAGTTGAGGTATGACAACATCCGAGTGTGAAGCATAAGCAAAGCAAGCAAAACATCCCAGGCTAAGAAGCCGAGTGGCGCGCACAACAGAAATTACCTTCAGAAGGCTGCGGGTGGTCTGAACATGCACGTTGTAGTCCTTCCCGTCGATACTGAGATTGACCCTCTTTGTCACATAGTCCAGCTATGCTCGATACGCGACCAGCTAGTTCATACCCAAGATTATGTCGAATTCTATTATATCTAGGACTATGAGATCGACGACGACTTGCAGTTCACCAAATAGTATCGGACAATTGAGAATGCCTCTAGTTGATATGTGCAGATGACCAGGCACAGAAATCTCGAAAGGGACTTCGAGTGGCGAAGTAGGCCAACTATGTAGATTCACGATATGACACGCTATAAAAGAGTGAGATGCCCCAGAGTCGAAAATGATTTGCATCTACTTATTCTTGATCCTAAAACTCGCTAGAATTAAACATCATAAACACATTTCATGATTATACAATACTAAAGGCAGATAATTCAAAAGGATGCAGGAAATTTAAAATTTACATAAAACATACCAGAGATGACGGAGGTAGATGCGAGAGACTCGCCCTGAGTGGCGACGTTCATCACAACCTTGCCCTTCTTTCGGGCTCCAAAAATAGCCTTCAGAGGCTGAGCGGGGATCAGACTTTCCTTCGCAGGGCAATCTTTGATTTGATGTCCAACTTGCCAACATTTGAAGCAGGTATTCAGCTTGCGGCGATAGTCTCTCACCAAGTGGCACGATTTCTTGCAGAAGGCACAAAGGGAGGATGCAGTGGCAAGCGTCACTTGGGGCTGTTGTGCAGGCACAACCATCTTCTACTTCTTCAGGAGGGAACGACAAGCTTGGGTAATGTTGCCACACCCCGCATTTTCACCGCATTTAATAGCTTATCAGAGTAAGGGAAAATGCGCGTCATGATGCAACGCCAGTAGGGGATAACTGCGGACGCTCAAGCAAAACTCCTACTTAATGCATAAAGAAAGATCTTTAGGTTATTTGGGAGAAAATCCAGTTTAAGTTAAGAAGTTAGCCGTATCACTCGGCTTAGTGGATTAACTAGTCAGCGAATCAAAATATAATTATACGCAGCGGAAGATACTTGCTTCGATTGACTCCAACATCCTACATGAGTATAAACGTCCCCAAGGACAACTCATGTTATACAAGACCCTAAATTTATAAAAGTAGTAAAGATAGCTTTTACGGTCGCTAAATATAACAAGTTAGAATTTTAAAATATGCAAATGCATGAAGTAATAATAGTAAATTTTATACTCGAAAATACCTAATATGCATTCCTATCATAAATCATCTCAGAGAGCAAGTAATCCACATACACAGAAAGAAAACTAAGCAACTAGCAAGTATTCAAAAATAACAATCATGTGGGCGTCAACAAACTGACATGAACCCACATACAGTAAAGTATGTCTGAACTAGTAAAACAAAATAAACAACTAACTGCCTCGTTAAGATGAGGTAACAACCACAACTAACACTGCCGCTCTAGCACTCCAAAACTAGCACTGAACTCAGCTACAGCTCTGAACCCGAGGCATTTCAAGACAGAACACCTTAGCAAGAAAGTACAAGTAGTGGCAGAAAGATAAGCCAAAATAAACAAAGGTCAAAAGGGGTACCAACTCAAGACCAACAGTACAGAAGTAAAGTACAAAAGTAAAGCATCAAACAAGAAAAGAACATTCATGTGAATCGTCACGTACATCAACAAATACACCCGATGCACAAGGCTATAAGGTGACAAATATAAGTAAATCATAATGAAGAAATTGCATAACCTTTATTAGGCACCTATGGTCGACTCTACCCAAAAACACGGGCGAGGTGGTCACTCAACTTGACACACCCCTCACGAATATAATATCTGTCTAACTGTGGTGGAGTCTCATACCCTCCACCATACACCGCAGATGCCCAAAAACCCTAGTAGAATTCCACGAGGCACCAATAAAGAAAACAAACCTTGCGGAGGTGGTTATGTCCACTAACTCCCGCAATCAAAAAAACCCAAAGAAACGACAACACATATATCTCGAGACTTGGCACGTTGGATTTTACTCGACATTTCTAGATTAAAGACACGGTTGATCAACCCCTTAGGAACGATTTACAATCTTACATAAACTCTAATACGATCAATAATGATAGATAGGGCAATTACAACCATTAGTGAAACATTTCAAAAAAGGTTAAACATGGCTTGACGAGATTGAGTTCACCACGACACAATCTTACAACATCAAGTGATCATCAAGAAAAGTTGATCAAAGCAATAACTTGAAATACAGTGTAGAAAATTTTATAGAACATAAAAACTTAATCGTTATCATCAAATCGGACAAAGAAAAACGAGGATAAACCACCACTTGCCTTGGTTTTACCAGAAAAGTTCTCTGAATCAGTCCTCATCGCAGATCGGGGCAAAAGAAGACGAGAGCAGTCGAAATCTGAACAAAAATGGTCTAAATAGAGGTTAGAGTCGAAAAACCCTAACGAGAAATCTCAAGAAATGGGGAAAAATTTACCACGATGACTTAACTCTCGATGAGAGCTTTTCAGATCTATACTCGGTTGAAGATTTCGAGCACCGGAGCACCGTCGGCGGCCACCGAAAGATTCACGAACGAGAGGGAGTCGCCGCTCTGGTTTCGGTTCGGTCTAAAGAGTGAGGAAGAAGACGAAGTTTTCTGTCTTTTTTTATTTCTTTTCTACTTATCCTAAGTATAAGAATATATATATATATATATATATATATATACACACACACATACGAGAATCTTCGCACGGGCTACGCCCGTGCTCGATGCTCTCGGGCGGCCTTCGGCAACATCCAGGCGGGCTTCACCCTCCTGTGCACGGGCTTTGCCCGTGCTCGATGCGTTACTGCGGGCTGCGCCCGCCTATGAGCGGGTTGCGCACGCACCCGATTTTTTTTTTTCAAAACATATACATTTGAGTACTTAAAATGACCGCAAAAAATATGAAGTATTATTCCTATTTCTATTTTATACAATTTTGCAAATTTTAATCAATAAAGATTAATTAATATCTCTCTCTCTCTATCACTCCCCCACTATCTCTCTCTCCTTCTCTCTCCCACCCCCTCTCTCTCTCCCTCTCCCTCCACTCTCTCTCCCAAATCTCCCCCTCTCATGCTCTCTCTCATGATCCAATGACCAATGTTCAATCTATGGTGTGCCTCCAAATATCTATATTCCCTTATATATGTATATATATATATCTATACCATATTAAAGAGAAATATGGAGGTCTGCAAATAACATGAGTTCGAAATTATGGAGAAATTAGGTGGTTGTCGGATTTCAGAGTTTTGTTCATGAACCGTTGGATCAAACCAACTATCTCTCCAGATTTTTTTATAGGCCTCCTAAACTTACTCTAGGAGTAGGTCCTAAACCTATGTGAAATAGGTTCAAAATTGGGTTAGCAAAACCCAACAGCGGACCCGCAAACCAGTAGGCCGGCCAGCCCGCAAGACGCCGGCCCACGAAAGCATGCAAGCCCGCCAGCCCGCTAAAGCAAAGGCTTCAACAATACTCTGCACAGAACTGTATTTAAACCCGAAAATTCCTTTTTTTTCAGGCAGTGTGGGACAAAACGGGCGGATGAACAGTGTTTCACCACTGTTCACCCACCTGTTTATAATTCAATTATATTATAATATTATAATATTTTATAAAATAATTTATATTATAATACAGGCGGGTGAACAGTTCGCCCGCAACTGTTCACCCGCAACTGTTCACCCGCAACTGTTCACCCGCAACAGTTCGCCCGCAACTGTTCACCTGCCTGTATGTTTTATTTTATATATAATATATAATTTATATTTTATATAATAATATTTTATATAATCAGTAATATCATTTTATATATAAGTAATATCTGCGCCGGGGGCAGGCGAAGCCCGTCGTCGTCGGCCGGGTACTGTGGCGCGTGATCATCGGGCTGAAGGCCCGTGCCTGTCACTCGTGTGTGTGTGTGTATATATATATATATATATATATATATAAACATTTATAAAAAGTTTTGTCTAAGTATGAAAATTAAACGGGTTATTTACGAGCAGTTGCGTGGAAAACAGAAATAGAGGTCTAAAATAGTTTCAAATCGAAAAGTGTCCAACACGAAAGTTGTAGATCTCGTCGAGACGAACAAATTTCATGTTAACTATTTTCCCATACAACATTGTTTTGACACTCAAAATGGCGCCCAAACGCTAACTGTAACGGAATACTCGGGATGAATATACAGCACTCGAGAACAAGATTACAGATACTCGAGAAGTAGAAAACAGACTACTCGAGTACTAAAATTTAGTACTTGAGAACAAGAAAATAGTGCTCGAGTGGTAAGAAGCAGCACTTGAGAGGTTTGAACAACATTCGAGAAGTTAAGAAGTAGCACTCGAGAGGTTAAGAAGTTGCACTCGAGAGGTTTGAGAAGTAGCACTCGAGAGGTTTGAACATCTCTCGAGAAGAACATCAGAAAACACTCGAGAACAGAAGGAGTTCTCGAGAAGAACAATAGAATATACTCGAGAACAGAAGGAGTACTCGAGAAGAATTTGCAGAGCAATCCCTTTTTTACAACTATATCCAAAAAATTAAACTATATAAATGAATAGTGAATGATATTTTTGAATAGTACTATAATATTAAAATAATCATATTTATATATTTTTGAATAAGGAAACATGAGTTCAAAACGGAGGCTCAAACGTGCGCCGAATTAAACGAAACTCACATCGTAGGCGAACACTGACGCTACGAACCCAACGGCGAAGACAAAATCAAAATCTGACGAGCCATTCTCGAGATATTAATTTTCAAGTATACGACGAACATAAATTCTACAAAACTTCGGAAAATCGTCGAGACCCGAATATCGCTCGGATCGCGACGAAACTTGACGAGCAAGTCCAAAATTACTTAACTTAATTTCCAAATGCAAAATTTTCTGATTACAACATGAATTCACAAAATTGCCCGACTCGATCGAACGGACACGAAAATGCCTTAACGGCGAAGCGCCGTCAACTCGACGTTAAAAGTAACGCCATGACGTCATAATATGACGATACCAAATCAAATAAAATCATCGAAAAATCGGGGGCGTTATTGATGTGGCCAACCTTGTGGTAGTAGGCACACACTTCTTTGGATTTTGGACCTTGCTCCTGAGGTGGAGCACCCTTGCGCTTGTGGTCAGATGCAGCAGCATTGCTTGTACCATGATGGAGTTTCTTGGCATTACGATCCAGCTCCATAGTTTCAACCTACAAGGCAGCTCCAACAGTCTCAGCGTAGGTGGTGGCGCCATGGGTTATCACATGCTGACGGAAGTCATACCGGAGGCCCTTCATGAAACGATTGATCTTCTTGGACTCATCAGACACGAACTCTGTGGCAAGAAGAGATAGGTGAGAGAACTCTATCTCATATTCATTCATGGTCCTGCCGGACTGCTGAAGGGACAGGAATCTCTCAGCTAACTTTTCGCGCTCTATAGATGAGAGAAACTTCTCCATGAGCGCATTCTTGGCCTGCTCCCAGGTCATAGCGGAAGAGTTGGGGAGACTGCGTCGCTGAAGCCACTTGGTGTATGCATCCTCGGTCAGGTGATAGACCGCAAGAAGAACCTTTTGTGCATCAGGGATGCCGACATACTCGAAGTGCTTCTCCATCTGGGAGAGCCACTATGAAATGACGAAGAAATCGCGTTTGCCATTGAAGTATGGCAGATTCAGCCTCTTGAACGCCAACGTACCTGCCATCGCCACAGGAGGGGCAGCCGGACTTGACACGAGCAGGACCTCCAGGGCGTCAGCAAGCGAGCCAGTTCCTGAACCAGGTGCAGGAGGGGTGGCTCCAAGAGCGGAGGCAGTAGTAGCTCCAGCTGTCCCTGTGCTGCCGGAATCAAGAGCTGTATTAGGAGTTTGTCGATTTTCTTCCATGCGAGTGGGACGCTCGAGACTCTGCCTCAACAACTAGGCAGTGGTGTCTCCAGAAGTTGCACCGGTAGGATGGGTAACATTCTTACGCTGTGATCGCTTAGGGGCCATCTAAGGAGGAACACAAAGGAAATGAGTAAGAGATATAGTCAAGCTAATCATAGAAGATTAAGAAACAAAAAGCTCTAGTATTTTAATACTGTCAAATACGTATATCATATATTAGTTACAGTATTTTCATTGGACAACTCTAGGTAATGCTCATGTTAAAATGATAGTGAATCTCATGCAATATCAGCCAATTTGTAAATTCATGCATGTACAATCATCATCCGTTGTTCTTAACTTAACACTTGTGCAATGAGTTATGTAAATTCATGCATGCCTAAAATGCATTCTTAAGAATATGCATGAATGGTTATACATGCCATATTAAGTGCCCATATCACTTAACGTGTCATACATATTATGATTCTAATGCCAACACACTTGAGAATATTAAACCGTTCATACAATTTAATATTCGTAAGCGGTGTATATCCTAGTGAGAATTCATATGCACAAAAATATTAAGTTTGCCCATAACCCCTTAACATTCGTGTGCATAGTACTCATACTTATGAGTGAGTGTGTGCGTGTTTCAGCTGCGAACAATAAATAGTGATAGGGTGAGTGAAGTAATGATGCATGTACACATATTTACATAATAAAGTTCAAAATATTTAATAATTTCAAAATACTTCATTTTTTAGGAGCAAACATTCCTCTAATACCAACTGTCACGACCCGTCTCGATAAAGCTCAGAGTGCGCTTCAGGCGGGCCGTGATGCCACAAATATGGGCAGAAAGAACTAATGCCTACTAAGGCGAATACAACGATACTGAAAATAGTTTTTTCTTTTGAAATAATTATTTTGTATGAAAAATTTATTGTTTATAAATACGCGGAAATGCTTAAAGTTTAAAACAGTGAAAATTAATGCACATGTATTTATTTGTAAAATTTAATGCTACAAACAGTGCTGAAACAGAGGTAAATGCAATAACAACAGTAATGAAAATATCATAACTAAAATAATCTAGTACATCAACAACGACCTAGGAGTTGTCCACGATATAAAAGAAAATGGCTTATAGTAACTAATACATGACAAATCACATTGACAGAAAAAAAAGCAAATACATAGAACCTGATATAAGCAACTATAAAAGAAAAACCTCCAAGCAAAGCTGTAGCTGAACAAGAAATAGCTCAGGGGGCAGGCATCGCAGTCACAAGACCTAAGATAAATCTAAAAAACAAGAAAAAGGCCTCAGAACATACGAATTAAATCATGAGCAAGTTAATTAATTAAATTGTGAGCAGAAACAAACATGCATAATCGAGTACTGATACATCTTGTTCAAAACTAGCAAACATACCAAAACAAAAACTATGTCAGACAGACATTTCTGAAATGATAGCCTACTCCGGAGTATAATCTAAAATTATTTATGTAATATGTTGTAAGTCGTGATCGATGAAGGATGTAGATGCTATAGCGGGCGCACAAGATTCACGATCAGATCTGCGTGCGAGTCTTATCGGAAAATTAATCCTGCTTGTCGTGACCATGACGACAGACAGATGCCCAGTAAAACGCTACAGTTCAAGGATTTGTTTATATCTACGAATTTACTTTCGAGTTTCATACCTAGGTGATTATTTGTCATATTAATTTATGACAATATTACGAGGATTCAGAGATTTATCAAAAATAACGTTAATAAATATCATAGGGGGCAGATAACAAGGTAAATTCCAAAGTTTGCAAGTGAGCGAGAGAGAGTTCTCCACTTGCCTTAAGGTGACGTCGAAAACACTCGATATCTAAGTGGCGCAAGCGAGGTTAAAAACTATAGCTAAACCTGTTCAAGGTCAACAATATATATCAAATCTGAAATAACAAGATTTCTACGCTTGCACATGCGTTTGATAATCGCACTTGCACAACATGAGAGGAATTTAGAAATTTACCTCACTCGAGAGTGAGGGGAGAAGATGCTACCGCGAGGGATTGAGGATCTTGGTGGCGTTTGGATGCGAAAAGCCCTAATTCGGAGAGAGCTTGGAGCGATTCCACCACCCAGATCCGAGGAGATGCACCGGAAAACACAAACAAATTCGGGATTAGCGGGTTATACGATGGACATAAGCTGGATCGTCGGAAACCCTAGATCGAAGAGCGAAAATTATTGTGACAAAATTAGGGCAAACTGAAAACAAGAAATTGGCGGAGTTCCTTACCCAAGGAGACCCGATCTGGGCTCAACAATCCACGAAGAGGGGTTTCGAGGGAAACCCTAAGAGTCCCTCACGAAATCCACCGGCCGAAACGAGCAGGAAATAGGGTTGCCGGAAAAGAACACTGTCTTTGCCCTCACTGGCCAGAGGAGGAGAAGAGGAAGGGAGAAAGTTACCGCCCCCTTGGATGTAGCCAGCCAAGAGAGGAGAGACTGCTGCGGGATTTGTCGGCCAAAGGGAGAGCTGGAGACGATAGGGAAGCAAGGGGAAGAGGCGTAGGCCCTGGAGGGGGGGGGGGGGGGGGTTCGCCGACCACTGGAGGTGGAGGAGGGAACTGTCGGGCGTTCAGGAGGCGGGGCTGTCGGGGGCGAAAGAGGTGGGAGCAGGAAGGATTTCTGCAAGATCTGGACCGTGAGAGTGAGGAGATCGGGGGAGGGCTCGGGTTATAAGGATGGTAAGTTTTTTTTATTATATCTTCTTACTATTATTATTTATTATTATTATATATATTAATAAAAAAAGAAAACTGGGTTGTTACACTCATAACATCTTTCTTCTCTTCCAACTAAAAAAATGTAAACGTCTTCATCTTTTCGGTCTCTTTTCTCCATTATTTGGACACTGTTTTGGACGTATAAGTAGTCAAAATTCATTGGCTCGATGAGAGGAATCCAAATTCATCAACTATTTTACAAAAAATCTTGGGTGGGTACTCGGGCCCCTGCCGACCCACTTAGATCTGCCCATGTAGTCAAGTACCCTCCTTAGTTATTAATAAGGGAGCAAAAAAAAAAACAGAGAAACGAGAACCAAACCGATCAATTCAGGTCAATTCTAGGGGTCCTTGGTTTGGTTCTAGTTCCAAAACATTGGAACCAATCTTTTGATTCGATTCTCAATTCTTAGGATCAGGTACCTGAGAACCGACCAATGAACCGCATTGTTAGCAATTGAATAGTAATTTATGTATCATTTGATATGTATCTATCATTAATCATTAATAATTAGTAGATAATAATAAAATTTGGAAATGTTGAAATCTTGAATAATAATACTATGTTAAAGATTGCTTCAAATTAAAAATAAAAAATACTAATTTTATCATCAAGTGAGTATTATATTTCTAGAAGATTAATATGATAAAAAATTCAAATTTACAGAGTCAGGATTTAACTATAATATTTCTATTATCATCTACTTGCAACGCGCTATATGACTCCAAGTAATATGAGTAATGAATAACAAGAAGCAAGACAACAACATTTAAGGTTAATATAATCATCTGTAGATATTTGCAGTTCTTTGATAATTATAGCTCTCATTTTAATATTTGCAGTCACATGCTATTTGTAGTCCAAAATAAAAAATTAAAAGATCTAATTTTTTTGTCATTCCTTGTGTGTTGTTAATTTCTTGACATAAAAGTTCAAAATTCGTTGAAATGAAATGTAAAACAAAATTAACGCATTGTTACGATAGTTTTATTATTATCACAAAATAAGTAGCAATAACAAATTACTTATCACTCAATCTTACAACTCGTTGATCCAAAATGAACACAAACATACACCAAATAATCAACAAAATTTAAAGTTTGTAATGTATATTTGAATTGATTCAAATATTTATTATAATAGAATTAAATATCTAAATCAATAAAGAACTTATAAACTTTTTATATGATGCAGTTGTTTTGTGATGTCTCATAAAATCCAATGACTATTGTAAGAATGAAATGCTAATAAAATAATAGTCTACAAAAAAGTTATGATTAAAACTAGAAAATCTGTAGATACATTGTAAAAACATATTTCATAAACAATGCAAACTAACAACTCTCGATATTTGTTGGTTTTATATGTGCAATGAATGAATTTTGAGAATATATCTACTTAGAGGTGCAAAATAAATCTAAATCCGGTTGCCCGACTCGGGTCTGGATCCAGTTAAGTGTAGGCCCGAGCCAGACCCAAACCGGTCCTAAGGGGGCTCATAAGCCCCCCATTTTTGATTGAAGACTGACCTGGTGCCTTGCCCGGGCTGGGCCTAGGCCCAAACACTAGGCCAGTTAATATACTGAGGCGTTGTCCCAACATTTTAAATGCTGGGGCATCGTCCCAACATAAAATTGCTCGGGTGCCACTCCGGCATAAAATTGCTGGGGCAAAGCCCCATCTTTAAAGTGTTGTGGCATGACCCCATCATTTAGGCTTCATTTCTTTTAGCGGTGGCGGGAGGAGCAAGCGGGTTCAAACAAAGTTTTCAAACTGGAGGGGGGGAGGTAGGGGTCGAAACAGAGGGGGGGGGGGGGGGGTTTCCTCCTTGCTGCGGGTGTAAACGGAGCAAACGGAACCGAAGTTTCGTTAGGTTACCCTTCGTCCGGTGGCATTTGCTCCAAACTCCCCCCGAAAATGCTAAACCAAATGAAGCCTTAATTTGCTGGGGCCACATGGCTCCAACAATTAAAAGCTGGGGCCATGCTGGCCCAATTTTTATTGGCAGCAGGAGCTGCCGGCAGCTCCTGCAACAAAGTCTGGTAGGCTCCCTCATGCCCTCTCTCAAAGAGGGTCTCATGCCCGACCTGAGACCAATTTGTCCGAGGCCAGCATGGGTTTGACAGACAAAAAAGCCCGGGCCTAGTTGGCCCGGTCATAGCTTGGGCCCGCTAGGCCTTATTTTTTGCACCCCAAAATTATTGAGAATTCTCTATACTAATTATAATTAATATTTATTGTTATTATTATATTTAAAATATTCGTTTCACGCTCTCACGCTCTCACTCTCGACTCCCGCCGCTTTCACCTGCTTATTCCCCCTCCGAACCTCTCCCCCTCCCTCCGCCGGATACCCCGATTCAAGCCTTTACCAGTGTTTTTCACGAACTTCGCCGATCTACGCCTCTAACATAAACTCAACGCCGACCCTCGTTCGTCTCCGTTTCTTAAGGTAAATAACTCTTCGCATGCTCATCTTCCAGGATGCCTAGGTCTCCGTGTAACCTGACGTGCTACACTAGGATCTCCATTACGACTGCGAGCTGTAGCTTCGCCGTTGGGCTTGAATCTGGTTCTTGCTCCCGTTCGAACTATTGTAGAAATGGTTGATTTAGTTACAAGTTCTACCTCCCTCATTTGTAACAGTTTGCCTCCGTGTTCCCTCTTCACATATTCTTCAACAAGGGAAAAGAAGATGGATGTAGATGGTCGAGCAGACGGGCGCAAACTGAATCAACTGAGGCCTCTTACTTGTTCTCGAAATCTACTCAACAGAGCTCATGGTTCAGCTCGTTGGTCTCAAGGTTAACCCTAAAATCTCTTATTTATTTCCCTTGTTTTGTTGCGTTATAAGCATCAAGATACAAAAATGTGTTCCTTTTGCCATTTATGGTTGCTTTGTTTGGAGTGTTTTCATTTGAAGGTTTTTGTTTTGGTCCAAAATGAAAAATTCATAAATTTTTGTTTTGGGGCAAAAAAAAAAAACTTATGTTCGTTTGGGAATGATTCTCAGGCCCATTTTAGGCCAAAACGAAAAATTATGTTCGTTTGCAGGTTTTGTGGATACAATCCATAGTAGTTCATAAAGTTCAGCACAATCCCAACAAGTACAGCAGTGGAGGTCGCCACAAACAGTGGCGGCGGCATAGCTCCAGCGACGACGAGGTGCTATCACGACTTAGATACATACAACTCCCAAGGTTTGAACGATGATCGCCTCCTTCTTTTTTGCAAAGTAGGACAGAAGCGTGAGATTCCCAGGCCATCCAGTAAGCATTCCCTGTTTCATATCTTAGAACACTTTGTTTTTGCAATAGAGGAGAAAGGGGAAGGAAAGGGGATAGATAAAGCTCACGAGCCATGGAGCAACGAAAGGGGAAGGTAAAGGGGATAGATGCGCCGGCGAACTGGGCGGTCATGGCGCGATTCAATTGTCTGTGTGGAAGGGGTCGGAGAGCGATCTGATTCCCAGAAGGAGTTGAAGAAAATGCGGAAGAGTGGGGAGCTCGCCTATTCTCCAAACCACGAAAATAGACCTCGCTAGGTCTGTTCTGGCGGAGGGTGCTTTTAGAAGGAATTGAAAACAATCTGTTTTCAGCCCAAAACCAAAACCGCCGAAAATACGCCTTAAGGAACACAACAAGTTAGTTTTCATTCCTCAAAACCAAACACAGACACCATAAAACACAGCAAACGAACGCAACCTAAACATTTTTCATATTTTAATAATCCTTAGAAATGTAGTTTCACAGTAGGAAATTCATGTATTATACATATTCATTTAATATTGATTTTGTGACACAGCAAAAATTCCAATAACCGAGAACAAGCAACCGCACTTTATCACACCCTTAATCTCCCTAGAGAATTTCGCAAATAGAACTTGCACAAACCTTGGATTGGAATTTGAATGCCCAGTATGTTCTCGTTAGAATAAAAGGGTAGTTATATAAGTATACTGAGCTAGAAATCTAATATGAAAAATAAATAAGTAATCACTAAATGAAAATTTTTAAGTTGCTAGAGATAAAAAAGGGATACCATAATTCTCATGATCTGTTGGGGGAGTCTCCTTTGGTAGCAGGTAGAAATCACATGTGCTTGAGGGGTACTTGTTCCAAGGGTTCTTGCGCATGTTGTTGGTGCATACATGATCATTAGTTTGTGTTATAATGCCTACACCATTCCATACTAGTCCACCTACAACCAATTGATTTTTGGTTGGATATCTAAGTTCTAACATGATATTAGAGCATGTTAGGCCTGCGATATCCTGAATCTAATGATGGTTTGATTAGGCAGATAGTTTCGTTGATAAAATGAGACCTGAACAAGTGTGATCCCTAGCAAGATTCTAGGATGGTGAGACATCTAGGAGAGTATCAGTGCATGAGTAAACTAAATACCACATCAAAATTGAATGAAATTTTACTGGGCTACTTCATATGTAATTGTTTAGACCCAAGCACGTGAGACACCTTTTAGGAATATTTGATGAAGTTTAGTATGAGCTCAATTAGGTAAGCTCAGGTAGTGGGGCAAAGGATTGGTGACCGACTAAGAAGTACTTTGGACCACCCAAATATGAAGAGGCACATTCAATATACCATGAATTCCAAATTGTGCGACATTTTATTTGGCCCTAGATCAAGACTTCTTGCATCCTTATTAGTTCATTTCCCAGCATCTCTCAATTCGACCTTCGTCTATCATAGAAGTAAATTGAGTGAGTGATTATAAGAGTTATGGAAATGACCACCACTTGTAGTAGATAATGATTATTTATAGTTTTTTGTTTGGAGGTTTTTGATCCCTTGTTTATCACTATTTTTGAGAAAATTCTAATTCATCTTCGGATTAATGAAGTGTGGAACGAGTTTTATGATGGATAGCAATGAAATTCAAGTTTTTCCGTTCCATCAAGGTCAAATATGGATGTATGTATGCTCATTTTTCTTCCACTTAAAGTTGTTTAAAGTCTCTGCACTGACATCTTGGAGTTTTATTTCAACTATATGCTATATACTGAACATTCGCTCTTTAAATATTTTTGGCGGACTTCTAGCAATTTCCTTTTGATTGTTTTCCTTTTTTATCATTACATTTTTGAACCCTATATTCCCTATATATTTTTTCAACTTCACAATACCAAAGTTTCATTTCTGTACATAACTTATTTTCTCATTTCTGAGATCCTGTTGATCCTTCCAAATATTACCAGTCATCTGATACCAATTTCTTTCTTGCAAGTCCTTTTACTATTCTTTTGCATTTGAATACTTACCATTTTCCTGCATCTTCACCCCTTTCTATCTTTTCCCTTTTTTAACAGGGGGCACAATTGTATTGGCTGCTGTTTATGGACCAAAATCTGGAACTAAAAAGGGTGAGAACCCAGAAAAAGCCTCCATTGAAGTTATTTGGAAGCCCAAAATTGGGCAAATAGGTAATATCCATGCCTTTTTATGTTCATGTTTTAAGTTTCTGTTACGGGTAAACCCATAGAACATTGATTGCTTCGCTGGAGGGTGGCCGGAGGTGGAGATGCCGGAGAAGGAAGATATTATAGAGTTGGAACGTCGACTGCCTAGGCGGAGTGTGCTAGGAGAGAGCTACCACATTCTCATGCAAGGACAAAGAAAGTGACTTAGTGATGTAGGGTAGACTGTGTAGTGGTGTCCTAAGACGCCCGCTAGTGCCGTGAGGGGTGGACTCACCCTAAGCAACGTCTATATGCCGACACAATATTGATCAGGCGAGCTAATCATGATAAGCAACAAAACATTAAATTAAACATGACATTTATTCATTAGGCGGCAGAGCAATTTCTTTAGGCGTTAGGCAAAAGCACTCCTCCGCACGGAGGCCTAAAATTACCGCGCGGCGAATTAAGCGACCTGCACGATAAGAGGTTTTCACAGACAAATAATAACAAACGGTAATTCCGATACGGCACAAACACCACAAGGTATACAATATTTCAAACCCAAATAACAAGTACAACACCCAATGAACTAAAAGCAAAATTCTGAATGAAAATTAGGGCTGCAGGAAATCTGTAAAAATCTGAAATCTCGGAGGCTAGGAGGGGCTTCCGGGAGATGGCGGGACTAGATCGGGCAAGGGGGAGGGTGGATCCACGTGGGGAAATGATGGTGGCTGCGGGTTGAAGGGAAGATGGCTGGTTTATGGGCTGCCGGGCTGGATCCAGCCGGATCTGCCCAGATCTGGGCGGTAGGTGCTGGATGGCTGAAAGGGGCTGCGGCTGGGCTGAAACAGGGAGGGTTTTGTGGGCTGGAGGAGGGGGGATTATAGGGGTGCGGCGGATGGTGGTTGTGGGGAAGAGAGGGGCCGGCGGCATGGGTGGTTTGCAAGGGGAAAAGGGGCGGTGGGTGGCTGGCGTAGAAGGGGAGGGTGCTGGGCGGCCGGCGGCTGGAAACAGCAGGGGACAGCGGCAGTTTTGGGAAGGGAAAAGGGCGTGGGCTGCTAGGTAGGAAAAAGAACAAAGGAGATAGTAGGAACCTTACCCAAGGAGTCGGCACCAAGGGGCTCCACGGCGTCGGTACCGCGGAATGATCACCGGAAGCAAGGAAGAAGACCTTCTCCAAACTTCAGCAATCCCCTTTCCTGCAGCCCTACGATTCCTATTTATAAGAAAGAAACATTAGGGCAACCGGAATCAACGGCTATGATTGGCCGGCGGTTCCGTCCCCAAAACTATATAAAATAATATCCGAAATACATAATGCTATATATGAAAATGACTCTAAACGACGAGCCGGACGCATCCGTTGCAACGGATCGCCGGTTCGATCAAGTCCGTCGGCGCGAATACACGAAGGTGGGGCCCGCCTTGCGCCGAGTTGCGCCCGATGGTCCCCCATCACTTAGTATTTGCTTATTTCATTTACACATCTCATGCCTTTAAATAGATTTACATGACACTAATGTCTCCTAACAACTCTTAACAACTAACTGTTAAGAATCAAGCTAACTTTGGTTCACCAGGTGGTGATCATATCAATACAAGTGGTTGATTATATTTAACGGAGGTTCGACTGGATGAAAAAAAAGAAGGAAAAAACCCTAAGTTTCGTTCTCGGATCTCTCTCCCTTCCTCGACATGGTATCAGAGAGGTTGAATTCTCCGTCGATGTCGGCCTGAAGGTTCGACTTACGCTCTCGTCGCCGTTCCCTGCCCTGATCGGGGGGTTTGCTGTCCCGTCGATGATTCTTGCGCGGCTTCGTGCGTCTCCTCTTTGTCGATCTCCTGCACTGCTTTCCTTTTTTTCTTCTCCGATTTGTTCCGGCTGCTGCTGGTTCGTGCGGCGTTCGTTGTCGATCCTGTTGTTTGAGTTCTCGGTTGCCGTCCGGTGTCCTGCTGTTGGAGAGGCTGAAGCCGGCTCCGTTTTCTACTGTTTCAAAAATAAATCTTAGATCCTATCGTTGGAGAGGCTGTAGCCGACTCCGTTCTGTTTCTTCTTGGTATTTGTACTTATGGAGGACAAATGGAAAGGTGTCAATGCTCCTGAAGGGGTGGGAGATCAACCTAAACACTATAGTGGAGGAAATTATCACATGGACTTCAACCAGGGAGTGACTCACATCAAATTGAATGAGAAAAATTATCTCCCGTGGGCTCAATCTATGCGGATATTCATTGAGAGCCGTCAGAGACTTGGATTTATCATTGGATCCAAGCTTGTAAATCACTTTTTCAATAGTCTATGGATCCAAGACTTGGATTTATCACCCAAGAAAGGCTGATTCATTTTATGAGGAATGGGAAAGTGAGAATCTCACCGTTATCAATTGGCTCGTCAATTCTATGGAACCCAAGATTGTAAATCACTTTTTCTTCAGTCAAACTGCGAAAGAAATTTGGGAGCTGATAGAACAAAATTACTCAAAAAAGGACTTGGCTAGAATATATCAACTCCAGACTAAGCAGATCCACATGACAGAGACGAGTGATTTCGAGGAAGATTTTTACAAACTGACCCATAAGTGTGCAGAAATTGATCAATATTCTACTATCCAAACAATAGAATACTATACGACTGAACTTATGCAACAGAGGGTATTTGAAATGCTTTCTGGGTTTCCTCCTGAGCTTGAATTTCAGAGAGTTCAGATGTTGGGAAGAGATTCTGTGCCTGATCTAGAGACAATGACCCACTATATTCAAGGGGAGACAAGCCGTATAAACTCACTTCGTTCAGATGCTCATGTTCGTCATGAGAAATCTGCACTTGCTGCTGAGCAGAAGAAATGACATCCGAGAAATATGAGACGAGAAGACAAAAGTAAAATGAAGTGCCCTCACTGTTAGAAGAAAAGTCATGGGAAAGAGAAATGTTAGGATCTTCATCCTCACTTGATTACACCAGGTTGGGTTCATGGTTCTGATGGGAAATATGTGCGATTCCAAACCGCTGTGTATGACAATCTTGAGAATACTGAGTATCTTCAGGCAGAAAACAAGAGTTTGACTAGTGAACTCAAGCTTTGAAAGCCAATGCTACTGGACAATCTCTTACTGGTGATTTGGCAGGGACGGCTGCTCATGTTCATTCTACTTCTGTGTCCTCGAGAGGACCATCTACACCTCGGATCATTGACTTGGGGGCATCCGACCACATGATCGGGTCTTCCAGGAGAGTTTCTTTTATTTCTTCTGCATCTGGCAGTGTGAGGCTTGCTGATGGATCCTCGGCTTTTGTGACTGGTAAAGGGGTTGTTCATCTTTCTCCCTCCATTTCTCTCAAATCTGTGGTTATTATTCCCTCATTTCCCACAAATCTATTATCTGTGAGCAATTTAACTAAACAACTTAACTGTTCTATCGCTTTTTCTCCTCTTATTGTGTTTTTCAGGATCTGGCGAGTGGGTAGATGATTGGTGGTGGACATGAGTCTGGTGGTGGACATGAGTCTGGTGGTGTGTATGTCATGGACAACTGTCATGCTCTTGGTGTTCAAAAATCTACCAATCCTGATTAGTTAATATTGTGGCACAAGAGATTTGGACATGCTTGTTTGAAGACCTTAAAAGCTACCTTCCCGCATTTTCTTAATATTGAAAAAACTACTTTTGATTGTCAGTCTTGTGAATTTGCTAAGCACTATAGATCCAATTATGCTCTTTGTTATAGTCGAAGTGTGAAATGTTTTGATTTGATACATTCTGATTTCTGGAATTCTCCTATTTGCTATGTGAATGACTTTCAGTATTTTGTCTCTTTTATTGATGATCACTCACGTTTTACTTGGACGTACCTCATGAAAAGGAAGAATGGGGTTTCAGAAATATTTCAATTATTTTATCATCATGTGCAGATTTAATTTGGAACTAAAATTAAAATTCTTAAGAGTGATAACGGAGGCGAATACACATGCACTGACCTTCAGAGGTTCCTGGGAGACCATGACATTATTTTTCAAACTTCCTGTGTGGGGACTCCTCAAAAGAATGTGGTAGCCGAAAAAAAGAATCGCGATATCTTGGAGACCACTCGTTGCCTGTTGCAAGAGATCCACGTTCCTAAGGGACTATGGAATGAAGGTGTTCTCACCTCCGTATATCTTATTAATCGGATGACCATTGGTACTTTGGAGGGAAAGTACCCCCTAAAGCTTTTTTGCCCAAATGTGCCTCTATTCAGTCTTCCTCCCAAAATTTTCTGATGTGTTGCTTTTGTTTATATTGCGGGGCCTTATAAGGATAAGTTAAGCCCACAAGCAATAAAATGTGTCTGTGGGATATGTTGTCAACCAAAAGGGATATACGTGTTATTCTCTTACTCTCTGGAGAAGGTTTGTATCAAAAGATGTTTACCTTTTTTGAAAATACTCCTTATTACTCTGATGAGGGCAAAATCGTCAAATTTCAGGAGGAGAGCAAAGATGAGAATGATACGTTCCCACCTCTCCCGTCCCGGTTGATGTGCTTACTCCGGGATGTGTGGATATTCCTATTAAAAAGGAAGCTTCAATCATTGATCTTCGTGTGTACAAAAGGAGGAAGGATCTTCAAGTTTACCAAAGAAGGCAACATAAAAATCTTGGTCAAGAATGTCTCACTCATGTTCCTACCACCCACCACCACTCCTCCAGATCCAAGCAACAACACCACTCAGGAGACCACTTCTGCGCTTCAAGTTCACAGTGGTCGTACTAGATATCCCATTAATAAGTATGTTGGGTATAACTCTATCTCTCACTCTTTACAAGTATGTATTGCTTCTGTTTCCTCTATTTCTATCTCTAACTGTTTTCAGAAACTATCTCGAGTCCCCACTGGACAAAGGCTATGAAGGAGATGATGGATGCTCTCCAACGCCAAAAAATTTGGGAAATTGTTCATATCCCACATGGGCATCACCCCGTCGGATGCAAATAGATATATACTACTAAATTTCTCCAAGATGGAACTCTTGATCGATATAAGACGAGATTGGTTGTTAAAAGATTCACTCAGGTTGATGGAGTCGACTTCCATGAGACATTTGCACCTGTTGCTAAACTGAATTCTGTCAGAATCCTATTGGCTATTGCTGCTTATAAGTCTTGGACTTTGCACTAGCTTGATGTATAAAAATGCCTTCTTATATGGTGAATTGGAGGAAGAAATCTATATGACGTCTCCTCCTGGTATATGGATGTTCCTAGAGGACACGAGTGTCTCCTTAAGAAAGGCTTGTATGGCCTCAAACAGTCACCCCGTACCTGATTTGCCAAGTTAAGCGACAAACTTGTTCATCTAAGTTTCAGTTGTTGCACTTCAGATCACTCAATCTCTGTCTACATAAATTAGGAATGTACCACAATTCTCATAGTCTATGTGGATGATATCATTATCACCGGAACTGATGAACATCACATTACTTTGGTAAAAAGGAATTGATTTCTACCTTTGAAATCAAGGATTTGGGTCTCCTTTGGTGCTTCCTCGTAATTGAGATCGCTCGATCTGCTGGGAAGATTATGATCTCTCAGTGTAAATATGTCTTGGACCTCCTCAGTGACGTTGGATAATTGAGAGTCAAATCCGTGGATAGACCTGTGGACTCTAATTATAACATTCATAAGGAGAATTCTCCTGATCTTGAGAGGAAGTTAGAATTTCACCGTATTGTGGGAAAGTTGATTTATCTGACTATTATCAAACCTGATCTCCTTTGCTGTTAGCTTAGTCAGTCAATTCATGCACTGTTCTAAAGTTCATCACTATCAAGCCGTTCTGCGGATTCTCAAATACTTAAAAAAGGACCCAAAAAAAAGACATTATCTATCAAGATTGTGACCGCCTTAAGGTCCATAGTACTGTGATGCTGATTGGACGGGCTCTTCCTTGGACAGAAGATCCACAAGTGGATATTCTATCTTTGTTGGTGACAATCTTATTTTCTGGAGAAGTAAAAAACAAATGTTGTTGCCCGTTCTTCCATTGAAGCAGAGTATCGTGCCATTACTGTTACTACCTGTGAACTCATCTGGGTTAAATCTATCTTGGGGAAAATGAACTTTCCTGTTTCTGAGACTATGCACCTTTACTATGATAATCAAGTTGCAATCCATATAGCTAACAACACTGTCTTTCATGAGAGAACAAAACACATTGAAGTCGATTGTCACTTCATGCGGGACAAAATTCAAGATCAGATTGTTACTATGGTGTTTGTACCATCCAAATATCAACTTGCTGACATTCTCACCAAAACTGTTTCTGGGAAATCTCTTTATTCTTTCTCGCTCAAGCTCGAGATGCTGAATGCTTACGATGTTAGCTTGGGGTGTGTGTGTGTGTATTAAGAGTCAAGCTAACATTGGTTCACCAGGTGGTGATCATATCAATACAAGTGACTGATTATATTTAACGGAGGTTCGGCCGGATGAAAAAAAAGGAAAAAACCCTAAGGTTCGTTCTCGACTCTCCCTCCCTTCCTCGACACTAACAACCTCTTAATGACACATCATTTAATATAAAATACAATCATAAAAGTGATTTGATAATTAAGCCTGAGGCCCAACATCACTCATTTTCAAAATAAGTTTGTCCTCAAGCACCGCGGGAGATCGGTTTCGTCGACCATCTTTACTCAATTATTTTGTCGTCGGAGTCCACTTCCAAATAAAAAAGTCTTTTCTAGTGATGAACACGAGTACACTGCTTATCACAATTATAACTCATTTGCGCAACGTTCAGCTAGTGTCTCGTACGACACGCGTCAATGTTGGATACCCTTATATTGGTCTGTTGGGTTGTCTGTGGGCCTATGGTTCCCCGATCCATTGCAGTCGATGCCCCCAATTCGTGACCAAACTCATCGTAGTAACTAAATCTCTGGGGGTCTTCAAACTCAACGCCCAGTCGCAGGCATTTCCGAAGTCCTGCCCTGAAGATTACAACTTGATGTTCTGGTTATATCATAATGTGAGTTAGAATAACCTGAAAATATTCCATGTATGAATCCACAAAACCTATTTGTCTTAATTAAGTGAGTGCGCCAAGAGGATTGCTGCGATTGGGATGGCCGATTCACATGTTGCAGAACCTTTTAAAGGCTTCCTAAGTCAGCTCTATTTGTTCGACGTGTAAACAAGCCAACCATAGTCGAGTTGAAGCAGGAAGGTGGAAGGACTCTTGATTAATCCATTCCGCTATCGGTGTTTGTTGGTGATGTAAATTAAATTTCGTTTTGTTTGTTGTTTTTTTGGAAAAAAAATAATTCGAGTTAAATTTTAGCCCGCGCTACGATCGCGAAAGAGTGGACTCCTCAGTAGTAAATTCAGAGCCTTGTTTGTTGTTTTTTTGGAAAAAAAATAATTCGAGTTAAATTTTAGCCCGCGCTACGATCGCGAAAGAGTGGACTCCTCAGTAGTAAATTCAGAGCCTAATCAATTTATACAAACATTTAGCTAGAGGTTAAGTGGGTAGTACACCGCAAGAATTTCGAACATCCTGCAAGTCAAATAATGAACTTGAGAATTTACGATAGTGGTAGAGGATCATGCAGGTAAGTGAATGTGATCACTTACGAATAAATTGCATAAAATTATACTAACAGGGAAGGAGCCAAAATTACTACTGAGGGAGAGGTAAAATTTTCTTTTGGGCTTAACAAAGAATAGGAGTTTGTCTGGATCGCGCGGACTGGGAGAGGGAAACGATGAGGCTGGTTGCTTGATTGGTGTTTTAGGGTAGGGATTGGGGGTTTGGAAGGCTCGGAGTAGCTGCTGAGAGTTCGTGTAGGAGAATATGGCTTCGGGTGTGGAGGAGGATTAACAATGAGATTTCGAGTGAGGGACCTAGCAAACTGGATCAGAGAGGAGAAGGATGTCGTCATGAACAACAAATCACACGTCACCGTTGATGGAGGTGGTCCGAGATCGGGTCGACCTCGCTGGAGGTCGACCGACCCTCAGATGGAGATGACAGAGGCACACGAGGTGATGGTAGTAGGTGGAGTAAAACGTCGGGCCGGAAGCTCCCTGGAATACCGAGATAGAAATATGTGTGTTTTGCTTCTCAATTGTCTTTAGACTTCCTTTTTTACAGGAGGGGGAAGCTGATTTTAATAGGTTGATTATGTAGAATGGTGGTAGTCAGAATAAAGGTATGGTAACAGTCAGATATAAAGATGCACTTGTGGCTTTTAGGCTCCTCCAAAAATAATTAATTTAAGAATTAGAGTTTTATTCCAAAATTATTTTAGTAATTATATTTTGTTCTAATATCATGCAATCCATCATAAATGTTATTTACCTGCATACTACCATATTCAGCATTGACAAACTCATTTATTTAAGGTCTCATTCTCTGGTCTTGCCAATAGGCCGATAGTAAAATTAACGTACAACGATAAATAATAAACATATGATGACATGCAATACGACGATGACAATCATGCAATATGGCGACTAACAAGATGACATGTAACACGAACAATCACAAGCCAATGAAATAAAACATAAGAAAGAAATATGAAGGAACAATCACAAGCCAATGAAATAAAACATAAGAAAGAAATATGAAGGAACAATCACAAGCCAATGAAATAAAACATAAGAAAGAAAAATGAAGGAAATAAACAGATACGACATCAAATGCATAAATTCCTCCGAGGTCGAAAGGAATCGACCCCGTCGAGGAATGACAAAGATGGTTAATAGAAAAAGATCGGGTTGAATGTGTCAAAGCTCTGATGCACTAATCCATGAGCCGTCAGAGATACTCTTGTCTTTCCAAGATACCGTTGATATGTTCCAGCACACGTCTGAAATTCACGAACATTCAATACCTGCTCAATCTGCTTATGGGTAGGTGTAGATGAGGGCAAAGTCGTTTGTGGAGTGTTGATGGATAAGAAAGAGGGTGGAATGGGGGAAGTATTTCGAGGCTCGCTAAAGAAAGACATAAGATCGACAACGTTAAAAACAGGAGAGCTACCAAAGTCATTTGGTAAATCTAAGGGTTCGTTTGTTTCAACGACATTGATATTGAAGTATTGGCTTTTAATCCAATATCAATACACATGGGAAATGACATTGAGTTTAAATCCAATTCTTTTGTTCGGCCGCATGATGACTTTCTGTGATAGGAATTGACATTACTCACTTTTTATTGTTCGTTTGCAGAAAGATTTTCAATCATAGAAATTGACATTGGTCAATGCTCTCAATAAAAAATAACAAACGCGGAATTTTCGCCCGACATAAATTTTATCACTCGGACATGATTTTTTCATCATGAAACGATGTTTTTGTCCGAGATTTAATTTTTCGGTCCGAACGCGAAATTTTTCGTCCGAATGCGATTTTTTCGCCGAATCGCATTTTTTTCGCACAGACGCGATTTTTCCGCCCGAACTCAAATTTTTCGCTCCGACACTACTTTTTCGCCCGGATGCGACTTTTAATCCCGGACGCGATTTTTTCGCACTGACGCGATTTTTTTGTCTGGACGCGATTTTTTTTGCTTGGACGCGATTTTTTCGCCCGACGTGATTTTTTCGCCCGACGTGATTTTTTCGCCCCGATGCAGTTTTCGAATGGGGTTTTCTTGTTCCCCTTTTTCAATGAAAGATTCATATCAAACAATTTCAATGTACCCGGCGTGATTTTTCGCCCGGACGCGACTTTTTCGCCCGGACGCGATTTTTTTCGTCCGGATTCGATATTTTCGCTTCGGGGGTAAAAAATTCAGGTCCAGGCGAAAAATTCGTGTCGGGACAAAAAATTCGCGGCCGAGCGTAAAAGTTGCGTCTGGGCGAAAAAGTCGCGTCCGGGCGAAAAAACCACGTCCGGGCAAAAAATCGCGTCCGGCGAAAAAAGTCGCGTCCGGTCGGAAAAATCGCGTCCGGCCGGAAAATGGCGTCCGGGTGGAAAAATCCCGTCCGGGCGGAAAAATCGCGCCCAAGCGGAAAAATCGCGCCCGGGCGGAAAAATCACGCCCGGGCAGAAAAATCGCCCCCGACCGGAAAAATCGCGCCCGGGCGGAAAAATCGCGCCCGAGTGAAAAAAACATCTATGCGGAAAAAACGTGTCCGGGTGAAAATAACGCGCCCGGGCCCAAAAATTGCACCCGGGCGAAAAAATCGCTTTCGGACGAAATAACGCCCACGGGCGAAAAAAATCGCGTCTGTGCAAAAAAATCGCACTCTGGCGAAAAAATCGCGTCCGAGCGAAAAAATAACGTCCGAGCAAAGAAAACGCAAACGAGCAAAAAAATCGCGCCTGGTCGAAAAAATTGCGCCCGGGCAAAAAAATCGCGTCTGGGCGAAAAAAGCGCGTCCGTGCGAAAAAAGCGCGTCCGGGCGAAAAATAGCGTCCTGGCTAGAAAATCGCGACCGTGCAAAAAAATTGCGTTCGGGCTAAATAATCGTGTTTGGTCCAAAAAAATCGCTTTCATGCAGAAAAAATTACTCTTATTTTTAAAAGTCGATGTTGACAATCTCAATATCCGCACATGGAGATAGACATTGAACCAATGAGTTTTTAGTTTTGCGTGAATATCTACGGCTTTCCATAAAAAAGCCAATTCCACTCTACAATTGTTGATACGAAGAGCGAAAATGGCTTTCATTTTCTTAAAGCCAATACTTTAATATCAATGTCGTTGAAACGAACGGACCCTAAGAGATATGGATTCAAACCACGTTATTTCTTAACATGGAAATAACCAAACCACTGTTTTTGCGTTGTTCCTACATTACTAGTTCCCAAGAAAGATAGGACGTGACATATGTGTGCAGACAGAGGAGCAATAAATAAAATTATTATTAAATATCGTTTCTCAATTACCTGATTAGACGATATGCTAGATATGCTTAGTGGATCCCAAATTTTTTCCAAGATAAACCTTAAGAGCAGCTATCATCATATTCGGATCCGATCTAGGGATGGATGGAAAACCGCCTTCAAAACTACGTAAGGCTTTACGAGTGGCTTGTGATGCCATCTGGCCTCTCTCATGCCCCAGGTACTTTTATGCAACTAATGCATCAAGTCCTTTGCCCTCTGATAGGAGTTTGTGTAATCGTTTACTTCGATGATGTTCCGATTTAAAGCGCCTTTTATCGTAAATGTATTTGGAACTTAAGTTCCCTTATCGCTCTTGTGACGGATTAACTTAGGAAGGGTCATTTTATCCGGACTGAAGAAGCCGAAGGAGCTTTCACTCTTGTGAACGACAAACTATTTAATGCACTTGCACTAGTGCTTCCTGATTTTGAGAAAAATTTTGAAGTAGCCTGTGACGCCTTAATTATTGGTATAAGAGCTTTTTTGAGTCAAGAAGGTCGCCTCGTCGCATTTTTAGTAAGAAACTGAATGAGTCCAAAAGTCAGTATTCCACATACAATCTTGAGTTTTACATCATCGTCCAGGCTCTTCGTCACTGACCACACTATTTGATACAACGTGAGTTCATACTAAATACTAATCACGATGCACTTACGCATTTGAACTCATAAAAAAAGCATGTAGGCATGTCAAATGTGTTGCATTTCTTCAGGAATTTACTTTTCATCTAAAACACAAACCTGGGGGCTCGAATAGGGTAACAGACTCACTTAGTCGACGAGCACATGTCTTGGTCACGCTGCATCCCCATATCCTCAATTAAATTCCAGAAAGGAACTCTACTCTTTTGACCCCTACTTCAGCCAGATTTAGGTCGCATGTCAATTTAGTGGAATTGAACCCACTACAAAATATATTTTGAGCGAAGGTTTTTTATTTAGGGACACTATTATGTGGCGTGACGATACCAGTTATCTTCGTATCTTCAAAATTATGCTATGTTATTTTTAATGTACTGTGCCCATTGTCGTAGGCCCGAATGGGGGGCGTGTTTGTGAACTTAAATAATGTTTGGTTAGATTTTGATGGTATGCAAGAAATTAGAAGTCAAATCTCTTTCTCTTAATCTCCCTCTTTCTCTATCTCTCTCTCTCTAAACCCACGGGAAAGAACTTGTGAGTTCGCCCTAGCTGCAACCCACACAGGATTGACGCCGCGTTTCCTCCTCCGTCGTCATTGCTCCTCCGCCGGTCACAAGGTCAAGGGGGAAGACCCATAACAGTCTCGTATCAGAGGCCGACCTCTCCGACGCATCTTCCGCTAGCCCTACAACGCACGATCGACAAAGCTCCACCGCCTATTCCTCTTCCAGCACCCCATGCCCACAGGTAAGTCATCCCAGCCCCGCGACCACTACTCTGCCGCACCGTACACTCACCGGCTCTTCTCCTAGCCCCGCAGCCACTACCCCGCCACACCGCACGTTAGTCGGCTCGTCTCCCAGCCCCGAGGCCCTTGCTCCCGGGTATTCTGCGACTACCACACTCCCTCCCATCTCCATAGCAGCAGCCCCGCGTCTCTCCTCCTCCTCCTCCTCTGTTGGCCTACTTCCGACACCGTCGACCGACTGTCCAGCCATATCACAGATGGCCGACAGTGCCCCCTCGTTCGCTGAGATCATGACACTCTTACAAACTATGCTTGCAACACAGAACATTAAAATGGACGCCCTCAACGCATGCTTGGATGCCCTAAAGGGGCCGCCTTCTCCTTCGCCCTTGCACACAGCCGATCACCCTTCGGCAAGCCGCGTGGACTCCGCCACTCCTACAAGCGCGGAATATCCCGCCTACGCACGGACTATCCGAATGGATTTTCCCATAACGAGGGCTGTGAAGATCCTCTTCCTTAGCTTACCCGTTGTGATATTTTCTTCGTCAATCAGCGCACGCCAGAGGAAGAACGCGTCGGCATTGCCTCCTTCAACTTACTTGGTCCAACGCAATTGTGGTTCACTCAACTTCTGCGAGAACGCCCTAACTTCGTGGGCCGAATTCAGTACAGCCTGCACCCTGCGGTTTGGTCCTGCTCTACAGGGAAACCCACTCGGCGATCTTGTGAACCTCAAACAAGACGACTTCATCAACACCTATCTAGAACAATTCCAAATTCTACTATCTAGGGCAACGTTCGTCTTATCGGAGCAACATGTTCCCCTCTTCACCACCGGCCTGCACGTGCGATTTCGTTGGGATTTTGAATTCCTTCTGCCACATGATCTCAACACAGCTATGAGCCTCGTCAGAGCTTGTGAATGGCGACTGCTACTAGATCGTATGCCTTTGGGACGTCGGGACTATCAGGGCGCTTACTGTCTAGCCAGCTTGCCTGACAAAGCTCCATTCTGAGATGATACACATCGACCTACTATTCGCTGCTGTTTGTCCCACACCGAGATGGCCGAGCGACGCGAAAAAGGTTTGTTCTACAATTGTGATGAACGTTTCACGTCGGGACATCGATGCAAACGTTTATTTTGGCTTGAAGTAGATGATTCTCTCAATGATGATGCAACAAGCGGAGAAGACACTGTAATACCCTTCGATCCAGCTTGAGAACAAGCTGTCTTCGGACGGGGGCGGCGACGTTATGTGGCGTGACGACGCCAGTTATCTTCGTATCTTCAAAATTATGTTATGTTATTTTGTGTGTTATTTTTAACGTATTGTGCCCATTGTTGTAAGCCCAAATGGGGGGCGTGTTTGTCAACTTAAATAGTGTCCGGTTGGATTTTGATGGTATGCAAGAAATTAGAAGTCAAATCTCTCTCTCTCTCTTAATCTCCCTCTTTCCTTATCTCCCTCTCTAAACCGACGAGAAAGAACCCGCGAGTTCGCCCTAGCCGCAACCCTCACTGGATCGACCCCGCGTCTCCTCCTCCTTTGCCATTGCTTCTCCGCCGGTCACAAGGTCAAGGGGGGAATTCCCAAAACAGATACTCGTCTTTGTATTTGTGAAGGACCAGTTCAGGACACTGTTACTTAATGAGTTTCACTCCTTGGAATTAGAGGTCATGTTGGACAGATCAATCTTTTAGACATCCCTAGCACCCAATTATATTGCCCCAAAATGAAAGAAAATATCGCCAACTTAGTTAAGACTTGACCCACTTGTCAACTCTTCAAAGGTCACGCTCAAAACACCAGGTTGTACACTCTCTTGTCCATCCCCGACAAACCATAGGAAGTAGTATCCATTGATTTTGTTGTAGGCTTACCGCGTACAAAAGAGTTGATTCGATGCAGTTGATAGATTTTCAAAAATGGCACATTTTATATTATGCAAGAAAACATTGGATGCCAGTAACATCGCTGATCTTTTCTTTCATGAGTTTGTATGCTTATATGGGATCCCTCGCACTTTTTCCTTTAATATAAACACACTTTTATGAGTTATTTTTGGAGAATGTTATGGAGGAAGTTAGGAATCAAACTAGAGTTTTGTTGTGCCTATCAAGTATTATCCCCATACAAATGGGCAAACCGAGATGGTAAATCGAAGTATAGGTGATTTCCTTGAATGTTTATCAGGACAACACTCAAAGCAATGAGATTTGGTCATTCCGCAATCGGAATACGTATAATAACTCTAAGATTCACTCCATCGCCAACTCTCCTTTTGAGGTCATCTATAGCTACTCTATTCCTCTCTTACTTGATCATCCTTTTCTTCCTTCTTGAAAAGACCTCTTACGATGTTCTATCTTGCATTGATTACCTAAAAATATTGCATAAATTATTGCTAATAGTTTACGAGCATCTTTTGAAAATTATAAAGCTATGGCTATGAACATCGTTGAGAATTATATTTCTTAGAAGGAAATTGAGTTCTTGCATTTTAAAGAAAGAGGTTTCTCGTAGGTACTTATCACAAATTGCGCTCATACGATAATGTGGTGAGTGAGGGAGGCTAACATCTGGCATAATGTCAATATAATGTTGTATATTGCACATGGGTGGAAGGTGGCTCGATAGCTCATTAGGCATATGTTACGTGCCAGAGATTGTGGAGGGAGGAGGCGGAGATACAGGGGGGTAAACCCTAGAATGAGAGAGGAGATGAGAAGAACTAGAAAGAGAGATGGAAGCTTGAGAGAGAGAGAAACTTGCTTAATACTTTTTTTCTATCCATTACATGACCTCAAGGGTCTATTATATAGAACTTAGATGGCACAGGTGTAAATTCCCGACACCATGAAACTAAGTGAAATAATAAAAACACATAAAGCATGACTTGACTTGACTCATACGATATTAAAACACATAATACACTTAATAAAATAAAGCTCCTAATACTAGATGACCAACGACGTGAGCTCCATAACACTCCACTCGTCCTTGACATCGAGCTTGACCCCAAGCTCGAACTCCACCTGGATGGTTGGATCATCTGGAAGCTTGATCTCCCTCCAGAACCTGGCCCGATAGTGCGTAGCGACGGAGGCGGTGTCGGCAAGAAGCGGCGACGCCGTGAGAAAGACGCGCGGCAAAGTAATGGCTTTCGCACGGTCGGTGGAGCGATGGTGAGCATCAACAGTAGTGAGGGCAGAGAGACGACGACCGGTAGCAGAAACGGGTCCGTCGGGGTCACCGGAGCACGGGCCGGCAGAAGAGGCGGCGTTGTGGCCGGTGGGAGCGGCAAGGCGGGGCCCGACGAGAAAAGAGCCGGGAGAGGAGGTGGGAACTGTGGAAGGACGACCACCGTGGAGAGAGGTGGTACATCGGCGACGAGTGGTGGCGGCGATGGCGGCGGTGGCAGCGACGACGACAATGGCGGGGATGACGACAGTGGCGACGGCGGCGGCGGTGCATCATGAACGGCGGAGGACGGCGGTGGCGATGACGGCGGCAACGGCGGCGACGACGACGGCGGTGGCGATGGAGGCGGCGGCGGTGGGATGACGGCGGCGGCGGCGGTGCATCATGAACGACGGAGGATGGTGGTGGCACCATATCATTGGAGGGGAAGGCGATGGCGGCGGCGGCGGCGGCGATAGCGGCGGCGGCAGCGACGACGGAGGCGGCGATGACGGTGGCGGTGGGGGTGCGTCATGAACGACAGAGGACGGTGGTGACACTATCATTGGAGGGGAAGGCGATGACTCCAGCTCCGGTGGTGGTGGTGACAGAAAAACCACCAATGAGTCGCGAGACATGCGGAGGGCGTCGAGCGTGAGGTCGAGTTGAGCATCGACGTGGCCGAGTCGAGCCTCTCGATAAGCAATACGACGGTTTAGCTTGGCGAGGGTGGCGAGAAACTCAATGCGGTCGGCGGCGCTAAGTAACATGATAGAAAAGTGGGATAAGTAATTAACTAATAAAGTTAGCTTTGGGGGTTAAATAATTAATAATAAGGAAGAAGGAGATGTGATAAGATAGTGGAGATGGCGGGAGATGATAGGTGCAGGATGGGGAGATAATAGGGAATTAAAATAACAAAAAAAAAATGATGATAGGGACAGTGGGCTCCAGGAAAAAAGAGAGAGAGGAGATGGCCTTTTAAATAAATAAAAGAAGATGGGATGGGGAAAAGACAAGGGATGGGATTGGAAGGGAGGAAAGTAAACCAAAAAAAACAAATAAAGTTGCTGTTGGTGTTTGGGGAGAGGTGCCAGGCAGGAAAATGTTATTAAATTTTAAGTTGCTGCTGTTTGGGAAGAGGCGCCAGACAGAAAAAATGATAACAAATTTAAAGTAGGCGGCTGATGGGGCTCGAGTGCTGGATGAATATCCCGCGGCTTGTTTGCGCAGCGGATGGGGCGTGCTGGACCAGACGGGGCGGAGAAGCGGATGTTCGAAGAGGACGAAAACACAGATGGCGTGCTGGCCTTCGACGATCAGAACAGGAAACACTACGAGAACGTCTCGTCGGACGCTGGTGTCGAGAGCTCTGGTGGTCCTTGCGATGACGTCGGGCTGCGGCGGAGAAGTTTTGGCGTCGAGCAAGCTTCGTCGATGGTCAAGGAGGATGTGATCGGAGGTGAGCTGGGGGAAGCTAAGGTGTCGACGAGGGAGGAGTGGCTGCTGGTGCTGGGTGGTTTGTTGATGCTAGACGAGCGGGTGGACGAGGCAGTGTATTGGCATGGAGTTGCGGGTTGCGGAAGTTATGCCGGGCATTTTTTTTGGTGCGTCGGGCTTTGGCTGAACGAAGAAGAGGAGGAAGAAGCTTTGGAAACAGTGGGTGGCGGCGGTGTGAGGCAGTGGAAGAGCCGGGGGCTACGGAAAAATACGCGCCTGATGGGAGGAAAGTCCTCTGATACCAAGTTGTTACGTGCCAGAGATTGTGGAGGAAGGAGGCGAAGATACAGGGGGTAAACCCTAGAATGAGAGAGGAGATGAGAAGAACTAGAAAGAGAGAGGGAAGCTTGAGAGAGAAAGAGAAATTTGCTTAATACTTTTTTCCTATCCATTACATGACTCCAGGGGTCTATTATATAGAACCTAGATGGCACAAGTGTAAATTCCCGACACCATGAAACTAAGTGAAATAATAAAAACACATAAAGCATGACTTGACTTGACTCATACGATCATCACCGAGGTGGACCAAAAAACTCAGCGTCGGGCTTGAAGGCAAACTGTAAACGCACAACGAAGTCATAGGAAGATGAAGTTGTGGCTCGCGCCACTATCAATCATGCACACTTCCTCCGATGTTCCCTGTAGTTGTCCTGAAATACCCCCCGTAGAAAAACATGAAAGCTCCAAACGCTGAAGGCCGAGTGGCGTCGGCTCCTCTGGAATACTGTCATCTAGTAGCAGGGCATCAAAATCAACGCCCGACACGTCGCCATCAGCAACCCATATGGGAACCCGCAGGTCCTTCAACGAGCAGATGTGTGTTTGGGAATAGGGTTGCTTATAACGAAAGCACAAACACTCCCCACGCAGAGCATTATACTCCTGTGTGGAAAGTCGATGGGGAACGGGTGGCCGTAGTGACCTAGGAGGAAAGGCTGGCTAGATGCTGCAGTTCTCCTGTTGGAAGTTAGGGGGAGGGGGGAGCCGTCGGAGGTAGTCGGGGGCGATCCTCTGCACGTATTGAGAGATTTGCTTTCACCAACCTGGCCACCTCCATCGCATCAGAGATATCACGAGGATGATGGGTGCGTAAGCTGGAACGAATGTGGGGTTGGAGATCCTTAAGAAAGAAGCCTAGGTAATGATCTGAAGGGAGTCCAGGGACATGGTTGACGAGCTCGATGAACTCGTCGATATACTAATCCACTGAAGAGGTATGCCAGAGGGCTCGCAGGCTCTCCACGTCATTGCCCGAGTACTGACAATCATTGCGCTTTACCAGTGCTTCCAGATCGGCCCATGAAAGGAGTGGGGTCGACTGGTGTAGCCAGCAAACCCAGTGGAGGGCGGAGCCCTCCATGGAAAGGATCATGGGAATTTTTTGTCTATCTTGGGTACCGTGAATATGAAAGAATTGCTCTGCTTTCGCAATCCATCCCAGGAGATCGGTGCCGCTGAAGCGAGGAACTTCGAGGGCGCACGATGCGTGGGTCAAGGCCTGCGCGGCGTGCGGTGGTAGGGTCGACAGGATGCCGGACTGACATGTGAAAGAGGAGGGATCCCCCCTGGGCGGTGGTGTAGAGGAGCAATTGTCTAGTCGGGCATCACGGGCCTCCAAGTGTTGGATAATGTAACACCCTAATATTTCATGCACTCTCTTTGATTTATTTTCCCCGATGATGAAAAAGACACATTTCAATTTTGCGAATTATTTTGATGAATTAGTTTTTGCTTTTGTTTCGTTTTATTTTTTTATTTGGTACATTTACAATTTGAAGTGGGCTTTATGTTGGGGCTAAACAAAATGAGTTGGGTTGGCTTTGTGCATATGGGCTTGCTGCCTTTGCTATTGGGACTAATCAATATATCTTGGGCTGCTTTACTTGTGGGCTGGTTGTTTATGTTGGGCTGGATATATATATATTGCTGGGTGCTTGTTACACTGTGCTGACTGAAATTGTGCTGGAGGAAAGGATTGCTGGAAATATGTGCTGGCTGGGGGTAGGTGTTGGCTGGGGGTAGGTGTTGGCTGAGTAAAGCTTTGGGTTCGGGCAAAGACATCTGGAGCGGTGGTTGAATTGACCTTGCCCCTAGCCGCTTACTTCACTGCTTTAAATCGATCCCGAGCCAAGGCTTCTTCTTCTCCCGCACTGCTACTTCGTCGACTCTCTGCTTCTGCGAATCTCGTCTTCTTCTTCCTCTGGCTGCTCTGTGTCAGCAGTGAACTTTTCTTCTTCTTCTACTCCATCTTCTTCTTTCTCTGTGCTTCTAGCTGTCAGAGCTAGGTCGTGCTTGCTGTGCCGACGATTTTGTCATGCCGTATAGGGTTTGTTGCTGCTCTGCTGTGCCGATTAGGGTTGCTGCTACTTCTTCTCTCCGCTTCTCCCTGCCTCTACTGTTCTACTCCTGCTGCTGCTTCTATTCTGCTTCTACTGCTGTAACCGAGCTGCCACTTAGGGCTTGCTGCTGCCCTGCTACTGTTGTTTTTGGTTGTTGCTCCCGAGCTCTCTGTCTAGCTGTACAATGCCCTTTCTCCTCTCCTTCTTGTTGTAAGGAAGTTCTTTCTCCTTTTCCCTTTACTGAATTGGGTTTATTTACTTTTGCATGGTTCAATTACTATACTTAGGCTGTTTTTGAGTATTGGGGGTACCAAAATTACTGATTTTTCTATTGATTTTCTTAAATTCAAATTGCTGATTTTATGGGGGGGGGGGACTATTTTGTGCTAATTAGCCAAGATTCTTTTGAGTTTAGTGCATTTTGTTTCACTTTTGAGCTGATTTGCAAAGTTATTACGAGCTATGTTGGCTATTTGTGCCGTTTGGTCGACCAAGATTAAGATTTTCAGTCTCGGTTGAGGACTGTTTTTGTTTGATACCTTTTCAGACATTTTGATATTTCTTGTGCTTTCCAAGATTTTAAGCGTTTTTTAAGCATTACAGCTACGAATATCATGTGACGCAACCCAAATAAAACGTGCGTATAATTTCAGTGGTTCCCGGGACTCAAAAATAAGAGGATGACGTTACAAAATAATCATGATGGAAATGCAAAGAAGAATAAGGATAAAGGCAAAGCTGTTGTGAGTTTCTTATTTCTTGACTTAGTCTACTCACTTACTTTTTTATTTTCCTGCTTTATTTTCTGAAATAAACAAGTGCTTGTGCATATGAGTTTAACTCATTAAGATATCGCTATGGAATAATGTGGGCGAGGGAAAAACTTGAAAGCGATATATTTATTTATGAGGGGATCATTTGTATTAAAAACTCCTGTTTTCACGAAAAAATTAATAATTTAAAAGCTCCGCATTTGGAAAATGTGAAGGTTTCGAATTTTATGATGTAGAGACATCTACTGATGGATTCACCGGTAGGGGTGAACCTACAATTTTGCCCTTCGGGGGTGTGGCCAATTCAAGTTTGCATTCTGGAGCATTTTCCTATTTTATGTAATTAAAAATAAGGGGTAAAATTTAGATTCAGTTTAGAGAATGAAATTAATGATTATTGTACTGTATGCATATTGATAATATTTCCATTGTCTGCATGTACAACATTTCACGAAATATTTATCTCACCTAGTCATAATTTTATGACTAACCCTTTGTGGACCTATTTTTTTAGGCATCAGGAGCGTCTCCTAGTACTCCTAAGAGGATTCCGGCTGAAGAACTAGTGAAGGTATGACTCAAGATCTTTGAGGGCATTGGAGAGGTTCACATAAAGCATGAAGACTCCTGTAGAGACCCGTTTTGTGATTTATGTATTGAATATAAGTAGCACTCATGTATTTCTTTTGTTTTATCAAATGTTGTAACAATAATGAATAAATGAATAAAATGCTGGCATTAATGTTCTTTGTACTGTGTTATCAAATGCTGCGACACTTTTATTAAACTACTGTTCGATTCTCGAAATCATTTGGGAAGTCCGGAATATGGGTCTTCACATCGCTTGAATGGACGCGTGAGAGCTGTCTTGGTTGTCGAGGCGACGCTCGACGACGTCGAGGAAGGCGTCAATCATCACGCGAGTGGTCGACAACTGCTGTCGAGCCGCCAGGAGCCGATGTAGATGTGTTTATTGACGGACAAGCGCTGCGTGGCTCGCAGCGAACGGATTTGGCAGCGAAGAGAGCTGTGAGGAAGAAAGCTGATTGACGCTACGGTTGAAGGAGCTGGCAGATGACTCGAAGCAATGGAGACGGGATCTGGCCGGCGATGGAATTGATCTGGTCGGACGATTGAATCAATTTGCTCGCAGGAGGTGTTAGGCGAAATTGATCTGGCCGGGCGCTGCCAATGCAGGCGTCGGCAAGGGCTGGATCTGTCGGTGCTGTGGATGAAGGGTAAAGATTGGATCTAGCGCCGATGTCGACGAAGAGAAGGTAGCGAAATGTAACCTGACGTCACGCGATGTAGGTGGGGAGGCTAGGCCGGACCAATGTTACGAGTGGGGAGAAATGAACTCCAAGGGGAAGATCCCACTTGGTCAGCCCTAGACTCCAATTGATTTCCAAATCCAAGATACATGATAACCCCCAAAAGGAATGTGCCGGGAGTTTTATTATCTCTCCCGACAATTGCGAAATACGATAAAGAGAATACGACAAGTAAAATAAACATAACAAATCGACCATGTCATATCATGTTGTTGTAGCCCTTCTTCTAGGCTACTCCTTCGAGAATATACGCATCATGTCGACGATGCTTCTTCCTCAAAGCCGTCCTCCTCTGTGCCCACAAGAATTAGCCTATGCCCACAACAAAATCTTCTCAGGCCCTCCTTACTTGTAAGATCGAACCAATTCTGTCACACTTCGACAATTGCCAATCAGCTCAATACCCCCCTGAAATCACTTGATACTTTACTAGAAACTTTTAGCTTGCAAAAAGAAATAATCAGAGCACTTGAACACCTTCAGACCCATAAAAACTTCTATAAATGAATATAATAAGCCATGTAACTCTTGTTTATGTTTTTCTGAGGCTCAATTGGCAAGCAAGTTTAATATGTCCTTGTCGATTAATTTTTTTTGCAAAAGCTGTTTCCAATATAGAATTTATATAAATATATGTTTTTTATTTTCGAGTCTGAATTTAAAGGTTACTTTACTAGCAGCAATGTGGAGTTGAAGTTATGATGTGTTTAAGCTTTTGATATTTTCATTTCTGATTTAATTGGGAACGGTAGAGCTGACCAACTTTGTTATCTGTTGGTAGTGGTTTTCACATGGGCTTCAAATGGTTGAAGTTTGTAATTTAAGATCAATTTATGTAGAAAGAGTGAAATACATATTACCGAACTACCATACCCTTTTTGTACTCATTTGAGTTTATGTTGAAGCTTAGCGTTTATGTTAAAAACTTGAAATGTTATCCTAATAACTTGAAGTATATTTCTAAATGTTCTGGATTTTGCTAATCCTATCGGGCCAATTTTAAATCACTTTTCTAGGAAGGCAAGAAAAAGAATATGAGATGATCTTAAGAAAAACTTTGCAAAGCATATGTTTGTTGACTGTCTATCCCAACACAACAACCTCCATCATTGTGCAGGTTTGTTCTTGCTCTCATTTTATCTCAACTATGTGTTAATGTGTTAAATATTTAAGTTCCACCCATGCTAAGATGTTTTGTTTTTACGTATCTTCTAGCTAAATACTCTATTATCTTGTATTATTTGTGCTAATATGCATTGATTTACATGGTCATTGTCTCGTTAAAATCTTCCAGAAGATACCATGATAAGATTTCTTATTGACGAGCATGTAAATATTTTTCATACTGCTGTTACGGGTTTATCCCGTATGGCGTCGATCTCTTGTCCGTGGTGGTCGTTGTGGCGGAAGCTGCATTAAGCAGCAAGGCCTCATTGTGCTTACAGATGTGAGGACGGATGATGAGGAGATTGCTGAAAGATCATTGCTTCCGTAGAGGCAAAATCTATGAATCCAGATGGTTGCGGCGCGTGCCCGTGGACTTAGGATTGCATGGATCTAGTGTGGCAGAGTCCCTTGCTGATGACAGATTACCGAGACGGGGCGAAACTAGGAATTTCGCTCAACCCGGACACATTAGATTAAAAAAAATTTGTTCAAAATATTTCACCAATTTTTTTGCTCTTACAATAATGCGAGAAAACCTAATTTAGCAAAAAAAATTTTAAAATTAAAAACAGATATGAGAAGAGAATCACAAGGTCTATATCTTTCACTACTATATAGGAAAACTTTCCTTTGCTGCAACATTCAAAAATGCCAAATATACCCTCATTTTTAAATTTTAATGACTTGATATATATTACAATCTATTTCAAAATAAAATAAAATATAATGTTTATTCAAGTAATTACACAATCCCCAAATTTAGAGTAATGATGAAAATCCATTAAAATTCAAAAACTTTTTAGTAGAGCTCCTACACCTACTATGGTAGGCTATCATTAGACATGTCAGCGGTCTATTCGAGGAAGGTTATCATTAGGTATATCAGCGGTCTATTTGAAAAACAATGTAATTTTTTTTAATTAATTCAATTTAATTTTTTCATGCTTTCAATTTAAATTTTTAATTAATTAATTTTTAATTTATTTTATTAATGTTTTCAATTTAAAAAAGCAGGCGGTTGGGGGGCAGGCGAAGCCCGCCGTCGTTGGCCGAGTACTGTGGCGCGTGGTCATCGGGCCGGAGGCCCATGCCTATCACTCGTGAAATTATAAGGAAGAGGAAACCTCAAATTCCGCAAAAAATCACAAATACAAAGCAACATGTGCAAAATCACATAAAAATTTAATACCTTGTCTTTAAGCATTGACGAAGAAGCAACTTCAAACTCCTAATAACTCACCCACAAGCTTGTTAAACATCTAAAAATTTCCAAGGCAACTGGCGCAAAAATGTAAGATTATCTAGAAAAGTGACAAATTTTATAAACCGAATATTTTTGATAGCGTTCAACAAGCCACTTTTTGTGAACAAATTTTGAAATTGTGTAGTGATTGTCTCATTATTAATAATGTCAGCAATATTTATCTCAGTATAAATTATCATACAATCATTCTGTTCCGTATATGATTCTTTATAATTTTTATTGCAAAGAACATTCTTTCAACACTAGTAGTTGTAACAAGTAAAAGACACGTCAACATCAAAAGCTTGAAGACTAATTAAAAGTGACCTTGCCTTTTCAATTCCACCAATATTTTTAAAAAGTCATTAATTCCTATACTATAAGAGAACGTGCCGGTTTATATAAAGCACATGCTAATAATATACATATCGAGTCCTCCTTCAAATATTTGCACTTCTATTTGTATAAAATCAGATGGATACAATTACGCAAGATGAATCAATTTTTGTTTATCAAAAGAAACAAATTGATTACTTAGGTCAAGACAAGAAACATATAGAAGTAATTCAGTGTTCACTTCATTAAAATGGTATTTTAATTCATTCAAAATCCAATCTGAGCACCATATTGAAGATTTCAACATGAAAATTGTAACACCCCTTCCCAGTATTTCAGAAATCAGCCGTCCGGCCGGGTCAGCGATATAAAGAAAACTAGGAAACGGTATTAAAACTAGTAGCAGCAGGTAATAAAAGTCTATACTAATCAATTTAAGACTAACATCGGAAGTTAAAAAGTAAACTAAGGGTAACCACATACCTGACATCTGGATTCACAGAGCCACTAAACAAGATTGGAATTGAAATAACTTAAAATCTGTATAACAATAATAGTCTGATACAAGTTATATAAAATATTAACCAGGTACATTGTCCACATCTACAAGTACATGCTGAAATAGAGTAAACTGAATGAGAAAAATACTACAAACTGACGCCACCATAATGCTCATCCTAGACGTAGTTTCCCATCTGGGTCACCTGAAAAACATTGCCCACGATGGGTCAGTAAGGAAAAATAACTCCTCATAGTGACACTAAAAACAGTTTTTCATATGAATGCATGCATGCCTTTAAAATAGTCTCGTGCACTGAAAACATTTTATGCTATATGTTATGCATGCCTTTCCTATACTTCCTGGTCAACACAACTATTAGTTTTATGTTCGTGACTTTCCGTTTATTTACCCAAGTCCTGACGTTCACTAACTAGTGTACTGACTCACGACAGGTCTATACTTGAGTTCTATGACTTTTAACCTGCTCATCTACTAGGAAGGCTCTAGGCAGAGTAGCTCCTAAAGCGCAACTTAAACTGACGACCCGAGACCATCTGACGAACTCAATTGTCCTAGTGTCGCGCGGACACGGTCTCGAATATACTAACTGGCTCAAGGGAAGTCAACTCCCTAGTCTGTACTACTCATAAGGTTCCATGTGCCTTATGAGAAAGGTAGTGCGCCTCTACCTAGCACGAAAGAACTCTGTGTGCTGTTCGACCTTTTTTGGTCTGACGCTACTCTGCATGAGATATCTTTTCTGGTGTACTACTAAGCGACCCTTGACTTTCTCGTGGTCGACTTGAAGGGACCTTCTCGCCCTTGGTTGGACAATCTCCAAACTTACGTACACGGGTAAAGTTTCGTACCTAAATAACTGTTCATGACTCTACTAACGTGGTTATGGAAAAGGGCGTTATCCTACGCGTTTTCACGATTATTTTCCTACTGCCATGCTTTTCTATGCATGGTTATAATGCTTGTACGAAACCTACTCATGCGTATAAAAATATAATTACTTGATATGTCTAGCTAAAAGAAATTATAATTTCCTTACAGTGGTGGTTCGGCGCTCGTACACTCGGCGCGGCGACATTTACTTTTCTGAAGGAAATCCTACTGTCTGGGACTTTCAAAGTGTTGCCCCCGAGGCTACCGAAGTCCTGAAATCCAAGACAACCCCAATTTCATAATTTTCCCTTTAGGGTTTCTGGTGGAAAAACTCCAAAACATCTAAGGTTGCAAAAAACATGTGCTAGCTTCACATATTACCTTTACGCGGAGAGATCGGGGCTCTCAATGCGTCCCACACAAACCCCGCGACGAACTACGAACACCAAAACCTAAAATAGGGCAATAGGAACAAAAATTTATTTAGTCTAACCTCCAAAACGAAGGATCTTCATGAGGAAATCGAGATAAGGGAGGAATCCACTCACCGGAACCAAAACGAAACTCAACTTCTCCGGTTAGGGTTTAACCCACTTCTCCCACGGCCAAGGAAAAAAGAGGAGTACTCCCCGGTTCCTGCAGAGGAGGGAGAGGAAGCCGACAATGGGTTCTGGAGAGGTATCGGGCGCCGGCTAGGGTTGCGGAAGAGCGCCGGCTTGCGATCGTCGGGTCTGCGTAACGAGCGAGACGGGAGAAAAAACAAACGGGCTGCGACTTGCGGTTTCTAATCCCGTGAGATGAGGGTTGCGGGTTTATATCGGGTTACAGCGATTTCCTTCTTAACCGCAAAGAGGAGGGGGGGGGAAGCGCTATTGGCACCCCATATCCAACCAAAACAACTTAATAAACGGTTATCGGCAACCCAAACTCACACTAATTCTTTGGATTACTAACCGAATTCGCCGCGCGCGTCGATAATAACATGCGTTACGCACTAAAATTAACGCACTTATCAAATTAACGGACGCTATCATTTGGAATAGTAACATAATATCTGGCCGACGCGCTGCCTCGATCAAAAATCGTCGCGACTCGAACCTACAATAAAAATAAATTTCGTGTAAAATTTACGGATGTTACAAAAATAATGAAAAATTGTAATCTCCCGTGCATTGCATCTTGATCTTTCATATTTGAATATATTTTTCATTCATACTTGAAACCTCTATACACTGCTTATTACAAAAAGATGATACTTCACTCTTAAAAGAGTTCCATTTTAGATCTTTATTTTTCAAAATAATCAGTAATTGTTTTGAAAACTTTGCAAACTTTATTGCATTAACAATATCTTGATTTTTCTTCTATAAGGCTTGTGATAATTCGTGTGCCTTGGCTAGAATATTTTTTCATTAAATGCACGAGAAATATAAAATCAAAATCAAGAGACTTTTAATTAGATTTTTTGTCATTCCTCTTTGATTTTCATTTGCCCTATCAACTTTGATAATTTCTAGTGCCTTAACAATAGTAGTGCGCATAAAGCCCGGCGGGCCTGGGCTTGGACCGGGCCTGCCGGGCCCGGGCTTTTTCTAACCGGGCCCGACCCGGTCTTTGCACTGTAACCGGGCCGGGCCGGGCCGGGCTATGCTCCCTGGGGGGGGGGGGCCTGGTAAGGCCCCCCAGGCCGGGCCCGGCCGGGCCCAGGCTAAGCCCGACCTGGTTTTTTTTTTTTAAAATTAAATGTTTTTTTAATTCATAAAAAAAAATCAAAGCATATAATTTAAAAATTAAATTTTTTTGGGCTGCAAATAGCAGCTAGGCTGCTATTTGCAGCCCAAATGGGTGCCAACGGCTCTAAGAGCCAGCCCGGGCTTAGCTCGGACTTTTCCAGTCCCGGGCTAAGCCCGGTAACCGGGCTTTGCCCGGCCCGGGCACCAGGCCGGGCAATTGACCGACTATGGGGCCCGGAAGGGCCCCATGGCCCGGCCTGGCCCCGGAGCGGGCCTGGCCCGAGACCGGGCCTACCGGGCTTTTCACCGGGCCGGGCCGGTCCGGCCCGGTGGGCCCGGTTTTTTTGGACACCTCTACTCAACAATAAATGAGAGCATCCAAATAAAATTTAACACTATGCCATAATGTGAACTCCATCGTGTGCCTCCTGCCCTTTTCAATTCAAGTGGTTGATTTACCACTTGAACACTTTCTAAATTTCCGCAATCAAGCTCTAGAGCAACTCGATCAACTTATAATGCTTTAATACAATCATGACATTTACAAGAGCCTCCAACAACATTCAATAGATAATTAATATGTGTGAATCTCTGCAACTTCAAAATGATCTTCTGCAACAACTAATAATATTAGTTTGAGTTGAACAAAACAATGAATGTTGAAAGCACAATTCTTCTTCTGCAAAGTCTATGTTTTAAGTCCTTTGAATTCACCCCTCATAGTACTAAATACAAACACCATCGTAACCTTGGCCACACAATTTTGTAACACTTAGGCCATGCTTTACATATAAATTATCAATAACATTCTTTAGCGATAAAGCAACTGCATCTATAACATGCACAATTCCAAAAAGATGCTCCATAATGAGACCTTTGATATTCACATAATGTAAAACAATGATCATTTGTTCTTTTGTGGACATATCACATGATTCGTCAACCAAAACAGTGAATCAATTATCTCCAATATCTTTAACAATTTTTTTCGTTATCTCAGTTGCAATGCAAAATACTATTTCTTTTTGGATCTTTGGAGATATTAGTTGTCACTTGCTATGAGCATTTTCCACTACCACCGACTTGATCTGATTATTATGGAATACACGTAATTCTAAAAGTTCAAGGAAGTATCTTTGATTACTAGAGTTTTTAGACTCATCATCTTCACAAAAAGATGACCCTTGTCGTGAAAGAAAGAGTATCCAATTAATCGACACAATATTGAGTACTTTGTGTTTTTTCCTGTTTAGAAAATGCAACTTGAATAGCTTGCTTCTAATTCATCAAAGTTGCATACATCTTCTTAGAGTTATTATGTAAACTATTGTGATTTCCAATATGTTTTTCTAAAATCATTCTTTCTTTTCAGTATCTAAAACCACGACTTACAAAGGCATGCTCATAGACTCTTTGTGGGATGATGTAATTATAAAGACAATATGCATTATCTTTACCTAAGCTAAACTCCAACCACTCTTTAAACTCATTAAATGAGTTCTTATTGAAACAACGTGCTTTCTATCCAATCTAAGTTTATGGAAATTTTTTTATATACGGTTAGGACCATTCTGCAAATACTTTTTTCTTATCATGTCTTGAATATTTACATCATATGAGTTTTTAGGTTGCCTTAATTCTAAATTTGCTGTTAAATCCTCTAAGTTGAACTCATCTCGATTTCTTTTACTAATGAAACTGACACCTATAAATCATGAGAAGTTTGATTTGATCCTACTTTTGAAAGAAACTTTTTCATCAAATTTCACAATTAACAATTGAAAAAAGACCTAAAAATTAAAAGAAGACCTAATTAGGAATCTACAATTGAAATAAGACCTAATTAGGAACCTAGAGGATAAAATCCCCACTCGCTTGTCATCTCTCATTTTAAAAACAAAACAACACCAAATAATTGAATTGAAAATCTGAGTAATCATCTTACACAAACCTATGGTCCACAACAACCTATCAGCCCTGTTGTGGAGCCGGGGATGAGTTGGGGTGTACGGCCCGCGGGCCTAATAAAGCCTCTTTGGTGCGGCGCCAAGGTGGGCCCCCTGGTGGGACTCCAGGGTGGCAGACAGGTGTGATGCCTGCCCTGCATCACAAAGTCTAACATCTCCTAGTGTTCAAATTTAACATAGCAAAAGCAGTCATTCGTAGCATAAAGTTGTAATATGGAAACTTTAAGCTTCAATCAAAATGGCTTTGAGATAAAAAAATAGATTTCTTAGTCATCTTATCTAATAATACTAACATGTCAAAACACAGATAACGACAAATGATATATGTTAGATATCCAGTACTAACAACATACGTATATAAAGTACTAATATCTTACAAATAAAAAATCAACATTTGTCTACTAGGAAAAAAAACCTGGTGTAAAATAACAATAGGAATTAGGAAAACTGATTATGAAAAACCCATAGAAACAACTGTTTTTGAACTAAAAGCACTTGTTCTTCCTAACAAAGGTCAATCAAATGTAACCTTTCACAACATGAAATTTTCTTTTGGAAATGCACCAAACAAACGCATGAGTAGAGCCTACAATTCTGTCACAACACAAGTACACAACAAGACAGACGTGAATAATTCAATCCCATTTGGTTGCATGGTGAAAAATGGTCCACTTTCAACTCAAATCCGGCTTTACAATCACATGGGGGATTTCCGGTGGAGAAAAACCTGGAAATGTTACCCGCGTGGTCTCCGAATGGGACGGAATTGGACGCCGGTGGGAAGGAAATGGACACCAAGTCACCATCGGCCGGGCTATGGAACAAAACGGCAAAATATGAGGCAAAAACTTCAGAAATGAAGGTTGGCGGGTAGGCGGCTAGGGTGCAGTCGGAGGAATTGAGCACCACTCACCACTCACCACTCACCAGAATCACAACTAGGGCACAAAACTGCAAGCGACGAAGGCGGAAATGGACGCTGATGGCTAGAGCACCAACGTTGGAGAAGGAAATGGAATAAGCAGTTCAATTGGTGATGAGAAACAAAAGAATTTTGTAGTTAAGCGTGCTCGGGATGGAGTAGTTCCGGGATGGGTGACCTCGTGGGAAGTCCCCGTAGGGGCGCTTAACTGGATCACTTCTCATCGAAGGGAGCTTGCGACTTCCAACAACCCACCTGTGAATGAAGAGGGATTAAGTTGCATGGTCTGCAAACCAATTTGAGGCTAAACCCTTTCGAGCGTGGTGCTGGGGGTGCCGGCGGTTGTCCTTGGCTAGGGCTTGGGACTACTGGCAAATTGGCGAAGGACACGAGAATCGCAAGTCATGCTGAGAGAGGGAAGCGAATCGCGCGATGTCTTGAAAGCTTCCATAAAAATTAACACCCAGGCACGTGCCCGGGTGTGTCGTAAGGTGGGTCCTTCTATGTTGCTGGGCATAATATCTGGAGTCAAGACAAGTGTGGTCAAAGGACGATCGAGGGATATAAGACCTTGCTGAATGTGAGCTGCGATAATCAGAAGTGGCGGCGCCAACTGAGGGGCACTCACATGAAGGAATAGTGCTAGAGGGGCAGACAAACATGTGGTTGGATTGGAGGGCACTGAATGTGGTCGACAAGTATTGATAGTGGGATCATGTCTCCGAAGTGTCTAGACATTGCAAGTCTGTCAATGCTGGCGGTAGGTCGTGAAAGCGCTACTTGGTGTGATGTTGACATCTTCAATAACTTTTGGAACTTCGAATGGAGGATAATTTGCTCATCAGATTTGATTTTATGGCTCATTGGCTTTAATATGTTGTTATTCTTTAAGGATATATAAAGTGTCAAGTTATAAGCTTCTCCCATTATTGCGGTTGGCCTAATGAAGGGTGACTGGTGTGTGGCTCGAAATGGAACGATGTGCTTATCGACGATGAAGAGGCAGAGATGGAAGGTCTTGCGGCTCGATTATGGTGTTTTCTTGCTTAGCTAGGTTCTGCAGGGAGGGGTGCGAGCTCTCGATGACGGGGGAGATGACGTAAAGGATCGACGAAGAGTCCCCGAGGTTCAATGATGTTGAATAACGCCAGAAACCGAAGAACAACTCGAACCTTATGACAATGAGGGTGGGGGATTGTGTTGTAATGAAGCAGTCATTTGAGATTACGTCGACTTGGTGCAATTGACTGAGATATGTGCTAGATTATCGTGCTGTAAGCGATCTGACAAGATGTTGAGGGCTAGGCTTGCAGGCTCCTTCGAACCAGAGAACCACGACAATGTCTTTGATCCAAATATGTGATCATAAATCTCCGCCCCAAATGCGTTGAGGATGAAGGTGGGATCGTAATCTAGCTACGAGGCCTGGATTTGAGAAAGGATGGTTTTGGTACTAAGTTGTTATGAGCCTATCCCATAAGATGTTGATATCCCGTAGGAGGTGGTGGTGGCGGAGATACAAGGGAACCTAGCTCACCCAGAGGTGGGGATGAAGGAGAAGGGATGCATCACAACCTATGTTGGTTGCTATCTCTGCATCAGTCGATAGAGAGCTCGGGGATGGGTGTCGATTGGGCGGAAGTTACTGTGTCGGGATGACGAAGCCATATCTAGGTACTTGACCGAGGGCTGGAGTCGTTTCAACGTCCGTTTGAGGTTCCGGTCTACTGGTTATGGATGAGAAGAGGACCTTAAGCTCTTTTAACGTGTTGATACGTGCCTATCTCATAAGACGTCAATATCTCGTCAGAGGTGGCGGCGGTGGCGGAGATACAGGAAAGACGAGCTTGACCTACAAAGAATGCGGGGGAAAGGAGGAGGAACAGAGCTCAACTCTAATCCTAGAAGGAAAAATGGAAGTAGGAACTAGAGAGGAGAGAACTTTTTCATGAAATCATAGATTTACAAGATGACAAAATTGTAATAAGTCTGAATATTTGTACTTATATAAAATTGCATGTGCGGGACTCAATGATCTGATAATTAAAATATGCGACATGCATCGACATAAACATAAATTAAAACATACATAAAGCAAATAGATAACTGGTCGAGTGAGATGGTATCAATTGCCTGCATAATTTTATATACAATTAATGCATAGAATCTGTATCCGAACATCTCAAGACAATTTTATATGCATGTTTGGAAAAAAATCAATGGTGGATGGAAAAAAAGTCAATGATGGATGTAAGAATTCATGATGATGAGAAAAAAATAAAAAATCAATTAAGGATGGAAAATAAATTAATGAAGGATGAAAAAAACGAGAAACAAACCTGCTTGCATTTGTGTGCAGAAACAAAAATCATTCAGGATGTTCTTTATTGATAATATCTTGGAGTTCTTTATATTAGATTAGGGAGAGCTTGTTATATTGTATTTGCACTCAATTTTTGAAGGTATATTATCTTTTAATTGTTTGCAGGTTATTGGAGATGATGGTGCTGTATCCTTTCCTTAAATTGTTGCATAGAAGGTTATCATTTAGTTTTGATCTGGATCTCAATAAATGTGAAAAATCAAGATGTATTAAGGGCCACTTTTTCGAAAGACCTTTCGTCAATGTCTAACCTTTTTCCTTATAATGTAATAGTGTTTAGTGACTAAGTTAATGAAATGTTGAACTGAGGTTGACCTTATCCAATCTATAACACTATTTGTGCCTACATACTTTTCTTAAATTAAAACGTCTGCTTATTAAATTTTCTAAAGCTGCACCTATCTAGAATCTGAATCAAGCACGGAATGGGCATATCCACTTCCGCACACACCTTTTCAACTCTCGCGGTGGATACAGATTTGGTAATTGCAAACTTCCAATGGTAATTTATGGTTGTGGTGCAATTAAATTTGATTGAAGACAGCTTGTCTACGAGAAAATAGATTTAAAATCTGACCTTGTTTTTTGGATTTTGTAGTGCTCTCCCTTTAAACTCTTTTGCATTTTTTGAAATATGTATTTTCTACTCTATATTTCGTATTTCTCTAATATTGTAAGAATCGATATCATGAATATAAATAAGGCTCCTTACCTCTAATTGAAATTAGGTTTCTACATGATATCAAAGCCCCATGGGAGATAGACATGACGACGCTTCCCCTCGTTTCTCTGACTAGTCACAGGTAAATTTTCTGCGTTCGATGGTTGCATTAGCGAGATCAACGAGGGACAACCTTCCTTCTCGACGGGATTTTGATCGATAGCGCATGTGCCATTGAAACCTGCGATCAATGAAGATAGGTAAGACATATGCGATCGATGACTATGTTGCGATTGACTCTGCCTCTACACATTTTGCTGCGATTGATGATGCAGACACCACTAATTTCTCTGTACCAATGGAGAAACTGATTCCAGTAGGCTGATTGTCGACTTCAGCTAGGCCTGCAAACGGTTCGGTTCAGTTCGGTTTTAGGTAAAACCAAAATCGAACTGAATAGCCTCGGTTTTTACACTTCCAAAACCGAACCCGAACCGAAACCAATCGGTTCGGTTCAGTTTTTAACATTGGTTCGGTTTTCTCTCAAACTCCGCGCCATTTATCGTTTATGTTTGTTGTCGTTGCGTAACAGTTGCGCTGTTTTTGCGTTTTCAACATAGTGTTTGAAATTTCTTTGGGTGTAGCTTTTTCAAATAAATTTATGATGGTTAACAACAAATTAGATTTTGTTATTAAACATTAATCATAATTTAATAAATTTTATTTGCCCGCAATATTATCGCTCATAAATCGAATACAAAAATATATAAAAATTTGTATAACACAAGCTTGTGAAATCTCTTATTACATGATTCTATCAGAATTAGATACACCTGCACAATGCACATTTTGGAATTGCATTGATCATTCAACTACCGACGGTGTAAAATATAAAGGGGGTAATAAACAGTCATATAGCAAATTCACGGCTAATAACAATAATGTAGATATAGATTTTAAAAAAAAGGATCATTATGAAATTTACGTAAAAGTAAAGAAGTAATGCGGCGACGTCGAGCCCTAGCAGGAAATAGTCAAAAGAGGAATAAGCGAAATTGAAATATCAAATAGAGGAATATTTCCGAGTCCGACTTCCGCAATCCGCGATTCCGCAGACCGTTGTTCTAGTGTTCCGTTCCGCACTTCCACTTATTATCGGTTTCGGTTTTTCGAACCTAAAAACTGAAACCAATCCAATTTAGCTCGGTTTTCAGCCTCCTAAACCGAAACCGAACCGAACCGATTGGTTCAGTGTGGAATTCAGTTCGGTTGAATCGGTTCGGTTCGGTATATTTCGGTTTTCCGTGCACACCCCTAACTTCAGCTCTTTCCAAATCCATTCTACCCTACCAGGGAAGTTAAACCTTTGTGCTTTTTCTCTCCATTCCGTAAAATGGTTTCTATGTTTAAACCTACCTTCTATTGTAGTTCATTATCCGATTCAACTACTGTATTTTTGTGTGATCTTTCATCTTCAATCACACTTGTTACCCTTCTACGTGCAGTTGAATATCCTTTTACCAATGTTGGAAGAAAAGAATACCGTTTCTATTGTATCACACTGACTTCAACAAGTTCTTCTCAAATACTAAAATCAACACTACTTTCTTGACCTCTTCCAATTTCCTATTATGTTAGTAACATTTGACATTATAGAAACTGCACCCATTATGGTCGTTATGCATGAGAAACCAAAATGGGCATCCAAGCCGACTGCCCAACCTACTTCATGCTTTGCTTATATTGCTGATTTAGGGGGCATGAAGGCTATTGAGATCTCCGAGGATGAATATCGAAGACTACAATCCCTTTAGCTAGAGACATCTCCTCACAATACTGCCGTTGCACAGACTATCTAGCCAACATGTACCGTTCAACTACCTGGCTATTGGTGGGTTGATTCCTGTGCTTCTATTCATCTTACAAGCACCACATATATCTTACATACATGCCACCCTAATAGTGGTACATCCATTACTGTTTCTGACGTGTCGATTTTCCCAATTGTTGGATTCGTTGACTGCGTGTGTTGGAGCCGAGAACTCGGCTCACAAAGTTCAGAATAAAGTATGGACAAAATTTGCTTGCCCACCAAAGCATCAATCATGGAAATAAAGCAGGTAAGAGAGGGATCAAGAATCTTCATCACTATAAAAACAAGATTACAGAGAAGCTACAATAAGGAGTTCCCTTCGCACACTTGAGAGTGTATAAGAACTCCCCCTCTCAAGTAAATGTTATGCTAGGTTGGGTGGGCAGATTCAAACTAGAAGTTAGCGAGTTCAACTAGTTTTTGGTGAATAATCTCGTGAGCTGTTAGCACTACCTCCCTCCTTGACAATAGTCATATTTATAAGTAATTGAGACTGGTGGTGGGAGGGGGATACCCTGTTGTGACTTGTGAGAGGGCAAGCCCACCTTATGCGAACTTGATCAGATCTTTGACAAGGTCACAAGAGCTGATATTGACTTTCTTCTAATTAGTGTTGAAGCTGAATTGAGTTGTCGTTGAGTTGGTGGCGAGTTTTTCGGGTCTCCCTTACAGTTGCCTCCATGACCTATCTTCAGTTACTTTCAACACACTCGATGAATACAGGTCATACACAATCCCTATTTTCTTAGCTCGACACGAGATCGAATAAAACAATCTCTGACCCTATTTACTAGCCAACAAGGATTTATAAATAGGGGTTTGGTCCGTGCTTCTTGATGTTCATACCACCGCCGAGATGTAGTCTTCATCTGCTTATGCTGTTACCACTTTTCTCCCAAGTTTGGATGTGCCACCTGCCAAAGCAAGTGCGGGAAGAAGAGGGAGAAGAAAAAGTGAAAAAGGGAGCAAACTTTTTCATGCGAGGGAGCGCTGTCGGGCTAATTCCATCTTGTAGAGGAGCATGCCATCGGTGAAGAAGATCGCGACTCCAACAAATCTCTCTCCACCCGAGGCAGATCCTTCGGTGGCCTCCTTCCAATGCATTATCGAGGTATCTCTGCGATGTTAACTTACCTTAAGGAATGGTGAGTCCATTCTTGGCATTTTTCATTTTTTTCTCAGATGCCGAGGCGTGCTGGCTTCGACGATATCATTGATCTGATGACCTCCGATTAAGACCTTTCTCTTGAATGATCTGAGGGTCGTTCTCGTGACGTTTCAGAGCGTGAGGCTGGGATCATGTCCTCGCTACTTTAGGTATGCGATCTTGGTGTTGTGCTGATATTTCCTTTACCAAGGAAGGCTGATGTTTGTCTTTTTTGTGCAACGGTTCTATCTCTCACCGAGGCTGACCTCCCACTTTATCCCACAAGGGGGGGAGGGGAAGATGCCATGCCCTCCTTGAGGCAAGGCGGAGGATCGAAGGGTGGCCTCCTGCCAGCCCCTATCGTTCAGGCGAGTTCAATCTCTACTTTGTCCTTGGAGGTGACTTTGGTAGTCTTGCCGCTTCCTCCCCTGGGAATTCCGCCGCTAGGAACTGAACTTATCTCTCTGCATGTGGAGGACCATCACCCTCCTTCCCATTCGCCCAACCATGTTTGATTCTCAAAGTAGGATACTTGCCGCAGATTGCCTTCACACGGGAAGGTTCCCATCGACGCCGCCGCGTAGACATCCGCTGAGGACATGGCTAGGCTCGCTAGAAGGTCACAACGACGATCCCAAGATTCTATCCATTCTATGGATCGATTCCATCCACATGGACACGCTAACCCCCCGAGATATAGGTAAGGCGAATTAGCGACTTCTGACTGCTTTATCTATGATCAAACTTGTTTTACAACCTTACTAATTTCGCATAGGCCCCCGATCAATTGTGATGCGATTCCTGCCAAAATCGTGTAGTTTCTTCGTCATACAGGAAAAGCTAGAAGCTAATTAATGTTTTGTTGTAGCTGCGGTGCCTTCTTCTTTCGCCGGTGGCCCAACGGGGATCCCGCCATCTACTCTGGCTGTTGATCACTTTTCGAACTTGTCTGAACTAGTTCACGAGGAGCTAGTGCTGAGCTAGTATTGAGTCCACCTCCACGCTTTTGTTGCCGCTCTTGATGCTCGAGTCAAGGTGTTCAAGGAATCCGAACTCCACCTTCATAACACCTCGCTAGAGGTTAGAATGGACAAGCTAGAGTTTGAAGACCATCTCGCTGGTATGGAAAGTCGTTTGACATTTGCAGACTGGAGCGCATGATCAACGATCTGAAGCACCTACAAGATCTTCTGAAAGATGATCTTCACGTAATCGCTCGAGTTGGTGATGAAACTGAAGCGAGCTGTCAGCGAGTTGCATCGGGTTTCCCTTATAGTTGTGCCTTCTTGGTCAATTTTCAGTTGCTATCATCGCACTCGACGAACACAGGTCGTACAAAGCGGTTACACCTGACATGACTTTGTTCATTGTAGCTCATGTATCGTAGTCGTAATCAACATGCAATTTGATGTATGTTAGTAAACTTACTTATGATTTAAATTTTAATGTTATTTTCACCCATGCTGGTTGTGTTTTTCAGGAATAGATGGATCGTATTTTAGTAGAGAGAAGAAAAGTTCGGCATGTATGTTTTGGATGAAGCCACTCCTCTTGTATGTCATGTTGTTTCTGCCCATATCGTGGACGAGTCAAAGTTTGTTTCTAGTGTCAACTGCGATTCTTGTCATTTTACTAAATATCATCGTGTCAACAATGTATCTTGTGATAGTAAACTAGCTCTTACACATTTTGATGTTGTTCATTTTGATATATGAGGAACTTGTCCGATCATAACTTTATTAGTTCATTGCGATGATTTTTCTCATATGACTTGGGTATATCTAATGTAAAATTGTACCGCGTTCTTTCATTTTTGAAATTTGTTGAATGAAAACTTTACTCAATTCTTTATTCAAATGAACTTGTACTGACAGTGGTCGAGAGTGCCTGTCTCAATCTATAACTTTGTTTTTATGCGAAACGAATTGTTCATCGCACTGCTTATCACGACACACTACAACAAAATGATGTTGCCGACCACAAGAACCGTCATATTATTGAGATCAACCTCGATCTATTACATCATATGAGGGTGGATAAACACTTTTTAGATGATGCCCTTACCACAACATACCTTATTAATCGTATTCCTACTCACCTTCTTCACAATGAGACACCTCAACATACTCTGTTTGCTGGACAACCAACACATTCTTGGCCTCTTCTGTGTTTGATTGTATTTGTTATGTATGAATGCTCATACATCTATCTCCAAACCTGATGCACCCTTCTTAAAGTATTTCTACTTCGGATATTCTCTTTTGGAGTTTGCATCAGCAAAATTTATTGTGTCTACCCATGTTGCATTTATAGAGTCAGCCCTATTATCCTCTATCTCAAGTTACGTATGCTTTAGGTTGAGGACATAATCGATCATTTTTGGTGTCATGCCTCCGCTTCCGCATATCTTTACTAAAAGTACAGACACTCCTATTCCGTTAAGCTCTATCCTACTTGATGCCATCAAAACTGTCAGTGTACTTGGTTCAGCTTAAACCGAGCTCCCAATCGTTGTCCCAAAGTTACTTAAAGAGATACACCTCAGTATGTTACATCTTATCAAGGACTGGACTATGTACTTTTACAATGGAATTAATATCTATCCCTGATACTCGTATTATTCCACGATTTGTTGAGGAAGCCAAGTCCTATCCTAGTTGGGCTACATTTATGTTGGCTGAGTTAGAAGCATTAAATTTGAATCAGACATGGTATCAAGTATCTTTTATCTGGTAAACATGCTATTGATTGCAAATGGATCTACATTGTCAAAGTCAAGGCCGGTGGATCATTAGATTACCTGATTATAAAAGGTTATTCTTAGATGTATGGTATTGACTATGCTTGACATTTGCCCATGTGGACAATATCTTCAGTTCAACTCTCTTTCACTTGTAGCAACTCACCACTGAACTATGTATTAATCGGATATTCAAAATGCATTCCTACATGAGTTTATTGAAGAAGATGTATATGATATAGGGGTAGGTTGAAAATGACGAATGCCCTAAAATGCAACCCGAAGTGGAATGCAGTGCACCTAATGACAAACCCTAATGTCGGTGAAAATGCAATAGACAGTTCGATTAATTTAGCAATAAGTAGAGCTGCCACTTAAAATCAAAAACCGTAAACTGAACCGGAACCGAATTGGAACCGCAAAGAACCGGACCGAACTGTTTGCAAATTATTTGGGTTCCGGTTTGAATTTTGGAACCGTGAACAACAATGGTTCGGGTGTGGTTTTTACATTTTATTATCCAGACCGAAACCGGAACTGGAACCTCAACATACAAGTCTCAAGCAGTTTTAAGATTTTTGGCGATCTGAACCAGATCAAATTAGAATTGAATCGCAACCTGTTTATTATTATTTATATTATTGTAATATTATTATTATTTATAATCTATCTATAATGTCTATACTTACTATCATGAGTGAAATTGGTGAAATTTGAATCCAAACTGTAATCGCACCAAAAAGAATCGGTTTTGGACTAAACAAAATCGCACCGCACCAAAATCGTGTGGTATGGTTTGACATTGATGCGGTTTGAAGTCGGTTTTTGCAGTGCGGTTTTGAGTTTTATACAGTTATATAATGTATTTTCAATTTTACTCACATATTTTTTTGAAATATTTTATTTTAAAATTTTAGAAGGTATACAATTACTATTTAATAGTAATCATGAAAGACAACTAATTATAGCCGATTATTATGGTTGCGCATGCTGACGAGACGCACGCAAGCCAACTAGATGTTGTGGCGAGTCTACACGTGTTGGAAGACGACATATACTAGCTTACTGATCGTGGAAGAGACCGACGAGGAGTGCGCAACATAATTATTTCTATTTCGATGTTGTTTTGAGTTTTAGCAGACTGCTTTTATTTTATTCCACCAAGCTTAGTTTTGGTTTTAGTTGGAACCGAACCGAACCACATAGAAGAATGCCGACAAGATGCGCACAAGCCGACTATACGTCGTGGCGAGTCTACACGCGTAGGAAGACGGTGGATACCGGCCCACCGATCATGGAATAGACCGTCGAGAATTGCGCAACTTAATTATTTATATTTCGATGTTGTTTTGAATTTTTTGCAGACCGCTTTTATTTCATTTTGCCAAATTTATTTTTGGTTTTAGTTGGAATCGAGCTGAACCACATAGAACCGGACCGAACCGTTAGTGGTCGGTTTGGTTTTTGTTCTTGTTAAACCGTAACCGGAACCGTTGACACAACGGTCCCAAAAATTATGTTGGAACCGGAACCAGAACCGGAACCTGTCAAATCAAATAAAGTTTGGGTTCTAACTTGAAGAACCGTTACCTTATCAGTTCGGTTCACGATTTTGGGAGAACTGGAACCGAAACGGAACCGTGACAGCTCTAGCAATAAGCAATTAATTAAAATAAAATTTTTTTAGGAGTACATTTATTCAAGCCAACCCTCAGTGTGAGTTTCACTTCCTTGGATATCAGACACTGTATTTTCTTTTTTCTCCACATTGATCACTTTACATGGTGCATTTGTGCGAGCATTGACTCCACGACACTTGTACATCTCTTCCACCGATTACTCACCTTTGAACTCCTCGACTGGATCCTCTATGACAGCCTCGCCCCCTTGGAGTTTGGACTCCGTGTCCTCAACTGGCTGTACCTTGATCCCCATGTTTCGTTCCTCATTGTGAGATTCACTCTCTCGGCACTCAGAGTTTGTCCATATACTACCCCACCCCACATAACACCACTTATTCCTTCACAGAAGTGTTGCTCTCTTGGCAACTCAACTCTACATCTTGCTTAGATTTGATGTAGGGTTTTTTTGAGAGAGCCACTTCTTTGCTCCCTAAATCATCATCTTCATCATGAACATGCGCCACTTCATCTTGGCTAATAGATTCCTCATCCTCAACAACTTTAACTGCTTTGCAGTGGTTGTTGTTGTCATCTTTAGTTGCCCTGAAGCGTTGCGTGATTGAACAACTTTTCATATCGTGGTTTCCTTTGCAAAGTATGCATGCTTGCTTATGAGGAATCCACATTAGGCAATCCATCGATCTATGACTCTCTTTGCATCTAAAGCAATGACATGTTGTCATCATCATTTTGAAAACCAGACCGGACCGGCCGGTTCGACCGGTCTAACCGTGAACCGGTCAACCAGACGGTTCAGTCAACACTAGAAACCGGGCCTCAGCAAAACCGGGGTTAACCCGTAAAACTAGGGGGTCTGTCCGTAAAACCCGTCAACCGGAGCAGGCAGGAACAAACTGGGCGAGCCTTAATAAAATATTGCAGAAGGGCCGGGTTTCAAACCTGTACCAGGAAGGAGGAACCAATGCCACTAGCCAATACACCAAGATGTTCTTATGCTTAACTCCTGAAGTGTATTATATATATAAAAATATAACATATTTATTTTTACAAAATATAATGTTATATCATAATATATATATATATATATATATGTGATTATGATAAAACTTTATTTAATTTAATCTTTCTTATATAATTTTTTAAATTATATTTTATTTTTAAGTTAACCGAATTTTATTATACATTTATAATATTAGCATATTTTATTTAACATAAATTAAAAGATTAAGATATAATAATGTTATGCAATTATTTTGTAAATGTACATTATGCTTATTATTTTTAACATTATTGTTGTTGTAAATATATGCATATATAAATGTATAAACATAAATATCTAACATGCCTATTTTGGTGTCCAATTGAGGCAGTTCGCATAGTTCGCACGACCCATATGTTCTCACTTGAACCCACCCTATATATATAACGGTTTGACCCCGGTTGGACCGGTTCAACCTTGAACCTTTCGTTCCACCGGTTCGATATCCGGTCCAGTTTTCAAAACCTTGATTGTCATTATCATTTTCTTCTCATTCAAGAACTTATGTTCAAATTGATGTCTAAGTTCTCTCTTGAAGTCCTCCGAAATCTTGATGGTTTCCCTCTTTCGCACAACAAGCCACCACCTTGAAGTTTCTCCCACCAAGTGAAATCGAGTTGTTCCTATCTTTGTTGCCTCTTCAGTGATCATATTTGCGAGAAAATGTCGCTCCAAGTTCTCGACGAAGTCATCCTCTTATGTTGTTCCAAAACCCTTGAACCACTTGGGGTAGATGATTTTATGATGAAGTGATGTGCTCCACCCTATTACTTCCTCCTTCCTCCTGATTTCTAACTTCCAACATGGGTGGAAGGGTTTCCCTCCACTTTAAAAGTTTACCAACCTCCACATCAAAAACATCCTGCATCTCTCTTCGGCCCCCTCCTCTTTTAATTTTGGCTCCATCATGCACTTGGATGTGTCCTCAGCCCTCGCTTAGACTTTTGCCGTGCCAAACTCCATATTGCTCATGCAACACTGCAATGCTGTCTTATGGCCCCTTGAACTCCAACAGAACTCTCCCCTCATATGCCTTGTCGATTGAAGCACCTCTTGTGTATCCTTCCAATTATATGAAATGTTACAGATGCAACGTTGAACCCGCACTCAAACCTTGATTCGTGCAGCCTTAGATCCTTTTTGCGCTCTTCACAATAACTAAGTCAGCCTTCATCTTGTCTGTAGCAGCAAAATTAGAAGCACACACACAATAAGACTATAGTGGAAAGGGGAGAACACTCAAGAACCCTCATACTTCTATTCACAACATCAAAGCTTTACAACTCTTGACTCATTGATGATTTACATACATTGGTTGGATTGATTCCCGATATTTTGACTCAAATGAACACACATCCCCTTTTTATAGCCTCAATGAGGTTTTCTCTGCAACCAAGGGAAGACTCTAAAAAAACTCTGTACTCTAGACTCTTCTAAACTATTCTGCACTTCTCTCATGACTATGTACAAGCCTCCACACTATTATACAACATTCAAAAATACTGTAGACTATTTTAGATTATTTTCAACTTCTACAAAACTTTGCATCATTCTAGTATCTCCAGACACACCTAGAGTTATCTAGAAGGTTTCACATTCTTCTAGAATATTCTAGAGTATTATACCCTCTTCTACAAATATTATAGAGATCTCTAATAATTCTACAATATTCTAGAGAATTCTACATGGCTTTAGAATCTTTTGGAAGACTCCATATCATTCTAGAATTTCTGTCATCTTTAAGATTTCTCTCCAGTATTTTGGATACTTCCACATTTTTTTAAGCCATAGGATATCATGGCTACATTTAAGTCTTATTCTTGGCAAGCTTCCCTTGTGCATGATCATCTTGAGTATGGAGCCATACTTGTACCAAGGGCTCTCACAACAGTCTTCGACCTTTTTGAAGCCATATTGCCTCGTCATGTGACTTATTGTGCGCCATTCACGCATGTGTTCCTGGTCATGGTTGCTCCTTGAACTAGCCTCCCATGACAAGCCGCTCCAACTGAGAAGATACCACAGTATATCTCACCCGCCTACGACTGTGAACTCATGAAAAACAATCCGAAGTATATCACCGACGGTCATGGATAGCTCTGAGTAAGATGATGTATCTCCATTTGAAAAATGAACTGGTGGAACTGTCGGTTGTGCGAGGTGGCCCTCATGGTGAGAATCAACATGTGAGGTTGAGACTAAGGCTGGGGTTAACTGGGAGGAAGTAATGGATGTTGTGGTTCATTTGTCGGAGTGAAGAAGGGATCCACATACATGCACTCATATTAAGGAGTTGAATCTTCTACATCGAATACTCGATTTATCCCCATATTTTTAGTGATGTTAATCTCATATGCATTTGTATCGATTCGTCGTATGACTGTATATGAACCTAGTCGATCACTGCTTAATTTTGTTGTTGTTTCTTGTGGGAATATCTTAGATCGTATAAGAATCATCACCTGCTCTCTAGTTTCAAAAACCATATCCCTCCTATGCTGATCTGCTTGGATTTTATAGTAATCATTAATTATTGCAAAGTTTCTTTGGCAAATTTATGCAGTCCATTCAAATGATCCAAAACATGTAATATATTTGAATCATGCATCATAGAAGAGTCATTTACTAAATGTAAATGATCATGCAACAAGTGTAAAAGAGGAACAACATACATGACTAATTCCTTACACTAAGGTTCTTTGGTGCTACAAGAAACTCGTAAGATGAGCACATGGTTAGAAGATTCAGAAGGTGGAGTATAAAAAAAATTCATCGCAGGGGTGATGAACATTCAAATAAACACCAGAGACATCAATAATAAGATGTAACAATATAATATATTGAATGTCTCCTATAGTGCTAATGCTAATAAATAAGACCACCGAGTCATCAAGTGCACTTTAAAACTCAACAGATCTACCAATAATGAGTAAATCCCCAATGAGCGTTGACTTAACATGTGTCTCTGTAGGTGGAGTGTAGAAATACTCGTTGAGTGTGCAATAAAGACCCATAAGAGTGTGTGAGATGTGGACACTAAGATGCCACTTTATGATGCGTTGAATGCCTCCACAAAGTGAAAACTCCTAAAGTGACTCACTGGAAGAGCTATAATAAAAATCATCGCAAATGCAATGAGTACTGAAATAGGTTGCTGGTATGGTGGGAGTGTAATCAGAAATAGATGAGGAAGTTACTACATGGTCAATACTAGACTCTTGGATCTTACGCCGGACATGGTCCATCACTATAACATGGCGAGATTCTAGGGTGTTTATACTTGAATGTGAGCCTATGATTGAGTCCATAATTAGGTCTGTGCAGGAAAAAGAGGAAGGACATACCATTATTGGATATTTGAGTCGCTTGAGTTCACTCTCTATTAGAGCCCTATAATCTTGGTCAGTAATCACAGTGTCTGTACAGGCTTCAGGAGCCACAGTGGCCACCATTACATAACCCCAACATCTAAACTCTCACTCAAAAATCACCCTTGTTTAAGATATGCAAGGGCCTTGACCCTGCAACAATGAATGAGCGACCTTACCCTTAGGAAGGTCTCTGGGTGGGTTAGAGAGAGTAATTTTTTGCTCCTTATCAAAGAATACATACATGTTAAATCAGCCATAACACTTGGCATCAAGGTCATACAACCAAGGTCATCCAAGTAATATGTGTGCGGTGCACTACAATCATGTGTAAGACATCGCACGAGACCTTCTCCTCGACAGACGCTAAACGAATTGAGATCAAACATCTCTATGTAACCTAGATGGCGGACTTGTCCACCCAAAGGACGTTGTAAGAATGTTGGTGTGTTTCGACTGTAAGCTACATACACTCCAGACATTTCTTGGCAACAATATTGACAACTACCACTATCGATAACAAACTTGCAGGGCCACCCGCACTAGGAAAATACATCGCCAGTTCTCTTTTTTACACGAGGATTGTGCAAAAGATGGCGAATCACTTCTAACTCCTGCGATCTCTTAACGTCGCTTTCCCATTATACTCCATAGTGTTTGTAATCTCCTCAATATGTTTATCCTCAGCCTCAGTGTTGGGTTCACCCTCTTATTCAATCAGTAAGTTCCTACTTGGGCACTGTGTGGTTATGTGTCTCATGCTAGAGCACCTGTAACGCTGTACTCCCCTCGGGTTGGGAGCTCCAAAAATATTCACTTTTTTTCCGCATCCACTGGGATGTGAGGTGGCATTGTGGATGTGGTCGGGGCGGGCCTCCTAAATGTAGAAATGTCAAGTCAAGCAGTGACTTGTCTCGGGCTCGCAATGTGCAGGTACTGCTCATACTCAAGTGCTAGCCGAAAGACGTGCTCGACTGTCTCTACTCTATGGTGAATCAGTTCCCTTTAGATTTTAGATCTGACTCCAACCCTAAAGAGGGATGCAGTAGCAATGAGCTCCGTTAGGATGTTGCTCCTCGCTACTAATTCATCAAACCACGACATATACTTGGCAACAGAATGGTTCTCCCTCCGAAGAGCGTAAAACTAATCTAAAAACTGATCATGATATGAAGCGGGATGGTATTTGTTTTTCAGCCGCTATTTCATCTTAGCCCATCTGGTGATGGGGTAGCATCTCTATCTCATTCAAGAGACCTCTTTAGGCCCGTCTAGTAAATATTGTCCTGCCCATGTAACATCATTTTGGCAAATTGGACCAGTTTCTCATTACTGATCTCTGACCACTCCAAGTAGTGGTCCATTTGTAAAAGCCAGTCACTAAATTCCTTGGGGTCCATGTCATCGCCGAACGAGGTTGCGTCAATGTGAATGTGCCAGGTAATGTCATTCTTGGCTGGGGTGGCTTTGCGATATCGCCCCGAGAATTCATATAATGATCATCATGGTCATAATCGTGTTGTGTTGGTGGAGCATGACTTTATGACATGGTGGAGGGGGTGGACGAGGTTCTTCGTGAGGGCAGTGGTGTCTCATAGGGGATGGACCCTACTGATACTCATAGGCCTACTCGGGATTTCTTCTCGCAGAAGCGGTAGCTTGGCGAGGCAGATATCTAACACGTCTCTCAGGTGGTTTAGCATGCTGGGGGTTGTCCGGAAGATCATCATGACGTGGTGGTGGGGCTTGGCCTCTGGGGATGTCTAATTGATAGATTATGGTGCTAACCCTAACAATGTCATTCTCAATGATGTCAAAATGGGTTCCTATCTGCTCGAATCAATCAAATACACATTTTTGGAGCTCGACGTGCATCATATCCGAATTCAAACTGGCAGCCCGATCGTTGATAAGGTTCTAGTCAGGCATGGATAATCAGAACAACCTACCACTGCGTAATATATATTGTAGTCCAACTTGGGGGACTGTTACCAATTTGATGCAGAGTAGGTTGAAAATGATGAATGCTCTAAAATGTGACCCAAAGTGGAATGCAACACACCTACTGACAAGCCTTAATGTCGATGTAAATGTAGTAGACAATTTAGTTAAATTTACAATAAACAATTAAGAAAATAGAATTATAGAACTTGGTCAGAAGCACGTTTGTTCTCATATAATATAATTGGAAAGAACTTACGCTAATTTGCAAGCAATTGAGGTGCAATTATTTTAAACACGCGCTGAATAAACCCTGCAAATCAAGTGACCTCGCGAAAACAAAGCATATAGTGTCCTGATAAATATAGTTCAAATAATAATAATAATAGAAGGCAAAAGCACTAAAATATGACTTACCACATGTTGACAACGAAAAAATACAGTAAAGGTAGAGATCCAAGTGCCGCTGACTGCAAATGTGTGATCAATGATGACAGTGGAAGTATGGAGGGGTTTGGATGTGGTTATGGCTGCAAGGGGAGATGTCAGATTATGGATGGAAGGGAGCGTTTGGCTTGCGGGTCGTGGCATGGAGAGGAGGTTGAAAGGAGAAGGTGGGATTGGGGTCGATATAGAGAAGGGAATTGTGGGTGATGATGGGAGGAGGAATCAGAACTTGTGCTAGAAAGTGAGATTGGGAGCGGCACTTAGCGCAGAGTCGGGAACGACACCTACCGCGAAGTCAGGATGACACTTAGCGCAAAGTCAGGAATGACACCTAGCGCGGAATCAGGAACGATGGTGGGAGGTGGAATCAAATTCGATGCCGGAAGAGGAAGTAGTCGTTGGTTTCATCGTGAGATGGAGGAGATGGAGTCGTGGCTGCTGAAGATGGGGATGGGTTGGAGTAGCGACGGGCTGGTAGTTTGCTGAGGTGTTAGGAGCTGTTAGCGAGAGTGATGGAAATCGGCTGCAGAGGAGAAGACCACGTGGGCCCGCGGGAGTGGCCGTAGACTGGGAGTGGGTGGTCGACTTGATAAAGGAAGTTGGAAACGTCTTTGAGTCACACCAAGGAAAGCCTTGTGGAGTCGCACCGTGGGGAGGAGATCGATGGTTTTTGAAAAGAGTTCAAAACCATCGATACCCCTTGAACCGCATCGTGCATGTTGTATAAAAAGAGTATGGACCCCTTAAACTACTAGGGCATCCTAGTTAGGCGGCTTAGAATGCCCGAATCGTTCAAATGTAAAATACAACGCGGAAAATAAAAATAAGTACACGAAAATTGACTCGGAACGGCCATATGGACACTTCTGTTGACTCGGATCATCCGAATGAGTAGCCGATCACCTACTCTATTATGGTGTGACTTAGGCTACAATCCAGATTACTACTATTCTAATCTTTCATGTGCGTACCAAACACATTGAGGTCAATAGTCTCTTTGTTTGAGAAAAGTACGAAGGACTTGTCTCTCTTGGACATGTTAACATGGGGGAACAATTTATTGATATTTTTACCAAAAGGGTATGTGGTTCAAGAGTTAAATACCTTTGTATTAAGTTAAGTATGATAATGGGGAAGTGTTGAAATACATATTTTCTGCTCTATATATTGTATAAAGACCAATAACATGAGTTTAAATACGGTTCCTTACCTCTAATTGAGGTAAGAAATGCTTTCTCTCCCAAATTAGGTTTCTACGGCATTTATTTTAGCGGATTTAAAATTTAACACCTGATTATGTTTCTACCAGTGATGTGGATGAGAGTAATAGATCATCTGTCATGGAAAACTTGTGACATATCATTATTATCACCGTTATATATTCTTGTAGCACTGTAGAGTTAGTGATGTAAACATCTGATTAAGCTTTTACCACCAATATAGACCAAAGTGGCAGAACATCCAATCTTCCATCATTCTAATAACAAGACTGTACAGGAATTGTTTTACACTATCTTTGAGTTTGACAAATCCATTGTTGCTATGTTGGTCACGGTGTCACATTTATACAGAAACTGTGCAATGCCGGATAAGGTTTAGGGCATCATCCGCTGAATACACACAATTTTGACCTGGAGATACATGATTCTGCAGATTGGGGTGAAGCATTGTGTAATTTTTGGATTGGAGAGATTGTATAAATCAAAATCATCAGCGTCATTATCCTTATCTTAGCTATTTTGAGGTGAGAAGATTACATAACATGCAAAATCGATAATAGGTTTTCCATATTTATGATCATAATTGTGTCATCCAGAGACAACCCCTTTTATGAAATTCATCATTCCCTCAATAAGCAAATTCAATTCCATCATGAACTTGATAATGAATCAGCACAAAAAATATTAACTCTCTAAAAATGTTTTGTATTTGGTTAGTATGCAGGTTAAGGTCTAATCACAATACCTAAAACCCAAAGTTTAATCTCGTGTTTTTTAGTCAAGTTATTGAGAAACAATACCCTTATGGCATCAATTGAGACTTCAGGAAATAATGAATATGTATTATTGGGGTGCCTCATAAGGGATTTAGAATTACAAGAGGTACAAGTAAGGGTGCTATGTATAGAGTACAAGTATAAAATATATCCTAACAGGGACATTTCTTTTTTACTATGAAATGTTCCTTGATGATTGGTTTTAGCTTCTCCCTTGTGCTATAAATGCATCATGTGCTGCTCTGGTTGATGCAGGCATTCCTTTAAAGCATCTTGCTGGTATGTAATTCTTTTTACAATTTTTTTATTTTCTTCTTGAATATGTCCGTACTTGAACCTTCAGTTGTATATTGTGCAGTTGCTGTCTGTTGTGGTTTGGTAGCTGATGGAGATGTAATGTTAGACCCAACCATACTCGAAGAGCAGGTTATTTCTTATTTTGTTTACTTCAATAATCACTATTTGGCTTCAATTGTGGTTATCCTTGCATTGCTTTGATAAGAAATACTGCATCAATCATCGGTAGGGGTATCTCCTTCCAGCTCTCGTTTGTATCATGTTATAGAAGCCAACGTTGCCCTCAAATGAAGCTTGCAATTGTGTTTTTCTTAATGATTTTAAGTCCAACTGTGATTTCATCCAAATAAGCTATGTCTCTATGTTACCCTTACACATTTGCCGGAGGAGTCACCCCGCGCCGGGACCACCGGAGCACACATTTGGAGGTCGTTGTGATTAATTCTTGTAATTAAATGGTATTAATTAATTGATTAATATTAATTAGATTAATTAATTACTTTAATATTAGTGTATTTCTTTTTATGTTTTCCCTCCCTCATCTATATAAGGGGGAGAGGTTTATGTGTTTAGGCATCTTGAATGTTTTAGGGTTTTAGGCTCTCATTTAGAGAGAGGGATCATTGGAGGGGATTCGGATCCCCTGGAGTTCCCGCAGGAACTCCAGGGGGTGTTCTCCTTTTGCGAATCAATGGAGTGAAATCAGAAAAAATGGTTAACATGAAAGTTGTAGATATCCCCGAGACGAATAACTTTCATGTTGAACATTTTTTGATTTGAAGTCGTTTAGATCCCCGATTTGGGTCCCGAAAAAACTCAGTCCGAAAATAATTAAATCAATGTTTTTCGGACTGACTTTTTTCGGAGCCCAAATCGGGGGTCTAAACGACCTCAAATCAAAAAATGTTCAACATGAAAGTTATTCGTCTCGGGGATATCTACAACTTTCATGTTAACCATTTTTTCTGATTCCACTTCATTGATTCGCAAAAGGGGAACTCCAGGGGATCCGGATCCTCATTGGAGGACCCAACCTCCTTGGTCTTAGCCGGAGTTCGCTTCAGATTGTATCTGTGCTACTTCCCATTAATACAATATTGTATTGTTCTTGCATCTTCCCTGTTCATAACAATGGTCCGACCTGCTTCCCTTGTCCGCTCGTTTGACGTCGTCGGGAATTGTGCCACGATGGACGCCCGCCTCGCCGCCATCGAATGCAGCCTCCACGCCATCGAACGACGCCTAGATGACCAATCCGCCTCCCTCACCTCGCTGTCTACCTACCCGCAGGCACTTCTCCAGTGTCGTGATTACTGCCAGACCCTGCCCGCGTTGATTCCGGCTGCCGCAACAGAATCCCACACCTCCAACACCGTTTCCGCCAGATCCAACGTCATTTCTGCCAGATCCAACGCCGTTTGGAGAGAAGCCCGCACCTCCAGCACTGTTTTCGGTTGCTGCAGCAAAAGCCTGCACCTCCCTGCAACCAACACCTGCAACTTCGTTGGGGATCCTTCGTACGCTGTCGTCCACTAGATCTAGCCCGCGCCATCTCCCGCAGCGGCAACGCGCGATCACAATCGATCCTTCCTGTGATCGTCGTCATCCTCCGCCGCGTGCGTCGATTCCTCTTTTGCCGCCTGCATCGATCTTCCTTCCCGCTCGGCTGCTCTTCCCCTCCTTGAGCCGCATGCCCTCTTGTTTTTTTCTTTTACGTTGGAACCCCAATGACCCCTCTTCCATCTCTCCCTGCCGCAGATATACCCTCCTTGCCAACGCGGTCCCCTCGACTATACCTTTTTCTTTGTTCTTTTTACACCCACTACACGCCACCCTCATTCCAAAAATTCATCTTCCCCCCACTACAAGACAAACTCCTCCGTATCCTTTACATCCCTATTCTCGATCATTTCTCTCCTTCAAACACCCAGTCGACCGGGTTTTACCGCCGAACCTGTTGATAATTGTTAGCCGCCCCTCCCCTTTATATTTTTTATCATTTTGTCGCTTTTATTAAAACTCTCTGCCCCACAATCACAAGTTGTACGTTGCTCCCATTCTTAAAGATCCTGACAAACAATTAAAACTCCAGCTTGAGGGTTAGGCTGATTTTCAAGACCAGTGTAATATTACACTCGCACATTTACCGGAGGAGCCAGCCCTCGTCGGGACCACCGAAGCACGCATTTGGAAGCCGCCGTGATTAATTCTTATAATTAAATGGTATTAATTAATTGATTAATATTAATTATTTGTTATTAATTAGATTAATTAATTATTTTAATATTATTTTATTTCCTTTTATGTTTCCCCCCTCATCTATATAAGGGGGAGGGGTTTTTGTGTTTAGGCATCTTGAATGTTTTAGGGTTTTGGGCTCTCATTTAGAGAGAGGGATCATTGGAGGACCCATCCTCCTTGGTCTTGGCTCGAGTTAGCTCCAGATTGTGTTTAGGTGTGCTACTTCCCTTAAAGAGAGGGATTTATGTGTTTAGGCATCTTGAATGTTTTATGGTTTTGGGCTCTCATTTAGAGAGAAGGATCATTGGAGGACCCAACCTCCTTGGCCTTGGCCAGAGTTCGCTCCAGATTGTATCTGTGCTACTTCCCATTAATGCGATATTATCTTGTTCTTATTTGTGCATCTTCCTTGTTCGTAACACTCTAGTAATCGATCACTTGCTTTGCTTTAGTTATTATGTTATCCATGCAATATTTTTATCTTTATTTGTTTAGTTTATTTGCTAGAGCATTGGTTTATAAACAACAAAACAACAACACTCAAGCCTTTATTCCACTATAGTGGGGTCAGCTATATAGATCCTATGTCGCCATTGTGCCCTATATTGTCATAATCTCACTATTGCCTAAGTACATCATGTATTTCCTTATAGTTTCATTCCAAGTCTTTATTGGTCTACCCCTCCCTCCTTTAACATGCCTAGTGACTAGACTCTCACAATGCCTAACAGGTGCCTCTAATGGTCTTTTTTGTACGTGTCCAAACCATCTTAGACGAGCTTCTCGCTTCTTCTCTATAATTTGCGCTACTCTTGTCTTATCCCTGATACATTCATTCCTAATTTTATTCAATCTTGTGTGTCCACACATCCACCTAAGCATTCTCATCTTTGCAACTCCCATTTTTTGCTCATGTACACAATTCAATATCTAACACTCAGAACCATAGAGCATCTTGAGTCTAATTGCAGTACGGTAAAACTTGCCCTTAAGTTTTAGTGGTACTTTACCTTCATATAGGATCCCTGACGCGTCTCTCCACTTCAACCAACCCGCTTGGATTCTCTGTGTCACATCTTTATCAATACCTCCGCCTTTTTGAACTATCGATCCAAGATATTTAAAATACTCACTACGGGAAATATCTTGATCACCCAACTTAATAACGAAGTCATCCGTTCTTCTTGTATTGCTTAATTTAAGCTCCATATACTCCGTATTTACCCTGGTCAACCTAAAACCCTTCTTTTCTAAAGTATCTCACAAAAATTCAAGTTTTGCGTTTACACTCTCGCGCGTCTCATCAACCAAAACGATATCATCTGCAAACAGTAAACACCAAGGTATTGCTTGTTGGATATGTCTGGTGAGCTCTAAGTTATCAAAGGAGCATGGCACACCGAGGCGCAAAGGTCCCCTGGAGCCTAGGCGCAAGGCGCAGACGCGTGCCTAAGGCACGTGAGACGCACAAATGGAGGAAAAGGGAAATTGAGCGAATTGGGTGCTCAATTCGCTTAATTGAAATTGAGCGAATTGGGCGCTCAATTGAAATTGAGCGAATTGGACGCCCAATTCGCTCAATTCCAGCGAGTTGGGCGCCCAATTCGCTCAGTTCCAGCGAGTTGGGCGCCCAATTCGCTCAGTTCCAGCGAGTTGGGCGCCCAATTGGCTCAATTCCAGCGAGTTGGACGCCCAATTCGCTCAATTCCAGCGAGTTGGGCGCCCAATTCGCTCAATTCCAGCGAATTGGGTGCCCAAGTGTGCCTAGGGGTGCCTCGGGTGCGTCTGAGATCATGTTTTTGCACATCTCAATTTTTTTTTAAAAAAAAACACCTTGAAAGGCCCAGGCGCGCTTGGGAGATTGTAAGGAGCACGCCTGGGGCACATCGCCCGCCTCAGCCGTGCTGAGGCACGGCAGGCCGCGCCCGGTGCGCCCGGCACCTCAGGCTCGCCTAGGCGCGTCCCTTGACAACTGTGGGTGAGCTCATCTAAGATACGGGTAAAGAGATAAGGGCATTGGTTTATACAGAAATTATTTACTCGTTTTGAAGCTTGTAATCTCTTATCTACAATAGTATTTTTAATGAAATCAGTATAAATTTATTACCTATTGATTTATTCTTATTATTATCTTTTCTTTGTTAATTTAGGAGAAAATGAAGGCTGTTCTTCATCTGATTTTTCCAAACCCTTTTCTTTCAATCCATCAAAACCCTCACTCTTCAATAGAAGATGATGCTATCGAGCAGGGAATTATAACATCCATTACACGGGGAATGATGTCAGGTTTAACATTCATATCCTTTTAATCCTTCTCTTGATAGTTTAGTTGTTTCCTTTATTGATAATGTTTTAACATTTGATGTTTAATCATGAATGATTCGGATGTCTTGATCTTGTTAATTAAGAAACTTTCTGATCAGTAAATAATTTGTCCTGTATTCGGAGATGTTGATGCTGCTAGAGTTGTATGATTGATTCCCCTTTTGATCAAAGAAATATTTTGTACACCAAAAAAAATGAGTTCTATACCTAATGCGAGGATTTTTCTTGTTGGGAGACCCAAGTGAGCGATGAGACTCTTCGAAGAAGACACCCGAAGGTTATGATTGACAACTAGAGTAGCCATGATTTTTGGAGGTTGAAAACCAATTTTTTGGACTTCCAAGGAGGACTCAATAATGTAGACTGTCCTTGATCTGAAGCAAAGTTTAATGAATACTGTTAGAAAAGCCCAATTAAGGGCCCATGTTTTCTCTCTTTTCTCTCTCCATGTATTAGTCCCACATCTTGTATTTAGGATTTCTCTTCTCATTCTTCTCCTATATAAGTGTATTCGTACTTGTAACTATTCATTCAAGAAGTATATACAAGCTTTGAGGCCTTTCTTTACATGGTATCAGAGGGAAACCGGTCTCCTCCTATGGTATCCGGTCTACCCGGTTTCTTCTCCTAACCGCTACCAGCCTCTTCTCCTAACCGGCTGTCCGCGTGGTCTTTCCTTCCCGCGGACTCCTGCGGCTTGGCTTTTCTATCCGCTTCCCCCCCACCTCTCACCTCTGTTTCTTTCGTGGCCTCCACCTCCTCCTTCTCTCTCCTCTTTTTATACTCCTCTCTCATATGGGTCCACCTTTCTCTCCTCTTCTCTTCCCGCGCGGACTCTTTCTATCCGTTGTGGCCTCTCCCTGCTTACTGATCGCTGCTCGCGGAGACCTGCCTCTCCTGCTCACCGCGCGGTCTCTATATCCGCTGCGGTCTCTCCCTGCTCGCTGATCGCTACTAGCAGCGACCTGCCTCCCCTGCTCGCCGCGCGGTCTCTCTCTCCGCTGCGGCTTACCCCTGCTCGTTGATTGCTGCCAGCATCGACCTGCATCCCCTGTTCGCCGCGCGACCTCTTTCTATCCGCTGTGGTCTTCCCTGCTCGCTGATCGCGACTCACATCAACTTGCCTCTTCTGCTCGCCGCGACCTGCTTCTCGCTTCTCGCTGCGGCCTCGTCGATCCGCTGCTGTCCTTCCTACTCGCTAATCGCCTGCGGCCTGCCTTGTCTCTTGCGATCTCCCTCTGCTAGTCGTATTTTGGTCGCGATCTCCTGGTCGCTGCCGTGTCCACTGAGACCGTGCGACTACCTTTTTTTCTTGCCCCCCGACCTTTCTCTGCTACCCGCGCGACAATCCTCTTCTAACCGTCCGACCTCTTCTGCTGGCCGCGCATGGCTTCCGATACTTCTGCTGCTGCCTCTGCTCCGCCAGCCCGCGCGGCGGCCTCGGCTTCCGAACTTCATGACGAATTACGGATTACGACTATCTCCCTCACTGGCAAAAGGAACTTTGTTGAATGGGTTCACTCGGTTCGCCGTGTTCTGCAGACGAAGGGTCTTCTTCACCACTTGACCCGGGCTCCTCCGACTGCTCCCTCCGATGAATGGCTTCGCGACGATGGTCGGGTGCAGTCCTGGCTTCTCAACTCCATGGACACCGAGCCCTACCGAATGACCATGTATCATGACACGACCAAGACCATGTGGGAGGAGCTTCACTCATTTTACTCCGGGCATGACAGCCTACAACACCTATATGATATCATTTCTGATCTTCAGAATCTTGCCCCCGGTGCTCCTGGCGATATGCTCTCCTTTGTGGCTAAAGCAAAGAGTTTGGCCGAGGCTTGGATTCAACATCAGCCTCCTCTTACTGATCTCGCCACTCAACGGAATCAGAAAGAAGCTGTCGCCATCGCCATGATGATGTCTCGTGTTCCTCCCCACCTGCATAGTGTTCGAGCGCAGATCCTATCGTCCTCCACAACTCCGTTCCTGTCTGATGTATGCTCCATGCTGCTAAAGGTCACGCCTCTTTCCGAGGCTCCTCATGATTTTGCCCCAGCTCTTCTTCAGCAGCCTCTCCTTCCGAACCCTCCTACTCGTGGATCTTCCACTCGGGGGGGCCGGCCACCGTCTCGGGGACGAGGGCGTGGTGGTCATTCTTCTATGAAATGCATTTACTGTGGCCACGATAATCATCTCGAAGCTACTTGTTACCGCAAGCACGGCCTGCCTCCTCACCTTACTGCTACTACCTATGCTGCTCCTGCTCCCACTGGGCCTTCTGCCCCCGATCTGGCTTCCACTACCTGCCAAGATATTGATGAGCTTCACACCCAACTCCAACAGCTTCAAGGTGCCCTCAGCCGCTCCTCCGGCTCCGTCGCGTCCCTTTCTGCGGAAGGTATAACCTGTCTCTCTCATAGTCCCTGCTGGATCGTTGATTCTGGGGCCACTCACCATATTACCTCCCAGAAGCCCACCAAGTACCAACGGACGCCTCATCCCCTTTGCATCACTGTGGCCAACGGTGATATCCTTCCTGTCTCTGGCACCGCTGCTCTTCAGCTTACTCCGACTCTCTCTCTTTCCTTGGTTCTTCATGTTCCGGGATCCCCTTTCAATTTACTTTCTGTTAGTCGTCTCACCCACGACCTTGATTGTTGCATAACATTTTCACCTTCTTCTTTCCTTATGCAGGATCGTCGCACCCGGAGTACCATTGGTAAGGGACAGCTGTTGAACGAGCTTTATATCTTGGACATCCCACCTACTATTCTCTCTGTTATCTCTATATTTGATTGGCATCGCCGCCTTGGGCATGCCCTCCTACCGATTCTCAAGCGGGCTCTTCCTGATATACCTCTGCAGGAGTTCTCTTGTGAATCCCATATCTACGGCAAACAACATCGCTCTTCCTTTCCCCCTGCATGTACCAGGAGTAGTACTCCTCTCTCTTTAGTACACTCTGATGTATGAGGTCCTTATCGTGTCCCCAGTATTTTTGGTATCGTTAATTTGTCACGTTTATTGATGACTACTCGCGTACTACATGACTTTATTTACTACATGATCGTACTGAACTTACTTCTGTGTTTCGTGCTTTTGTGACTGAGATGCGTACGCAGTTCGCCACCCCCCTCCAAGTCATCTGCACCGATAATGCTCGCGATTATACCGGGCGTGCCTTCTCTACTCTTTGCACCGAGTTCGGTATCATCCATCAAACTTCATGTGCCTATACCCCTTAACAAAACGGGGTCGCCGAACGGAAAAATCGCCATCTTCTTGATGTTGCCCGCTCCCTTATGTTCCAAATGCAGGTTCCGGTCGAATATTGGAATTTTGCCGTCTCCACAGTCTGTCATCTCATTAACCGCCTCCCCTCATCTGTGTTAAATTTTGCCTCACCGCTCCAACTTCTCTATCCCTCCACCAACCCCACCTCTCTCACACCACGGGTCTTCGGGTGTGTGTGCTATGTCCACCATCTTGGCCCTCCTTCCGACAAACTTGCTCCTCGGGCTGCCAAGTATATGTTTGTTGGCTACTCTCGGACTCAAAAGGGATATGTCTGCTACTCTCCTTCTGATGGTCGGCTGGTTGTTTCTGCAGATGTCACCTTCTGCGAACACCAGCCCTTCCACCTACCTTGCCCCACCTCGTCTTCTGCTCCACCTCTTCCCCGGACTGCCGTACCAGTCACGCCATCGTCTCTACCATCTTCTTCCTCCTCTCAACCAGCTCTTCCTCGGGTTCCTCCACCACTTATCCGGGTCTACTCTCGACGTCCATCCAAGGATAGTCCCGTGAACCAGCTCCTCGCTACCAGCGATACCTCGGCTACGACAGATCCGGATCCCGTCTCTACAACTCATCCCTTGGCCAACTACGTCTCTCTCCATTGGCTGACACCACCTCTCTACGTATTTGCCACCTCTCTTTCCTCTATTTCTATTCCTAACACTGTGCAGGAGGCGCTTACACATCTAGGGTGGCGGGCAGCCATGGAAGATGAAATGCGGGCTCTTTGGGCTAACCAGACCTGGGATCTGGTTCCTCTTCCTACTGGCCATACCCCTGTGAGCTGCAAATGGGTCTTTGTTGTCAAGCATGCGGCGGATGACACTGTTGACCGTCTGAAGACACGCCTCATGGCCCCGGGCTTTACTCAAAAACATGGCCTTGATTATGAGGAAACTTTCTCTCTAGTGGCCAAATTGAACACGGTCCACGTTCTTCTTTCCTTGGCTGTTCATCATCACTGCCGCTTTATCAGCTGGATATTAGGAATGCCTTCCTCAACGACGATCTGCAGGAGACAGTTTATATGCACCAACCTCCCGGGTTTGAGACCACGGGGGAGTCTCTGGTCTGTCATCTTCGCAAATCCATTTATGGTCTCAAACAGTCTCCGCGTGCGTGGTTTGAAAAATTCACTAAGGTCGTCTGTGCTATTGGCTTCACTCGGAGCTCGGCTGATTTTTCTCTCTTCACCCGACACCGGTCAACCGGGAATGTGATTCTTCTGGTCTACGTTGACGATATCCTGATTACTGGCAACGACACGGTGGGAATACAACAACTCAAGGAACAGTTAAACTCCGCTTTTCAAACCAAAGATCTGGGCAACCTTCGGTATTTTCTCGGGCTTGAGGTTGCACGATGCTCTTATGGTCTTGTATTATCCCAAAGAAAGTACTGTATGGATCTTTTTCATGATGCCGGTTACTCTGGGTGCAAACCTGCGGAGACTCATATGGATGCTAATCACAAACTATCGGTCCACAGTTGTGACTCCGACAAACTGCCTACAAATCCGGAATATTACAGACGCTTGGTTGAGAAGCTGATCTACCTTACGGTAACTCGACCTGATATCTCCTTTGCCGTAGGAGTTGTGAGTCGGTTCATGCATACTCCTCGGACATCACACCTTCAAGCTGTCGAGCGTATTCTTCGATATCTCAAGATCGCCCCCGGACAAGGACTTGTGTACAAGCCATCCACATCTCTATCACTCGTCGCTTACTCTGACGCTGACTACGCAGGATCTATTGATGATAGACGCTCCACTACGGGGTTCTGCACTTACTTTGGTGGTCATCTCATAACATGGCATAGCAAGAAACAATCCGTGATTGCACGCTCTTCTGCTGAAGCCGAGTACCGAGCTATGACTGCGATTGTTTCCGAGCTAACCTGGCTTGAGAGCCTTCTGGGAGACTTGGGTGTTCGTCTCTCATCACCGGCTACCTTATTTTGTGACAGTCAGGCAACAATACATATTGCCAAGAATCCGGTGTTTCACGAACGCATAAAGCATATCGAAGTTGACTGTCACTTTATCCGGGAAAAGGTACAGTCAAAGAAGATAGATTTGGAGCATGTTTCTGCTAAAGACCAAGTTGCGGATATCCTGACAAAAGCTCTCTCCAGGCCTCTATACTATCAGTTTTTATCCAAGCTTGGTGCCTACGACTTGTACGCTCCAGCTTGCGGGGGAGTGTTAGAAAAGCCCAATTAAGGGCCCATATTTTCTCTCTCCATGTATTAGTCCCACATCTTGTATTTAGGATTTCTCTTCTCATTCTTCTCCTATATAAGTGCATTCATACTTGTAACTATTCATTCAAGAAGTATATACAAGCTTTGAGGCATTTCTTTACAAATACCAAGAACTATTAATAAAGTGCCTTGAAGTGGGGCTTCATAATGCATCTTTGGTATGGTGATAAATTATCATTGTCTCTCTTTGCAATTTATTGTACAGAAGATCATGCCAATTTATCTTGATCAAATATTTTTTTCATCTGGCAATACTTAAAATTTATAGGTTTACACCCCATATTGTACTAGGGAGGAGTGATATAGGTTAGGCTGTAACAGAGGGATTCAGGAGGCTAATGAGAATGATATATGAATGAGACACTTAATCTGCAATTACATTTGCGATAAAAGAACTTTTAAATACTATTGCATGATAGTCGCATTCAAGTAGAGTGTCTAGTAAGGAAATAAGTATTGTGGTACACATGCGAGAGTGCAAAAAAATAATTATATAAACAAACAAGGCCCGGCAAGTCACGGGAAATTTTGGCATAACGATTACAAGAAATATATCTTAATGAAGTGAGAATAATCATGAAATTCAACAATAAAACTTGTACAACCATAATCTCACAATGGTTTTGAGTAGAAAGGCCCGTCGGATGTTTGATGAGAGATCAATGGCTGGAGAAGCAACTGTGGTTTATTTTTGGACTGTCGGAAGAGATTCGGAGGGTTTGATGGGGCTGCTTGAGGTGATGAATGGTGATTTCAGGGACTGGTGAAGGTGACGGGCTGGTTGGGTGCTTGTTAGGCTTAGAGTGGTGGCCAGAGACAATGGGAGCCGGGCAGGAGGATTGGGGCTGCACAGGGAAATAATTCCAGGGATTGGAATTAATTTTCAAGGCAATTCAGGAAGGGGGCAGGCTGAGGATGGGACTGTTTTGGCTTCCTGGAGGCGGGGGAGATTTGAGGATGCTGTTTTGACTTCCTGGAGGTGGGGGAGATTGTGGGGGATTGTTTTGTCTTCCTAGAGGTGGGGGAGATGGACTGCAGGGCAATTGGCTGGTGGGAGTGAAGGGAGCAGCCGCTGGATGGGAGGAAGATGGTGTCTTGGAGCTTCATCAGGCTGGTGAAGGTGGCTGGACTGCAGGGGAGGTCTGGCCAGTGGTTGGGAGTAGAGGGAAAACGGGGGAGAGGGGCTCAGTTTGGGCATGGACACAGAGGGGAGGAATTAGTGGAGGGACGGCCGATTAGGATAATGGTTAGTAGCAGCTTTGAGTAGTTGTATGTGGTGTTACTTGGGTATTTGGGTAGATATGAGTGGTTATAGGTAGTTATGGGTGATTATGAGGGTAGTGGGGTGGTTATTAGCGGCAATGGGGAATGGAGGGGGAAGGTGGGGCCGGCCGAGGTGGGGGGGGGGGGTGAGAATTCTAAGCTTTTCACTTGGACTCTGGCTTCGGTACCAAAGGACCAAACGGATAATTGTCACTTAAACTTTCGAACCCTTCTAAATCAGTCTATTGATTGCTAGACATAGGAGGCACCACAAGTAGTCATGATTATCTGATTGATGGCCTCTAAAATGCACTAAAAGAGAAATATTTTTTTTAAAAAAATCATGGATTGTCGATTCACACAAAATGAATGACTTTGATTATCGTGCAGACCCTTGTGCTATGTAATCACCATGAAGAGCCACCGCCCTAAAGCCAAAGCAAACGATGGAGATGTCCATGCCCCTAATAGGGCCATGAATACTACATTTTGTTCCTCAATATTAAAAATTCATAAGGAGAAGCATTCTTAGGATCGTCAAATATAACCTAACATTTGCTCTTTATTAAATTTGATTAAAGCATGTGCAGGTTGAACAAAAATTGAATTTTTCACAATAGGTTGAATTTTTGAAGTCAACTCCTAGACTGCTTAAGTGGACTCTTGAAGGCTTGAAGCCTATCTGGATATAGAGGGAAGGGATTTGGAGTTAAGTTTTTTTATTTTATGTCCAAAGTTCACATTAAATGTCATGAGAGCAAAGAACGACAATTCTTAAAACAAGGAACCTTTTGTAGATTTGGCTAAGAGCTTCTTGTGAATGCATGAGACATGTTTGTTTTGCACAAAGTGATGGTCGAGCACACCACTAAAGCATTATCAAATAGGATAAAAAATAATGCCTTTGAATCCTCCTACTTGCCTGAACTACTGTTTTTGTTTGAGATCGTAAGCATTACACCAGCCATGTCTGTATCTTCATTAGATGACTTGTGGATATGAGGATGTGCTGGGTTATGTTACAATCATTTTTGGTAGCTATGATTAGGACTTGTGTAATGGATTGTTTGAGAGCTTACGAGGAATGACACGTCTTTTTCAGAGGTAATGAAGGCCAATACTCATGAAGAAAAATACAAAATTTTCATTGGGAATCTTCGAGGTATTTGTGCAAATAGGTATAATCTATCTAATTCTAATTGCAGAAACTCTAAAAATGAAACAATTGGAAATAATGACTGTAAGTATACACGAGCCGTATTTTTTTAGTTCTTAAGATGCACCAGGAGCTTATCGGTAGAAACAAATCAATTTACATGATCCTTTTGTGGCTCCGGTAGAGATTATATCAACGCGTCGTTGGTTCAAGAGAAGTTCCCATTGAAATTCAATATGAATCTTTGGTAATTCTAATGAAATTTATAAGCACAATAAAGCGGTAAGAATTGCAAAAAGCAAAATTCGTTGTATATCTATTTGAACTACTCTTGGTCTTTTACCTTTCCTCTAGTATGGTCTTCATGCCCAATTATGTTTTTGTGTTCTTATTATGCTGTATTTTTATGTTGAGTCGAGATCATGTTATTATTTACGTTGTGTTGTTGTATTTGTATTTGTTGTTGAGGGAGTTAATTATGTCTATGTCCCTTGTATCTCATATTTAAAGGTCCTTTGGATAGTAAAAATGATGCGAATAATCAATCCTATTTCCTTGTCTCCTTGGTGAGATTGTGGTAGTTCTTTCTCCACGAGTACACTTTGCCTAGACATCTGCGTTTCCAACTCCACTGTATCCCCTGCCGCTGTCATCCCCACCTCCGTACACCCTCCGGTAACTATATTAACATTCTACGGCAAGCCCATAATAACTTGGTATCAATCCCTTCATTCCTCCTCTCTTTTGCCTGATCCAGCCACACATCCAAAACAATAGAGCACTCGACACAAGCCCTATAGGGTTTACCTCTGATTATCACAGGAAGATTGTCTCCAACAACCCTCCTCTGCAACTATCGAAGCCTTGTCATCTGAAGCAGGCACATCGTTTGAGCCATTCAAAGCTGCATCCCTTCGTCTTTACGTGTAACCGCGTAAGGAAACCACATGCGTCGATCTAAAGTATATACAAGGTTTGAAGCCTCTCTTTACATGGTATCAGAGGCACCGGTCTTCTCCTTGGGTATCCCGGTCTCTGTTTTCTAACCGCCCCGAGCTCCCCTCTCCGCGGTCTCTGTTTTCTAACCGCCCCGAGCTCCTCTCTGGCGGTCTCCCGTCCTACTCGTGGCCTTTCCGCGGTCTCTGTCTCTACCCGCATCTTGCTACGTGGCTCGACCCTCCTCACCTCCTCCTCTCCTTTTATAGCCTTCCCCTCTCGCCACCGTGGGCCCCGGTTTACTCAGCTCGCTGCGGTTTGTTCGGCCTGCTCTCCTAAACCGCGGCTTGCTAGTCGCCCGGTTTGTTTCCTTTTCCGCCCGGTTTGTTTCCTTAACCGCGGCTTGCTAATCGCGCGGTCTGCCTTGTGATCGTCGCGGCCTCTTCCCTTTCTTCGGGCTCCGCATCTTTGGTCGCGACCTCTCTTGTCGCTGGTGTGCCCCACCGTGACCGTGTTGTTTCCTTCTTCTCTCTGCTGTCGGCTTCGCCTTCTATCTAGTCGTGTTGCTTCCCCTTTCTTAGTCGCATCCTGGTCGCGATATTTCTTGGTCGCTGGTGTGTTCGCCGAAACCGTGTGCCTTCTTTCTCTGCTTAGCCGCCCGAGCTTCTTTTGCTAGCCGCCCGACCGGCCTTTCTCTCTTCGGCCTCTTTCTCTCTAGCCGCCCGACCTCCTCTGCTTAGCCGCCCGACCTCCTTCTCTAGCCGCCCGACCTCTCTCTGCTTAACCGCCGGGCTTCCTTTGCTAGCCGCCCAACCTCTTTTGCTAGCCGCATGGCTTTCGAACATTCCGCTGCTACCTCTCCTCCTTCTGCTCGCGCGCCTGCTACGGCTCCCGAACTTCGCGATGAGCTCCGCACCCAACTCCACCAGCTACAGGGTGCCCTTGGCCGCTCCTCCGGCTCGGTTGCGCCTTTCTATGCGGAAGGTATAACCTGCCTCTCTCATAGCCCCCGCTGGATCGTTGATTCCGACGCTACTCACCATATTACCTCCCAGAAGCCCCCCCAGTATCTCCAGACGGCTCATCCTCCGTGTATCACTGTGGCCAATGGTGACACCCTACCGGTCTCTGGCGCCGCTGCTCTCCAGCTTACCCCGACCCTTTCTCTTTCCTCGGTTCTTCACGTTCTGGGGTCTCCTTTCAATTTACTTTCCATTAGTTGCCTGACGCACGACCTTGATTGTTGCATAACCTTTTCTCCTTCTTTTCTTATGCAGGATCGCCGCACCCGGAGTATCAGTGGTAAGGGGCAGCTTGTGAATGAGCTCTACATCTTGGATATCCCGCCCACTCTTCTCTCTGCCGTCTCCACTGTCGATTGGCATCGCCGCCTTGGGCATGCTACCCTTCCGATTCTCAATCGGGCTCTTCCTGATGTTTCTTTACGAGGGTTCTCTTGTGAATCTTGTATCTACGACAAACAACATCGTTCTTCCTTCCCCCCTGCCTCTACCAGGAGTAGTACTCCTTTTTCTTTAGTACATTCTGATGTATGAGGTCCTTATAAAGTCCCAATTATCTTTGGATTTTGCTATTTTGTCACCTTTATTGATGATTACTCACGTATTATGTGGTTATATTTACTGCATGATCGTACTGAACTTACCTCTGTGTTTCGTGCTTTTTTAACTTAGATGCGTACGCAATTCGTCACCCCCCTCAAAGTCATCCACACTGATAATGCTCGCGAGTACTGGTCGCACCTTCTCCAATCTCTGCACCGAATTTGGCGTCATCCATCAAACTTCGTGTGCGTATACCCCTCAGCAAAACGGGGTGGCCGAACGAAAGAATCGTCATCTTTTTGATGTTGCTCGGTCCCTCATGTTTCAAATGCAGGTTCCGATCGAATATTGGAATTTTGCCGTCTCCACAGCCTGTCATCTCATCAACCGCCTACCCTCGTCTGTTCTTGACTTTGCCTCACCTATCCAACTTCTCTATCCTTCCACCAACCCCACCTCTCTCACCCCGCGGGTCTTCGGGTATATTTGTTATGTTCATCTTCTTGGCCCCCCTTCCGACAAACTTGCTCCTCGGGCGACCAAATATATGTTTGTTGGCTACTTTCGTATTCACAAGGGGTATGTTTGCTACTCTCCTACTGATGGCAAACTGGTCGTCTCGGCGGATGTCACTATCTGCGAAGACCAACCCTTCCACTCACCTTCCCCACCTCGTCTTCCTCTCCTCTTCCCCGGTTTGTCGTACCTGTCACGCCCTCTTATCTGCCATCTCCTTCCTCCTCTCTCCCTGCCTCCTTCGGGTTCCTCCGCCCTTTCTCCATGTCTACATTCGTCGTCGCTCCAAGGATGGTTCCCATCACCAGCTCCCTCCTCCCAGCGACACCCCGACAACGGCAGATCCAGCTCCCGCCTCTACAGCTCATCCCTTGGCAAACTACGTTTCTCTCCATCGGCTGACTCCACCTCTCTACGCCTTTGCCACCTCTCTTTCCTCTATTTCTATTCCTAACACAGTGCAGGAGGCGTTTCAACACCCTGGGTGGCGGGCGGCCATGGACGATGAAATGCGGGCTCTCTGGTCTAACCGGACTTGGGATCTGGTTCCTCTTCCTGCAAGCCAACACCGTGTTAGCTGCAAGTGGGTCTTTGTTGTTAAACATGCGGCGGATGACACCGTTGAGCGTCTAAAGGCCCGCCTCGTGGCCCGAGATTTTACTCAGCAACATGACCTTGATTATGAGGAAACCTTCGCTCCGGTGGCCAAATTGAACACGGTCCGCGTTCTTCTCTCCTTGACTTTTCATCGTCATGTGTCTCTCTATCAGCTGGATGTTAAGAACGCCTTCCTCAACGGTGATCTGTAGGAGACTGTTTATATGCATCAACCTCCCGGGTTTGCGACCACGGGGGAGTCTCGGGTCTGTCATCTTCGGAAATCTATTTATGGTCTCAAACAGTCCCCGCGCGCTTGATTTGAAAATTTCAGCAAGGTTGTCTGTGATATTGGCTTCATTCAGAGCTCGGCTGACTTTTCTCTCTAAACCCGACACCGGTCAACCGGAACTGTGATCCTACTTGTCTATGTTGACGATATCCTCATTACTGGCGACAATACTACAGGGATACAACATATCAAGCAATAGTTAAACTTCGTCTTTCAGACCAAAGATCTTGACAACCTTCAGTATTTTATTGGGCTTGAGATTGCACGACGCCCTGATGGTCTTGTGTTATCCCAAAGGAAGTATTGTATGGACCTCCTTCATGATGCCAGCTATTCTGGATGCGAACTTGCGGATACTCCTATGGACGCCAATCACAAGCTCTCGGCCCACAACTTTGACTCCGACAAGCTGCTTACAAATCCGGAATACTATAGACGCTTGGTTGGGAAGCTGATCTATTTTACGGTTACTTGACCAGACATCTCTTTTGCCGTGAGAGTTGTGAGTCGTTTTATGCATGCTCCTCGGACATCTCATCTTCAAGCTGTCGAACACATTCTTCGATATCTCAAGATCGCTCCAGGACAATGGCTTTTATATAAATCATCCACATCTCTATCTCTTGTCGCGTATTCTGACGCTGACTATGCAGGATCCATTGATGATAGACGTTCCACAACTGGTTTCTGTACCTACTTCGGTGGACATCTCATAACCTGGCGTAGCAAGAAACAGACTGTTGTTGCTCGCTCTTCTGCTGAAGCCGAGTGCCGGGCTATGACTGTTGTTGTTTCTGAGTTAACCTGGCTTGAGAGCCTTCTGGGAGACTTAGGTGTTCGTCTCTCATCACCGACGACCCTATTTTGTGACAGTCAAACAACAATACATATTGCCAAGAATCTGATCTTTCACGAACGCACAAAGCATATTGAAGTTGACTGTCACTTTATCTGGAAAAAGGTACAGTCAAAGAAGATAGATTTGGAGCATGTTCCTGCTACAAACCAAGTTGCTGACATCCTGACTAAAACTCTCTCTCGTCCGCTATACTATTAGTTTTTATCCAAGCTTGGTGCCTACGACCCTTACGCTCTAGCTTGCGGGGGAGTGTTAGAAAAGCCTAATTAAGGGCCCTAGGAACCCATTTTTCTCTCTTTTCTCTCTCTTTATATTAGTCCCACATCTTGGATTGAGATTTCTCTCCTTCCTCTTTTCCTATATAAATGTATTCATACTTGTAATTATTAATTCAAGAAGTATATACAAGGTTTGAAGCCTCTCTTTACACAACTGAACAAATCTGACGACTGCGAAGACTGCGCCGCCTATCCTAAGCAGATCCCCTGACTTGAGCCTCCTGTAAAAACAAGTTTCAAATGGGACAGACCCACTGGAGAGTAGGAAAAACTACTCACTCCAACAACACTTTTTAAAAACATATTATAAGTGCATATTTCTTGAATATAAGATTTGCATAATTTTTCTAACGTTATACGTGACACTTGAGATAATGGTCTGACATAGAACAGACCTATCGTGTGATCTGACACACTCTTTTCTTAACTGTATCAATGGTTGATTTCTGAAGTTTTGGAGTTATATCCGTTGTAGGTTTCAACCAGTTTCACTAATTTTTTAATAGCTCTTGTCACTAAGGACAACTGTACACGACTAGAAACTGCAGTCTAAGTGGCAAACTGATAGTGCCCTGAGCTGGCGTCCCTTAATTGGAACGCAGTTTCCTATCTGAGGAAGTTCCATATCCGTAACAAGGGCCAAACCACGATGGCGTGCCTCCACCAGAAACACGAGGGTGAACCTTCCTCGCTACTTTTCTGAATAAATTTATACTAGTGTTCAGTGAATTAAATACGGAGTAACACTCTAGATAAATACTTTGGGCTTAGAATTTTCATGACACGAAATCTGCTAACCTAAGCGTTTACCTATCCCTGACTATAAGAACTTGTAATTTCTAAGTGCATATAACAACATAGTTAATACGTGAATTAAAAATAGTCTGAATTGTTAGACTAAAAGGTGTCGAGTTTCTTACAATGGTGTTTCGACATTCGTAAACACGGCGAGATGACATGACGCTCCTTACCAAAAGATCTGACCACTAAGTACTCGAATCCTTTGTTCCAACGATCACCAAAAATCTGAAATCCAACGGTAAGCCAAACTTTAGTGTTTTCCCCTTTAGGGTTTCGGTGGAAATTTCTCATAAAATTATCAAACAACTTTGGTGGTAAAGAATGCAAACAAGAGCGTTACCTCAAATTAACAGCGACTAAACCCCAAAATAGATGGTTGATTTCTAATTGGAGAAGTCTGAGTTCTTCGATTCCTAATTTACGGTGAGAGGAACAAAGAGTAAACAATGTTGGATTTCAAACATGACTTTCCACAAAGGGAATGGAAAGAGAGGAAAAACACTCACGAGATTTAATAATGTTGCTTCCGAAACCTTTCCCGTCGGCTAGAGTTAATGAACTTCCTTTAGGAGTATTTGGAAGGAAAAAGAAAGGCCGACTAGGTTTATTGAAGAGGAGAAGAGGCTGGCCAGCGCTAGTTCCCGGCGGAGGAGGGGGCCAGATAGGCCTGCACTGTCGGCTGCTACCTGCGGTATCGGGTGTCGACCAGGAAGAAAAAAACGGAACCGAGCGGTTTCTATTTCCACCCGCTGGAAAAAGGTCTAACAGGAGAGTGGGGGGAGCGACTCTTTAATCGGGCGGCTGGATTGAGGGAAGGCCGGTTAAGATATCCGATTGAGGAATTTTTTGTTATAACATATTTATTTATCTATTCCTCTTTTTATGTTATTATTATTACTTATCTCACTATTTTGTCTTTAACCCATAAAAGTTGATATTTTTACGATAAAAACCCGCACAAAAAATTTAATTCGTCACTACCACTATAAATTTTTAAACATTCCAAGCTAATATTTCATTCCCTAGAGACCATACATAATAAATTAATTAAGAATAGATTATTACCTCCACAAGTCGTCGATTCGATTATTTATGCTCGTGTTCGGACCCTGAAATTTAATTTAACGCGACGTCAAAAATTTGGGATGTTACAATGGAACTGCAACTTCTTCCCGCTGGTTGCGCGCAAAGAAATATTAGCACGCTCCATCGAATCGAGCCACCTGCTCTTCCTTCCCTTCCACTGAACACGCGAGGAGAAACCAACAGGCTCCATTTTCGAGCCCAGAGCCCCTTCTCGAACCCAGTACCCCACCTTTTAGCCGTATGCGATCAAATTTCAATCAATTAATCAATTAATTAATTATTAATTTCTTTAAAGTTTAATTTGACTTTTTCAAATTTATGCAATAAATAACAGCATGGGCGATTTCTCGGACAAACTAAGTAAGCTTATGGATCAAATGCGCATTTTTTGGCATCCCAAGCAGCCACCACTGTCCTTTACCAAGAAGCTCAAGCCTGACACCATTTTGTCCTTGCCACCCTCTCCACCTAAGCACCTCGTGCGGTTCCCATTCTCTCTCTCACCGTTACGACACGAAGCCTTTACACTACCTTCCTTGTTGAACTTGACATTCTTTGGGTTGCACATAAAAGTAAACAACTGCTCATGACACAAACATTGCCCCCAAGTGGTTGATATTCTTATTTCCAGCCAGTCCAACAGTCCTCCAGCAAATGCCACCTATTGTTGTTCCCCTTTAGATGGACACCCCGCTGCCATACATTGATTGTGCAAAGATTGTCGGTCACTCTCCTCTTGTATGAAAAAACATTGATGTGGTGCCAAGCCGTCATCAAGCATATGTGGATTATTATGTCACCCTTCAACCGAGATAGCGACGACATCTTTTTGATTGAACAAGCCACATCATTATTTTAGCATGAGATTAATGGTCCAGATGCTCATCCATGCATGCTGGATCCAACTCCATATCATGATTTTATGCTTGAGGACAAACTCAGGGAGGGGTGATATGTTATGGGCATAAACTATGTGTTTTATTAATACCTTGTCACACCTTTATTTAATGACATATCGTCTCTTTAATCATGATGTTATATGTATCAAGTCTAGCGCAAGTTACTTTATTTCATGTTAGGGTATTTTGGTACTTGAGTTCAAAATTGTAATCTTATTTAAAGGCCCCTTGGGCTAGTGGAATGGTATCAAAAGAAGTTCATTCTATTTCTCTTATCTTGCTTAGAGATCTTGACAGCTCTTTCTCTTCGAGCACACCCTTCTTAGGCAGTCGTGATTCTAGCTATCCTGCCATCCTGTCTCCGTTCGCTCCTCCGATGACGCAACAACGTTTTATGGCAAGCCTGTAACAGATGCTCAAAGTACTCAATTATAGAGATGCTTTGAAGTGGAAAATTGATCAAAGTGGTTGAAGGCGGAGGAATTTGGGCTTTTCTTATTGACTTATTTACTAGGCACTGATCTATGTTTTTTCCCCTTATTTGAGCTTCTTCATTTCCATGGATAAATATCCCTTGGTTAAAGAAGGTGGGCATTTATTATGTCATTTTTGTTATTTGAGTTATATCCCTTGGTTAAAGAAGGTGGGCATTTGTTATGTTTTTTTTTTCTTATTTGAGTTTCTTCACCCCGCATGAGCGGAAAAGTTCTTCCTATATGGTGGGATACACACCCTTAAAATCTTAAAACATGCAGCGCCATTTAATTTCATGGCTCCCGTTGTTTGACCATGCACTTCATTCAACACTAGTTCAATGCAATCTTTTTCCTTTGTAGAGGGTTATACTCTGGCCATGCCAGGCGGGGAGACTCAGTGTTGTGAAATCAATAAATAAGGGCCTGAGGTGTCTTAACATAATGAGGAGAAGAACAAAGGAGGCCACCATGAAGGAGACTATAGATGTGGAGTTTTGATAAGATTGATAAAGTTCTACTTGTTTACTAATTTCAATTATAATTTCTCCTTAGTGGATATATGTTAGATGTCAATGTCATGAGCCAATTTATTATGTGACTTTATGTTCCACATTTTAGTATTTTATAATATAAGTCCAATTATGATAGTTGTTAATTCCAATTAAATATTTGCGTCTAACTACGTCCAACTAAATACTGAAATTAACGATTTCTACCATTCATACACATGATTTTTAATTGATGGGGGCCAAAGTGATTCATTACAGTAGCTTTTTCTCCTTGAAATCCTACTAAGAGCTATTGATTTTGAATTTTCAGTGTCGGACTACGAGCGCTGCTTTGAACACGGCCGTGCGTCTTGCGCAAAGATCTCCGAATTTCTAAGGAGAAGCTTGCTGCCCCGAAGCGCGGGCGGACCTGGCAAAAGCTAATTAGTTCACAGTTTCTTTACAGAATGATGAAAGCCCTCTGATAATTATCCTAGGACATAGACCCCAGGCAGAGTTTCTGTTATATACAGTTTCATCATGTTAATGACACTCATAGTGAGCCTTGCCGGTGTCTGTTTTGATAATTTCTTCTAAGACCTTCAGACATTGATGGGAATTTCAGGAAAAATGTTGAAAAATGTTGACTCGAGGAAGCGACCCTTCACTTGATTCTCATGATTGGTACTGGTTCCTTAAATACGAAAAAACGACAGTGCGGGTCGGTTCTTGATTCTTAGTGTCGGGTAATCAAGAACTGAACCAGCTGGAATACCTTGATAATTTTATTATTCGGTTCATTGTCTATCCTGCATAATCTTTGTTCCCCATTGGTTATGGTTTGTCCCTAATTTATACTCATTGGTTTGTTTTTATTTTATTGTATTTATTTCATTCTCTCCATTATGCAATTGTATCATGTGTTTTTAAAGATATATGATTCTTTTATTTGAAATTATATAGTAATGTTGATTATTTGTTAAAATTTGGGTTTAGGTCATTTAGCATTAACTTGTTTGTTTGAGTGTCTTTGTTGTACAATAAATATAATTTAAGAGTGAAAGGGAAAAACCCTCTTTTTGGCCAGCTGGATTTATTTGATGGATATGCTCTTTGTTTTTGCGCTTTTTCTCTATTTTTTGGTGGGGGAAAATACTATCATTGAAAATACTTGTTTGGTAAACCTTCATTTTCTATTTCCAATGTTTCGGAACATCGTTTTTGACCTTCGACACTATTGCAGTCACCTCCCTCCATTCCCACCGCTCCAAAATGTTGCCGCCGAAACAGAGAGAGCCATAATTGATATTTATGACCTGATCATTCAGATCTGGGTTGGTGAATGAATATTTATCATCTTCTTAGAAGATGTGATTGTGAATTTGAGATAATCACTTGAGAAGTTGATGATTTTCTTTACAAAAGGACAAACTTTGGTTGTATTTTCTCTTGTTTTTGTTTATAATCAATTTTATAGTTGCTTCTCTCGCGCGACGACGACGATCGTCATTCCTGTTGCGTGCCACAGTCATTATCCAAACCATGGGGTTTTACCGGTTGACCCTTTGTCCGGAAGATTCTAGAATAAGTTATCCCTTTCAATTTATTCAGATAATTGTTGGTGGCCAATGAATCATTACCAATATAGAGTTCTTTGATGCCCTTTTTAGAACAACCATATCTTCGACCGCTAATGCAATTGCAATTTAGCAATTCACCGAATGATCAAATTACTCAATCGAGTGTGCGCGCCCGCCCCTCAATGCCTCCGAAGCATTTGGATGATTGAAAAACTCTCCACAATGTTCAACCATTGGAAGATGGAGGAGCCTGTTTTTTTTTCTACATTAGCTAGTAATGTGCTCATGGTGATCTCAGTGGATCAAGTCCTCTATATTTTGTACAAGAATCAAGCTTATTTCTACTTGCTCAATCATGTTCAGCTGAGTTACAGACTTCGATGGATGTAACAAATGTGCTTTCCATAATCGGCCGACAACAAACGGAGAATTACTCGAAATCATATGAGAAAACATATTTGCTAGCATTATTACAAATTCAACAATTGTCATTCTGGGTACAATAATGTTTACATAAATGAAGAGACATCTTGTTTGTGATTGGCCTTGGAATAAGAACATTCCATGTTGCTCATTACATTTTAAATCTCATATTAATTTCCCAAACCTCCCCTGGCAGTTAGGATAATTATAGATTGCACCTCTCTTTATGCTTTAAAATCTTAAAACCTCAACTTTAATCTTGCCATTGTTCATTCCCCCAGTCGCTCTTTATTCACTCTCCCTCTTTCGTTCGATCGAAGTTTTGAAAATTTAAGATGATTGATGGGGGAAAAAGCAACAAGATTCTTATAGTTATCTTCTTGAATGACGAGTGAAGTTTTAGGACCAAGTCTCTGTTTTACATGACTTTTTTTTGGGCAAAAATGCCAGTCATAGAATGTATGTTTAACATCACAATGGTTATGACCACTAGGTCCACCACCAAGAAAAGAAAACTAGTTTTGAACATAAATGTGGATGAAGTTTCCCATGGGAGGACTTATTTTACCACCACCACCTCCGTACCAACCGGAGCCTAAGGCTCCGTTTGGGAGGACTTATTTTCACCGGTCAAGCAGTTACGACCGCATGGTCCGGTTCATGCGGTCGTAACCCCTTGACCGGTGAAAATAAGTCCTCCCAAACGGAGCCTAAAGCTAAAAACCCTTTATAAATTGAATGGCTCCATAAATAAGTGAAATGGTCTCCTCTGATGATCCATCAAATTCAATGGTTTGATTAGAACAAACAACTTCATTCTTTTACTTGAAATATAACATTAAAGCGCTAGATGAATCACGATGTGCCCGCGGAATTCGGGTACTTCCAAAAATTGTTGTTTACATCAAAGCATAATAATATATTCAAACTCTTCAGTGTTTCAGATGGGTCATAATACATTTTACAACAAACTAACACAAGCTCCTTCCTAAACACACAATTTAAAAAGTAAACAATCAAAAAGGAAGAAAAAAACTAATTAACACTAGAAAACAGGGAAAATGATTAAAATATTCTACTTCACCCTTCACCCTTCTCTCTTCTGCATTTTTTCGTAAATTCTCGGAGGCCCCTTCGCTTTTGGATGGAATTGCGGGCACTGGAATTAGAATTAGAAGATCTTTTCATTGGATTGGATCATTAATTATAATTCCGAAGCCCCAATTCTGTCCAAATGATTGGAGGTTTACATTATTAAATCAGGATCTTATGTACAGAAAAGAATATATCCAATGAACAAAATAGCCCTTCCCCCTTCCTTCGCGGTTTCCAATTCTCGCAATCCTCACTATGGGCAGTGCATCTGGCATATGCTAACCACATCTGAACTGCCAAAGGCTCCAAAATCAGACCTTTGTAGGTGATTTTGATTTGACTGCGATCTTTTTGAACCGCCTTTTAGATGATCGTCTGAGTTCTTATTCGAGTGAGAATGACGTACGTGGATGTGGTGGGACTTGACCTTCGTCGAATAGCTGCCCGTCACTTTAACTAGAAGCAAGACATCCTTATCCCTCGTGTCCTCGCACCAACAATTCTGCGGAATCCCATCAACAAACTCTTCCTGGGTGAAAAAATCTTCATAATGAACTGTGACTTCAACAATCTGCCCAGGCTTAATGATTCCAGCAGCAGGTTCAACCTGTTTAAAATAGCAACTGTGAGAATGAAAATTAAAGTAAAAAAAAAAACTATTAAAATCTGGCAAGGTTTGACCAAGGGCTTCCAAATTCTGAAGATGTGTGAATGAGTTCATTAACTTGGAGTGTTGCAGCTTAAGGCCAGCTGCAGATCATAAATTTACTTGGCCATTGGATGAGTAAGATGTTGCAGGTCAATCTATAAGTTATATATAATTTATTTTCCATTAAAAAAAATCAGTGTAGGCAAGTCAAATTCACTTAGGGCGGTCCGTTTGACTCGCACAAGTTGGAATAAAAAAATTGGAATTCAGCCCAATTCTAATTATCGTAGGAATCGAAAGTTGGCTGATTTTTAATTATAATGTTCGGCTGCAAGATGAAATTCAGTTACAGGAATAATGAACTAAAATTGACCAATTATACAGTTCGGCTGCAGAATGAAATTTAGTCACAAGAATTCTATTTTTAAACATTTTTTGGCAATTTAATTAAAATAGAAGTAATTCAAACAACTGTTTGAATGAACACAAACATTAAACAACCAATCCTGCGGTTACGCTCCACTACGAGGAGTCTACCAATAGTTGGGATTATTAATCATCATCAACCCATATTCACTAACGATGGATCGCACTCCATTACGGGGGGATCCTACTACAAGTTGGATTGATCTCTCGCAATCACAATATGTATCCGCTACCACCACGATATCCATTCCGCTACGAGAATCTATCATAAATCAGATTTATTCTTTATAACTATCAATCTGCATCAATTAACCGATGGATTAGTATTTCACTATTTTAGATCTATTTCATATTGGAGAAGAGAAAACACCAACCATTTTCATCATACTTCCAAGATAGATTAAATGAGAGATACACAGGCTTATATAGTGCATAATTCCAAAGTACGTAAAAGCAAACGGTAAATAACTCAAGGCCGGAAATACAGGTGCGATAATAAAATATAAGGCTAACGACAGTGCTACACCCGTGCGCACTACTAACGAACATTCGTCGTCTATTTAGAATCTGTGTCCACGTCGCCTTGGTCCCGACATCGACTTATGTGTCGTGTACTCATCCCTTGCCCTTTTTCATCTTCGTAACTTTGGCTCCCTCTCAAAAATTCGCCTTGTCCTCAAGGTAGAAGCAACTACTGGAATGCACTGTAGCCAGGATGGTGCAGGGGCGGCCAAGTCGGCTCGATGTCACGCTACAGGTATGCGACAAAACCTACTGTCTCTTGTTGCTGAGGAAGATGGGGTGCCGCCGACAGATGGCAAAAGGATGCCTTCCCTACCAATAGGAAAGGGAGCCCCACTTGAGAAAAGTGCATTGTCATGCAATCCCATTAGATATGCACGTCCCCGAGTGTATGAAGCCACGCGATGCTGAGTATAACATTAAGACCACCAATCTCAAAATAGTAGAAATTTGCGTAGAGAGGCCAGGTGCCCACAACCATGTGCAGGTCCGTACAGAGGCTCCCAATGGTAGTGTGGCGGCAGTCGTCCAAGAAAACAATAAGAAGAGAAGGAGACGGGAGAATGTTGAGCTGTATCGTCAGGCACACGAGGAGATGAAATTGCGGTAGGCCCCACTATCAATCAACAATGTCAGGGAAGTGCCAGCTAGGAAACCAGTGAGCGTTATAACGAGGGGACCAAAGGTGTCGCCAACCGCAGGGCACAGAAGTTCGAGGCGGTGCAGACGTGCAGGAGGACCTATGAAAGCAGGCAAGTCATTGCCCTCTTGGGCTTCGAAATATGAACACCCCGACCTAGTTTAACAGGAAATCAACAGTCCGACCGTGCCCGCGATAAAGAGTAAACTAAGTAATGGTATATAAACTGGTATAAAACAGGTAAATTAAAAGTGCTAAAAAGAAACTTATAGCGAAAGTAGTGTAAGAAAATCTAACTATGGGTAAAAGTGTACCTTGTCAAGCTGAATTCAAAGTCAACTAAAACTGAATATAATACTAAAAGACTGAAATACTGTCACACTGAAATAATCTGATATATCAAAACATGAATGAAGTACAACATATATATAATGTCTACAAAAGAAACCAATACAAGAACAGTGTGACACAACTGAACAAAACTGACAACTGAGAAGACTGCACCATCTATCCTAAATGGATTCCCTGATCGGAGCCCCCTGTAAAATAAGTTCCAAAAGGGTAAAACCCACTGAAGAGTAAGAAAAATTACTCATTCCAGCAACACTTAAAGAAAAATATTTTAAGTGAATATTACTTGAATTTAAAATTTGCATAATTTTCCTAACACTAAACGTGACTCTTGAAATCATGGTCTGACATAAAATAAATCTATCATGTGATCTGACATACTCTTTTCTTAATTGTATAAATCGTTGATTTCTGAAGTTTTGGATTTGTGTCCGTTGTAAGTCTCAACACGTTCTATTATTATTTTATTAATTCTTGTCTCTAAGGACGACTGTGCACAACCTAGTAGTTGTAGTCTGAGTGGGGAACCTGATAGTGCCCTGAACTGGATGACCCTCAAGTGAAACGCAGACTCCTATATGAGAAGTTAGATATCTGTAACAAGGGTCATCGACCCTGAGCTTGAAATTCGAGTGGTGGCCTACTGTCCCTGAGAACATGGTGGTGTGCCTCCAACAGGAAACACGAGGGTGTACCTTCCTCGCCATTTTCTGAATTAATTTAGACTAGTGTTCAGTACATTAAACACGGGGTAGCGCTCTAATTAAATACGTTGGGCTTAAGATTTTCATGAACTGAATCTGCTAATTTATCTTATGCGTATACCTACCCCTTTGACTTAGTTCTGACTATAGGAATTTGTACGCATACCAACATAGTTAATACATACATCAAAATAATCTGAACTGTTAGACCAAAGGAAGTTGAGTTTCTTACAGTGGTGTTACGACATTCGTACACGCGGAGAGCCGACATGATACTCTTCGAATAAAGATGTTCACCACAAACTCCTTAACTCCAATGTTCTCCTCAAAATCTGAATTCCAACAGAAAATCCAATTTAGCCAAATCCCCCCTCCTAGGGTATTGGTGGAACTATCTCAAAATAGTAACAAACAACTAATTATGGAGAGAAAAGAACGCATACAAGAGTGTTACCTAAAATTAACAGCGGCTAAACCCCAAAATAGGTGTTTGATTTCTGATAGGAGTCCGGGTTCTTCGATTCCTAATTAGGGCGAGAGAAACGTAGAATAATCAAAGTTGGGCATCTAACATGACGTTTTATAAGAGAAGGGTAAAGGAAGAGAATTGGTCCTCACCGGAATCAAAGCGACACTCCAGGGAATTACTTTCGTCGGCTATGGTTGAGGCCGACACTACTACAACACTTTGAGAGAGGAAAGGGGAGGCGGCCGAGGCCTGCAGAGGAAGGAGTGGTTGGCAAGGGTACGTGAGAGGGTGCGGGTTTTTATTTCTAACTTGCGGGATTTAATAATAAAGGCAGTGTGGGAGGGGGGCGGTTATGGTAATGATAGGAGAATTTCACTGTTTTATTTTATTAGTACTTATATTTATTATCATTATTGCCTAATGTTATGGAAGCCACTATTTTTGTGACACAAACTCGCGTGAAACCTTAACTCGTTGCGACCACTAAAGATTATTAACAATTACGTGCCGAATTTTATTATCTGATTGTCACCCATAATAAAATAATTAAAAATTTATTATTACCTCCACATATCGTCGGCTTGATTAAGCTTGCTCGCGATCAGACCCTAAAATTTTAAATTGATCGTGACGTTAAAAAAATTAGTGCATTACAGAAATCCCCCAAGGGTGATTTCTGGGTCCTCTCCAATGGTGACGCAGAGCTCCTTTAGAGGGTAGTCATGAGTCAGGAGTAAGGTTGTTTACAATGAAAACAGATGCCCCTAATGTAAAGATCGTTGTACATGTGGTTGGTCATCCAGGGGTTGCATGATAGATGGGGCAGTTGGGGAGATGGTATAGACGCGGGGTAGCCGCGGTATGCACCTGGGGTGGTGGCCAAAAGGCTGCGAGAGGGTATGCCATCGGCGGTGGCGCAAAACTCCCCAATGGATGGTCGGTATAGATGAGATCATGAGAGTGACCTTGAAGTCCTCTTCCACCAAGAGGGCTAGATCCATCACATCAATAATTGTCCGGGGATGGTGGGTGCAAAGGCGGGAATGGTTGTGGGGGAGGAGCCCTTGCATGAAAAATTCCTAAGTAGTGATCTGACAGTAAGCCAAAAATGTGTGTCGCCAAGGCAATGAACTTGTCGATGTAGTCGTCAAGGAAGCTTGATTGGCGGGCACCACACAAATGTTCAACCAATGTCCTTTAATAGTGAATATCATATCGGAGGATGAGGTTCAGCCAACGGACCCAATAGAGGGCTGACCCCTCCATGCCGATGAGAGTCGTAACAACCTTTTGGGGCTCCAGAGTCAGATGAATGTCGAAAAAAATATTCCGCATGAGCAACCCATCTCATGAGGTCGGTGTCGTTGAAGGAAGGGAAGTTGAACGAATGGAGTGGAGGAGGGAGGTCCTCCGATGACAGAATAGGGTCCTTGGGGAGGGTACAAGTGTGACCCGAGAAGCAATGGTGACTCAGTGTTGGAGGACGATGAAGCACTTGGTATGCTGACTAGGAGGGCGTCGAACTTAGCATCACCGACTATGTCCCCTTCGGACCCTTTGGGCCGTTCGCAACATTAGGGCCTGGAGCGAGGCAAAGGAGTCTTCATGAGCATCAAGGCGATGGGAGATGGCCGAATCCACATGATGCCGAGGCACAGGTGTGTCAGAGTGCGTCATAGATCGAAGGCACGGGGGTATGCACGTGTGGGGAAGGATGTTGCACAAAGCGACAAGAGAGGGAGGCTTGTCGGGTGCAGTTATGAATCCTCGCGGTCCTCTACGGAGCAATCACATCCAACAACGTCTGAAACACGGCCAACAACGGATTTTGCGAGAAAAAACCACAGGTGGTGCACGATGCTGTCTAGAAAGGAGCGGGAAGACTGTAAGGTGCGATGAAGTCGTGGGAGGCACATCACAATCACTGTTGGCAGTGGAATACACGATCAACGAGGTCGCGAGAGGCGCGAACATGAGCAAGTTCGGAAATGCGGGCAGAGCGAACAAGTTAAGTGCGAGAGAGCTCGTGTAGTAGTGGACGGAGGCGTGATCGACGCGGGAAGCGGAAGACGTGATCGATGCGGGAAGCGGAAGACGTGATCGACGCGGGAAGCGGAAGACGGTCGCAGGAGGCGTGAATCAGAGCGAGTTTAGTGATGCAGGCGGAGCAAACCAGTAGGGAACACGAGAGCTCGTGTAGCTGACTTCTGCTGGGATGATTTTGGGTGATAGGAAACCATGTCCGGAAGAGAGGAGGATCAGACCAAATGTTACGTAGTCGGGAGCTCCAATATAGAGAAGGGGAAAGGGAAGAAGAGAAGGAAGAGGGGGAGAGGCGGAGAAGTGAAAACCTCTAGAGTTCTATTTTTCATCATAATTCCAAGATAGATCAAATGAGAGATATACATAGGCTTATATAGTGCTTAATTCCAAAGTACGTAAGGCCAAATGGTAAATAACCCACAACCCGAAATACACGTGTGATAATAAAATATAAGGCTGACAACTGTGCTACACCCGTTCGTACTACAAGCAAATGTCAATCGTCGAGTTAGGATCTGTCCACATCACCTTGGTCGTGACGTCAACTTATGCGTCATGTTCTCGTCCCTTGCCCTTTTTTGTCTTCACAATAGTAACTTATTTGTTTTAATTTGAAGTTAAGTGTAAAGATATCCATGTGATTCATTGTTGCATTACGTACACCATGGGAAACAAAATTCTTGCGTTAACACAAATATGCGAATAATAATTAAAATTTTTGGTTATGCAGGCGACTGCTTTTTTGGAGTAAAGTACGTGCGACATCCCTGAAATTTATAGAAAAGATATATAGAGCCGATATAGTGTTCAAATAGACATTTAAAACCCTTGTATATATAAATTTTACTCAAATGAAGACAATTTTTATTTAAAAAAATTAAAAGTATTTTACTTCTAAGTTATTTTAATTTAAAATTTTGCATGGCCCATAACTCAAACTTAGAAATTTATTTCTAATCATAAAAATAAATTTAAAATGCATGCTTTTTCATTTTACGGTTGAATCAATTTAAGATAGGGACTTTAATTCAGCTTTATAAATTTATATGTTTAATGAATGGTAAAAATGAAATTTGAAATTGATATTTATTTGATTTTTTGAATTGAATTGTCTTCATTTGAGTGAAAATTGAAATATTAAGAGTTCCAGATATCAATTTGAAAACTACAGGAGTTCTACTTATCTTTTCTATAAATTTTAAGGGAACACATACTTTACCCTATTATTATTTTGAATGATTCACAATATCATCAAGTTTTGGAAAAATAAAAAAATCTTGAAATTTAGAGTCATTTGACACATTTACAGGCAATTTTTGTTTGAATGTAAAAATAATATCAACTGTAGGGGAATTTTTTACAATCAAATAAAAAAAAACCCATAAATTGAGTCAAAACAATTCAAAATTATGAATCTAGTTTGTATTGTTATTTGTCAATCATTAAAAAACATTCAAAATTGCGGTTTTGGGTAAATCACACTGCATACCCAGAAATTTCCTATATAACAACACAGTCTAAGTATTGGTTTCAGTCAACCACAATCATCCAAAATTCCAACCAGTACTCACCCACAAGAACAAACGGACCCAATGTAGTGAAACTAAATTTACACTAAATCCTAGATCATTTGCATCGTCATATTATTTGCAGGAGGTACAACTACAAAGCTACCAATATACTCATGTAGGCTGAAAAACAGGACGCATCAGAACATACCTGTAGCCAGTTTGGAAAGCCAAAGGAACCTTTTGCACAAAGGTCAGAGCAAGTTCCATCATTCTTTACTGTTAACTGGCCTTCACAGATAATTTCATAACTAGCGACATGCTTGTCGCATTTGTTGGTTACTCGAAGAACAGAAATATCCTGGTTTTGTAGTATGATTACGTTAGTGCTGACGACGGTATCTGGTACAATACTATATTCCTCGAGCAAGGACCTTATCTTCTCGTGTGATTTAAGTATTTCTCCGAACACTTGCCTCCTTACTGTCCTGTCTATATGTGCGATTTCAAGACTGAATATGCATCTGACAGGTTTGTGGTCGCTGTCTGTCACATCCATACACGATTCATAGCTGTGAAGTCAACATTACACCCTAAAAAGTTATAAGATGGATTACTAGATTTTTACTCCATAAAAAAATGATTACGTGAGACTTACAGTGAAGTTGAAGAGACAACGGGACATTCCAATGAGCATTCAGCCACGGAGATAGAACGACTATCACGATATACTATTCTATCACACCATGCAGGAATGCGCTTCTTCTCACTAGAATCATATGCTGTAAAGTACAGACACCAGGACTCAGCATAATGCATGCAGCAACATAAAATGAAGGGAAGACCAACCCACTAACCCAAAGTTATAATTCATTGGACCAGTGTGCTAGAATGTAAACTACATCACACAACGGATGTCAGTTGTATAGAATTTTTACTTGCCTGAAAGACCAGCTTGGTGCCTTTCAAACTTGTACGTGGGAGGAAATTTGATTTGAGCTTCCCGCATTCCTTGAAAAACCCTGCCAGCTTTCATTTCTTCTTGAAGTTGATCTTTTTCCCTTAGCCAATCAAAACATCTCTGAGAAACCATGTCTCTTGCTTCATCGTAGGATACATCAAAGATCCTATAATTGAAATCACCAAGAAACACCAACATATCTGCTTCTGAAAGCTCAGGCTTTTCATCATATTGAGACCCAGCGGACTGCCACAACAAAAAATGTATGATCCTATAATAGCTTAGCTATCACTGTGAAAGGTATCATGAGAAACCCGAACTCGTAAAAGATTTATGGAAATAACGTACATTCCCTCCACGATGCACTTGCACTGATGTAGCACCAGCTGCATCAAAGGAATCATGTTTGAATGAAGACAATCAATTCATGTGAATTTAATTCAAGTCTGACTGTATGTCCTTAGAGACTTGTACACATAACTAATCTGTTTAAGATGTTCAAGAAAACAAACCTGGTCCAGAATTTTGTACTACAGAAGGCCGGGTGAATGACAAAGTTCGATAAACAAAATTGAAGTCGGCATTTCTCTTACTGACAGCTTCTACATGAGCAGCAAAATGACAATTGACAAAGCATAGAACCCTGTCAAAAACCCGCATTCTCAACCCCACAGCCCCCTGCAAACAAAGTCATAGTTATGAATGCAAGTACAGAAAAAAAAACAAGTAACTTATGCAATAGATGTTAAAAATCATATTCATAAATGGGATAAGATTACCCAGAGGTGACCACAACACCCGTAATAACTCAATGGACTAATTTCTTCAGAGTTAGGGTTTATTGGGCCATATATAAAAAGAGGAAGTGTATACACAAAAAGATCAACCAGAGGTATTCTTGCTCAAGTCTGGAGATACTTTTTCCTCGCTTCTCGTTTTGAACATGGTATCAAAACACTGAACTAGGATTGCCTAGCTGTCTTCCTATTCTTCCAATGCTACTGGCTGTGGGTCTAGAGTCTAGACATCGGCCTCTTATCCGAAAATCATCTGGCTCTTGATATATCTCTGTTTGTCGACGATGGTTCTCTTTTTTTTCATCGATGATAGACCTCGAAGATGTTTTTCAAGCAGAGATTCATCTGTTGGCTCAGAATTGAAAAGCGAATCATCTATTTGGTACACTACGATCTCAGTTCATTTGGTTGACAGAGACGACGACCTCGGCTCCTGCTTGAACGGCGATTGGAATTGAGAGCTGTCTGTGTGGATCTGTTCTGTTTCAGTTAGCTTGGATCTGACAAGCTTTTTCTTCAACTACTTTTTTGTCATCTGCTGGGATCTTCTGTTCAACTTCCTATTTGATAGATAGGATTCTCCACCAACCGATTTCTTCATCTGCTTGGATATGCTCTCCAATTTCCAGTAAGTAAAGGGGTCTCTACAATAATGGAAGCTAGGAGTCATCTTATTTCTGTTTTTTCATGTTAATTCCTGATGGTTGATGACAGAAAACAAAATACCACTACCAAAACCTCCCACTCAAATGATTATCCTCACGTCATTCAACCGTCTTATTTATTGTTGAAATATTGAGAGAAAAATAGAAAGTGCATATTATTTTTCCCTTAAATGGATATTTAAAGGACTACAATGACTCACAAAACATGAATAACCCATGTGGAACTACAGTCATACACACATTCCTAAAGGCTCTAATACATAGATTGAAATAAAAAATAAACTTGATCCGATAACTCCAATACTCCCCTCAAGATGAAGGGTACAACCCATAGCTTGAAAATTTCATATGTTTATAAAGGTAATGGAGGTAGAGATGGGAAAGGATGAATATCAGAGGTGGCTCGGGGTGCATCGACATGAGCACACAAAGCATACAAGCAATACACAATTACACACGATTCCATCAGTTAATACCACAAACACACGATGGTATAACAACATCATCTACACTCGGAAAACATGTGGAAGAAATACGCTAACGGAAGATGTGGGGTGGAGTGTGTACATTTAAAGACACAATGAAGCATCACCATAGAAAGTCCATATAAGAGCACATGTACCTATCCAAATGAGGAAATAGGAGAGATGCAACGAGCTACACCTAACAACACATAGACAAAAGCCTGACGAGCCATATGAGACTAGAATGAGAGTCAGGAAATACCACCGCGGTGATGAATATACAACATGTGGGGGTCCACTCAGACGACTTCCACTATGTGCGGTCAACTATAGTCGAGGTCTGTGTCACCTTTGTCTCAAACAACCCCACCCCACCCCATCCCCTGTAACAACCATAATCAGACGCAAAATTTATTTTAAATTCTAGGGTCGAGTCGCGACGGATTTTGATCGAGGCAGCGCGTCGACCAGGTATAATGTTACTTTTCCTAATGATAGTGACCGTTAGTTCGTTAAGTGCGTTAATAATAGTGCGTAACACATGTTATTTTTAGAATCGACGCGCGCGGCGATTTCGGTTAGTATTCAAAAGAATTAATGTGAGTTTGGGTGTGCCGATAGCCGTTTAATAAGTTGTATTTGGGTGGAAATGGGGTGCCAATAGCAATTCCCCCCCTTCTCCTCACGCGGTTATCAATAAACCGCTGCAGCCCGCACGCCTTTCATTCTCACGGGAGAAAGCCCCAGACCGACGCATTTCCCTCCCGACTTCGCCGTTCCGCACGCACGACGCCGACGAAGCCGCGCCTCCTGCAGCCCTTTTCGACGGCCGATCACCCTTCGGAAATCATTTCCGACTCCTCCTCCCTCCTCTGCAGGCATCGGTGAGCCTTCCTCTTCCTCCCTTGGCCGTGGGAGAAACGGGTTTAACCCTAACCGGTGGAGGTTGAGTTTTGTTTTGTTTCCAGTGAGTCGATCCCTTCCTTTTCTCGATTTCTTTTTGGATAGCCTTCGTTGTGGAAGTAAAATTTAACCTAGGTTTTCATTTCCGTTTTCCTAATTAGGTTTTGGGATTCGAGTTCCACCGCGGAATTTGTGTAGGGCATTTTGGGAGCCTCAATCACCCCCTGTTAAGGTAATATCCGAAGTTTTGCACTTGTATTTTACAACCCTAGTTATATAGAAATTTTCCACGGGAAAATCGTAAAGGGAAAAATTATGAAATTAGGGTTGCCCTAAATTGCAGGACTTTGGTGGGGACGGGGCAACATTCTGAAGGTCCCAAGCAGTAGGATTGCCTTCAGAAGAGAAAATGTCGTCGCGCCGAGTGTACGAGCGCCGCAACACCACTGTAAGGAAACTTAATTTCTGCTAATTAGACATAGCAATAAATATATATTTTGTATACGCATGAGTAGGCTTTGTACAAATATCATGACCATGCATAGAAAGGTGTGGTGATAGGAAAACGGTCGCGGAAAATGTGTAGGATGACACCCTTCTCCAAGACCCAGGTACTCAGATCAGAAATGGTAACGTTAGGTACGAAACCTATACCCGTGTACGTAAGTTCAGAATTTGTCCAACCCAGGGCGTGAATGTCCCTTCTAGTCGACCACAAGAAAGTCAATGGTCGCTCAGTAGTCCACAAAAAGAGATATCCCAAGCAGAGTAACATCAGACCGAAAAGGTCAATCAACACACACAAGTCTTTTCGTGCTAGGTAGAGGCGCACTACCTTTCTCATAAGGCATATGGTATCTTGTGAGCAATATAGTTTTAGGAGTTTACTTCCCTTTGAGACAGTTAGTAGATTCGAGGTCGTATCCGCGGGACACTAGAACAATTGAGTTCGTAAGATGGTCTCGGGTCGTCAGTTTCAGTTGCGCGTTATGAGCTACTCTGCCTAGAGCCTTCCCAGTAGATGTGTAGGTTAGAAGCCACCTAGAACTCAAGTATAGACATGACGTGAGACAGTACACTAGTTAGTGAACGCCAGGACTTGGGTTAGTGAACTAAAAGTCACGTACATAGAACAAATAGATGTTTTGACCAGGAAGTAGTGCGAAGGTATGCATAACATATAACATAAATATTTTTAATGCACAAAACTGTTTTCTAAAGGCATGCATTCATCATATGAGAAAATGATTTTAGTGTCATTAGGAGGAGTTATTTTTCTTTACTCTGACCCCTCGTGGGCAATGTTTTTCAGGTGACCCAGGTGGAAAATTACGCTTAGGATGAGCGTTTAGTGGAGTCAGTTAGTAGTTACTTTCACTTTCAGTTTACTATATTTCAACATGTACTTGTAGATGTGGACAATGTACCTGGTTAATATTTTATATAGTTTGTATCAGACTATTAATGTTATACAGATTTTAAGTCATTTCAATTCTATTCATGTTTAGTGGCTGTGAATCCAGATTTTCAGGTATGTGGTTACCCTTAGTTTTACTTTCTTACCTTCCGTTGTAAGTTTTAAAATTTTTAGTAGTTGTTTCTTTTACCTGCTGCATACTAGTTTTAATACTGTTTCATAGTTTTCTTTATATCGCTGACTCGGTCGGACGACTGATTTCTGAAATACTGGAAAGAGGTGTTACAAATTGGTATCAAAGCGAGGTTTAGGATCCCTGGACCCTAGAAAGAATTCACAGAGCCATAGGAATGTGTAAGAGTAAACTCTTGTTAGTAGAGTATTTTAAGTTGCGATTAAGCCCTAGTTTTCTTTAGATTGCAAAATAAATTGTTAAGCCAGATTTCTTAGATGTTTGATAAATAATCAGATTTCTTTTATACGTTCTATCAGGCACCACGAGTGAGTGAACCGGGTGAATCTTCACGTCAGGACCCTGTTCCTAACGCGACTATGGGAGACGCTGCCGTGTCTCAGGTACCACAAGTTCCAGCAGCTCCAGAAGGCACTGACATAGCGTCTCAGATTGCCAGGGCGATCACTGTTGCCTTGATGGAGTTTCAGAGAGGACTGACTGCAGGGTTTCCAGCTCCAGTACAAGTACCTGCACCAGCTCCTGCCCCAGCACCCGTGGAGATGACCATGGAACACCATTTGAGGAATTTTAAAGAGCTTCAACCCTCGAACTACAGTGGGGATGAGACCCCGATGGACACAGATGATTGGATAGCAAACACCAGAGACCTGTTGAATGTTTTGGAGTGCCCGGAGAACAAGAAGGTTCCTATGGCAGTTTTTCTCCTCCGAGGTGAGGCAAAGGTCTGGTGGGACAAGTACCAGACAGATGATCCTGCAGGTAAAGTGTTATGAAAATTCCCCTTATGTTAGGAAGTGATATGTTCATTTTAAAATAGTATGACCATACTTTTGGCCCGGTCGTACGTCAGACATGTTTTCATGGGGCGAATTTTCTAGAGCCCTTGCAAGCTGGTTCGTGCCTCCTTCCGCACGACGAGGTCTCCAGGAGAGATATCTTAGGCTTTTTCAGGGGGACAAGACAGTTACTGAGTACGAGCGAGAGCTTACTCATCGGGCTCGATATGCGGGCGTGATGCAGGGAGATCAGGCTGATAAGTGCAGCCGCTTTGTGGATGGCTTGCATGACTCGTTGAGGCAGCCGCTGATGACTATGGTCAACGCTGACTACAGGAGCTTAGTGGATACAGCTCGCAGGCTGGAGGCTGACCAGCAGAAGGTTCAGAAGCGAAGTAGTTTCCGCGCGAAGCGATCTCAGGATTCGCATCAGCCGCAGCAGAGCAGGAATGACCAAGGGAAGAACTGGAACAAGAAGCTGAAGCCTGAGGATAAGAAGAATGGTCAGTCTGGAGACAGGTGCAAGGACTACCCCACTTGTCCCAAGTGTCAGCGTCGCCATCCAGAAGAGTGTTTGGCCAGTGCTGACGTGTGTTACAAGTGTCGACAACCTGGACACATAGCTCGCTTCTGTCAGGAAGTTGGTGCAAATCAGGTAATCAAAGTCTTGTTGTATTCATTACATTTATGTAATTACAGTAGATCTTTAATGTAATTTGTTCCTGCAGTCGAAGTACGAGTTTGGTGGCTCTAGCAGGGTAGATAAGGGCAAAGCATTGATGATCACTGATGGGAGACCACAGCAGGGTCGAGACTTAGTACAACCCAGAGCGTATGGGCTTGGTCAGCAGGAGGCAAAGGATCAGGAGGATGTAGTGACTGATAAGTGCTTTATTTTGCTCAACAAGTTTATTAAATCCTCCGTAGTGATACTCTTTTCATCTTTGAAAAATCATTCATGTAGGCATCCTTATGATTCGTAATTTACCCTCCAAGATTTTGTTTGATACGGGTGTCTCACACTCGTTTATCGCGGAAGCTCTAGTGCGTAAGCTGAATTTAGAAGTCTTCCTAGAAGCAGTACCGCTGGGAGTCATGATGCCGAATGGATCCCTTCTGCAGATCAGAGATAAGTGCAGGGTACCGGTGCAGTTTGGTGATACCGAGAGTATCGTGGAAGCTTTGCAGCTACTTATTGCAGGATTCGACCTGATTTTTGGAATAGACTGGCTTTCGGCGGTCAACGCCAGGATTGACTGTAGGGCGAAGCAGATACAGTTTGATGGCCCCAACCAGACCGCGTTTTCTTTTCAGGGCTTGCAGAGAGTAGTGAAGATGATCATCTCTGCAGTCCAAGCGAGAAGGTAAATCAGTAAGGGTTGTGAAACCTTCGTAGTACTGATGAGCGCGGAGTCTAAGGCTGGCTTGACAGAGGTACCAGTGGTGCAGGAGTTCCCCGATGTTTTTCCAGAAGAGCTCCCTGTTGCCCCTCCAGATAGAGAGATTGAGTTCCCGATAGACTTGCAGCTTGGGGCTACACCGGTAGCCAAATCTCCCTATCGGATGGCTCCAAGGGAACTAGCAGAGTTGAAGATCCAGTTGCAGGAGTTACTTGATTTGGATTTTATACGCCCCAGTACTTCACCATGGAGTGCTTCAGTACTGTTTGTGAAGAAGAAAGATGATAGTCTGAGATTGTGCATAGATTACCGTGAATTGAACAAGCTAACAGTAAAGAACAAGTACCTGATTCCCAGGATTGATGATTTGTTCAACCAGTTGGTGGGAGCGAGCACCTTTTCCAAGTTAGATTTGAGGTCGGGCTATCATCAGTTAAAGATTCGTGACGTGGATATTCAGAAAACGACTTTCAGTACCAGATATGGACACTTCGAGTTCGTGGTCATGCCTTTCGGGCTGACCAACGCCCCTTCAGTGTTTATGGACCTGATGAACAGGGTATTCCGGGAGTACTTGGATCATTTTGTCATCGTCTTCAAAGATGATATCTTGGTGTTCTCTAAGAGTGCAGAAGATCATGCAACACACCTCAGGATTGTTTTGAGCACACTCAGGAAGAACCAGTTGTTTACTAAGTTTTCAAAGTGTGAGTTTTGGCTTTAAGAGATTGCATTCTTAGGCCACATCATCAGTCAGAAAGGGGTTAGTGTTGATCCGAAGAAGATATAGGTCATTAAGAATTGGCCAAGGCCGACGACAGTTTCAGAGATTCGCAGTTTTTTGCGTCTAGCTGGTTACTACAGGAGATTCATCAGGGATTTCTCAAAGATAGCCTTACCACTGACTTCCCTCACTAGGAAGGGTAAGGGCTTGGTTTGGACAGTTGAGTGCGAGTTAGCTTTTGAGGACTTAAAGGACAGGTTGATGACCGCACCGATCTTGAGTTTACCTTCAGGGCCCGACGGGTTTCAGATTTATAGCGATGCGTCAGGTCAGGGTTTGGGTTGTGTTTTCATGCAGCATGAAAAGGTCGTAGTATATGCCTCCAGATAGTTAAAGGTTCATGAGAGAAACTATCCCGTGCATGACTTGGAGCTTGCAGCAGTCATCCATGCTCTGAAGATATGGAGGCACTATCTCTATGTAGTGCGTTGCGAAATCTTCACTGATCATAAGAGCCTCAAGTATATTTTTGATCAGCGGGAGCTCAATATGAGGCAGCGCAGATGGTAAGAATTTCTATCAGACTACGACGTAGACATTCAGTATCACCCAGGAAAGGCGAACGTGGTAGCTGATGCTCTTAGCCGGAGAGGTTTGTGTTTTTCCCTTCTCACTCAGCAGAAGGAGTTGCTTCGAGAATTGGAGAGATTAGACATCACTGTTGTGCCACGTTGTAGTTTTGGTTCTGCAAGGTTGAGTTGGATGGAGATTACTTGCGACATTAAAGATAGAATCAGGACAGCTCTACCTTTGGATAAAAGGATGGCAGAGATTTTGATCTCAGTGTAGTCAGGTCAGAAAGAGAGATTCTCTATTCAGGATGATTTATTATTGCATGATGGCAGGGTGTGTATCCCAGATGTTAGTCATCTTCGCGAAGACATTCTTTTTGAGGCACACAATTCCAGATATTCTATACATCCTGGTAGCACGAACATGTATGCAGATCTTAAGAAGGTAGTCTGGTGGTCAGGCTTGAAGAGTGATGTTGCAGATTATGTAGGGAAGTGTAAGACATGCAAGTTGGTTAAGGCTGAGTGTCAAAGGTCTGGAGGCAAGTTGCAGCCACTTCCCATTCCTGAGTGGACTTTTGAGGATATATCCATAGACTTCATTCATGGTTTACCGAGATCGCAGAGTCGGAATGATTCCTTATGGGTTATAGTTGATCGACTTTCTAAGGTCGCCCATTTCATTCCTTTTAGGAAGACGGATCAAGGTCTGAAGCTGGCACAGTTATATATAGACGAGATAGTTCCACTTCACGGTGTTCCCAAGACTATAGTTTCAGACCGAGATGACAGGTTTACCTCCAAGGAGTGACGATACGTACAGGAGCGGTTGGGTACCAGATTACATTTCAGCACCGCATTCCATCCCCAGACAGATGGACAGACTGAGCGCACAAATAAGACCTTAGAGGATCTGCTACGGATGTGCATATTAGACTTTGGAGGAAAGTGGGAGAAATATGTTACCCTTGTGGAGTTCTCCTACAACAACAGTTTTCAGACGAGTATTGGGATGACACCGTTCGAGGCCCTCTATGGTAGACGTTGTCGTACACCGTTGTGTTGGGCTGAAAGCGAAGAAAGATCTACCATCAGCGAGTCATGGATTAATAAGACCACTGATAGGATCAAACTCATTCAGGAGCGTATGAAGACAGCTCAGGATCGTCAAGCCAAGTATCATGATCAGAAGCACAAATCAGTAGAGTTCAGTGTTGGAGACTACGTTTATCTAAAGGTCAGACCAGTCAGAGGAGTCTCTAGAATAAAGCGAATGAAGAAACTGAGCCCCAGATTCATTGGTCCTTTTGAAGTACTGGAAAGAGTTGGTGAGGTTGCATATAGGTTGGCCTTACCTGAAGATATGAGTGGTGTACATGATGTATTTTACGTCTCCTATCTGAGGAGAGCAGTCTGAGATCCCAGTCAGATCATCAGTACCGAGGAAGCACCAATTGAGAAAGATATTAGTATTGGGGTTAGACCAGTCAGAATCGTGGATTCAAGGATTCAGAAGCTCAGAAATAGAGAGATTCAAATGGTCAAAGTCCTTTGGATGAACTGTGGCCGTCCAGAGTATACTTGGGAGCGAGAGGACGAACTTAAGAACAATGCAAACTATTCTTTCCTCTTTGATACAGGTATGGTTACAATTTTCGAGGACAAAAATCTTTATTAGGAAGGGAAATTTGTAACAACCATAATCTGACGCAAAATTTATTTTAAATTCTAGGGTCGAGTCGCGACGGATTTTGATCGAGGTAGCACGTCGACAAGGTATAATGTTACTTTTCCTAATGATAACGACCGTTAGTTCGTTATGTGCGTTAATAATAGTGCGTAACGCATGTTATTTTTAGAATCGACGCGTGCGGCGATTTCGGTTAGTATTCAAAAGAATTAATGTGAGTTTGGGTGTGCTGATAGCCGTTTAATAAGTTGTATTTGGGTGGAAATGGGGTGTCAATAGCAATCCCCCCCATCTCCTTATGCGGTTATCAATAAACCGATGCAGCCCGCAATAAACCCGCACGCCTTTCCTTCTCACGGGAGAAAGCCGCAGACCGACGCATTTCCCTCCCGACTTCGCCGTTCCGCACGCATGATGCCGACGAAGCCGCGCCTCCTGCAGCCCTTTTCGACGGCCGATCACCCTCCGGAAATCATTTCCGACTCCTCCTCCCTCCTCTGCAGGCATCAGTGAGCCTTCCTCTTCCTCCCTTGGCCGTGGGAGAAACGGGTTTAATCCTAACCGGTGGAGGTTGAGTTTCATTTTGTTTCCGGTGAGTCGATCCCTTTTCTCGATTTCTTTTTGGATAGCCTTCGTTGTGGAAGTAAAATTTAACCTAGGTTTTCATTTCCGTTTTCCTAATTAGGATTTGGGATTCGAGTTCCACCGCGGAATTTGTGTAGGGCATTTTAGGAGCTTCAATCACCCCCCGTTAAGGTAATATCCGAAGTTTTGCACTTGTATTTTACAACCCTAGTTATATAGAAATTTTCCACGGGAAAATCGTAAAGGGAAAAATTATGAAATTAGGGCTGCCCCAAATTGCAGGACTTTGGTGGGGACGGGGCAACATTCTGAAGGTCCCCAGCAGTAGGATTGCCTTCGGAAGAGAAAATATCGCCGCGCCGAGTGTACGAGCGTCGCAGCACCACTGTAAGGAAACTTAATTTATGTTAATTAGACATAGCAATAAATATATTTTTTGTATACGCATGAGTAGGCTTTGTACAAATATCATGACCATGCATAAAAAGGTGTGGTGATAGGAAAACGGTCGCGGAAAATGTGTAGGATGACACCCTTCTCCAAGACCCAGGTACTCAGATCAGAAATGGTAACGTTAGGTACGAAACCTGTACCCGTGTACGTAAGTTCGGAATTTGTCCAACCCAGGGCGTGAATGTCCCTTCTAGTCGACCACAAGAAAGTCAAGGGTCGCTCAGTAGTCCACAAAAAGAGATATCCCAAGCAGAGTAGCATCAGACCGAAAAGGTCAATCAGCACACACAAGTCTTTTCGTGCTAGGTAGAGGCACACTACCTTTCTCATAAAGCATATGATATCTTGTGAGCAGTATAGTCTTGGGAGTTTACTTCCCTTTGAGACAGTTAGTAGATTCGAGGCTGTGTCCGCGGGACACTAGAACAATTGAGTTCGTAAGATGGTCTCGGGTCGTTAGTTTCAGTTGCGCGTTAGGAGCTACTCTGTCTAGAGCCTTCCCAGTAGATGTGTAGGTTAGAAGCCACCTAGAACTCAAGTATAGACATGACGTGAGACAGTACACTAGTTAGTGAACGTCAGGACTTGGGTTAGTGAACTAAAAGTCATGTACATAGAACAAATAGATGTTTTGACCAGGAAGTAGTGCGAAGGCATGCATAACATATATCATAAATGTTTTTAATACACAAAACTATTTTTTAAAGGCATGCATTCATCATATGAGAAAATGATTTTAGTGTCATTAGGAGGAGTTATTTTTCTTTACTCTGACCCCTCGTGGGCAATGTTTTTCAGGTGACCCAGGTGGGAAACTACGCCTAGGATGAGCGTTTAGTGGAGTCAGTTAGTAGTTACTTCCACTTTCAGTTTACTATATTTCAGCATGTACTCGTAGATGTGGACAATGTACTTGGTTAATGTTTTATATAATTTGTATCAGACTATTAATGTTATACAGATTTTCAGTCATTTCAATTATATTTATGTTTAGTGGCTGTGAATCCAGATTTTCAGGTATGTGGTTACCCTTAGTTTTATTTTCTTAGCTTCCGTTGTAAGTTTTAAAATTCTTAGTAGTTGTTTCTTTTACCTGCTGCATACTAGTTTTAATACTGTTTCCTAATTTTCTTTATATCGCTGACCCGGTCGGACGGCTGATTTCTGAAATACTGGGAAGGAGTGTTACATCCCCTCCCCTCACATGGGGCACGTGTATTAAGGCATAAGGAAACACACACAAAAATAACATCTGGATGTTACAGACAAGAACAACATAACAGACTATGGAAGATAACATAAACACGAATAAACCATTAAAAAGCTTCATCGTCGGTGAGAGGAAAACACCTTGGAAGGGGAAGCAACGACTGATACCTGATCTGGATTGACCGATTGGTGGAGACCAGCCCATATCAGGTCGACGCAATAGTCTCGGCGCCGCACCCGAACGGATCTCTACCGGCTCTGAGTCATGCATATTTTGTGTGATATTTTTTTTGCATTTTTGTAATTTTGCAACTTGTGTAAACTTGTAATTTTATTTTATGTGTAAATATATATATATATATATAGATACATATAAATATAAAAATATATATATATATATATATATGTATATATGGGTATATCATTTTATATGATGATCAAAACCATATCACATTGGACCGGTTCAGCTCCTCCCCGGTCTGCCAGCAGCCTTCTCCTTCTCCCGGTCCAGAAGCCCTATTCACCTTCCCGTTCGGCCAGAGTGTGAGCTCCCGCAAGATTAGGGCTTGGATCCATCGCACCTCCTCGACGTCGACGCTGCACCAGGAGAAGATCTCATGAGATTGCGGCTACGACCCCTACAACCGCCGTCATGTCCAATCTTTCACGACGCCACGGATTCAACTCCACGCCTCTTCCGCCCTGGCCATTCCTCCATGACCGACGGTTTCCTGCTGCCTATAAAAGATGAGTATTCTGTTTTCTGGAGGGATGGTTGTTGATGAAAAAATATTGTTTAAGCGAGTGAAGATTGTGATTCTTGTTTAGGAGATTGGTTGAGATTGAAATGTGTTGTTGATTAGTGTTTAGAGGTTAAAAAAAAGCTTGTTGTTCTGTATGTGAGAGCTGCTTCCTTTGAGTAGTTGTGTTCTAATTTTGATTCCGTTTGACAGGAGAAGGTGAACAGTAAAATTAATTTGACTGTGCTTGACCTATGATTTCCCTAGAGTAGTGTTAAGATTATTTGACTAATTCCCTGAAAGAGTGAAGGGGAACTTGTTTTCCTATTAAAAATCTATCTCTTGTGTTTAGAGATATCGTGTTGTCACTCGTGTGTGAGAGTGAGTGAATTTAGGTTGTTTAGTGTGTGACTTCTTTACACTATTGAGTGTTTGAGATTCCGCGGAACCACTTTCGTGTGAGAGTGAGTGAAATTTCTCCTTAGTGCCCGTGTGCGACAGCGGCCGACCCTGGAGCGGGAAATCGAAGGTGACGAGGAATTCCTCGCGTGATCGCCATCGACTTCGATTTCGTAAAGACGTCTCTTTCCGTGGGTAATTGTTTTTTTCTCCTCATTTGTGTGTGTCTATATATTTTCTCGTGGGACAATAGATTCATTGTTGGGTTTTCGCCCGAACATTATCAGCGAACGCTACGTCGAAAACTTTAAACGAAAACATATTTGAAGTTCACGATTCTCGTTTTGCTACGGTAAGGGAAACAGAACGAAAGTTGTGAACTTCCTTCCCTGGATTCATAAATGAAGCATTATTTTAAGAAAATCCAATTTTTAACAAAATAGTGTTTTTGGTGCTTTACAAAAAAAATGTTACTTAATTTCATAAAGTCTGAGCAACGTCCGCCCAAATTATATTTGCAAAATCCATATTTCATTGCACGCATTTAGAGTTTTCTAAAAAAAGCCGACAAACGTGTAAACTCTATGCGCCGTCCTGCATCAATTTGGTATCAGAGCTAGGTTCCAAAAAATTTCTAAGTTTCAAAATTCGCCCTGCGTAGAATAGGAATCCAGCATATCATCTTATTTTCAAAAAGAAAAAAAAAAATTTTTTTAGCATATTCATACATTTGCATTTTATCGCTTGTCTTGCATGCATCTGCGCGATGATAGATTAGTGAGATGCGTCGAGTTGAACGACGTCAACCGAGTCGTGGAAACGAAGGGAATGAACCACCCCCGTAGTTTTTATCTTTCGCCCACCATTTGACGGCGTTAGCCGAAAGTATACACCAAGTGTGAGAAGTGTTTGAAAACCTTAATGTTATGGTGAATAGTCTAAAAGTTTCCCCTCGAGCTTTGATGTCACCTCCAATTCGAGATGAGCATTCTGTCCATTCACGTTATGATGACTCACCACACTATGTAGAAAGATCTACATTTAGGAGGAATCCACTATATGAGGATTACGAATCCACTTACACCAACTCCTATAGAGCCTCATCAAGGAGATCTCTACGATACTTCAATGACTATCCTTCATCACAGTACATCATTCCAGAGATCGTGTTGCTCCACCGATACGATCTCATTATGTTGGAGACAATCAATATGATGATTGTTGTCGGTCTTATCTTCGCACTCGAGTAGATCTTATAGGTCCTTCGACACCATATTATGAGGATAGAGTTCAGTATCACTCCAGTCATCGATACTACACGTCACCACTATATGAGGAATCTGAGTCTGCATATGTGCGACCACCACCACACGTTCGTAGGACTCACGAGCACGTCATGATTATGTTATGGACGATCATCATGATGACCCTCAAGATACCGGTAGAGGTCACTCTCATCAAGATTACATCACATTTAATGATCCTCCTAGTGTTCCGAAAATGAATATGACGGTGGCCGAATTTCAACACTTTGATGATCTACACAACCGCATTGCCACCATTAAGAGTCAGCGAGAGCACTCCACTTCCCAAAGTAGGGAAACTTCACCCACTCTATCTAATATTCTAATACAGGATGTGTGGAGTCAACCCCCACAAGAGTCTGCTCCACTTAGTGAATGTGCCCTAGATTCTATATCTACATTGAGTGAAGACTTTTCGCACACTTCACCCGAGATTCTAGATTCTCTATTGAGTGAAGAATTTTCGCACACTTCACCTGATAGCGCACCGAGTCCCATCACGATCAGGAGCCAAGAACTTTGAAGTGATCTCGAGGTCGCTACCTCCCCCATTCCAGGAGCACGACCCTTCTGATGGTTTGCTTCTGGAGGATCGTCACTCTACTGATGGGTTCTTTAACGACCCTCCTATTGAGCCACCTCGTCCTTGTGTGGATGAGATTCATAAGAGTAACACACTTATGAATTTTAAGTCATGGACACTTTTTCCATTATCGCCCCTTATGTCGATAATACTCCAGAGAGAGGATTTTGAGTGTGACATCCATATAGTGAGACTTGATCGTAGCCATCTGGTCATACGCTATTTAGGTGAGTTATGGGACGTACCACCTGCTGACCATCGTATTCGCGATGAGTTTCGTATGTCCCACATGGTGAGCCTCTTGTTGCATCACTCCCTTAGTAAATTTATCACGATTGTCACACTTTACGTGTTTTATTGTTTATATGAGAGCACTCCATATGTTTTTGGAGCCTACGCCGGTACTCGTTGTATTTGTGATGAATTTTATTATACCCATTCAGGTGAACTCCCAGATGAACCACATATGGGTTCACCGCACTTTTGGGATGTATCTATCCTTAGTAGCACAGTCGAGTTTGAGGGTCGTTGGTTTTATATCTTATCACCTGCATTTGTAAAGACAGTTCGCACACCATGTTGACACATCTTATCATTGATGTCTCTGATTGTCACTTGAGTGCTCATCGCCCCCGCGATGAATTCTTTTTTAATTCACCTTCCGAGCCTCCTGATCATGTACCTATCTCAGGAGTTGTTTTTAGTATCTAAAACCTCATGTTTGTGAAGTTAGTCATGTTAGTAGTTCATTTATTACATTTGCATGATTTGCATAAACAATTTGAGCGGAAATTGCATAGTACTTATGACTTATATGCAACTCAAGCTAACAGACATAAATGAGCTACTAATTTCAAAGTGGATGACTTGGTGAAGGTTCGGCTAAATCCGGGACGGTTATCTTCGGGTACCGTAAAGAAGCTACTGGCCGTAGAATTGGACCCTTTCGAGCAGTAAAGCGGATTGAGCAAAATGCGTATGAACTTGAGATGTCTTCTGTTTAGGGAGCAAATCCTGTTTTTTACGTAGTTGATCTGACTTTATTCCACGATTATCCGCATGAGTCTTTAGATTTTTCATTGCCTTCTCTTCCATTTGATTCTTCTGGATTGGTGAGTGTTAGTGAGGAGCCACATTCAGGACACACCGATACTCATTCAGTTGCTGACACATCACCTACAGTTCTTCCGTTTGTACTGACAGTTTTCAGGCAGAGATGAGACAGTGACCACTACTAATGGTAGTTTTCAGAGATATTTGATTCATTGACACAGCAGACTAGAGACCGAGACCAGCTGGGTCTTGGCCGAGGAGTTACAACGTATGGTTGTTGATCTTCTACAGCACTACATATCAGAGCACTCAACGGAGGTGAGTGATTTTGAGAGGAGGAGAGTTGGTGGAGACCAGCCCAGATCAAATCGACGCAAAAGTCCCGGCACCGCACCCGACCGGATCTCTATCGGCCCTGAGTCATGCATATTTTATGTGTGACATTTTTTTTTGCATTTTTGTAATTTTGTAATTTTATTTTATGTGTAAATATATATATATACATATAAATATAAATATATATATGTATATATGGGTATATCATTTTATATGATGATCAAAACCATATCACATCGGACTGGTTCAGCTCCTCCCCGATCTGCCAGCAGCCTTCTCCTTCTCCCGGTCCAGAAGCCCTGTTCACCTTCCCGTTCGGCCAGAGTGTGAGCTCCCGCAAGACTAGGGGTTGGATCCACCGCACCTCTCCGACATCGACGTTGCACCAAGAGATGATCTCACGCGATTTCGGCCAGAGTTTTGAACGACCGAGGGAGCCGGCTAAACGAAGAATCACTAGAACTTTGTATCTACTACAAGGACTATTTAGATGCTACGAGGAGGAAGCAACACATTTTAACGTTAGAAGCGAGCTCAGAGGAGGTAGAAGACGAGATGAACGCAATGAATATAAGAGTTGATTAAGCGTGTCACACCCGATAAAATATGTAATTTGTTAAATTAATAATTTTGTAATTTTCTTTATTTAAAATTAATAATAATAGATTTCATTTTTTTCAATTAATGCAAATTGTAAAAGTGTAATCTTTTTTGTTCAATATTAATAAATTTTTTTTTATAATTTTATTGCACATTTTTATTTTATAATTTTATTAAGTAATATGTTTTTTTATTAATTTTCTAAAATAAAAAGGCGGGCCCGGCCCTGGGGGCCGGATCAGGCCCTTTCCCAGGGCTACTGCCTGAGCCCGGCCCGAGCCTGATATTAAGAAAGCCTGGGCTCGGCCCGGTTGACTAAAGCCCGGGCCCAGTACCGGGCCGGCCCGATCGGGCTACATGGACAGGGCTAGCTCCCGGTTTGGGACTCCGCACATTATATAGGGCGAAACAAGTATAATTAATTTTTTCTACTTCAACAAAAGTGTGGGAAATAAAAAATCTGCCATTCTTGCTAATCATAGAGATGGAAACTTACCTACAATGTCACTGAAATTAAAAATCAGGATGAAATGGGCAAGTTGAAATGCCCTTAGTGTGGAAAAAGGGACGTAACAAGGAAAAAATGTTGGGAATTCATCCAAACCTAGTTCCTAAGGGTTTGCTCAAAGGCATCGATGGTAGATATGTTCAACCTCAAACTGCCTTGCACAACACTCTTGAATCTGGATGATAGGTATCACCGAGGAAAATAAAAATCTTGTTAAAGAACTTGCCAACTTGAAAGTTACTATTGGCAGACCTTCCTTCCAGGAAGTCAAATGTACAGCTGTCTAAGCTTCCTCCTTAAAAAGATAGTGCTCCATGGATAATTGATTGGGGAGCATCTCCACCATATGGAAGGATCTTCAAATCATGTTTCTTCTCTTGTTCCCTCTATTAGTAATATCAGATTTGCCGATGGCTCTTCTGCCTCATATCTGGTAAAGGAACTTTTCACATTTCCCCTGAATTCTCTAAAATTTGTCGTGCGCATTCCCTCTTTTCTTATCAATTTGTTATTCGTGGGCTCTCTTACTAGACAACTATCACACTATTCACATCTCATTGTGTCTTCAAGATCTGGTGACCAGTAAGGCGATTGGTGATGGGCATGAGTTTTGTGAGATGTACATTATGGACACTGATTGGTCATATGAAGTAAGGAAAGTGTGTAAGGATGATCGGCTGACTCTATGGCACTGTAGATTGGGTATGCTAGTTTGAAGACTTTTACACTTGTCTTTTTATTGTAATAGACATATTCAGTAGCAAGCACAGAAGCTTGAAAAATGGGTGAACAATGTATCTTATTCAAGGTTGCAGATATCGAATGTCATGGACATGTCAGTTTGAATTTTTCATGCCGATTTAATATGTCGAGGGATATCAGGGATATTCGATATATCAGATTTCCATGTTTATAAATAAAATCATTTTTTAAATTTTATGTATGTTCATATATTATCAATTTAGCATTTATTGAAATTTTAAATCTACCAAATTAGCATAAACATTTTATGTTGCACAAGTAATAATAGTATAATGCGGGGTGGAAAGTCAAAAGAAGGAAGCCAAGATGTCGTCAACAACGAACAAAGTTAGGGAAACCCCAGTCCAAAACCTAAAGACAATAATCAACGTCGACAACGCATGGACACAAGGAAAAGAGACAGATGAAACAAGACGAAAGTCGAGAGTTAGGCCACAAAACAATCTTAAGACAACAAAACATTTTCTCTTTGTTGTCTATTAATCATATATGCTAAATTAATTAATTAAATAAAAGTCAATCGACATACCATCGGAATATATCAGCCGATATATCGACCTATATATCGATCAATACCTAATATATCGTCTGATATATTCCTATAGGATATTTTGCAAAAAATGTCGAAAAAGTGTCGTTTTATCCATGAAACCTTTATGTCGGCCGACATGTCGGCCAATATTCACAACACTGATCCTACCGACCAATATGTTGGGTGTAACTTTATCTATCCCTCTTTGCAATCATATCTTGCCTTTATTTCTTCTACTATCATTTCTAATGATTTTTCTAAAGTAGTCACGAGAATGGATAAAATTAGGAATGAATGTATCAGGGATAAGACAGGAGTAGCACCAATTGCAGAGAAGATGTGAGAAGCTCGTCTAAGATGATTTGGACACGTACAAAGGAGACCATTAGCGGCACCTGTTAGGCGTTGTGAGAGTCTAGTCACTAGGCATGTTAAATGAGGGAGGGGTAGACCAATAAAGACTTGGAATGAAATTATAAGGAAAGACATGATGTACTTAGGCATTAGTGAGATTATGATAAAAGACAGGACACAATGGCGACAAAGGATCCATATAGCCGACCCCACTATAGTGGGATAAAGGCTTGAGTGTTGTTGTTGTTGTCAGTGATTGACATTCTTAGATGAGCTCACTAGACATATCCAACAAGTAATACCTTGGTGTTTATTGTTTGCGGATGATATCGTTTTGGTTGATGAGACGCGCGAGGGTGTAAACGCAAAACTTGAATCATGGTGAGAAAGAGTTCTTAAGTGTTTGTCACGAGAACTGGTGTCTTTCTTGAGAAAGAGTTCTTAAGTAGAAAGACTGCTAAGGTAGAACTTGAAGAAGTTCAAGAACCACAAACAGTGAATGAACCAGAATTGGAACCTGAGTCAGGACTACAAGTTGTTGTAGCTGGAGAGCCTGCTCAAGAAAAACAAGTTCCACGTAGAACTGGTAGACCAAGATTTGAGCCTGAGAGATATGGATTTCTCGTGTCTCAAATAGGTAATGTGTTGCTTATGGATCATGATGATGAGCCAGCAACCTACCAAGAGGCTATGAGTGGACCGAACTCCGAGAAGTGGCTTGAGGCCATGAAATCTGAAATGGATTCCATGTATGAAAACCAAGTATGGACTTTGGTGGAACCACCTGAAGGGGTAAGACCCATAGGGTACAAGTGGGTCTTCAAGAAGAAGATCGACATGAATGGGAATGTACAGACATTCAAAGGACGACTGGTGACTAAAGGTTTCAAGCAAATTCATGGTATTGACTGTGATGAAACTTTTTCCCCTGTTGCTATGGTTAAGTCCATCAGAATTCTGTTTGCTATTGCTGCGTATTATGACTACGAGATCTGGTAGATGAATGTCAAAACGGTTTTCCTTAATGGGAACCTCTTTGAGGAAGTGTATATGACACAACCCGAGAGTTTTGTATCTCCAGGTGAAACCACTAAAATATGCAAGATGCAGAGATCCATTTATGAATTGAAACAAGGTTCTCGAAGTTGGAATCTTCGTTTTGATGAAAAAAATCAAAGAGTTTGGTTTTATCAAGAACTAAGATGAACCGTGTGTTTACAAACGGATTAGTGGTAGCATAGTTGTCTTTCTGATATTGTATATAGATGACATACTGCTGATCGGGAATGACAAACCGACCCTACATGTTGTTAAGAACAACCTAAGGAACTGCTTTTCAATGAAAGACTTGGGCGAAACGACTTATATACTTGGTATTAAGATTTATAGAGATAGATCGAAGAAGTTGATGGGTTTGACCCAAAGTACATATATTGATAAGGTGTTGAAACGGTTCAGCATGCTTGAGTTTAAGAAAGGATTCTTACTCATATCTCATGGTGTGAGTCTCTCTAAAGACCAATGTCCCAAATCTTGTGAAGATAAGGACCGCATGAAGTTGATTTCATATGCTTCGGCAATTGGGTCAATCGTGTATGCAATGATATGTATTAGACCCGATGTCTCTTATGTCTTGAGCATGACTAGCAGATATCAGTCTGATCCCGGTGAAAGTCACTGGATTGTCGCCAAGAATATCCTGAAGTACTTGAGAAGGACTAAGGATACGTTCTTGGTATTCGGCGGAGAGGAAGAGCTCGTTGTAAAGGGTTACACTGATGTTAGCTTCCAAACTGATAAAGACGATTCAAAGTCTCAGTCAGGGTTTGTGTTTTGCCTAAATGAAGGTACTGTTAGCTGGAAGAGTTCCAAGCAGGAGACAGTTGCCAATTCTACGATTGACCGAGTATATCACCGTTGCAAATGCAGCGAAGGAGGCTGTATGGATTAGGAAATTCATCGGCGAGTTAGATGTAGTTTCTAGCATTGTTCGTCCCGTAGATCTCTACTGTGACAACAACGGTGCAATTGCACTTGCTTTGAAACCTAGATCTCATCAGCGCTCCAAGCACATACTTCGGCGATTCCATCTAATTTGAGAGATTGTCGATCGAGGAGATATGAACATATGCAGAGTGCCGACTGAGGAGAACATTGCGGATCCACTGACAAAGCCTCTCGCACAGAGAAAGCATGATGGTCATGTTAGATCAATGGGTATACGATACCTGAATGATCAACTCCAGTTTGAGTCTTGTGGATTGTATGTTTGTTGGTTGTTAGATATTTCATTTGATGAATAAAGTACTACACACATTTCATTTATATATTTGGCAAGTTCTTTTATTATGCAATTATTTTTATTGTGATAGAGTAGTTCAATTTAATAAAGGCCCTTAGAATGTTTGTTTCCATAGGTCAAGTAGTGAATTGAAGTGAGAATCTATGATTTTAGAAGCTTCATTCTTAAAGGTCCCTAGTCGTTGTATCATCTTAGAAGCTAAGGACGATGATGATACCTTTAAGACTAGCATGTGCGTTGACTGATGACCCGTCCTCACAGGTCATGATATTGTGATATCAAGTCATCACATGGGTACTTGTTATGAACAAGTTGTACTGGACAGACCCACCGTGAGAATACTTTGTGGATTGTTATATGAACGTGTCACAAGTATGGCTCAAATGACAATAATGTTTGTGGTTCTTTGACCTGAAGTCACAGCACTCACTGAGTGAGGAAGAGCGTGTTTTGATGCTATCAAAAGTCCAGTCTTGAGAAAGTTGGATGATAAAGATGGTATTAGGTACGTTACGAATCATTTGGGTGTTTGCGTGTGAGCAGAGATGTGATTTGTGCTCCTATATGACAGGAGTTGCATCCATGGGCCCCTTGATGGAATGGGACTGAGAAATGCATGGTCATGCTTGGTTGAGTCAATATATGATATTGGTCTCACCAATTTCTGGAAGTCCATTTTAGATCAAGAAAACTAGGATTGAACAATTATGAGGGTGACACGATCTGTACCTCTAGTTCTATCCGGATGTAAGGGACGAAGGGACCTGAGTAACATGATAACACTGATGCATTGGTCACAATAGCTTTCGAGTTTTAAACTCTTATTGCTTGGGGAGCAATGATGCATTGCTAAATGCCGCTCATTGTTTGTGAAGCTTTTGTTTGATACTTTCAAGATCAAGTGGGAGACTGTTGGTTCTACCATGGTGATCTGGAAGTGATCAAGCAGGTAGCCTCACTGCCAACGTAGTATGAGCCTATGGGGTCGCACATAAGAGCTTTGGAGAAGTTGGATAGGTTTGTGTTGGCCTTGCTCATATATAATATGAGTGAAGGACCAAGCCTATGACGATCTGGACATGGTGGAATGTCATTTCGGGACCTGCATTGTGAATGTGGATTGACCGGAATGAAGTCGGCACGAGCAAAGGGAAATTCGTCGAGTATGTGTAAGTGGTTTCGACGAATGGGCTGGATTCGACGAGTGTCGTCGTGACCATTCAACGATTCGTCGAGTATTAAAGTAATACTCGCAGATTCGTCGAGTATCGTCATGTCCATTTACCGATTCGTCGAGTATCGTTGTGAGTTATTGTCGATTCGTCGAGTGTCAAGTTGATCACTCGTCGATTATCAAGTTGATACTCGCCGAATGTTGTCTCGAACGGTTTATTTCTTCTAAGTGCGGTTCGGCGGTTCTTTGCTGGCTTTGACCGGTTCGATTCAGAGTATAAATATCCTTTTACTGTTGAACCGAGAGGTGAACTGTTCATTCCAGACCTAATTACGCGACGGCGTATCTTCTCCCGTGACGGAAGTGTTCCGATTCTGCGACCGTCGTCGATCCCGCCGACTGCTGACTGCCGCTTGCTGTCGCCGGTTGCCGCCGACTGTCCGCCGTCCATTGTCGCCGCCGAAAAGTGTTTCCCAAGCGTCGTCTTCGTCGTTGTCGCCTCTCCTTGAACGGATCTAGTAATCCGTAGAGACGTTGAGGGCAAACCTCTTTTCGACCTAGATCTTGTGCGATAAGAGTCTAGGGTTTTTCGTGCTCGTGTGGATACTCCTAGAGGCGTGGACACTATTCTACACTCGGAACTCCGGTCGTTGTCGTTCGTTGGAATCAATCGGAGCACCTAGGTTGAGTATTGACTCAATCCCGCAAAGGTATAATTTTGTTATAGCTACTTTACTTCTTGATTAATGATCATCGCAAAATCCACAGTTTTCTTTTGGGTTTTCCTTGTTTCCTCATTCCGCTGAGCACAACTGTTGTGTCGTATAGAAAAATCCAACAGACGTCGTCATGGATTACATCACACGATTGCCCCGATCACAGGTATATGACTGTATTCTGGTCGTGGTGGATCGACTCTCGAAGTATGCTCATTTCATTACCCTCCGCCACCCATACACGGCTGCCACAGTCGCCGACAGCTTCATCCAGGGGGTTGTGCGCCTCCACGGGTTTCCTCGATCGATCATATGCGATCGCAATCCGCTCTTCCTGAGTACTTTTTGGACCGCGTTGTTCCACTTACAGGGCACCTGTCTCCGCATGAGCACGACATACCATCCGCAGACAGACGGCCAATCGGAGGTCCTCAACCGGTGTCTGGAGACATGCCTTCGTTGCTTCGTGGGGGTACAGCCTCGCAGTTGGGCCAAGTGGCTCGGGTGGGCCGAATACTCATATAATACCGCCTACCATCAGGCGGCCGGTACTTACACCATTCGAGGCCGTTTACGGCCACCCACCTCCGAGTATTGTCTGCCACCTTCCAGGGGACTGCCAGGTGGAGAGCTTGGCCACCGCCCTCCGTGACAGGGACACCATTCTGGATCATTTGAAGCACCACTTACGTCGGGCTCAATAGAAGATGGTTTCCTTCGCCAACAGGAAACGTCGGGACCTCTCCTTCGAGGTAGGAGAGAAGGTTTTCGTCAAACTCCACCCCTACCGACAGCACTCGGTGGCCCGCCGGCCTTGTCTGAAACTGGCACCTCATTTCTTTGGGCCTTTCAAGGTCCTCGCCCGTATAGGGGCTGTCGCCTACCGCCTTCGCCTTCCAGCCGGGAGCCACATTCATCCGATTTTTCATGTCTCACAGTTACGACGCGTAGTGGAAAAACACACCCCCACAGATCACATTCCGGCTGACCTCGACCTCGCAGGAGAGGCACCGTAGTACCCCGCCTCGGTCCTCGATCAGAGATGTCGCACCCCAGGGGACCGTACATCAGAGGAGGTCCTTGTGTCTTGGACCGGCCGGCCCGACTCGGACGCGACATGGCTGCCCCAGGATGATTTCCGCCGCCAGTTCCCGACTACTGCCTTGAGGACAAGACACATTTTCCATATGACGGCATTGTTACGGAGCTACACGACGACGAGCCTCCTTGGAAAGTTTACACGCGCCGGGCGCGTATATCAGGTGGCCCCACAATTACCGCAAAAGATAATTAGTGATTTATTGGTTACTTCTTTTGCTTGAGACGTTTATTTGTTATCTTATTTGCTTGTGTCATTTTAAGTATTTTTGTATTTCCTAATTTCTGAATTTCCTTTTGTATTCACTCCTCATCGCTATAAGAGGACGTGTAAGCCCTATGTTCTTTTCATCCTTGAATGAATGTGTGTTTTCCCTTTCTTCTCTAAACCCTAAATCTGTCATCTCTTTCTCTCTCTCCCTCTCCTCCTCTCTTCCACTCTTCCCCGTAGCTGCATTTTTCATCAAGGTGTTCGAAGGTGTTGATTCTATTCACAGCTGACTCGTGCATTGTTTCTTAGTTAATTATTCCTTGTTCCTTTGATTCCCATACAGAAAGAAACCAAATATTGCAAACTAGTAAAATGCCAGTAATCCCCATCCCTATATTGGGAGAAGCTAGCACTAATACCTGTTTGAAGATTCCTGCTGCCCTCCCAGCATAAGAGAATAATAATTCATAACACGGTAAGAATAATATTAAAAGGTACAACAATTTTTTAATCAGTACGATTACTAATGCTGGAATCATTTACATGAAAAGTATCCAGGAAGCATAAAAGAATACCTTGTTTCCTATAGCTCGTCCAAAACCACATGCTACAGCTGCAGCATCAACATCACCAACATTTGGTCTAAGGCTCTTCCTAACCCTAAAGGTAAGAAAGGCAAAGCAAAACATAGTGAGATCTAAAGTAGAAGATTTTGAGAAATCGGATACCGTTCCCCTCACAAAAGAAAAAGGGGGAAGCATAGAACAATAGATTTAGAGAAAACTATTACCATGCAGCAATGAGCAACCCAGCAAGCTGCCTAGAACCGACACGTTTAAAAGACGTGCCTTCATCTAAGGTCTTACCAATAGCATCCAACCACCATTGCCCATTGGCACTCCCTTCAAGCCCAACCTATAATCAATAAAAGAATGTCAGCGGCAAGAACAAACTGTATTTATGTTAAAACAAAGCATAGAAGGCTAAAACCAACTTATGTGCTTACCATTCTTATAGGTAACCTCTTTTGACAACAAAGATTCTAAATAAGAAATTCCACTTAGAACGGTAAAATGATTAAATAAGACTATTAAAATTAGAACACAATACAAAGAGATGCAAATTATTAAGTCATAAAATTTTCCAGTGAAGAGCCATAGTCTTATGTTTTAAAATTATAGGTGATGCCGTGATGGAGATCGATCACGCCTCATTTGGGCAATTTATGGCTCTATGACTTTTGGATCATCGGATTAATATTAGAATGCCTTGTTTGTTGTGATTTTTCATAATTTTATGCATATTTGTATTTTTCTAGCCTATATTTTGAAAGTTAGGGTAAATGACATATATATATATATATATATATATATATGATGTGAGACGTTAGAAAGAGGGGATCGAGAATTGCAGATTCTTGTCAGAACCACTCGGTCGCTAAGGGTGTCGGCGCCTCACCATCCTTGGTGCCGACTCCAAAGGGTTGCACGTCTGTCTACCTCGCTTCCCACCGTACCTCTAGGCTCCGACGACCTCTCCAGCAATGTTGTCAAGATCGCGATTTTGCACGTAAGATCGTACGATCTAACGTTTTTTACGGGGGAAACGATCCCCGGGCGAACTTGGATCGCACATTCCGTAGAAAAGGTAGGATCGTCGTTTCTGATCGTAGGATCGTACGATCCTACAATCACAACCGAACTTACTGTTTCCACGGAAGAGTCTTATAATAACTCGCAAATCCCGAACACAAACCCTAATCGCAGAAAAATCCGCGCAGCCGTCCATTCCGTTCCTCTGTTCGTCGTCTCGCTGCTCTCGATCAGTCATTTTGCCGCGCCGCCGGCTGCTGAAGGGGTCGACGCCGGCTGCTGAAGGGGTCGATGTCGACAGAGAGAGCAAGTTTGGAAACCGCCGCCGGCTGCTGAAGGGGTTGACGTCGCCCGTCTTTTTCTCTACTGCATTTGTGTGCGTCTCTCTCTATCGCACAATGCTGCAACCCAACTAATCCCATTCAGTCTCCCACCAGGCCACCAACGCGAACATCGGAGAGGCCCGTCGATACCTCCTACCTCCTACTTCTGGTAAGGTATCATACGGCACCACATCTACTATCTGCAGTTTTATCTCAGACATAGTTTTGCTCCTTTCTATCATGATTGTTTTCTCATTCATAATTTTGTTCAAGGGAAGCCTAGGTTACATTGCAACTGCTAAACCTCAGTGCAAATCACCATAAAGAAATACCTGACAGTTAGTATGAATTGTTATAAACTGCTAAACCTAGGTTACATTGCAACTGCTAAACCTTAGTGCTAAACATCTAAAATTTTGTTTTTCTTTAGCATGGATTGTTGTAAATTGTAATCATTCAATGTTTAAATAAAGTTTAAAAATGCAAGTTAGTGTATGCTTGAATATTTCTTTGTTTCATGTGCTTATGGTTTGATTTGTATTGAGTAGATAGTTAAAAAAATGGCTTCAATTGATGCTTCAGGTAGTGCAGTTGGGAGTAACAATGCTCCTGCCACCGCTAGCAAAGGGTCTAAAACGGGCAAAAATGCTCCTGTAAGTAAGAGTGATAATGGATGGAAGTATGACATCCCAGTTGAAGATGCGAGAAAAATAAAGTGCAAATTTTGTGAGAAAACAATGACCGGGGAATTTATAGATTGAAACATCATTTGACGGGTACTCAAAAAGACGTTGGAGCATGTAGAGCTGTTTCTGAGGAAGTGAAGAAAGAGATATGGGAGATTGTTGTTGGGTTACAAGAAAAGTTATTGAAGAAAACAATTCCTCATGAGGAAAAAGAAGAGGATGTTGGAGATTTGAAGAGGAAAAGGGAAGATAGAAGCTCAACTGGACTTTTTAAGAGAAGTGGAGCAAGTACACCTCAAACTACCATCAATTCAATTTTCAAGAAGGAATTGCATGAAGAAGCATGCTATGATATAACATCATTCATCTACAACAATGCTTACCATTCAATGAGGTAAAAAGTGAATTTCATAAGATGTGTGAATCTATATCAAGACATGGCTTGGATTTTAAACCTCCATCATATCACGATATCAGAGTGAAATATCTAAAGCAACAATATCAACAGACTATGAAAAATATTTCAGAACATAGAGCTCATTGGAAGAAAATGGGATGCACTATAATGACAGATGGATGGACTAATAAAAGAAGGAGAACATTGATCAATTTCTCAGTGAATAGTTCAATGAGAACTATATTTCGAAAGTCCATTGATGCATCTCATATATCCAAAACAACAGAAAATGCCTTCAAGATGATTGATGATATTGTTGATGAGGTGGGTTAAGAGAATGTTGTCCAGGTGGTGACGGACAACGCTGCAAATTATAAAGCCGCTGGTGAAATGTTAATGTTAAAGAAGAAAAGATTATACCGGGCTCCATGTATTGCTCATTGTATTGATTTGATGCTAGAGCATTTTGAGAAGAAGATACAAGTGCATCATGATACAATTCCTAAAGCAAAAAGAATCACGACATATATTTATTCCAGAACATCCCTCATATCTTTATTGATATAGGAGAAAACAGAACCTTGTATATATGTTTACTTGTATCAAATACAATGTACGAGTACATATTTATAGGAGGGAGAAATGAAGAGGAATGTCTTATACATGATGTGAGACTAATAGAGAGGAGAGGAAAAAAATAATAGAAATACATAATGGGCCTTAGTCACATGGGCTTCTTCAACACTCCCCCGCAAGCTGGAGCGTACAAGTCATATGCACCCAGCTTGGACAAACACTGGTAAAATAAGGTACTAGATAAGGCCTTTGTGAGAATATCGGCAACTTGATCGGTGTCTGGAACATGTCTCAGCTCAAGTTTCTTCATTTGAACTTTCTCCCGAATGAAATGACAGTCAACCTCGATATGCTTTGTGCGCTCGTGGAACACTGGATTTTTTGCAATGTGTATAGTCGCTTGACTGTCACAAAATAGAACAACAGAAGAAGGAAGTTTTACTCCAAAGTCAGTAAGGAGGCTTTCCAGCCATATGAGTTCCGAGACAACAGATGTCATTGATCGGTATTCAGCTTCAGCAGAAGAGCGAGCAACCACAGCTTGTTTCTTACTTTTCCATGTGATAAGATGACCACTAAAATAAGTACAGAACCCACTGGTTGAACGTCGATCGTCCACGGAGCCAGCATAATCTGCATCAGAATATGCAACCAGTGCTGTAATAGAGTCGGTGGTTTTGTAAACCAGCCCTTGACCTGGAGCAGCCTTAAGGTATCGGAGAATCCTTTCAACTGCCTGGAGATGAGAAACCCGGGGAGCATGCATGAAACGACTGACAATCCCAACAGCGAAGGATATGTCAGACCTCGTGACCGTTAGATAGGTCAATTTCCCACCAAGCGTCGATAGTATTCCGGGTTCTGAAGAAGCAAATCATCATCAGAAGCATGAGCACAGAGCTTGTGATTTGCCTCCATTGGAGTATTAGCTGGCTTACATCCAGACTGGCTAGCGTCTTTAAGCAGATCAAGACAATAATTCCTTTGGGAAAGGACAAGCTCATCTGGTCGTCGTGCGATCTCAAGACCGAGGAAGTAGCGAAGATGCCCCAGATCTTTTGTCTGAAACACGGTGCTCAGATGTTGTTTGACCGCTTGAATCCCCTTTGAGTCATCCCCAGTAAGAAGTATGTCATCAACATAAACCAACAGAAGAACTGTTCCAGTTGCCCGGTGGCGAGTGAAGAGGGAGAAGTTTGCGGAACTTCGAGTAAACCCCATATCCCGAACAGCCCTGGTGAACTTGTCAAACCAGGCCCGAGGGGATTGTTTGAGACCATATATGGACTTCTTCAGAAGACATACACGAGACTCCCCCGTGGTCTCAAACCCAGGAGGTTGGCACATGTAGACGGTTTCCTGAAGATCACCGTTCAAAAAGGCATTCTTGATGTCCAGCTGATGAAGGGGCCAGTGGCGATGTACAGCCATGGAGAGAAGGACACGAACGGTGTTTAGCTTAGCCACCGGAGAGAATGTTTCCTCATAATCAAGGCCCTGCTGTTGGGTGAAGCCTCGGGCCACAAGACGAGCCTTCAGACGGTCAACAGTGCCATCAGGAGCATGTTTGATAACGAACACCCATTTACACCCAACAGGATGCTGACCTGTAGGTAGGGGAACAAGGTCCCAAGTGTGGTTGGCTCAAAGGGTCGTCATTTCGTCGTCCATGGCAGCTCGCCAGCCCGGATATCGAAGCGCGTCCTGCACAGAGTTAGGTATAGAAACAGAGGATAATGAGGTGACAAAGTGAAGAAAAGGCGGTGACAGGCGATGAAGAGAGACATAATTCGCCATTGGATGAGCAGTGGAGACTGAAGCCGGATCAGCAGGTCTTGGAGTGTCAGAGGTCGAGGCTGACTGCAGTGGGGCATCGAGACGAGGGGAGCGACAAGAATAGACCCGGATGATAGGTGGCTGAGGAAGGACCGAGGCTGGACCGGAAGAGGAGAAGGTGGATAACAGGGAACAGGGATGACAGGGCGCACGACGGGTGTCGGGAGAGGAGCGTGCTCCCGAGCAGAAAAAAAGGAAGATCTTCACGGAAGGTGACATCTGCTGAAACAGTTACTTTGTGGGTAGTGGGTGAATAACACACATAGCCCTTTTGAGTGCGTGAGTAGCCGACAAAGATATATTTTGCGGCACGGGGATCCAATTTGTCTGTAGATGGGCCGAGGTGGTGAGCGTAGCATGTACATCCAAAGATGCGGGGAGTAAGAGGGAAGGCCGGAGTGGAAGGAAAAAGAAGCTCGAAGGGGGTAGCATTCTGGAGGACGGATGATGGTAGACGATTGATAAGAAAATAGGTCGTGGAGAGCGCAAAGTCCCAGTATGGTTTGGGAACCTGCATTTATAGCATAAGAGAGCGAGCTACATCAAGGAGATGACGATTCTTGCGCTCGGCGACCCCATTTTGTTGTGGGGTGTAAGCGCAAGAGGTTTGGTGAATAATCCCAAACTCGGAGCAGAGGGTTGCAAAGTCATGACCAGTGTACTCGCGTGCGTTGTCAGTTCGAATTGTTTGAATGGGTGCCGAGAATTGAGTGCGAGTCTCAAGGATGAAAGCCCAAAAAACAAGGGGAAGCTCAGACCGGTCATGAAGTAGATATAACCACGTCATACGAGAATAATAATCTATGAATGTAAGAAAATACCGGTAGCCAGAAATACTAGAAATTTTATACGGACCTCATATATCGGAGTGTACCAAAATAAAAGGAGCAGGGCTCCGAGTACAATTGAAGGAAAAGATGAATGTGGTTGTTTGCCAAAAATACATGTTTCACATTGAAAAACAGGAAGAGATACATCCGGGAGAGCCTTCTGGAGGATAGGGAGAGGAGCATGACCAAGACGTCGATGTCAATCGGAAGAGGAGACAAATGCGAGGAGAGTAGGAGAGTCGTCAAGAAGGTAGAGCCCGTTCTGCAGTCGCCCCCTACCAATGATAGTCCGCGTCTGCTGATCCTGTATCAGAAAAGAAGAAGAAATAAATATCACCGAGCAATGTGAGTCAGTAGTAAGACGACCAACTGAAAGTAAATTGAACGGAGATCCCGGAACATGAAGAGCCGAGCGTAGGAGAAGGGAGGAGGTAAGGGGAACATCAGCACAGCCAGAAACTGGGACGGCTGCCCCATTGGCCACAGTAATGTACTTCGGGTGAGGAGATGACAAATACTGAGATGGGCGAACATAGGTAATATGATGAGTTGCACCAGAATCGATGATCCATCGTGTTCCAGTGGAGAGGCAAGCGATACCTTCATTGTAGATGGAGGCAGTGGAGGAAGTGGAGGCAGTGGAGGCAACCGAGGCCGGCGGGCGACTAAGCAGGCCATGAAGATGTTGGAGCTGAAGGCGAACCTCGTCGAGGTCAGTGCGGGTAGTCGAGGAATCAGTGGTAGCCACAGAAGCCTGCGGACGAGGAGGACGACCATGCTTGCGATAGCACGTGACTTCAAGATGCCCGTCTTTTCCGCAGAAGGAGCACTTAGGCCGCGACCAGCCACCACGACCAGCCACCACGACCACGTCCTCGAGAATCAGACTGGCCCCCACGAGTCGAAGGAGGAAGAGGTAGCAAAGGCGCAGAGGTCTGCTGGAGCAGGGCCGGAGAAGGAGGTCCAGAGAAATCCGGAGGCGGGGAGACCTTGAGAAGCATCGAGCACACATCAGAGAAGGATGGAGTAACATTGGAGGAGAGAATCTGAGCCCGCACACTGTGAAGGTGAGGCGGGACTCGAGCCATCATCATGGCGATACCCACGGCTTCCTTCTGCGCACGTTGGGCAGTAAGGTCCATAGTAGGTGGCTGATGGTGGATCCAAGCTTCGATCAGAGATCGAGCCTGGGCAACAAAGGAGGTAAGATCAGTCGCTCCGCCACTATCGAGAGCCTGAAGAGCCGTGATGATGTCAAATAAATGATGAAGACTGTCTTTGCCAGAATAAAGGGTATGGAGCTCGTCCCACATGCCCTTAGCAGTCTCGTGGTACATTGTCAATCGATAAGACTCGCCATCGAGAGAGTTGAGAATCCACGTCTGAACACGGCCATCGTTGCGCACCCAATCGTCAGTGGGATTACCAACAACAGTCTGAGTTAAGTGATGGAGAAATCCCTTTGACTGGAGGACCCGGCAAACTGAGTGAGCCCATTCCACAAAATTTTTCTTGGCGAATAGGGAGATAGTAATGATCTGGAGTTCATCACGAACATCTGGAAGAGAGGCCGCACGGGTAGCAGAAGAGTCTGCCTGACCAGTGGAATCTGTGGAGGAATTCATGATAATCCGCGGCTAGGAGAGGCGAGGGGGCGAACAGAAGAGCGCAGGCGAGTAGACGAATCAGCCGAGGAGGCCGCGCATTCTCCAGAACACCAGCAATCCAGCGAATTGCGACCAAGGTGCGGATAGGTAAGGTAGTCCGCACGGTCAGGTGTCTGCGGCGAATAAGGAATGTCAGCAGGAGGCCGCTCAGGTACACCGAACACCACCAATCAAGCAGATCGCGACCAAGATGCGGACAGGAGAGGGAGGTCGCACGGTCAAGTGAACAATAGTAGATAGAGAGAGAGCGGATAGACGAGCAGTCCGCGAGAAGAGTGCGAGCGGATAGCAGGGAGAGACCGCGACAGGCAAGAGAGAGAGAGTTCGTGGCGTATAGAAGATCAAGCCGCGCGGCAAGGGGATGATTGCTGTGGATAGAAGCGGCGAGCAGGAGATCGCAGCGAGCGAGTTAGGAGAAGAAGGCCGCTGCGATCAATGGAAAAGCACAATGGAGAAAAGAGAGAAACCGCAAACGAATAGAAGAGGAGACCGCTTGCGGATAGGCAGGGGACAGGCCCGCAGCGACAAGGGAGAGGTCGCATCGGGTAGGCAGAGAAGGTCCCCATAGTTCAGAGGAGGAGAAGGCTATAAGTAGCCTGAGAGGGGGGCGTGAATCCACGGGTTCAGAAGGAGAAAAAAGGAAGAGAGGCGGATAAGAAACTAGTACCCGCAGGAGGCCAGGCGAACAGGAGACCGCTAACACCAGGCGGCAAGAAGAGGGCAGACAAGAGGCAGTCTGCGAGAAGCCGCACAAGGCAGGCGGTTAGAAAATTGTAGACCGCCCAAGGAGGACCGTAGGCTCTGATACCATGTAGGAGAAAACAGAACCTTGTATATATGTTCACTTGTATCAAATACAATGTATGTGTTATGGGTCTTCTAATGTTGCCTGGAGGAGAGGTCGACGGATGATCGGAGGTGGCCGGATGTAGAGATGATGGTGGTGGAGATGATGACGGGGATACTATGGAGCCGTGACCGCGGCTGCCTAAGCGGGGTTGCTCGTCGGAGGAGAGAGCCACCAAGATCTCACAATGAAAGAAGGGAAATTAGAATACTTTCTTGCTTACCTTCAAACAGTGAACTCATGCCTTTATATAGGCTACAACTCATAATAAGACGAAACACTCATGATGACCCTAAAACTAGACCCGGGGCTCGAGGCTCCCATATAATAATAACATTAGACACCTAGCATGATAATAAAGATACAACAACATGATAACATGACCGACTCATAATATGACACATAACATCTCGTCCCTCCTTGAAACCGAGCTTGCCCTCAAGCTCGAACTCCACGTGGAGGACCGCATCATCTGGTATCTTGATCTCTCTCCAGAATAGCGTCTGGTAATGTGTCGCGTCGTCAGGAGCTTTGGCGAGGAGCAGTGGTGCTGTCAAAACAACGAATAGCGGTCGGAAGGTGGCTGATGGAGCTGTTGGAGCGGCAATGAGCCGTAATAACACAAAGGCCGGAGGAACGACGGTTGACAACAAGAACGGATCCGTCGGAGTTGGCAAAAAAGGAGTCGGCTGGCCCAAGGTCGGTAGAGGAGGCAGCGAGATAGAGGGAGGAACTGACAGAGCAGGGGTCGGTGGAGCAGTGGCCGGCGGGGAAAGTGCCGTCAAAAGATGCGGTGAGGTGACCGGGGCGAGTTGAGCCGGAGCGTTAGCGAGTATGTCTTGGTAGAGGGCCATGATGACGGCGCCGAGACGATGTATCTCGTGAGTGAGTCGAGTAGCCTCGAAATCATAAGGCGGGGTTGAAGATGATTTCATGATAAATATAAAATTAAGCTTAATTAATTACTAAAATAGTAATCAATTAAATGACTGATTGGTTGCTGGACTTGTGTAAATAGGCAGCAGACATAAGGTGGCGTGAAATGAGCTGGTATGGTGAAAAAGTATGGGAGAGAGTGCAGGTGGGGTCCACGGTGAGCGGTGAAGGGAGGAAAACCAGACTATGTGGGATTTTATTTTATTTATTTTTTTTTGCGGGATTTTACTGGCGCAGGGCTCGAGGAAATGAAACGGGTATGGGGCTCGAGGATATCGGGGCTCGACGGAAACGAGAAACGGCGCAGATGTCGTGCGAGCGGGATCGATTGCGACGGAGCTGGCAGCTGGAGGTGAGGAGGTCGGAGGTCAGCGTAGGTCTCGTCAAAGCCGAAGATGCAGAGGACGATGAAGAGGTGCGGTGGTTGACGATGAAGAGGTGCGGGTCGACGATGAAGAAGCCTTGCTCGACGATGCGGGAGCGCGGCACGATGATGAGCTTAGGAGATTGACGGGATTCCTGGCGGGACGGAAGCGGGTTTGCAGACGCCGGCGGCCGGTGGCGACGCTGGTGTGCAGACGCGCTGGGACTGGACTGGAACGGCGGCGGGTTTACAGACGTCGATTTCGACGGAACTGCGGCGACCGATTTTGCTTTTTTTTTTTTTTTTTTTTTTTTACGATATCTGGCGGCGATGGAGTGGGGATGTTGCAGAAGCTGTGGCCTTGTTGTGGATGATGATGCTTGATGCGGGGAAGGGGCTGTTGGAGGCTTTGACAGAGGGGAAATGATGGTGGCGAAAGAGAATCGAGCCTCTGATACCAAGTTGTTATGGGTCTTCTAATGTTGCCTGGAGGAGAGGTCGACGGATGATCGGAGGTGGCCGGATGTAGAGATGATGGTGGTGGAGATGATGACGGGGATACTATGGAGCCGTGACCGCGGCTGCCTAAGCGGGGTTGCTCGTCGGAGGAGAGAGCCACCAAGATCTCACAATGAAAGAAGGGAAATTAGAATACTTTCTTGCTTACCTTCAAACAGTGAACTCATGCCTTTATATAGGCTACAACTCAAAATAAGACGAAACACTCATGATGACCCTAAAACTAGACCCGGGGCTCGAGGCTCCCATATAATAATAACATTAGACACCTAGCATGATAATAAAGATACAACAACATGATAACATGACCGACTCATAATATGACACATAACAGTATGAGTACATATTTATAGGAGGAAGAAATGAAGAGGAATGTCATATACATGATGTGAGACTAATAGAGAGGAGAGGAAAAAAACAATAGAAATACATAATGGGTCTTAGTCACATGGGCTTCTTCAACAATTGAAAACCTTCACTAAAGACAGGAATTTGGTGAGACCGACAATGATACGTTTCGCCACTTCATACTTAACTTTGGGCTGCCTTAATGAGAACAAACTTGCTTTGATAAGAATGTTCAATTCAAATGAATGGAAAGCTAGCCGATCTGCATGTTCAAGTGAAGGAAAGCTAATTGAGGAGGTGGTGATGGATAAAGATTTTTGGAAGAATATTGTCATTTGCTTGAAGGGTGCTTATCCCTTAATGAAGGTGCTTCGTTTGATTAATTGTGATGAGAAGCCTGCTATGGGATATATATATGAGGAAATGAATCGAGTAAAAGAACGCATTGTCCATGCCTTTAATGGTGTGCAAAAATTGTAAGTCAATTAGTTTCTTTTTTAAGTATTATAGATACGAGATTTATTTTTCTTATATATTAATTCTATTATTTGTGATGATTAGTTATCAACCAGTTTGGGATGTGATTGATGCTCGATGGGATAAACAATTGCATAGACCATTACATGTTGCAGGCTATTATCTAAACCCTCAATTTCACTATAGTCTGTCATTTAAAACTGATTATGGGGTGAAGCGAGGACTATATGACTATTTAGAAAGAATGACCGGGGAGATATTTATGAAATTTCAAAGATTGATGCCCAATTGGAGTATTTTAAGAATCGAAAAAAAATTTGGCTCTATAGTAGCCAAAACTGGTATTAATATCAAAACTCCGACGGCATGGTGGGATTCTTATGGAGAAGAACATCCGGAACTACAAAATTTTGCAAAACGTGTATTGAGCTTGACATGTAGTTCTTCTGGATGTGAGCGAAACTGGAGTGCATTTGAAAGGGTATAATTACAATTTATTGATCTACTAGATACTTTTATATATAAATTAGATTTTTTTTATTTTGTGTAATAAGTAAGATCTTACCGTTTCGTGTCGATCCCACGTTTTACAATCTTACCACTGCCGACCGATCTTAGGTAAGATCTCGATCTTGACAACATTGCTCTCCAGAACACTGTTCAACCTCTGGAGTCTAAATCCGAGCCGCAAACGCATTCCCCATCCTTCCCGACAACGACAAATGTATCCCTTGGTTCCTACAGTTTCTCCGCCACCATCCATCGTCGGATCCGGCCTCTTCGCCCTTCTTTGGCCCACCACCGGTCTCCATTGCCCTAGTTGACTCCGGCGAGTCCTCCACAGGCCCAACCATGGCCTCCTTCCCTTCACTACCTCCGCGCCACATCCCAACCCTCTATTTCCTCATTTAAAGCCTACACAACCGCCTATTTTCTATTCGAGCAATTGCCCACCACCTCCTCTACTCTCCACCAGTCCCGCAGCCACCCTGTAGCCCCTAACCTCCTTTCCTTGCACCAACCAGCGCCCATATAGTCATCATTCTTGAATTCCAGCCTCCATTAAGCCACCTCCATCTATATCCCTCCGCTAAATTAAAATCACTAAAATTCACAAACCCAAGAAATATCTCACTTCATAGCTCACCGCCAACCGAGCATTAGATCTGTTGCAACGCTCCTACAGTCATCCCAAGCTCGCATACCACTTCCTCCACCGTCGACATCAATTGCTTGGTACCTCTTTACATTTCAGTTTTCATTCTCTGCATTATATGGATGCTCACTTATTGCTAATAATCTTTGGTTTATATTGATTTACATATTTTTGTTCTCAGTAGACATACAATACTTATTCGTCTGAATTTAATTTACGTGCACTCCCAATTAGTTGCAATTATCACTTGCTTGCTTAATTTGGAGAATCTATGATCGAATGTGATTCAATTGTGCGAGCTATAGATATTATTATTTAATCAATTGCTCGTAATAAATACTTGCATGATTGAATCATTAGTGTGCATTCCATTAGGTTAGATTTAAATTGTGACACTATGTTATTCATTTTCTTGTGTGCATGCTTGTATCATCATTTAGAAAACTCTATAGATCCATTTGCATTTGTCGTGTACTTTCATTCATCATCTAGGGTTAGGGCATCGTGCGTCCATCGCCTGTAGAATCGTCATGCGTCAATAGGTGTATATAATCTTTCAAGACATCAATAATTGTTAGTTTTTTATCATACAAGATAAATATTGGAACACTTTGGTTATTAAATAATGTATTCCAAAATCTGGAATTGGTTTTAAAAGATAAAATTTGAGATCATAATTAATTTTTATGGCGCAAGCGGAAGTTTCACGAGCATTTTCAATCGATAACTGGCCAAGCTTTCACAAACAAGCAAAGATGTCCAACACTCGCTCGCCTTCAACGATATGTTTAAATCATCCACAAGCTAACAAGAAAAGAGAATAAGCTCGATTTTCAAATTTATCGGCAAACAAAAGCAATGTTATTTTATGCAAGCAAACTCTGATTACTGGCCAAACAAAATTAAGCATAAATATTATACCAATAATAAGAGAGATGGGTTCTGTGGGAAATTTACCAAGCCCTTACACAGGAAACAAGGAACTCCAGCGGAAGAAGGATGAGACTTAATTGAGAAACAGGGGGTGCAGGCTTGGGAGAGGGAGGAGCTTCAACAGGGGTCGGGGGTTTGTGAAACAGACGGCCGTTTCCGACTCACTCACCGGAGGAGCCAGGGAAATATCGTTGACAGTCGGTTGGCCCTCAAGCAGGGCAACAGTGGGACCGTTGTGCGCTGCTACTGGAGGGAGCGGAAGTCGGGATAAATAGAAGGATCAAAGGTACTCATCCCCACCACTGGACGGACGGAAAAACCCCTCCGACAGCAGATCCGCCATGGGGGAGGGGCTCGTCGGGGTCGTTCGTCTCACGGGAGGGCTCGGCGGTACCGTTGAAGGAATATCGGGGGTGTGGCCTGCTAGAAAGTTGGAACCGGCGAGGACATTAATGTCTCGTCGATACCCTTTTTCCAACCTACGGTGGATAGGTAGAGGCCATGTGCTAATAAAGAGAGGATTTTACTTTTTAATTTAGTAACTGATGGGATATAAAGTGGGGTGTTTCAAAAGTGGTTGGCCGGTTGTTGACAATGGGAGTTTTCAAAGGCGGAATTAATTGTTTTAGAAAATTTAATGGCTGGAATTTGAAGGGCTGGAACATCAAAGGTAAAATACTAGACTCCACCCTCCAAAACATTATTTTCTCTTCCCTTTTAATAAAATTAAACACATTAATCCATTTGCTTGCTTAACTTATCATTACTTTTAATTTGGCAGACCTATTCATTCATGATCTTATTGTGTCTATTCTTTCTTCATGATTTTGTTCCTTTTTAACCCGTCTATTTTTGGCGTAGCCCATGCGAATGGTTTCTCCAACCTGAGGTGAACAAGTTTTAAAATGATATATCCTACATTTTATTTGTTCAGATTTGAGAATCTGAATGAATTTTTTCATGTAAGTAGAGTGATGAGTTAATTAAAGGCATATATGAAATTCAGAATATTCAGGTTGGATCTTTTCTTAAATCCGTTTTCTTCTTCCTTGCAGTTACCTGATATTTCTTGATGAGATAAAATCTCGACACAACCTCTTGCTCAAACCTTATGTCCTGTTTCTTTAATACATGGAAATATTCTGCTACTCCATCTTCTTCCTCATTCACTTTCTTTAAGACATTGTAACTCTAATTTTTTGTGCAATCTCTATTGTAGTACCATCTCACATTAAAATTCATTCTAATTTTTAAAGAAAAACATGGTGATTAAATTGTTACTTGAGACAAATGTCGCCCCTCGCGACAAATGTCGCCCCCACGACAAATGTCACCCTCCACGACAAATGTCACTCCTACGACAAATGTCCCTCCCCACGACAAATTTCCCTCCCCGCGACAAATGTTGCCCCCCCCCCACGACAAATGTCGCCCCCATGTCGTTGCACTCACGTAGGGTCAGAGGCCTGTGGCTATCACTCGTATATGTGTGTGTGTGTATATATATATATATATATATATATATATATAACACTTGGCAATTAGCTATGATGCCACTTGTTAGGAGGTTGGGAACAACTCCCACAGGCGCAGCTGCAAATACAGGTAAACAAGAATACAACGCAGGCAAGATATATATATATATAAAGCACTCGGCAATTCCACCGAGACACAACCACACAATTTATATATCAATATAAATGCATACTGTTGAAGGAGCTCAAAACTTGTATGTATTGCTTGCGTATCCAAATACAAAGAGAGAATACATATATATAGGAGAGAGAAGGAGAGAAGATATCCTATACATGATGTGGGACTAAAAGAAGAGAAGAAAGAAAACAATAAATAATGGGCCCAATAATGGGCTAATTACATGGGCTTTTCTAACACTCTCCCGCAAGCTGGAGCGTACAAATCGTACGCACCAAGCTTGGACAAGCACTGATAGAAGAGTGAACTGGGAAGAGCCTTAGTGAGCACATCCGCAACTTGTTCTGTCCCGGGAACATGTTTTAGGTCGATCTTCTTCATTTGGACTTTTTCTCGGATGAAATGACAGTCAACTTCAATATGTTTAGTCCTCTCATGGAATACCGGGTTCTTGGCAATATGTATAGCCGCTTGACTATCACAGAAGAGGAGAGCGGGAGAATGGAGTCTTACACCAAGATCGGTAAGAAGACTTTCCAGCCAAGTTAGTTCAGACACAACTGAAGCCATTGCCCGATATTCGGCCTCTGCAGATGATCTAGCAACCACTGCTTGTTTCTTGCTCCGCCAGGTAATCAAATGTCCTCCAAAATATGTGCAGAAACCACTTGTTGACCGACGATCATCAAGAGACCCAGCGTAATCAGCATCTGAGTAGGCAACCAAAGTAGGAGCTGTAGGTGATGGTTTGTAAACTAAACCTTGACCAGAAGCCGTTTTGAGATATCTTAGAATGCGTTCCACGGCGTGAAGATGAGATTTTCTCGGGGAATGCATATACCGGCTAACTATACCAACCGCGAAAGAGATGTTCGGTCTTGTTACCGTGAGGTAGATCAATTTGCCAACTAGACGGCGATAGTACTCAGGATTCTCGAGTAAGAGATCTGAATCAGAGGCCTGAGTGCATAATTTGCGATTCACATCCATTGGAGTATTGATCGGCTTACACCCAGAGTAGCCTGCGTCATGAAGGAGGTCGAGACAATACTTCCGCTGTGAGAGGACGAGACCATCTGGCCGTCTAGCAACCTCTAGACCCAAAAAGTACCGGAGGGGCCCCAGATCCTTTGTTTGAAATACTGTACCAAGATGTTGTTTGACCTCCTGTATTCCTTTCGAATCATCTCCCGTGATTATGATGTCATCAACATACACTAACAGCAGTACCGTCCCAACCGTGCGGTGGCGACTGAACATAGAGAAGTCTGCTGTACTGCGAGTAAAACCAACCTCCCGAAGAGCCTTACTGAATCGGTCAAACCATGCCTGTGGTGACTGTTTGAGGCCATACAGAGCTTTCTTAAGGCGACACACACGAGACTCCCCCGTGGTCTCAAACCCGGGAGGTTGCTGCATATAAACCGTTTCCTGTAGGTCGCCATTTAAGAAGGCATTTTTAATATCGAGTTGTAGAAGGGGCCATCGGCGATGGACAGCGACAGAGATCAGAACCCGAACAGTGTTGAGTTTGGCAACGAGAGAGAAGGTTTCCTCATAGTCCAGCCCTTGTTGTTGGGTGAAGCCCCTGGCGACCAATCTAGCTTTCAGACGGTCAATAGTCCCATCAGCTGCATGTTTGACGACGAAAACCCATTTGCACCCAACCGGAGACTGTCCGAGAGGAAGAGGGACAAGAGTCCAGGTCTAGTTGGCCCAGAGAGCCGTCATTTCCTCCTCCATGACAGTCTTCCAGCCAGGATGTTGAAGCGCCTCCTGCACAGAGTTAGGAACCGAAATGGAGGAAATAGAAGTTGCAAGAGTATGCAATTGGGGAGAGAGGCGATGCAGAGAGACATAGTTCGCCAGAGGATGAGCGGTGGAGGGAGATACCTGATCGGCCAAGCGCGGTGTATCCAAGGATGAGGCCGACTGCAGAGGGGTAGCGGAGCGAGGAGGATGTCGGCGGGTATAAACTTGGATAACTGGAGGTTTGGAGAGAGCAGGGGCTGAGGTAGAGGGAGCAGGGGCTGAGGTAGAGGGAGTCGGGGGTGAGGTAGAGGGAGGTAGGAGAATCGGCAGAGTAGTGGGTATGACGGGTCGAGGCAGTGGTGGAGAGGGTGTTGGTGACGCGGTAGGTAAAGTGGAGCAGAAGAACGGTTTATCCTCCCAAAAGGTAACATCGGCGGAGATGGTGACCTTCCGGGTTACCGGAGAGTAGCAAAGGTAGCCCTTCTGAGTACGTGAATAACCGACGAAGATAGTTTTAGCCGCCCTGGGATCCAATTTGTCCACGGATGGACCCAGGAGGTGAACGAAGCAAGTGCACCCAAAGACCCTTGGGGTGAGTGGGTAGGCCGGAGTGGAGGGGAATAGGAGGCTAAAAGGAGTGGCATAGTTAAGGACCGAGGAAGGAAGACGGTTAATTAAAAAACAAGCCGTGGAGACCGCAAAATTCCAGAAAGTCTTTGGAACATGCATCTGAAGCAAGAGGGAGCGGGCAACGTCAAGAAGGTGACGGTTCTTTCGCTCGGCAACTCCATTTTGTTGTGGGGTGTAGGCACATGAGGTTTGATGAATGATGCCAAAGTCGGCGCAGATATTCGCAAATTCGCGGCCGGTGTATTCACGAGCGTTGTCGGTACGTAAGGTTTTGATGGTTGTGGAGAATTGTGTTTGAGTTTCTTGTATAAAAGCACGAAATAGGTGCGGAATCTCAGAGCGATCATGAAGTAAGTACAGCCATGTCATGCGGGAAAAATCATCAATGAAAGTCATAAAATATCGATAGCCAGAGATACTAGTAATTTTAAACGGACCCCAAACATCGGAGTGTATCAAATAACACGGAGCAGAGCTCCTAGTACACTGGGCAGGAAAAAAAGTACGCGGCTGTTTGCCATAAATACATGACTCACACTGAAAAGCATGAAAAGATACATCAGGCAGAGCCTTTTGAAGGATGGGTAGGGGAGCATGCCCAAGACGGCGATGCTAGTCAGTAGAGGAGACAGAGGATAGGATTGTTGAAGAGGCGTCGAGGAGGTAGAGCCCGTTTTGCAGGCGACCCTTACCAATGGTACTCCGCGTCCGTCGATCCTGTAGCACAAAAGTAGAGGGAGTAAATGTGACTGAGCAATCCATATCATGAGTGAGGCGGCCAACAGATAGCAAATTAAACAGAGAGCCCGGAACATAAAGAGCTGAGCGAAGAGAGATGGAAGGATCAAGCGTGATGTCGGCGCAGCCGGAGACAGGAACGATCGCACCATTAGCCACGGTGATAGACTTCGGATGAGGAGCATCCGAGTACTGTTGTGGCCGCAGCGAGGTGATGTGATGAGTAGCACCTGAGTCCAAGATCCAACGTGGACCAGAGGAAAGACAAGTAATACCTGCAGGAGAGATGGAGGCAACAGACGCCGACAGTGGGCTAAGAAGCCCCTGGAGGTGTTGTAGTTGGAGGCGAACGGCCTCAAGGTCAGTACCAGTGGAGGAGGAGCCATCAGTGGCAACAGCAGCTGGACGAGGAGGGTAACCGTGTTTCTTGTAGCAGACCGCATCTGTGTGGCCGTCCCGGCCGCAGTATGAACACTTGCCACGGCCCCGACCCCCACGACCCCGTCCACGGAAGCCAGAACGGCCGCCACGAGTAGAGAGCGGTGTGGACAGTAAGGGAGGAAGGGTCTGCTGGAGAAGGGCCGGAGAGGAGGGAACAGGAGACTCCAAGGGAGTGGCACACGAAGGACCATAGAACACACATCTGAGAGGGAAGGAGTGGTCGCGGAAGCAAGGACATGAGTCCGGATACCCTGAAGATGCGGTGGGACTCGAGCCAGCATCATAGCTATGCAAACGGCTTCCTTCTGTGCCCGTTGGACTGCATGATCAGAAGTAGAGAGTTGATGCTGGATCCAGGACTCCGCAAGAGTCTTAACCCGAGCAACAAACGATGTCATGTCCGTAGCCCCGCCAGCATCGAGAGTTTGAAGTTCCGTAATAACATCATAAAGGTGCTGAAGGCTATCCTTGCCGGAGTATAAGGAGTGCAGTTCCGTCCACATATCCTGGGCCGTCTCCTGGTACATGACCATTTGGTAAGGCTCACCCTCCAGGGAATTGAGGAGCCAAGTCTGAACTCTACCGTCATTACGAAGCCACTCGTCGGTAAGAGGAGATGGCGGGCCCTGAGTCAAATGATGAACAAGACCTTTGGCCTGAAGAACGCGGCGGACAGAGTGCACCCACGGAATGAAGTTCCGTTTGCCGGAGAGGGAAATAGTGGTGATCCGAAGTTCATCTCGAAGTTCTGGAAGAGAGGGCGGACGGTCATCAGAGGCAGTAGCCGGCTGGCCGGTTGAATCGACTGAAGAGCCCATAATAACCGCGCGGGTAGAAAAGGAGACCGTCGGAGAGGAGAACAGGAGAGAAGGGGCACCAGGCACACAACCCGCACGGGTAGAGGAGGAGACCGCAGCGGAGAGGCAGACCGCGGCGAGAGGGAAATAGGCCGCTGCAAGAGGGGGGCACGCAGATCGCGCGGCGAGAAGAGGAGCCGGGCGAGAGATATGCCAAGCCGGGCGAGAAGAAGAGCAATCCGCGAGGAGAGCTCGAGCGGATAGCAGGAGACCGCAACAGGAAGATAGAGAAGCCTTGGCGGATAGACACGGAAAGAAGTGGCGAGCAGGAGATCGCAGCGAGAAGGGAGATCGCTGCGATTAAAGAGGAGAGACCGCAGGCGGAGAGGCACGCGGGCTACTGCGAGAAGAGGAAAGCCGCGCGAAAACAAAGAGGCCATGAGTAGGAATACTCGAGCGGCAAGGAGATGCAGACCGCGCGGCGAGAAGAGAGAGGGCAGCGGGTAGCGCGGGTAGAGAGGGGGGGCCACGGGAGAGGAGAAGAGATGCTATAAATATACGGAGGAAGGGTGGATCCACGAGAGGAGGAGACGGGAGGGCAAGCCGCGGTTAACACACACAGTAACCGCACGGGAAAAACGAACTCGCTACCCGGAGCGAGTAGAGGGAGAAGCCGCAAGGGGGGAAACGGACAGGGGGGAAACAGGCCGGGCGGTTAGAAAAGGGGAGACCGCATGGCCCGAAAACCTGCCTCTGATACCATGTTGAAGGAGCTCAAAACTTGTATGTATTGCTTGTGTATCCAAATACAAAGAGAGAATACATATATATAGGAGAGAGAAGGAGAGAAGATATCCTATACATGATGTGGGACTAAAAGAAGAGAAGAAAGAAAACAATAAATAATGGGCCCAATAATGGGCTAATTACATGGGCTTTTCTAACACATACAAATACAAAAGAAGGAGAATAAAAGAATGCCCGATGAAAACACCGTGGATCCACAGGCCTCGTACTATCCATTGGAGAATGAGTCATTTGTATTGCAATCTGCGTAACAGACACACAAGGTTCACCCAGGAACCTTTGACGTCAATCCACAACGTCCAAACACCACCACGAACAATTCCTCCTACACTCGTCCCCCCCCCCCCCCCCGGAATGCACAACTTACCGACAAAGGTTGATCACGGTCTTCTCCCATCGGCGACGACACTCCTCCGACAGCAACACCTCCAAGAGTCGGTCGGCCCTTCATCACACACAACAAAACCTCCTCCTTACAGAGAAACGTGAATTGCAGCCCCTTCACTCGCAAGAGAGATGGTAGCGCTCCTCCAACAAACAATGGTGGCATTTTTTGTTTTGTGTTATCCGGGGGTGGGCACCGATTAGCTCTCAAAACGAGACCTAATAAAATCCCTAACAAATCTGGATTCGGTGTTAGATTCGGATCCGAGCCAATAACCCAACACTAACTGCCTCGTCCTAAGTCAAATTTTGTTGCAAGCTAAGTTACTACCTAGAAAAAATCCACCTGCTCTCATAGCTCAATCACTTAGCGTAAATTTTATGCGTTCATCAAGAAAATCATGAATTTGCCCATCTCTCTTTAATTATTTGTGATTATCGTTATTTGTCATAAATTATTTTATGCATTTTTTGTCTATGGAATTATAAAACCATGTTAGATTTCAAACTGCGAGCACTTGAGAATCATTCTCCGAAATTTGATTAATAATTTATGATTTATGAATGTTCCAACTATTCTGAAATTGAATGCACAGAAGACTTTTTGAGTGAACCACCTCATCCTCGTTAGAGTCAACCCTCGACTTACATTAGTTTAATATCAGAGCCTCTTTAATTAATTCTTCATGTGGATTAGTCGATATATTTTTAAATTTTTAGAAAAACATTTTTATTTAAAAATATATAAAATACAATTTTTTATAAATGAGTTTATGGTAAAAAAAACATCTCATTAAAAAAAGGTCTTATAAATTTAAAGTTATTGCAAATAATTTAAATTGAATATTTTCTCACATTACAAATTAAGCTATTTAAATATTTTTAGTATTTTAAAATGAAAAATCACGTAGGTCATTTAGAGAGTAGCATGGGAGATTTAAATGCTAAAATTTTCATTTGAGCGAAGATGATCGAAATTCTCACTATGAGTATGGGTGACAGGATACGTGATGAATGGGAAAAGAATTACACACGAGTGTTGACGCAATCAAAGCTCACATACAATTGAGTCAACATCAGAATCCCTAACACAAACACCACCCTAACCCTAGGCAACCAAACTAAAAAACCCTAACTTTAAATACTTTGATCGAGGTCACGACAACAGAAACCAACCCCGCTAGGATGGAGTAAAATTAGACGTCGAAGACTTCAAGGGTAAGATTAGAACTCAAGAGTTGCTTAGATTTGTGTGATAGAATGGATCATTTATTCATTTTATGGCATGGAAACAAATGTCTCCAGCTAGATAGATTGAGTATACTACCCTGAGATTGAATGACTCTGCTTTAGTTTGGGGGATAGTTAAAGTGTTCGAGATTAATTATCTAGGAAGATTTTAAGACAATTACATGAGTTACATCCCACCTGACTACTTAAAGACACTATCTCGTAAATTTCATAACCCGCGATAAGATAAATTATTTGTGCACGAGTACACAAATGAATTTCTCGTTCTTCAGTTCCGGCTTGATCTCCACGAGGATGATGATGTAATTGAATCTTGTTAGAAAAGCCCATGTAAAGGGGCCCATTAGTGTCCTATTTATTTCTCTCTCTCCTTTAGTCTCACATCATGTATAAGATTTATTCTTCTCTCTTCTCTCCTATATATTTGTATTCTCTCCTTGTATTTACATACGGAATATAGATCTACAAGCTTTGGGCTGATTTCTACATGGTATCAGAGGGAGGTTTTGGCAGTCCTGCGGACTCACATCTCTTATCCGCGCGCTCAGCCCTTTCCGAAGAACTGCGGTCTCCGCGGTCTGCCTGTTGAGTCCGCGCGAGCTCCCTTCTCGCTTGCCTCTTGCGGACTGACGTTTGTCTATCCGCTCCCTCCCCTCTCTTCTCTTTTCCTTTCTCGTGGATCCACCCCCCCCTTTTTATAGCCCTCTCTCTCTGCCCTGTGGGGTCCACCGCCTCCTGCAGTCCGTCGCGTGCTCCCCTGTATCCGCAGCGAGCTCGGCAAGTGTTCTTCTACCCGTTGCGACCTCGGCGAGCTCCCTTCCCCTGTATCCGCAGCGAGCTCGGCGAGTGTTCTTCTACCCGCTGCGACCTCGGCGAGCTCCCTTCCCCTGTATCCGCAGCGAGCTCGGCGAGTGTTCTTCTGCCCGCTGCGACCTCGGCGATCTCTCTCTTCCCCTGCATCCGCAGCGAGCTCGGCGAGCGCTCCTGTCCGCTGCGAGCTCGGCGAGCACTCTTCTACCCGCTGCTGTTTTTCTCCCTCTTGGCGGGCTCCTCTCTCTGTCTTCTGCTCGCGATCTGCTCCAGGTCGCCGCATCCCTGCCGAGCTCCCCATTTCTCTTTGTCGCTTGCGAACTGCCTACTCGCAGCGACCTCACTGCCTAATCGTCGCGACCTCCATTCCTAGTCGCCGCGACCTCCCTGCCTAGTCGCCGCGACCTGCCGAGTTCGCCGTTCTCGCTCTTCTCCCTTCTCCTAACCGCCATGTCTTCTACCGACTCCACTACTGCTAGCCCTCCTGCAGACCGCCCGACTCCTGCTCCTGAACTCCGCGACGAGCTACGAATTACTACTCTTCCCCTCTCTGGGAAGAAAAACTTCATCCCACGGGTGCACTCCGTTCGTCGGGTCCTGCAAGCTAAGGGCCTTGTGGGTCACCTTACCCAGGCTCCTCCTTCTCCAACTACTGATGACTGGATAAGAAATGATGGTCGAGTTCAGACCTGGATCCTTAACTCCCTCGAGGGTGAGCCCTACCAGATGGTCATGTATCATGAGACCGCTAAAGCAATGTGGGAAGAGCTTCACTCCCTGTACTCAGGCAAAGACAGTCTTCAGCACCTCTTCGACGTCATCACCGATCTACAGGCTTTGGATCTTGGCAAGGCCATGGACATGACTTCCTTTGTGGCTCGTGCTAAAACTCTCACGGAGGCCTGGATTCAGCACCAACCATCCACTACTGATCTTGCGGCTCAGCGTGCCCAGAAGGAGGCTGTTTGCATTGCGATGATTATGGCTCGAGTCCCGCCACACCTTCATAGTATACGGGCACAGGTTTTGGCATCCCCTGTTACTCCCTCCTTTTCGGATGTCTGCTCTATGCTTCTTCGCGTCCCACCTCCCCTGGAGCCCACCGCACCTCCATCTCCGGTCCTTCTCCAGCAAACCCTTCCTCCCCTACTTTCCCCACCATCTTCTACTCGGGGTGGTCGTACGGGCTCTCGAGGAAGGGGCCGTGGCGGTCGAGGTCGCCCTCGGTGCTCCTATTGCGGCAGGGATGGACACACTGAAGCCGTCTGTCATAAGAAACATGGCTACCCTCCTCGTCTGCCTACTGCTGCCATTGCTGATACTTCTTCACCCAGCGGTACGGACCTTGAAGCTGTTTGCCTTCAACTGCAGCAACTCCAGGGGCTCCTCAACCCTCCCTCTGCTTCGGTTGCCTCTACCTCCACTGCAGGTATTGCCTCCACCTCCACTACAGGTACTGCTTGTCTCTCCTCCAGTTCCCGTTGGATCCTGGACTCGGGAGCCACTCACCACATTACATCTCTACTGCCGCCAAGATTTTCCGATGCTCCTCATCCAACATCTATTACTGTGGCGAATGGTGTGATTGTTCCGGTCTCTGGGTGTGCGGATCTCTTGATCCACCCCTCCATCTCTCTTCGCTCTGCTCTTTATGTGTCGGCATCCCCCTTTAATTTACTTTCCGTTGGCCGTCTTACTCATGATCTGAACTGCTATATTACCTTCACCTCTACTGGTTTTTTGATACAGGATCAGCAGACGCAGACTACCATTGGTAGAGGACGATTGCAGAATGGGCTCTATCTCCTTGATGCTTCTCCTACCGCACTCTCTTCCGTGTCCTCCAGTGATTGGCATTGCCGTCTTGGGCATGCTCCTCTTCCTATCCTCCAGAAGACACTCCCTGATGTATCTCTTCAGTCATTTCAATGTAATTCTTGTATTCTTGGCAAACAGCCACGCTCTTCTTTTCCTGCAACTTGTACTCGGAGCTCTGCTCCTTTTGCTTTAATACATTCTGATATTTGGGGTCCGTACAAGGTTGCGAGCATCTTTGGTTATCGTTATTTTTTAACGTTTATTGACGACTGCTCGCGTAATATGGCTGTATTTACTTCGTGATCGCTCCGAGCTTCCTCGTGTCTTTCGGGCATTTGTGCTAGAAACCCGAACGCAATTTTCTACTACTATCAAGATCCTCCGCTCTGATAATGCCCGCGAGTACACTAGTCACGAGGTTGCCAATATTTGTGCGGACTTCGGGATCGTACATCAGACATCGTGTCCCTACACCCCTCAACAAAATGGGGTAGCCGAACGCAAGAACCGCCACCTTCTTGATGTAGCTCGCTCCCTCATGCTTCACATGAATGTTCCCAAAGTTTACTGGAACTTCGCTGTCTCTACTGCGTGCTATCTCATCAACCGCCTCCCTTCGTCGGTTCTCCAACATGCTACACCATTCAGCCTTCTCTTTCCCTCCGCTCCACCCTTCTCCCTACCACCCAAAGTTTTTGGATGTACCTGTTTCGTCCATCACCTTGGTCCCCCTATCAACAAACTAGATCCCCGCGCAGTAAAACACATCTTTGTCGGCTACTCCCGAACCCAGAAGGGTTATGTCTGTTACTCACCTACTACTCGGACGGTATCGGTGTCCGCTGATGTCACCTTCCGGGAGGATCAACCCTTTTTACCTCCTCCTCTGCAGCCTCCTCCACCAACCACCACTCTTCCAACTTCCCTTCCTCGACCTGTTATCCCGGTCCACACCCCTCTTCCCCTCCCTACACCACAACCCCCACCTGCTCCTTCCCGGCCGCCCGTCATTCGGGTCTACTCTCGCCGACCTCCTCTTCCCGTTGCCCCTCTGCAGTCGTCTTCGCCCTTGGACTCTCCGCGGTCTGCTGCTCTGGTGCCCGCCTCTACAGCACATCCGCTGGCCAATTGTGTGTCCCTACATCGGCTCTCTCCACAGCTACAGGTGTTGGCTACATCATTATCCTCGGTCTCTATTCCTAACTCCGTCCAGGAGACTCTTCAACATCCCGGGTGGCGTGCTGCCATGGAAGAAGAAATGACTGCGCTTTGGGCAAACCGGACTTGGTCCTTGGTGCCCCTTCCTCCCGGACAGAAACCAGTTGGATGCAAATGGGTGTTTGTCATCAAACATGCTCCTAATGGGACTATTGACCGACTCAAAGCTCGCTTGGTCGCTCGGGGCTTCACTCAGCAACAGGGTCTCGGCTATGACGAGACATTCTCCCCGGTCGCCAAACTCAACACGGTTCGCATTCTCATCTCCGTAGCAGTTCATCGACAATGGCCCTTATTTCAACTAGACATCAAGAATGCCTTTCTGAATGGCGACCTCCTAGAAACGGTGTACATGCATCAACCTCCCGGGTTTGAGACCACGGGGGAGTCTCGGGTATGTCATCTTCATAAATCGCTCTATGACCTCAAACAATCACCTCGAGCATGGTACGATAAGTTCAATAAGGTTCTCCGGGAGGTTGGTTTTACTCGAAGCTCTGCCGACTTCTCATTATTTACTCGTCACCGAGCAACGGGTACGGTTCTCCTATTGGTATACGTCGATGACATCATCATTACTGGCGACGATTCAAATGGAATACTGGCGGTAAAGAAACATCTGAGCCCCGTTTTTCAAACTAAAGATCTGGGGCATCTTCGGTACTTTCTAGGTCTGGAGGTTGCTAGACGACCAGATGGTTTGGTTCTCTCTCAGCGGAAGTACTGCCTAGATCTCCTTCATGATGCAGGCTACTCTGGCTGCAAACCTGTAAACACACCCATGGAGGTAAATCACAAACTATGTGCTCAGGCATCGGAGTCAGATACTCTTCTACAAAACCCAGAATATTACAGTCGCCTCGTTGGGAAACTAATCTATCTAACGGTTACAAGACCCGATATATCCTACGCTGTGGGAATCGTCAGCCGATATATGCACTCTCCTCGGAACTCTCATCTTCAAGCAGTGGAACGAATCCTCAGATATCTTAAGACAGCTCCTGGCCAAGGACTTGTGTACAGAACCTCATCTTCAAATCCAACATTGATGGCATACGCCGATGCTGATTATGCAGGATCTCTGGATGATCGGCGATCCACTAGCGGGTTCTGCACATATTTTGGAGGACATCTGATTACCTGGCGAAGCAAGAAACAAACTGTTGTTGCTCGATCCTCAGCAGAAGCAGAATATCAGGCAATGACCTCCGTTGTCTCGGAACTCACGTGGATTGAGAGTCTCCTTGCTGACCTTGGGGTCAGGCTCTCTTCACCTGCTCTCCTCTTATGTGACAGTCAAGCTGCCATACATATAGCCAAGAACCCAGTCTTTCACGAGAGAACAAAGCACATTGAGGTAGATTGTCACTTCATCCGAGAGAAAGTCCACATGAAGAAGATCGAACTCAAGCATGTCCCTGGTACTGAACAGGTTGCGGACGTCCTCACAAAGGCTCTACCTAGTACCCTCTTCTATCAGTGCTTATCCAAGCTTGGAGCATATGACTTGTACGCTCCAGCTTGCGGGGGAGTGTTAGAAAAGCCCATGTAAAGGGGCCCATTAGTGACCTATTTATTTCTCTCTCTCCTTTAGTCCCACATCATGTATAGGATTTATTCTTCTCTCTTCTCTCCTATATATTTGTATTCTCTCCTTGTATTTACATACGGAATATAGATCTACAAGCTTTGGGCTGATTTCTACAAATCTCGTTATTTGAATGGGTAACAATATTCCATTAAATACCAATTAGAGTAGCACAACTATAGGGACTTAGGAGAAGTCTCCAGTCGGGCACTTTGAATAGAGGCTCTACAGAAGAGAACGACGAGGATGAGGTCTACTGATAGAGACACATCCACTCATATGTTTTTCTCCCGCATTTAGGTCCTTAGCGCTCTCTCTTTCAACCTTACATGCGACCACTTCTACTCTTCATGCCGCTACCTCAAAAGGCAAGGAGCTTGTAGGGGCTAGACCACAGTTTGGTGTCTTTAGATGTTTTAAGTGTATGAAAACAATTCACAAGCCTTTTGAGTGTCTGTGACGCCACTTCATAGCAATCATTGATTCTGAGAGCGGATAAGAGCCTGAGTGCGGAGTCGCGACTCTCATCCTAACCCTACTTAAACCTGCATTAGAGAGCGAATTCGAGGTCAAAGGAGAGCAACCAGGTAAGTTAGTTTGTGTTTCCCAACATACCTTATTAACCCCTAGGGATCCTTCTAGTAAAGAGTGATTGAGAAAATATCTTTCCAACAACAACACGCATTCACGGGCAATTTTACTTCATTATTATTGATAGTGGCAGTATGGAGAAATTTATTTCCCGATACATGGTAGAGAAACTAAAACAGAAAATGCATCCTTTAGAGAAATTTTACATCATATCGTGAGTCACCAGGTCACTAATTCCTGTCATACACCAGCGTCTCATAGAGTTTTTCATACGTAGTGTGTATTACGATGTTGTATGTTGTCACATCACTGTCATCGAAATCTCTTACATCCTCTGATCCTCTTAGGGTGACCATGACAATACGACAGATATGCATTACATGACAATGTAAAGAACTCTCACTCCTTTGAGGGCAGTAGACATGAGATTGTTCTTCTTCCTCCAAGGAATAATCGTGTGCATAAGGCCCCTAAGAGATCATCACACTATTCAAGCCTTCCCCTTCGCCACCATGCTATTGACCAGGGGCTTGTTTGGCGGAGCGGTAGCACAGCGGCATGCCGCTGATTTTACTGCCGCCCCACCAAACAGAAAATTTAGTGCAGGCGGTGGCACCGCCCACGGTAGAAGCTCAGCACTGCAGCCCTGAATTTCAGGGCTGCAGAGCTGTTTTCTTTAAAAAAAATTTTAATTATAATATTTTAAGTTTTATTATACTAACTAATTTAACTGAATAATTCTCTTTATTATATAAAATGTTTAAAATTAAACAGTTAATATAATATATTAAGTTATTACTTTTAATATAATTAATTGTTTAATATAACAAAATATTTAATATAATATATTAACCCTTAATATATATATACACACACACACGAAAATATTATATATATAATATAATTAGAATATAATATAATTATAATTAACGTTTTAAAAGTTAATAATATATAATATAATTATAGTTATAAATATAATTAGTTGTTAGTATATAATAAAATTAGTATATAATAAAATTAGTATATTATATTAACATTTTAATATTTTTAATATTAATATATTAACGTTTTAAAGTTTAATATAATTTTTGTATATCTTTGTTGTGGGTAAGTCGAGGCGCTCGTGAACCGATCGAAAATTAACCGTTCTAGCTCGTGAGCGAGTCGAACGCGCATATGTGTGTCTTTGGCATGCTAGACTGGGGAATGCGAGTCCTTAGATCGTGTCGTCTCTTTTTCCGAGTGTCTCGTTTGAGAACTCTTTTCAGTGTGATGTGTGTCAGCTTAGTAAACATACACGCACTACTTATCCAGTTTCTGTTTCTCGTAGTACTGCACCGTTTGATATTGTTCGTTCAAATGTTTGGGGGTCTGCCCCGGTTGTTTCTTATGATGATTTTTGGTATTTTGTTACTTTTATAGATGATTTTACTCGTTGTTGTTGGGTCTATCTTATGCGTGCCAAATCTGATGTCTTTGATTTATATACCCAGTTTATTAATATGGTTACGAGTTACGACTCAGTTTTTTCTCTCGTATTCGGGTCCTTCGCTCTGGGGGTGGGGGGGGGGGGAATATACTTCTTCCTCTTTCACTGCTTTCCTTGTTACCCAAGGAACCCTTCATCAATTTTCCTGTCCCTATACACCAGAACAGAATGGCATGGCGGAACGCAAGAATAGTCATCTCTTGAATGTGACCCGGTCTCTTCTTCGTGGGTCGCATGTCCCCAAGTCATTTTGGAGTGTCGCCCTTCTTACGGGGACCTTCTTGGTCAACCATCTGCCTTGTCAGCCTTTAGCGGGTCAGGTACCCCTTAGTCTTTTATCTCCCCACCGCCCTTTGTTTCCTGTCCCTCTTCGGGTGTTTGGGTGTGTGTGTTTTGTTCAGGACCGTCGTCCGACTTGGACAAAGCTTGATGACAAAGCTATTCGGTGCTTATTTTTGGGATATTCCTCCTCTTCCAAGGGCTATAAGTGTTTTGACCCCTCTTCTTGCAGGACTTTTCACTCCCTGGATGTTACGTTCTTTGAGGATGTCCCCTTCTATTGCACCTCCTCTATCCATGTTGCTCCTTCTGCTCCGCCATAGCCGGCTCCGGTTGCCCTTGCTCCGCTGCACGACTCTCTTCCGTTGCAGACATACACTCGTGGCCCACGCGGGCCCTCACATATCCACCACATTCTTCGGGATCCACTGGTTACGCCCAGCTCACAGGACCTTGTGTCATACCCTCTGGCAGGTGATGTTCTTCCCTCCTCTGACTTACTCATTGCACTTCGCAAGGGTAAGCGTTCTTGTGTTACTGACCATCCTGTGGCAAGCTATGTGTCCTACCAGCGTCATTCTCAGGGTTAACGGGCTTTCCTGACTGCTACCGACCAGATCAGAGTTTCAAGTTCGATGACTGAGGCGTTCCAACACCCTGAGTGGGTGGCGGTCATGGAGGATGAGAAGTCTGCACTACAGAAGGAGGGCACTTGACGTTTGGTCCCTCTTCCTGCAGGTCGGAAAACTGTTGGCTATTTTTGGGTTTACACTGTCAAGTATAATGTCGATGGTTCTCTTGACCGCTACAAGGCTTGTCTTGTCGTGAAGGGCTTCACTCAGACTCCTGGGGATTACGGCTTGACCCTTGCCCCGGTAGCCAAGCTATCTACTGTCCGTCTGCTTGTCTCTCTCGCTGCCTGCCATGGGTGGTCTCTTCATCAGATGGACGTGAAGAATGTCTTCCTCAATGACGACCTTGCTGAGGAAGTTTATATGGATTCGCCCCCCGGTTACAAGCTTCATAGAGAGTATTTGGGCCGTGTTTGCCTTTTGCAGAAGTCCTTGTATGAGCTGAAGCAGTCTCCTCGTGCGTGATTTGAGCGATTTGGTACTGTTGTGCTTCAGAGTGGGTTCACCAGATGTCATGCCGACCACACGTGCTTTGTTCGGACTGCTGTGGATGGTCGTAGGGTCATTATTTTTGTCTATGTGGATAATATCATTCTTACCGGTGACGATAGCTCGGGGATACTTCAGATCAAGAGGGTTCTTCAGCAGGCATTTGAAGTGAAAGATTTGGGGCATCTGAAGTACTTTCTCGGGATTGAGCTTGTCAGATCTCAGCAGGGTATCTCTTTGTCTCAGCGCAAGTATACACTCGACCTCTTAAGTGATACTGGCCTTCTTGGATATTCATCCACCAAGGGGTGAAATAGGTATATATATAGGAGATACAAGGGGAATACCACCCACACACATAAACTGGAAATAAATAACACGTCAATAGCTAGTACCAACATGCATGCAACGGCCCCAGAAATACTACCCAGTCTAAAGTTGATGCCCACACCCACCACTGAGGAGGTAGATCATATTTTGGATATTCAAAATTTTTGAACTCATCATGAAATATACCAGTGCTATTTAGTTTCTTGACAAGACCGATACATTACAGACAGCTCCTAGATTAGTACCACAAAGCTGCAGCAATGACGACCAGATCTTTCAGTTGCCAGTCTTTGCAAGTTTTTAATTGGGTCAAGTTCTTTTAAACTCGGGAAAATTGATGCACCAAGCATCACATCCAGAGACACTTAGTGTCTCCTTATGTTTGTTATTGTTTCTAGTATTTTAATGTATGTTTCATTTCCCGTACAATTCGGTTGTCTATCATTATGTACGCATATGTTTGTCTGAAGACAATTTACTGGGTTGATTGTCTAAAGTAAGAGTCTAAGACCACGAATAAAAAGATTTGGTAATTTGGATAATTAAAGAGGAAAAGATAGCCCTGATATTTAGGTAGAAAATAAAATAAAGGCGAAATTAAGGCTCTGTTTGGCACGGTGGTGGCGGTCATGAACATCGGGGTTAAATTGTCATTCGTTAACGCCCACCTGAGGGACTTCATCCGCTTTTATGTTCAAACGGATGATGTTTGTTAGGTGATCCTTAACGAATGATGGTTTAATCCATGCGTTTACGACCGCCACCACCATGCCAAACGGAGCCTAAATCCTTCCATTAATAAGAATAGGTGTTTGTAGAAAAGAAACTACATTGGAATCAATTTAAAAAGGCAAGGAATTTATATTGTTACATGTATAAAGAGGATCAAATAAAAGAACCAGAGATCAAAAAGCAGAGAAAATAATTTTCGGTTTCCTCTGCCGACGAAACGCCCTTCCTATCATCTGCGAATCGAAGCTTCACCGTGAGGACTATCGTCCTCGACACCAACCATGACCCCGATGGCCCTATCAAAATTTGTGACGTCGGCAAGCACTAGATCATTCGGAGCCCAACCTAATACCAACATCGACGTGTTGAATGAGATCGTCGTCGACTGCACGGCATTTTCGACGACCCCATTCATCGTCGGCATCACCATGAGCCTCACCCCCCCCCATCATTGTCGATTGTGACTACCTTATAGTGATCATCCTCGCTCCGTCCAATTTTTTTGCACGTGCATGCGCAAGAAGTTTTCGCAGTGGGGACCGCCTCGTCCAGTGATGTTTTCTTGTGAACTAAGTTACTTCCCCGGTAAATATCCGCCTCCTCTCATTGCTCAATCATTTAGCATAATTTTTTGTGCTTCTATCTAAATAATCATGAGCTTGCCCAAATCACCTTAATTATTTGTGATTATCATTGTTATTTGTCATAAATTATTTTATGCATTTTTTCCTATGAAATTACAGAACCGTGTTAGATTTCTAGCCGCAAGCGCCCGAGAATTATTCTCAGAAATTTGATTCATAATTTACGAATGTTCCAACTACTCTGAAATTGAATATGTAAAAGACTTTTCAAGTGAACCACCACGTCCTCATTGGAGTCGACCCTCAGATTACATCACATCATTAGTGTATCAGTAATTTTTTTTTTTGGATAGAAAATAGAAAAATATCTTTGAAACTAATAGATACTTTCTGTGTTTATCATTTTAATCATTTATTTTTGTTAACAAGGATTGTACATCTAGGCTATATAAGTGTTTCTCTGTTGAATAATACATATATTTTAGAATCTCTCTTTTTCATCTAGAAAACTGGAAAACAAGAAGCCACAGAGCAGTATATTTTACTTGAAGTGTAGCATAATAACTTACAGTCTCTTTTGCAGCAGCTATTGCCAGAACCCCAGCACCCATTTCAACTTCTTGAAGACCAACAACAACTAATCCAACTTCAGTTGCTGCATTTCCAAGCCATGAAATGAGAGAATCGTGAGATGATCTTCCTTGTCCAACATTCCAAGTACCAGCTAAGATTTTAATTTTTTCCACTTTTGTGTACGTGAGTTCTTTACTGGATAGCTCCATTCGCCAGATGTCATCAATTGGTCCCGGTGATGCCAGGCTCCACCCACGAATTCCCCCATGGTTAGCCAAAGTAAAGATATAAGAAGCACCAATGTCCATCTTTATAAGAGGACCACTATGAGCAACCCAACCCCCAAGTAAATATCCTTCGAGATCCAAAACTTGAAGGTTACCATTCACATAGCCCACCCACAACCGTGTCCCAAAGCTACAAATGCTCTTTATCGCAGAAGAATGATGCTGAACTTCAAATTGTTTATTCCCATTTCCATCCCACTGAATAAGTGAACCATTTGTGCACCCAGTCCAAATCATTCCATCCCTTGTTATGACTATTGCTTCTGTTCTCCGATTAAATTCTGCAAATGCTCCTTTATGGGCAACTCTAAGAACAGCATCAGCTGCACCCATCAAGGCATTTCGTGAGCGCTGGAAAAAACTCATGGAACCCGATTTATCCTTTTTTCCTAGCTTGACCTTCACCTCATCCTCCGCATGCATCTCCTGGAATTGTGCAATATCGATCCGATTCTCAACCTGACCATCTATGTTAAATACTTTTAAAAGCTCCTTTTTGTGTGAATCCCTGCAACATAGCATCAGAACTAATTCAAGTGAGTTCAAAAAGATGAAACTAAGCACAAAATTTTTGTCACTGATGGAATAGCAGTATAATTTTGAATTGTAAGAGTAGCAATAATCAATCCATGATGGAGAAGAAGTATTACCATAGTGCAAAGGTTATGCTACCAGCACTCCATACTTTAGATCTAGAATTATCAGACAAGAGAAATTTGATATCTACAGATGGAAGGGAACACACCCCATTTATAGTGGCCTGACTCCTAAGGTCAATATACGACCTTTCAACTAGTAAAGTAGCCAAGTGTCTTTCTTCAATTGATAGAGAAAGTGACTTTTCAATGGATTCCCATGGCCAGGCTTTCAAAACACCGCCCTCAGAGCCTGTCCATAAATCCCCTGGAGTTCAAAATGACCAAAAACATCAGATAAAAGTAAACATAACAGATCTGATAGAACAAAAATAAACTATTTATAAAATGAACATGATCATAATGCTCATGCAAAAGAAAGATAAAGATGTTGATTGATATTAATAATCAGTGGACAAATAGCATACTAGGAACATCAGCATGGGCGTTGGAAAGAAAGATGAGTAAAACAAAGGTATGAATAATGATACTTTCAGATTTTAAGGATACTCAACCAATGGAAGAGTAAAAATCAACACTTAACAGAAATGAATAAAGCATGATGATAAAAGAAGCTACTTCCGGGTTATATTAGTTGAATTTAGGTTGAACATACAAAGAGCATAATGTGGCGTTATATTTTTTTATTTTTTTATTAATGAAAATAAATGTGTTTTAAAAGGGTAGCCCGGTGCGCAAAGCATCCCCGCAGAGCGAGGGTCCGGGGAAGGGTCCTACCACAAGGGTGAAATGTAGGCAAACCTTACCCTGCATTTTAGCAAGAGGCTGCTTCCGGGACTCAAACACGCAACCTCAAGGTCACATGGCAACACCTTAACTAGTGAATCGAAGCTCCCCTTCAAAATAAATGTGTTTTAATGAACGAAAAAGAATTGATTACCTTCAAGACTTATGTTGATTATAAGAAAGCCAAAAGTGTTGTTAAAGTGTAAGGGAGCATATCAAATCTACATATTTGATGATTTATATAATAAAATTTATACCAAGGAAGCACAGAATAAGATATATAGAATAGTTAAGGTGCGAAATGAGATTTGAAGTCTTTGATCAAGTTAGATGTATAAAATGTGAAGATAGTAAGATACTAATTAAAGATGAATGCATAAAGTGTTGATCTAAGATGGAAATATTACTTTGAAATTTATTAAATGAGAGTTTAAAGAAAAAAATTTATTTTGGAATAGCATAATAAACAATATAATGAGGTATATTATAGAAAGATCAAAAAAATAAAGTGGATTGCTTTGAGGAAAATGTTTAAAGGTAATTCTTAAGGCCCCGTGAGAATGGTTTGGAAAGTTATAGGAAAAATTGTAATGGTTTGTTTGAAAATATATATCAATTAAATTTTGAATTCTAAGAGGATGTCAAATGATTGAAGAATAAGTGTGTACTTGAGAACAAAGAAAATGTTCAAAATTGTGTTAATTACAGAGAAACAAAAACTATGAGTCCAACATTGAAACTATAGAAAGAGTTTGGGCAGAAGCTTACAAAATTATATAAATTTTACATAATCTATTTGATTTCATAGTTCACAACAGGAAGATTTACTACATAAGTGAATTTTGTGACAAGACAATTAATGATAGTGTATAGAAATCAAAGAAAGTATTTTCATATTGTCTTTATTAATCCTGAGAAAACAATTGATTGATTACCACAAAATTTAATTTGATGCGCATTCAAGAAGAAAGAGTGTGTCAAAGATACTTAAGCTATTAAAGATATGTATGATTAAGTACTAATTAGTGGCAGAAATAGTAATGGAGTGATCAAAGAATTTTCAATATTAGGTTCACATTAAGGATCAACATTTAATCTATATCTTTTTATATTAATTTTGGAGACACTGAGGCATCTATTGAGTTAAGTAAAAAAATCAATACAATAAAGTTATTTTTAGATGATAGAGGGATTTGATTTACTAGAATAAATAATGAGTATATGATATGCAATTTTAATAGGGTGACCATAATAATTTACAATCTATATTATTAGAAGATAAAAAGGCACATATGTGTGATTAGTTAAGTACCTTGGATCTATTATTTAGAAGAATGGAGATAAATGATGATGATATAATCTCTAGAATTATGGTTGGGTGATTAGAATGGAGAAATACCTCGGAACTATTTTGCAATAAGAGAATATCATGGAGACATGGAAGTAATTTATAACAACTAGGGTGACAATGTTGTATAAATCTGAGTATTATTGAGAAATATGATGATTTCTAATTATTAGATACAACTCTGCAACTATATATAGATAGATATAAGGTAATGAATACAAAATATATAACCAATGTGGGACTAAATACAGGCTATGCAAATACATAATTTTTAATACTCCCCCTCAAGTTGGAGCATATATGTAATATACATCCAACTTGTCACAAATATATGTTATTCTTGAGCCTCTGAGATATTTGATAAAGATATCTTCAAAGTAATTATTTGAATTTACGAAGGGTGTTATTTCTCTAGACACGACTTTCTCTCGAATAAAGTGAGAATCATTGTCGGTATACTTCATTCACTCGTGGAAAAATGGATTAGAAGTAATGTGCAAGGGTCTGTGATTATCACACATGGGGCTCATAAATTCAACATTATAAAACTTCAACACGAATTAAGTTGTTTCAACCATATGAGCTCAAATGTCATAAGGGCAATGGGTCGATATTTTGCTTCTGCGCTTGATCTAGCTACAACATTATGTTTCTTGTTTTCCATGAAATAAGGTTTCCTCCAGTTAATACACAGTATCATGAGGTCGAACGTCTATCATTTGTCCTACCAGCCCAGTTTGCAGCATATCAAGGTTGTCCAAGTGTCCTCTATTTGCATAAATTATTTCTTTTTACCCGGGACCATTTGATGTATCCCAAGATTCTCACAATTGCATCCTAATGAAGACCATTATAGTGAATTGAGAAATTGACTTACAAAACTAATTTCAAAGGATATATTAGAATTAAGTAGGAGAAGGGGTATGCCCAAGATAACACATATGAAAGACGTTGAAGATGATTTGGGTAGATTAAGTTAACATCACAAGCAACTCTCTACGTGAACAAAATGGAAAATGACTCATAAAATAGGCCCTAAATAGTTGGGATAAAAATATATGATTATTTATGATAATGATGACAACGACAATGATGATGTTGTTGATTGTGTTCTACTTGCATGTGTACTCCCTACGACAAAGTGCTCCAATCCTGCATCATGCTCCCCATGGCATATCAAGGCTCTGACGCACCACAATGCATATGATGGGCGCTTGATGACAATCAGTTGGAGGAGAATGTGGGCGAGTAAATATTAATCTTATTCATATAAAAATTACCATGCCTTCAGCTTTCACCTCACTGTTCATCCTCAACTTTGCATTATGTTAATAATGGAAACTCAGGCTTTGGATCACTTGTAGATGATGTATAAGAGTTGTACGAAGCATTAAATGGGTGCAGGAAGACAGGGAGAGCATCTAGGAGTTGAGATGAAGCTCTGAACATGCATTGTGAGATGGGACGAGCGTCTGGGAGTTGAGACAAAGCTCTGCAAAGCTTTGTACGAAGCTCGTCCGGACAAGCACTGACAGGACGAATCTATGTGGTCGATGAACTCTGGATGACATTCTCTCTATGGAGAATGCAGCTGGATTGACAGACATGTGGTTGGATCAACGAAATAGAGACATTTTTAGAAAAGATCAACAAAGTCTGAGAGGGTATAGTTGGCGAGGTATGCGGCTGGATCGACAAAGTTGAGGGAGGTCACCTGCAATAGATAGATGAGCGATATGTCGAACAAGAGAGGAGATAACAACGGTTAGGGTTAACCCCAAGGCTCTGATACCATGAGAAATAAGATGATTTCTAATTATTATGTATGATCTCACACATCTTTATATAGATAAAGGGTAATGCACACAAAATATAGTCAATGTGGGACTACATACAGGTAATGTAAATACATAATTTCGCACAATTATAAAGTAAAAAAAAATCATTGATATATAAGTTTAGTGTAGTAGAAATAAGAATGCTAAAATGGAGGTATGAAATACTAGAAAAGATGAATTAAAAAGGATCATATTTGTGGTACAGTGAGAGTGATATCTATAAAAGATTAGCAAATAGAAATTAAAATTAGGTGGTTTGAGCACTTGGATTAAAGATTAGAAAACACCCATTTTAGACGAGTGAATAAAGTTAGAATTGAAGGATTAAGTAGGAGAAGAGGGTATGCCCAAGATAACACATGAAAGTTGTTGAAGATGTGTAGTTTAGGTTTAATATCTCAGGCAAAGCAAGACATGAACAAAAAGAAAAATGACTCAAAAAATAGATCCCCAAAAAGATGGGAAAAGAATATAAGAGTATTGATGATGTTGACGACAATGACAATGATGTTGTTGACGATGACCTTGCGCTTGCACTCCCACGCACCAAGTACCACAATCCCACATCATACTCCCCACAGCATGTCAAGGCTCCGTCCACCACAATCCAAATAATGGAGGCTTGGTGACAATTGGTTGGAGGACAATGTGCGTGAGTAAATATTAGCCTTATTCATTAAAATTTTACCAAGCCTTCAACTTTCACCTCACTGCTCATCCTCAACATTAAATCACGTTAATAATGGAAATTAGGTCAAGATTTTCCCTAGTGTTAGAAAAATAATATGTAAAGGCCCATATAATGGTCCATCATAGGCTTTCTTCCTCTTCTTGTAATAGTCTCACATCTTGAAATTGGGACTCCTCTCTCTCTTCTCTCCTTATATATATGTATTCATACTTGAATTTACATACACAAAAAGTATATGCAAAGGTTCACAATTTTTCCAAGTATTTGTGCTCTTTTTCTACATGGTATCAGAGTCATCGATCCCTCTGGGCGGTCTCTGATTTTCTAACCGCAACCCTCTGTGCGATTTTCTACCCGCAATCCTTGGCAGATAGAAAGTTTCTAACCGCAAACCTTTGTGTGGTTTCCTATCCGCAACCTTCGGCGGATAGAATTTTCTGACCGAAAGGTTCTCCTTGTGCTGCTCCCTCCTCTTCTAGGTTCGGATCTCCTCGTTTTTATAGACTTCGTTGTTGGGTCCCACCGTGCGGCCAATTCTGTGTCTGCCACGGTCTACTCGGTTCGGTCACATCCTGCCCGCTGCTTTCTTGATCCCGCGGTCCGTCTCTTTAGCCACTGAAGTTTGTTCTTGCCTCTAGTCGTCGCGGTCTTCCCTTTCTTGTCGCGGTCTCTAGTCCCTTTCATCACCGCAGTCTCTTCTCAGCTCGCTGCTCCTCAGCCTGCAGCGGTCTCTTCTCTGTTTGCTGCTCTTCAGCCCTCCGCGGTCTCTATTAGGTGCTCAGTCCGCCGCGGTCTCTTCTCGGCTTGCTGCTCCTCAGTCCGCCGCAGTCTCTTCTCTGTTCATTTCTCAGCTCGCTGCTCCTTAGCCTATCGCGGTCTCTTCTCAGCTTGATGCTCTTCAGCCTGCCGCGATCTCCTCTCTATTTGGTGCTCAGTCCGCCGCAGTCTCTTCTCAGCTCGCTGCTCCTCAGCACGTCACGGTCACTTCTCAGCTCGCTGCTCCTCAGCACACCGCAGTCTCTTCTATGTTTGTTGCTCAGTCCGTTGTGGCCTTGCCGGTTAGCCTGCTTCAAACCGCGCTGAAGTCATTTCTACTCGTTGTGGTTTCGTCTTCTACTCGCTACTTCTTGGCTTCTGCTCGACGGCGGTCTTGTCTACTGCTTGCTGTGTTCTTTTCCTAGCCGATGTAGCTTGTGCCGCCAGTCCGCCACCCCTTCTGCGGCTGCCTGTTCTTGTCTGCAGTGGTCTGTCCTCTTTGCCTGCTTGGCAAATTACTCAGCTTGACGTTAGCCGGCTCTCCTAGCCGCCAGGCAGTGTTGCCATGGATTCCTCTACTGATTCTTCACCTTCAGCACGCTTGGTCCCGGCTCCTAAGCTGTGTGACGAGTTGAGAATCACCACCATCTCCCTTACTGGGAAGAACTTTGTTGAATGGGTGCAATATGTCCGCCAGGTACTTCAGTCCAAGGGACTTCTGCATCATCTAACTAAGGATACTCCTGCACCTACTGATGACTGGTTGCGTGACGATGGTCGTGTTCAGACTTGGCTTCTCAACTCCCTTGATGGAGAACCTTACCGCATGGCCATGTATCATAAGACGACCAAGGCGATGTGGGATGAGCTCCATTCGCTATACTCTGACAAGGATATTCTTCAACATCTGTATGACATCATCACTGATCTTCAGTCCCTTGACTCAGGCAGTGTTGCTGACTTAACATCTTTTGTTGCTCGGTCCAAGTTGTTGGTTGAGGCCTGGATTCAGCATCAGCCCCCGACTACGGATCTAGTTGTCCAGCGTGCTCAAAAGGAAGTTGTTGGTATTGCCATGATGATGGCTCGTGTTCCGTCTCATCTTCATAGTGTTCGGGCTCAGATCCTCTCCTCTGCTACTATTCCATCATTCTCTGATGTGTGCTCTATGTTGTTAAAGGTTTCACCACCTCCTGATGTTATCGGCCCTCCTTCAGCGGCCCTCCTTCAGCGGCCCTTCTCCAACAATCTTATATGCCCTTACTCCCTCTCCCTCTATTCGTGGGGGTCGTACAGGCTCTCGGGGGAGGGGCCGAAATGGTCGGTCGAGGCCTAAGTGCTCTTTCTGTGGTAAGGATGGACATCTTGAGACGACCTGTTATCGCAAACATGGTCTGCCTCCTCGTCCCAATGCTTTTGTTGTCACCCTCAGCCCATCTGCCACTCGTGCTGATCTTGATGAAATCCGCCTCCAGCTCCAACAACTTCAGGGGTTGCTCCACAACTCACCTGCATTTGTTACCTCCGTCTCCCATGAATGTATCGCTTGTCTCTCCACTAGTCCGTGTTGGATAGTGGACTCAGGTGCTACTCATCATATCACCTCCTTGAAGCCGCCTCAATATTTGGATTCTTCGCATCCCAAGTTTATCATTGTAGCCAATGACAACACCGCTCTTATCTCCGGCTCTGCTGATATACCTCTAAATCCCTTTATTTCTCTTCGCTCGGCTCTCCATGTCCCGAGCTCTCCGTTTAATTTACTTTTTGTTAGTCGCCTCACTAACGATTTGGATTGCTCTGTCACATTCACATCTTCTTCGTTTCTTGTGCAGGACCGACGCAGAGTATCATTGGTAAAGAACGACTGCACAACGAGCTCTACCTTCTTGATGTCCCCCCACCGTTCTCTCCTCTGTCTCCTTTGTTGATTGGCATCGACGTCTTGGGCATGCTCCTCTTCCAGTTCTATAGAAGGTCTTTTCTGATGTTCATCTTCCTACTTTTACTTATGATTCTTGTATTTTGGGAAAACAACACAGTTAATCTTATCCTCCTCATTGTACCCGGAGTTCTGCTCCTTTTATGTTAGTACATTCTGATATTTGGGGGTCATATAAAATTACAAGTATCTATGTTTATCGTTATTTTCTCACCTGTATTGATGATTATTCTTGAATGACATGGTTGTACTTCGTGATCGCTCCGAGTTTTCGCGTGTATTTCGGGCTTTTGTTCTTGAGACTTATACTCAATTCTCTGACAAAATCAAAACAATCCGGATGGATAATGCTCGAGAATACACTAGTCATGAGTCTGATAACCTCTGCTATGAGTTTGGGATTATTCATCAAACGTCATATGCATATACTCCCCAATAAAACGGTGTGGTTAAGCGTAAAAACAGATATCTTGATGTTGCTCACTCTCTCATGATTCAAATGCACGTTCTGAAGACGTACTGACACTTTGCGGTTTCGATAGCGTGCTATCTCATTAACCGTTTGGCATCCTCCCTCCTCGACAACGCCACCCCGTCCAGCCTCCTCTTTCCTTTCACACCTCCATTCCCTTTAACACCTTGAATATTTGGTTATACCTGCTATGTTCATTTACTTGGTCCTACCACCGACAAGTTCGATCATCGGGCGGCCAAGCATATGTTCGTTGGTTATTCCCGTACTCAGAAAGAGTATGTTTGCTACTCTCCCACTACCCGCAAGGTGACTGTTTTGGCAGATATTACCTTTCTGGAAGATCAGCCGTTTCTCTTCACTCCACCTCCACCACCCTTACCAAGACCTGTCATCCCAGTTACTTCTCCTCCACCACCACCAGCCTCGTCTCCTCCACCATCTCCTCTCCTTCCTAGCTCCAGGTCTCCACCAACCCCCCCCCCCCCCGCTTCTTCGTGTGTATACTCGACGACCTCCCTGCTCCGTCGCCCCGATGCAGTCAGCTTCAACCTCTGGCACTCTGCGACCTGTCGACACGACTTCTCCCTCCACAGCTCATCCTCTGGAAAATTATGTATCCTTACATCGCCTGAACCCGGTGCTTCAAACCTTGGCTACCTCATTATCCTCTATTTTTGTCTTTAACTCAGTGCAGGAGGCTCTTCAACATCCAGGCTGGCGGGCGGCCATGAACGAAGAAATGTCGGCCCTCTGGGCTCAGACGTGGGATCTGGTTCTTCTTCCTCCAGGACAAACTACTGTTGGATTTAAATGGTTTTTTGTCAACAATCATGCTTTTGATGGGACGATTGATCAACTTAAGGCCCGTCTAGTGGCGCGTGAATTTACTCAACAACAGGGTCTAGATTATGAGGAAACATTCTCTCCAGTGGCCAAGCTCAACACGGTTCGTGTCCTCCTCTCTATAATTGTGCATCGTCAATGGCCCTTACATCAACTTGATATCAAGAATATTTTTCTCAATGACGATCTCCAAGAAATTGTCTACATGCAACAGCCTCCCGAGTTTGAGACCACGGGGGAGTCCCAAGTTTGTCTCCTTAAGAAGTCGATTTATGATCTCAAACAATCTCCTCGGCCATAATTCGATAAGTTTAGCAGGGTTGTTCGGGAGATTGGCTTTACTCGGAGCTCGGCGGATTTTTCTCTGTTCACTCGACATAGCACAACAGGAACGGTTCTTCTTTTAGTGTATGTCGATGACATCCTAATCACAGGAGATGATTCAAAAGGAATCCAAGTGGACAAACAACACCTCAGTTCTATTTTTCAAACAAAAGATCTAGGAAACCTTCGATATTTCCTTGGTCTTGAGATCGCAAGACGTTCGGATGGATGGTCTTGTCCTATCTCAACGGAAATACTGTTGACCTTCTTCAGGATGCTGGATATTCTGGATGTAAGCCGGTTAACACTCCTATGGACGTCAATCACAAGTTGTGCACTTATGTCTCTGATAAAGATCTTCTTCTTCCAAATTCAGAATACTATCGACGTCTGGTTAGAAAATTGATATATCTAACAATCACAAGACCTGACATATCCTTTGTTGTTGTAATTGTCAGCCGGTTTATGCATTCTCCTCGGACGTCACATCTACAGGCCGTCAAACGTATTCTGCGATACCTGAAAAATGCTCCTTGTCAAAGCACTGGTGTACAGAACTTCCTCCTCCTCTACTCCAACGTTGCTTGCATATTCATATGATGATTACGCTAGTTTCCTGGATGATCGGCGTTCCACCAGCGGATTTTGTACTTACTTCGTAGGTCATCTTGTTACTTGGCGCAGTAAGAAACAGGTTGTATTTGCTCGATCTTCGGCTGAAGCTGAGTATGGTTCGATGATGTCTGTTGTATCTGAGCTCACATGGCTTGAGAGTCTCCTAAATGATATGTGAGTAAAACTTTCCTCACCAGTCACCTTACTTTGTGACGGTCAAGCTAAGCTTCACAAAGCTAAGAACCTTATCTTCCATGAAAAAACGAAACACATTGAAGTTAACTGCCATTTCATTCGGGAAAAGGTTCAAATGAAGAAGCTGTAACTGAAACATGTTCCGGCTACTGACTAAGTTGTTGATCTTCTCACTAAGGCCTTGCCGAGTACTTTATTTTATCAGTTCTTGTCCAAGCTGGGGGCCTACGACTTGTACGCTCCAGCTTGCGGAGGAGTGTTAGAAAAAGAATATGTAAAGGCTCATATAATGGTCCATCATAGGCATTCTTCCTCTTCTTGTAATAGTCTCACATCTTGAAATTGAGACTCATCTCTCTCTCTTCTCTCCCTATATATATGTATTTATACTTGTATTACACAAGAAGTATATGCAAAGTTTCACAATTTTTCCAAGTGATTGTGCTCTTTTTATACACCTAAAATACCATTTCTAAAACGCTTTGAAATAGTGTTGGCAAGGAATAAGTTACCTTGCATAGTGTAATTTTGAAAACATCCACCGGCATTCAAAAATCATATTATGTGAGCGTTAATACAATAAAAAGTTATAAGGCTCAGTTTGTTTCTGGAATTTTGCTCCATTGCAGCCACACTAATACGGCATCGATGATCCGCTGCCTGTTGGGTGTTTGGAAATTCTCCATCTCTGTTCGACACCGCCAAAACCTCTATTGCATCGGCAAAATGACACCGCAGGAGAACGAGTGTTGTGAGGCATCTTTGTTCTCCTTCTCTCTTCGGCAACGAGGGAGACGGTGAAAGAGATGCTCCTCTAATGTGTTAGGTAATCAAACCCACCCTTAAAAGACGGGCAGGTGAGGAATTTGAAGCGGTGGGTAGTGAAAAAAAATTGTCGGAGATCAGCATTTGCCGCCAGGATTTCGCTTCCACCCCACTAACGATGAGATGGTTGCCCACTATCTTTGTTTGAGGTGCACTGGCCTTCTCATTGTAGTTCTTATCATCGTCGAGCTCTATCTTTAATGGTTAAGCTCAGATGAACAGTTAATTTATAATTTATCATATATTATTATTAATACAATTATTATTTTAATTATTGTTGCAGGTAGCCCGATTTTACTCCGGTCCGGAGAATCGGACCTCCTTAGCTTTGAGTCGGACCGGGAGCGCAAACAGTCAAGTAAAAAACAAGCAGCAATGACAAGAGGCTTTTTTAATGTGGAAAACCCGGAAAGAGTGAAAACCACGTGGTCGGATCAGTGTTGGGCCAAAAAATCCACTATTTTGCTTCGTTACAAATATTTGGAGTTTCTCGGATGGTGACAGGTCACCTCTCTGTTACAAGCTTAGAGTACAAAGAGAAGAGGAAAAAAACTAAGTCCATAGAGCTTCCACGATGCATCCACGAGAACGTCCGCGAAAGCGTTCTCTTGTGTCTTCTCCTGGGCTCACTGAAGCGTCCAAGTGAATGTTGAGCGCTGAGCGTACTAGAGAGGGAGCAGAGCGAATCTCGAGTGAGGGAACGATTAAAGTCTCACGTTCTCGCCGGAAAATCTCAAAATTCTCTCTAATCTCTAGAGTTGTTTGTCTTCAAATGAAGGTCTGGGGGCCTTTTTATTGCTTTTTAAAGGACGTGTTGATAATTACGTCCGGCTGAGTCTTGAGTTGGCAAATGGTGTCGCTACATTTCGGTCACCTAGATCTTCAATTTTCCCAAAATGACGAACGTGACCCCCGGGCGGTCTGGGTGGCCCAGGCCAGTTGCCTGGCGCCGGTGGTGGCCGAAGACACTGGCGGCGACCGAAAACGACGTCGATGCCAGAGGGTTGCCGATGCGCGCGCGCATCACGAGCGCGTTGAGGGCACACATGCGGAGTCATTCGGATGCTGCGCGCATGCTCAAGGGCATTGTGCGCGTGCTCAAGGGCACTACGTCTGGGTGTTGCGCGCAAACGAGCAAGGGCGTGCACGCTGCGTGCGCCCGGAAGCTGCGCGCGTCTGGGCGCTCTGCGCATGTGCGTGTGCGCGCTGCGCATGTGATGTGCACACGTGCATGGGGCATGCATGTGAGGGGCGTGTGCGGTGGGTGCGTTCCCGCATGCGGTACACACGTGCGGGGGTGGTTTTGGGTTCCTTTGAGTGAGCATGGTCCGTGAGCGCAGCTCGCACGATCAGGTTGGCTCGCTTGTGTGTTTTGGTTAAAGTTCTTCAGATTTGACTTCAAAATCCTTAGGGGGAACCCCATCAAATGCCCCCAAATTTTTGTGGGACGTGATCCGCAAAGTGGCGAGCTCGGAAATTTCTAACCTTGATTATTTCGTCTCAGGGCTATGTGCTTTGAATTTTTACTGTGTGTGCGCGTCATGAATTACTTTTCGTTTGCGGCATGGAGTGTCCTTTTCATTAGGCATGGAGTGTCCTTTTCGTTAAGCATGGAGTGTCTTTTTCGTTAGGCCTGGAGACGTGTGTTGATCACTGGGCTCCACTCGTGCCCGCCTTGTGAGTTGAAGATTCTGCGGTTGATGCTTAGATGGCGATTCTTGCAGTTATTTGCTCGCACATCACCCTTGTTTGTTATATGGTGCTTGCAGCACTTTGCAGGAACGTTCTCCTATTTTGCGTTTTGTGCGTTGTGTTGGTGCGGAAGTGTTTTGCTTTTCATGTTCCCCTTTATATAAACGTGTGGGTTATTGTGCGCTAGCTCTAGCAGTTGTCGTCGGGCGTTAGTGTTGGGGGTGGATTCTTGTACGTGACGTGGAGGGGCGTTCTACCCCCCCTTATCCTGGTGGTGCGAAATGACCAGTGGGTTCGTTCCCATTAGAATCCATATGTGGATTCGGGTCTCGCATTCATCTTCGGGAGAAGAAGAACTCGTGGTCCGTTCTAATTGTGACATAAAGGACATGAGGCCCGTTTGTTCGTGAGATGCAGAAGGATCTGGGGTCGTTATTGTTAGAAGACGTAGAAGGACTCGGGGTCAGTTCTTATATGGGAGCATTGAAGAACTTGGAGTCCGCTCTTCTCGAGAGCCGAGGCAAAGTCATTAAAGGAGGAGGCCGCCGCCCTGGCGCGGCGGGAAAAGGAAGGGTCAATGGTCGACGTGTTCCAGGACATTGAGTTGGTGTGGGCTTCGGTGATCATTGGACACAAGGAGCGATGCTTCGGATGATGTTGATGTTGATGTCGGGGAGTCACATAATTGTATTTGCACTGTGCGCACGCTTTGTATCATTTGTTTGCATTGTGCTTGGAGCGTTATTATAGGCGTGGCTTTCCCTATAGCCTGCTGATGCGGCACAGGCATCACACCTGCTCACCACCCTGGAGTCCCACCATGGGGCCCACCTGGAGTCAGCACCAGACGGCTTTCATCAGGGTCGCGGCCCGTACACACCAACCAGCTCTCCGTCATGGAATCACCACCATGCGGCAGGTTGTTGAGGTCGGGGCTTGATCCCAAGACTTCCTAGATAAGAGGCCTTCACCAGCGCTCTCATCACCTGCTGCATGGTGGTGATTCTATGACGGAGAGCTGGTTGGGGTGTACAGGCCGCGGCCTTGATGAAAGCCGCCTGGTGCTGACTCCAGGTGGGCCCCCGGTGGGACTCCAGGGTGGCGGGCAGGTGGACTCCTGTCCCGCATCATAAAAGTGCACTTTTATGATGCGGGACAGGAGTCCACCTGCCCGCCACCCTGGAGTCCCACCGGGGGCCCACCTGGAGTCAGCACCAGGCGGCTTTATCAGGCCTGCGGGTCGTACACCCCAACCCATCCCCGACTCCACCACAAGGTCGATAGGTTATTGAGGTCGGGGCTCGATCCCCGACCTTCTTGATAAAGAGCTCTCAGGCGAGCTCTCATCACCAACTGATCTGCGGCTCAGTTGGTGATGAGAGCTCGCCTGAGAGCTCTTTATCAAGGAGGTCGGGGGATCGAGCCCCGACCTCAACAACCTATCGGCCCTGTGGTGGAGCCGGGGATGGGTTGGGGTGTACGGCTCGCAGGCCTGATAAAGCCGCCTGGTGTTGACTCCGAGTGGCCCTCCTGGTGGGACTCCAGGGTGGCAGGCAGGTGGACTCCTGTCCCGCATCACCTGCCATTGTCGGTGGTGTTACAGAGTCGCTTTCCTGTTTGAGCCTTGTGTATCTTGCTGAGCGTGAGTTCGGCGCAGCGCATTCAGTTTGTGACCTCCCTTTGGGCGTTAGCCCTAGGGGCTGAAGCTCAAATGCAATGTGGAGGGTCGCTTGCCCCCCTTTGTCCGGATGATGCCAGAGGATTAGGAGACCGTTTTGGTCGAGCTCCATAGGAAGGTTTGTTGCTTATTCTTGCCTCGAGGTGTAGTAGGACCTTTATCCACTCTCGCCTTAGGAGGACTCGATGTCCGCCCGACTGGAGGTGGCGAATGACCTTTGTTTGTTCATACCCCGGAAGGACATGGGATATGTTCCATTGGAAGTGTCGAAAAACCTTTGTTTGTTCGCACCTCGGAAGGCCTCAAGATCCATTCTAATGGAGGTGGCGAAAAATCGTTTGTGCCTCAGAAGGACTCGAGGTCCGTTCCAGTGGAGGTAGCGAAAAACCTTTATTCGTTCGCGTCGCAGAAGGACTCGGGGTCCGTTCCAATGGAGGTGGCGAAAAACATTTGTTCGTTCACGCCTCGGAAGGACTCGGGGTCCGTTCCAGTGGAAGTGACGAAAAACCTTTGTTCGTTCGCGTCTCGGAAGGACTCGGGATCTGTTCTAGTAGAGGTGGTGACTGGCGAAGAACCTTCGTTTATTCACGACTCAAAAGGAATCAAGGTCTCTTCCAGTGGAGTTGGTGAAAAACCATTGTTCGTTTGCGCCTCGGAAGGACACATGGTCCGTTCTGGTGGAGGTGGCAAAGAATCTTGGTGTGTTCGCGCCTCGGAAGAATTCGGTGTCAGTTCTGGTGGATGTGGCGAAGAACTTTTGTTCGTTCGCGCCTCGGAAGGACTCGGGGTCCATTCCAGTGGAGGTGACGAAGAATCTTTATTCATTCGCACCTCAGAAGAACTCGGGGTCTGTTCCAGTGGAGGTGGCGAAGAACCTTTTTTTCGTTCGCGCCTCAGGAGGACTCGAGGTCCGTCCGATTGGAGGTGGCGAATGACCTTTGTTCGTTCGATCCTCAAGAGTACTCTGGATCTGTCTGGTTGTAGGTGCAAATGGACCTTTGTCCACCTCGCCTTGACAGTAGGACATGGGGTCCATTCTTTCAGAAGGTGCAGAAGGACTTTCGTCCATCTCTCCTTGATAATAAAAGGACATGGGGTTCATTCTTTCTACGGGGCTGATTGTCGCGAGGGCGTCCGAGAATCCATTGCGTTATTATTGAAGAAGATACAAGCAGAAATGTGGGATACCATAGACGTTCCACGAGCAGAGAACAAGTTATCCCTTGGGATGGTCTCCCTGGGGATCGCCCCCATGCGGGCTCATTTTAAATTGGTTGGTCTGAGGCTCTTGTTTTGCAAAAATCTTCCAAGGATCCCCAGACAAATGAAACACTCAATTTTTGTCTTCAATCGCGTGTAGCTCTCCGTGTTATGCCTGCGTCGTTGGTGATAGTAACAGTATTTAGATTGGTCCCCTGAGTTTGGGATGAAATCCCTTGGTCTCTAAAGAGGGGGGCGATTACGAATGGCGAGCAATACTTTTGTTTGTCAAATATTGATGGTAGTGAAGGTCCGACGCTTGTGGTCCCCCCCCCCGGATTAGCGTGAGTTGTCGCGGTGCTTACTGTTCTCCCTGGGATTTGGTAGTGGCTTTTGATTCCTCTTCATTTTCAAGTTTCCTTCAAACTGTAGTCGATACGCCTTAATTGCCTTCTATGTCGTGATTTGAGCTTCAACTCGTTTACTGAGGTTGAGGCAGGTGGGCACTTTTCTCTCCTTAGCATGGGATGGAATTTTCCCGGTAGGAGTCCTCCAAGCAAAACAACGCGTAGGGGCTCGGGGTTGACCCCCCGAATTTGTCGTGCCTCTGTAGCGAAGCGACGGAAGAAATCCTTAGTGATTCCCCTCGATTTGTCGATTACCTGAGAGGTGTGAGGGGTCTCGAACAATTTGTCGGCTGGCGGCAAACTGATATGTGAACAACTGAGATAGCTCTGTAAAATTATTGATTTCTCCTTCTTTCAGGAGGGGAACCAGGTGTCAGCTTATCCTTTTAGAGTTGTCAGGAATACTTGACACAAGAGAGGGTACAGGACGTTGTGGATGTGCATGATAGTTGCAAAGTGCCTGGCGTGCTCCAGAGGGTCATTCGACCCATAAAAAGTCTCAAAGTTGCGGAGTTTGAACATGGAAGGAACGGGATGCACCAGGACCTATAGATCCAGGAGGAGATATGGTGAACGGGGCACTGCACTTTTGTGTCCCGGTGCCCCCTGTGTCCATATTTCTCTTTGATCATGCGCCTCATTTCCTTACGGGTGAGTCTTTTATTGGTTAGAGCAGTGGCTACCTTTGTCGCACGAGAGTTTCCCGCATGCCCGGGAAGCCCATCGGGCAACGCGAGGTGTGTGGAGTTTTTCGTGTCGGACAACTTGTCTGTGAAGGGATCTTTGGAGCTGGCAGCGCCTTCAGGCACTATATGATTTGGGGTCTGTGGTTGTTGGCCTCCTTGAGCGATGACCGTGTTGGGGGCACGACGAGCCTCGAAGTTTCTTAGCAAGGTGAGTATCTTTGTTTGACGCTCCTTTGTCAGGCGCCTCTATTCTTCTGTGTCGCGTCCGCGACTCTGGTGGTAGTGACAATATCTGGATTAATCCCCCCTACCTGGGGGCGAGCCTAGGTCTTTCGTAGTAAGGGGTGGTCTGAAGTGTTAAGCGGAGTGAAGTGTGGTTCTGCTAGCCGCCCACTAGTCTGCGGGGAGTCATCGAAGTGCCCGCCTCCTTTTCCAAATGTTGGGCTCAGATTCTGCTGTTTCTTTCTCTTTTGTCTTCATAGTCCTTGATGGGGAGATGCTTCATTGTGGGCGATGTCCTCGTCGGTCGGTGTCCCCCGAGACATGCATTCGTAATGCGGCGCGCGGTGCAGGCCACTCCGCTGAGCGAGCGATGTCTTGAATGGAATGACACGCGGTCCGTGTCCGCAAGATATGCTTCGGGGGAAAAAGCAGGGCGAGCGCCCGAGCTTGACGTCCCTCCACCCGACACATCTGCCCTTCCAATGCAGTGATTACCTCCAAGAGGCGTGGCGTGTTGTCGGTAGGTGAGTTGTTGGAGGTTTGATTGTCTGATTCCTTGCAAGTTGCGTGGTACATGTCGTGCGCACCTCCACTTGTCATTGTCATCAGGTGGGGTGCTAGCGTAGGGCAAGCGTTGTTTCAAGAGAGTTGTTGCAGAATTGGAAACATTTTCCCACAAACGACGTCAAACTGTTGCGGGAGGCACGATTTTCCTCCAGCCGGGACAATCAGACCGCCTTAGCTCTGAGTTGGACCGGACGCATAAACTGCACGCGTGCGAGGGGCATGCACGGTGGGGGAGTTCCCGCGTGCGGTACGTACGTGCGGGGGTGGTTTTGGGTCCCTTTGAGTGAGAGTGGTCCGTACGCGCTGCTCGCTCAATCGTGTTGGCTCGCTTGCGTGTTTTGGTTGAAATTCTTCGGATTTGACTCAGAAATCCTTAGGTGAAACCCATCAATTATAATAGTATAAATATGGCCCCATTGCTGTGATTATTTTCTATTAATTAAATTAATATTAATTAATAAAAAAATTAAAATCCGTCACCGTTGTTTTACCAAACAATTCAGTACATTTTTTTCAATTCTGAACAACTCTGCAAATGGTGATTTGTCAAACAGATTTCTTCATTTCTCACCGCTCTCATTCTCAACGCCCCAAAATGTCACCGCCGAAACAAGGAGAGTCTTTCACAACTTGGTTCTTTTTCTAGGTCATCAATCCAAACCACACTTTTTCACTTTAGAATTTAAAAAATCAATGAATTTCGACAAACCACCCTATCTCAACTCAAAACATAATTTGTTGTTCACATTACATAAGCATCCAGTCACACACCGATGTCCCCATTCTCACCAAGCACGGCAAGTACTAGAATGATGAAAGGCAAGAGAAACATAAAAGTTTAAAACTTGAATTACCATACGATGTGATGATCATGGACAGCACAGGAGTGCGATGGGCCTGCCACGAAAGAACTTCCCTGAAGACAGAACCAGGCTCACCAGTCCCAGCTCCGACGGTTTTCCACAAAATTCCACCATCCTCCTCCTTGGATGAACTCTCTGATTCCTGCTTAGGGATTTTCCATGACCTAATCTTTCCATCCTTATGTCCGCTCCATATGAAACCACTCGCCTCATCCGGGACCAAGCAAACCACCGGCGAAGTGCAGTCTCGCTCATGAAAAGGGGCGCTTTCCACATCCCCTCTCTTAGGCTGTCTCCCACTCCAATTGTCGAACACCTCGGAAAGATTCCAGAATCGCAATCCCGACTCCTGGCCTGACCAAAGCTGCGTGCTGGTGCAGGCAATAGTGCGCAGGAACGAGCCCGCCTGGGTCTCCCGAAGCGGGTGAGGCCGGAGCTCCAGCGCTGGTGGCAGGCCGGGGTTCGTCGCGGCGCGGATCGGCACGCGAAAAATACCTGAGCCGCCCCAGGTGCCCATGAACTCTGGAAGCGTCCCCGGCGCACCACCAAACTCCGACATGGCGCGTTCTAGGGTTAGGGTTCCGTCGCTCTCGGAAAGGTAACTATCGTCGATGCCGCGCCGGCGGTCTATCGGAAAGGAGATGCTAGTGCCGATGGGCCAACCGATTTGGTGGTGTTGGGGAGGAATCGGCAGGGGAAGATGGGGGTGCGGGAAGCGTATATCATCCATGGAATTGGAGTATTTGTGGTGTGACGACAACGGCGAGGAGGCGCAGTAAAAAGGGTAGGATGACGATCGGGCGGTGCTGCTACCGTCGTTGAACACAGAAACTTCACCGCAAGCAGGATCCCCGTAAAGCATATTGTTAAATTCAACGACATCCTGCTTGGGAATGGCGTTGCGCTTCGAATCGCCGTCGAGGTGGGGGGCGTCGCAACCCGGAGATTGGTTATACGACTGCATCCCTCGCCGGTGTCGGTCGACTCCGGAGCGATCGGAGGCGTGAATATCATCACAACCCCCACCGCCTTCGTCGCCGGCGCCGGCGCCGGCGCCGCCCTCATATCTATCGTCCATCCTTCTCCCAATCAATACGGCACGTCTCCTTGCCTTTGCTCCGCTGTTTTACTCTCTTCAAAATGTAATACTCGCTGCAAATATAATGCCATTGAGCACAAACGAAGGAGGTATTTTGTGTAATTATAAAATAAATAAAGGGTCAAAAAGGTCATTTATTGTGGTGCCCACGCAGCAACTGAGATATATTTATCAATTTAATATGACAATAGAGAAGTCATGGGCTTTCCGGTGCGGCGGCACGGCGGCTACCAGCCAAATTAATGGTGCTTTCACCGCATATAAAATTATATGCGAGATTTCAGGTAGTACCGGATAAACCGGTAACGTTTTTTAACTACCCGAACCATGGATTTTTCATGGTGATTGTTATTAGCACGGCACTTTTGGATATTCGCACTGTATTTACTTTTAATTTTCCGCGTCTTTTTAAAATACTCCTTGTACATGTATTTTTGGGAAAAGTGTTCAACACGAAAGTTGTAGATCTCGACGAGATCTACAACTTTCGTGTTGAACACTTTTCCTAAAAATGCATGTATAAAGCGTATTTCTAGAAATCCGCTCAGATTTCGCGCCTTTTAGAAATACGTTTTATACATGTATTTTTAGGAAAAGTGTTCAACACGAAAGTTGTAGATCTCGTCGAGATCTACAACTTTCGTGTTGAATACTTTTCGTAAAAATGCATGTACAAAGAGTATTTTCAAAAGACGCGGAAAATTAAGAGTAAATGTAGTGCGAATATCCAAAAATGCAGTGCTAATAACAGTCACCTTTTTCATTTTCCTGGTCAGGGTGCAAATCAGCTGCGCGCCTGTCATTTTGGCTCCGTTTGGCGTGATGGTGGCGGCCGTGAATTTATGCATTAAAATGTCATTCCATCACCAAATAAATATCATCGGTTTGAACAAAAAAGTGAAAGAGGCTAACACATGACAATTTAAGTCCCGTGTTCATGACCGCCACCACCATGCTAAGCGGAGCCAAACTTTAACAAAATTTTCAAGCTCGAATTAACCGTTTCGAGCTCGACGAGCATAGTTTGTTTGTTTCGAACTCGGACCCAATGCTTGTTTATTGGGCCCGGTGCTTCGAACTCGGGCACAATGCTTGTTTATTGGGCCCGAGGTGCTCAATAGTTCTTCTACTCATAAGTCTTATTTCTTCATTTTAAAAAAAATAGGCAAATAAAAAATTCACAAACTGGCTTGCGCGTTTTTCGTACGGGCACGTTTTTTTCTGCCCGGGCGCGCGTTTTCGCGTGGGCGCACGTTTTTCGCCCGGGCGCTCATTTTTTCGCCCGGGAGCACGTTTTTCTCTCAGACGCGCGTTTTTCTCCCAGTTACGCGTTTTTCGCCTAGCACATTTTTGCACCGCCGCAACTTTTGTACCCGGGGTCGCTTTTGTCAATATTTTTCGTGCACGCTTTTGTACCCGAATGCATATTTTTCTGTCTGAATGCACATTTTTATAATATATATGAAATAATATTAGCTTATTTATAATTTTTAGATTTTTAGATTGAATTTTATTTAATAAATAAAAAAATGATCGATTACACAATATTCATTAATATTGTTTATTAGGTGAACGTTGAAATTGAAATTAGTCAATAATATTTAATTCCACAATATTTATCAATATTCAATTTAATATCGAATTCCAATTCCGTTCAAACGAACGGACCCTTAAGATTTTGTTTGGCACAGTGGTGACGGTTGTAAACGCATGAGTTAAATCGTCATTCGTAACAATCAACTAACAAATTTTATTCGTTTAAAAATAAAAGTGGATGAAGTTCCTTAAGTGTGTGTTAACGAATGACAATTTACCCCCCCCCCCCCCCCCCGGGTTAGGACCGCCACCACCGTGCCAAGCGGAGCCAAACTTTAACAAAAAAATTAAGCTCGAACTAACCGTTTCGAGCTCGACGAGCATAGTTTGTTTGCTTCGAACTCGGGCGCAAGGCTTGTTTATTGAGCTCGAGCTGCTCATGAGTTCTTCTGCTCACAAGTCTTATTTCTTCGTTTTTTTTAAAAAAAATATGCAAATAAAAAATTCACAAACCGGCTTGCGCGTTTTTTCGTACGGGCGTGCGTTTTTTGGTCGGGGCGCGCGTTTTTTGGCCGGGGGCACGTTTTTCGCCCAGTCGCGCGTTTTTCGCCGAGCACATTTTTGTACCGCCACAGCTTTTGTACCCGGGCTGGCTTTTGTCAATATTTTTTTCATGCACGCTTTATACCTGAATACATAGTTTTCTGCCTGGATGCACACTTTTATAATATATGTGAAAAAATATTAGCATATTTATAATATTTTTCAATTCTTAGATTAAATTTTATTTAACAAACAAAAAAAAATGATCGATTGCACAATATTCATCAATATTATTTATTAGGTGAACGTTGGAATTGAAATTAGTCAATAATATTTTATTCCACGATATTCACCAATATTCAATTTCAATATCGAATTCCAATTCCGTCCAAACAAACTAGCCCTTAAGGTTTCGCTTGGCACAGTGGCGGCGGTTGTAAACGCATGGGTTAAATCGTCATTCGCTAACAATCGACTAACAAATTTTATTCGTTTAAACATAAAAGTGGATGAAGTTCCTTAAGTGTGTGTTAACAAATGACAATTTAACCCCCCCCCCCCCCCCCCCCCACCCCCACCCCCACACACAAGTTCAGGACCACCACCATCGTGTCAAACTGAGCATAAATGTAAGGAATACTGGTCGTTTAAGATTATTTTAAAAAAAAATTGATCGGGTTCCCCTTAAGTATTTTCGAGTCCGGTCGTCGCCAGGCAACCTACCTGAGCTGCCCGAATCACCCGGAGGGCACTTTCGTCTTTTCATGAAAATTGGTGATCTTGGTGACTGTAACGGAGCAACGTCATTCGTCACCTCAAAATCCACTCTGATGCAATTACCACCAAATCCCTCTAGAAACTATAAAATGACCTATGGGCTCTCATTTGAAGGCAAAGCAACTCCAGAAGCTAGAGAGAGCACTGAGGTTTTTCATCAAATACGTGGGACTTAGATCGTTCCTCCGCTCGTGATTCGCTCTGCTCCTTCTAGCGCGAAGGCATCGCAAGGCTTCAAGAACGTGACATTCTTCTCCACGGGAGCACTCTCATCAAGGCTCTAGCTTAGCAGGAGTGCTTCCATCGAGGTTTCGAGAACTTAGCAATTTTCCCCACTGAAGCGCTCTCACCTAGCCTCCAAGGATTTAGTTTATTTTTTATTATTTTCATATTCAGAACTTGGAATGGAGAGGTAATTTGTCACCCTCCGAGGAAATCTCTCAACTCTTGTAAACTCAAACGAAATAGTAGATTTTGGCCCGGCATAGATTCGAACACGTGATTTTTCACATTTTTCGGGTTATCCACGTAAAAAAAAAAATTTGTCATTTGTTGTTTTTTTTCATTGAGTGGCTCGCAACAGTTTTACGCCGTCTGTGGAAAAGTGTTCCCAAAAACCCTAAAAAATTTCAAGAACTAATAAGTTACAATGACGAAAGGAGGCGCGCACACCGTCGGTCAACCTACTTACAAAGAGCTTAGTGATCAAATATCCAATGACTCACCCATTCGCCACACGTCGCACCTTGAGGAGGTAATCGTCACTTTATCATCTTTGGTAGAAGAGCGAATGCGCCAGATGATGAAGCGTTAGGCTCAAGCGCTCATTCTGCTAAGGGACTTAGGGGCCTCTCAGACCTTGGGGGTATACCCCCTGGAAGTCAGTCAGACATCATTTCTCTCAGGACACCAATTGTAACGACCCCATCCGTTAAATGACGTATAGTAGAAGGTCCGGCCGGGGCCCCACACTATATGCCACAAACAGACGGTGAGGTCACAGGATAATACCAAACCATACACGAATCCTAACTCAGAGCATTCTAGCGGAAGCTTTAAGTTGTAATTTGAACTCTAACCAGGAATGTCCAATATATAAACCACCTTTATATATATAGCCACGGAATGTACAACAAATACATAGAGTTTGGCCTTAAGGGCTTACAGTTCCTCTTTTCACACCGTATGGTTTACAAACCTCGGCGCGCAGGCCGGCCATACATGAGTAAAAGAAAACAAGCAAAAACATTCACTTAGCCTTCAAGGGCTAGCCGCAGCAGCAGCAGCAACAGCAGTAGGGCTTCAGCCCTTCATTTCCCACTTGGCTCGCCAGCACCTGCATAGGGACAATCCACCCAACCGGTGGCAAACAATGCAACGGTCAGCATTCAGCTGACCCAATTATAACAATCTTACCCCTTTCTCGGGGCATTAGCATTCTTTCCCTGCATAGCATGGCATCATCAATAGCAACTATGTGCGTGCAGGCACATTCAAGCCATCACAACCGTTGGCCACACGGCCCGACAGTCCGTGCACTCAGGGCACATTCTTGGTGTACCGGAATACCAGTGATGCAGGCTACCCCTACGCGAAGCTAAAACTGAAAATAACAAAACTGAAAGCCTAAGGGGAATTTGAGCGAACACCAAACGAGCATCTAAAATAACCTTAGAGGCATTTCAACGAACACGTGGTGCGCGTGTAAAGTTGGAAATTTCGGCAGCATTTTGTTTGTAATTGCGCGATCTCACAAATGGGAAGTTTCCACCCAAACCTGCATGAACATACACATCCACTAATAGCATATCCTAACCACACATCTAACATCGCAACACATCATTTCCATCCACAACGAGGGCGCTCCGGACTAAAGCTTCGATTCGGAAAATAGTCCAAGCTACAACCCTCAAAACAAAATCATACGAGGATATACCAAATCCTCTTGATCCGCTCGAAACCAAAGGCTACACAAACCCCGGTTTGCAAACGTCCAAGGGGACCTACCCTTACGAAAATCTTCGCGAAAATCGGATGTAAAGCGATAACAATTTCAGATTTTTTATCATTGCAAATGTGAATCAATAATTGGGATAAAACATGAAATCAAGTCTCCACTAACTCACAGTATTAAGATGAAAATCACACAAGTTTAGGGATAGACCGTCGTTACCCAAACCAGAAATTAGAGAGGAGGTGAGGAGGAGCAAGATAATGGTGGAAGAGTCGCACTTCCACGGGTCACCGGAGTCGCACCGGATGAGGAAGAACCGAGCCGCCTTCTTCGGAGTCACACCGGAGGAGGTAGGAGGTCGCCGGAGTAGCAAGGAGCAGCCCAGAGGGGGCGGCGGTAGCAGCCGATCGGGACCTTCCTGGGCGTCGGGATGCTGGTCGGACTCGGCCAGGCCGATAGAAGCGAGGAAAGGGGGGGGGGCGGCTACAGCCAAACCGATAGGTTAGGGGTTATTTTTTTCTTCTTTAATTCTATCCCCTCTTCTCACCATCTTCACATATATATAGTAGATTACAATCTCCATCCACCCTTCATCTCAAACAAAAATAATCCTAGCCTTTAAAATTTTAACTAAATGAAATAAGACAACATGAAAATCAAACAATCTAAATTATAATTTATAAATTATAATTATATTATAACTTATAAATTATAAATTAAGAGGCTTATAAAGATAATAAAAGATAGGGAAATTATGATGATTATTTCAAAACGAAATAATCATGATAGCCATAATGGAAAGACGAAGCGCCGGCGACGGCGGCGGCGGCGGAGGTTGCGGCAACGATCAACAACGTCCACGAACATGTAGCGGCTACTGCGGCGGCGGCGACGACGGTTGCGGCAACGGCCGTCAAAGTCCACGAACATGTCGCGGTGGCGAACAAACGAGAAATCCATGTCGGCACGAACAAATGGCGGGGGGTCCTCGCCATCAATCCTCCCCCGCTCAAAATCACTCATCACCGATGAGTGGCCATGGAGGGAATAGCAGGAGACAGCAACATCCACAAGTAGCATAGCAGGAGCGGACATCCACGGGGCAGGACAAGCAGTGCGGGCATCCGCAATAGAACATAACCTGTCAAGGGCAAGCACAGCAGAAAACCTCATAGGTGTGTCAGCATAAAGAAAAACAGCGTAGATCTTACCATCCAATGTGAGAACCAGTAAACCCAAATGGAAGAGCGACACGGAAAAAATCTCACCTCTCAACCCACGAGAATTTGAAGTGGAAGAGAGAAACGTCGGAGAAAACCGCTCATATGGAGACCAGATTTGCAAAATTAAATCCGAAAAATTGAAATGCGGTGAAAAACCGATTGCATCGTAAAAATCCAAAGAAATTGCATTAAATCCAATATTCTTGAAAATCATGAAAGGGTCGGCGCTCCAATGTAATACGTTTGTTACGGAACCCGAAGGTATCCACTCGGGGGCTAACCAGACTAAATTAGAATCAACAATTCCGCAGTCAGATGCTCTCGAAGGTGAATGGGAGTGGAAGTGATGCAACTCATAGACACTGGCATAAGGCGATGATATGTTTACATGCAGTTCGTACCAGGATGGACGAAAGATATGTGCAAATTGATTTGGCGGGTAACAATGTCGTGAGGACACCAAATCAATAGGCACAGTCGCCGTGAAATCATACGCAGTCGCAAATGAAAACATGCCCGCCGGCGGATACTCACTAATACAAAACTCACTAGACATCTCCAGCGGAGGTGCTAATAACGACGATTTAACTACGCGGGTTGTACTAAAAAAAATCAAGTCGCTTCCTAACAAGTCCGCTAACCGATCCGAAAGGACGGATCCCTCGCAAGGTAAATCTTTCCACTCAGTAGGTATATCATAACAGCGTGGACTATGGCTAGCGGATCCATGTCCTAAAATAATATCAAATGTAGGCGCACAAGCAGGAGGGAAGGTCGGTAAATTCGAGCCCGGGACTAAATCCAAATCCAAATGAATCTCACACAACAGTGACTCAATCAAGGGACACTCATCCGGGAAACTCACGTCCGGGAAAACATCAAAAAAATCGTCCAAAGATACCCTTCCCTCAGGAGGAAACTCATCCAAAATAGTAATTGAGAAATCCTCAATCTCGGGCTCCTCAGATAGCTCAGATCGGACCGCAGAAAGATCAGGTCGAGGCTCACTCAAAATAGGGATCAGAGACTCGAGAGGGTACTCAATAGTAGGGTGATCTGAAACATCACTATCCTGACACGTAGTGGCTAAAGGGGTACTCTCACAAGTCGAAATATCATTATCATCCCAAGAATCATCATCTAAGTCGCTAGGATATCCATTCTCCTCATCGTCAGATAAATCTGCCTCGCCCTCAATGGCGGGCTCAGACGTCGAAGCTAAAAGAGCCGAAGCTCTAGGCTTAGTGGGGCACTCCACGGCATAGTGGCCAATCGCTCCACAAGCATAACATGTAGCGCTCTCCTTGCAATTCTTAACTATCTTCCTATGCTCAACTCGCGGTTTTGGAGCATCCCTAGTAATGACTATGACAGGTGGCGGGACAGTGGTCCTAACCTTTTCCCTCTCCCTAACGGTAGGGTAGGGGTACTCAAAATGGTAAGATCCCTTTGGGACAAAGATCTAACGCGTGGCTTATCGTCACTCTTATAATCAGAAAGGGGTGTAGTGCCCTGGCGGGGTGAGATAACATCACGAGACGTCCTCATACGGGAGTATGGGGGAACGTGCTTGCTCGGTATAGGCAAAATCTCAGGCGGCGCTACACTCGGATAACCAGAGGACTGAGAACGGCAGTATGAGGGATAATACTCATCCGTCAACAAGTTCTTCATAAATTTCCAACCCACACGTGAGCTAACGAGGGACGGCCAAAAACGTCTCTCCTCATTGACCCAGAATGTCAGGGCTCGACCAGATAATTGCAATCTCGCAACGGGAATCCGGTGGGGGTCCACGAGACGATATTGCTCAAAGTAAACTTCCATGTCATCTACCCAACGTAAGAAAACCCGCGGTTCACCTAACCCATCGTAAGTCGGAGCAGAAATTCTAACAGACCTAGAAGTGCGTGATGGTGGTGTCGTGATCGCTTGACTAACCGTACTTGAAGGAACATGGGTCCTAAGCGGTTGCCTAGGGGCATTAAGATGCGGTGTCGGAAGCCGACCACCAAGTTGTGCTAACATATCTATTATGTCATCACATTGGCGAGTCATCTCCTTGCGAAGGGCACCAATCGGGGAACATGGGGGAAGGGGACTCCCAACGCGTGCCATGACAGACTAACGGAAAAAAAAGAGACTCAAATTAGCAAAAACACTTAAAACTTTTTTTTTTGTTTTTTTTTATATATAACTAAAAATAAATTTTTTAAAATGAACGAAACGTACCTAAGTGCAAGTGGGGGTAGCACGGTTCGAGCGGATCGTTGTCAAGTTGAGAAATTGACAAACCTCCCTCTGATACCAAATTGATGCAGGCTACCCCTACGCGAAGCTAAAACTGAAAATAACAAAACTGAAAGCCTAAGGGGAATTTGAGCGAACACCAAACGAGCATCTAAAATAACCTAAGAGGTATTTCAACGAACACGTGGTGCGCGTGTAAAGTTGGAAATTTCGGCAGCATTTTGTTTGTAATTGCGCGATCTCACAAATGGGAATTTTCCACCCAAACCTGCATGAACATACACATCCACTAATAGCATATCCTAACCACACATCTAACATCGCAACACATCATTTCCATCCACAACGAGGGCGCTCCGGACTAAAGCTTCGATTCGGAAAATAGTCCAAGCTACAACCCTCAAAACAAAATCATACGAGGATATACCAAATCCTCTTGATCCGCTCGAAACCAAAGGCTACACAAACCCCGGTTTGCAAACGTCCAAGGGGACCTACCCTTACGAAAATCTTCGCGAAAATCGGATGTAAAGCGATAACAATTTCAGATTTTTTATCATTGCAAATGTGAATCAATAATTGGGATAAAACATGAAATCAAGTCTCCACTAACTCACAGTATTAAGATGAAAATCACACAAGTTTAGGGATAGACCGTCGTTACCCAAACCAGAAATTAGAGAGGAGGTGAGGAGGAGCAAGATAATGGTGGAAGAGTCGCACTTCCACGGGTCACCGGAGTCGCACCGGATGAGGAAGAACCGAGCCGCCTTCTTCGGAGTCACACCGGAGGAGGTAGGAGGTCGCCGGAGTAGCAAGGAGCAGCCCAGAGGGGGCGGCGGTAGCAGCCGATCGGGACCTTCCTGGGCGTCGGTGTTGAAACCGGAAACCGGTCTCCGTGGAGTTCGAGGATCCCAAAAAAGGGGTGACCGCGCACCTACTACGCTCAAGCGAACAATCTAGGCACTAGACTAGGAACGTAAGAGACAGACCCAAGGTCTCAGCGTGGAGGTCCCACCGCATACCCGGAAGACTAACAAACTCTTCCCCTCCCAAGCCAAAGGCTGAGCTAACTTGGCACCTTTGGAAGGCTCTCTTGGCCGACCAAAACCTTTAGGGAGGATCTCCAAATCCACTCCCTCTTAACTAGAGGTGCCACCTCGGGTCAATATAAAATGCTCCTCACCCGCCCGACTACTGACATAACATCGCCAAGTAATTCTGCGACACGCTGCCCAATTGGGCTGCAAGCAGCGCGACTCCGCTGCCCTAAAAGGCTATCAACAGGCCAACAGGGGCTTCCCGGCATAAACCTTGGGGCTCCCACGGGATGGGCGGTTCACGAGCACACCGCTCGCCCAAAGCCGAAAGGGTAAACCATACATCCACAGAACATCGCAGATTATAAATTATTACAGGAATATTAATTCCATACATCGGCACGCAGGCCGGCAATATAAACGAAAGAAGACCTTCGAGGGTCGGCACGAGCTTGGGCTTAAGCCCGCTATTCCTCGCTTGGTACTGCAACACCTGTACGTCAACGTCTCGACGAGCGGCGGCCAACGAAGCGTCGGTCGGCTAACATAATCAGACCAAACACAATGCGCACACCCCCTTTATTGGGGCTATAGTGCGTATTCCTGCGAGTATACAATATACAACTTCCACGGAGTCTTCTCCGGGAACCCCAGAACATCACCAATCCAGCTCATACGTCAGGACGGGCTTCACACAGAACATCACCAATTCAGCTCATACGTCTGAATGAGCTTCACACAGAATGCCTAAATCCGTACTCACACTTCCGGATACTAAATGCAATTAATAGCGGGGACGTACATGTCAACCCGTCGGAGAGCTCCCTTCCCCCACCCATTGGTGGAGAGGGGCTTCCATGCAAATGTAAATCGAGGGCTTCACCTGCCCGAGTAGAAACATCGTTACCCTTGACGCGTGATTTGACGAAGGTGCCGGTGGTCGATCTCCTTTTTAGGCCGAGCTTTGCCCGAGGCGGCGATGGGGAGAGAAATAAAAACTCTCCGCTCCATTTTTCTGGTGGTGGACGAGCCTCTTGCCAGAGGTGGGGAGAAAAATAAAAACTCCCTTTCCGGCTTGGAGAGAAGCTCCCGGCCGACGTAACTCCAAACGGCCGAACTTGACTCCATGAGGCCGATCCCGGCTCCAAATGACCAAACTCAGCCCGTCATGGCCGATTCATGCTTCATGTGGTCGGATCTGACCATAGGCGGCGACGACGGGAGAGGTGGAGGGAGGTCAAGCCTTTGCTCCAGGCTTGGCCGGCGACGAGAGAGAAGGGAGGAGGAGCGGGCTTGGCCCTGCTGTGCTACTCCAGGTCGAGAGAGGGAGGCGGCGGCCGGTCGGTGTAGGGGGTCGCTCCAGGTCGCCGGCAAGGGAGAGAGGCGGGGGGTGGCGCGGGCAGCTTGCTACAGGCCGAGAGAGAGGAAGGTCGGGGTGTTGCTGCTCTTGGCTGAGAAGAAGAGAGGGAGAGGGGCGGGCGGCGTCGAGGAGAGGGGGGCGGCTGTGATCCTTCTTCTGCCCGATGCCTCTTCTTCCTCCTCTTTACTTTTTCTCTTTTCTCTTTTTCCCTCAACCGAGCCCCTTCCCCCCCACTTTTTCTCTTTTTTCTTTTCCCCCCTTTGCTGTACCCGATCTCTGTCCCCCCTCCCTCATAATAATCTTGCTGCCTGCTCCTTTTTCAAAGCCCACCTATCTATTAATGTATATATAAACGTGTATATATATAAACATATATAAATAATAAGTTTATATATTATAAAGATATATATGCTTATATATATGTAATAAATAAATATACATCATAAATATATATATAGCAAATATTTATATATATATATTATAACAAAACGTAAAAACTTCATACGCATATATGAGCATCTACGCGTCCTCGAACGGGGACGATACCAAATCGTCGCCCGTAGCTCGTCCCGAGCCCGCTCCCTGGGGAGGATCCCACTCGGCCGGGTACGGGGTTGTACACAATCCCCGCTCTTTTCGAGGTTGTCCAAGCTCGAAAAGAAATGTCCAATCCCAAGTACTCGGCGAGTGGGTTCCGACTCAAAAAAAAGTTTGAGAAAATTCCCCACTTGGAGATAAGAAGAGCTCCAGACCAGGGCTTAAATAAGAATCAACTCACTATCATGATCATGCGGTAAAAACCAATCTATTTATTAAAAATCCAACCAAATTATCAACTGATGTGGAAGTCCACGACAGTATATGTTTTGAAATGCAAGGGGTTGTTATTTCAGATGGGCGTGTTTCGTATAAACACAATTACTCTGCTACCTCCTAAACATTTTATGTATCAGCAAGATCAACATTAAAGGAAACAAGATCGATAACGCTACTTTTTTATGTCATGAAAGCGGATGACGTATTTTATACGGCCGGCTTTGCAAACAATTTAACTATTTTCATAAGACATGAAACAAGTGATATATTAATATTAGTCTATTCAATTCATCAAAATGAAACTATTGATCTCAACTGCGGTTTAAACTATGGTTCTTCTCCTTTTGAAGAAGCATTGCACACTTTCTCGCTTTTCTATGAGGTCAAACCCTTTCCAAGACCTTTTCCAAGTCCAAATCCTTTCCCCCCAGGTGTGCCTACCGCCCTGCCCAGCTAATGAGAGCCTGAGCAGCGAGTCTACCCGGGGCCGAGCAGCACTCGGGGTCCCTTACCCCCACAGGCGAGCCTACGGACCTGCCAGCTGGATGGGAGCCTGTGCAGCGGGTCTACCTGGGGCCGAGCCAGGCTCGGGGTAGTGCAAAAGTCTACAAACAACCCCCAACCACCGAGTGAGCCTACAGCCCTGCCAGCTTGATGAGAGCCTGGACAGCGGGTCTTCTCGGGGTCTCCTCTCCAAAACCAACTCCAACCACCGAGTGAGCCTACAGACCTGCCAGCTCGATGGTAGCCTGGACAGCGGGTCTTCTCGGGGTCTCCTCTCCGAAACCAACTCCAACCACCGAGTGAGCCTACAGACCTGCCAGCTCGATGGTAGCCTGGACAGCGGGTCTTCTCGGGGTCTCCTCTCCAAAACCAACTCCAACCACCGAGTGAGCCTACAGACCTGCCAGCTCGATGGTAGCCTGGACAGCGGGTCTTCTCGGGGTCTCCTCTCCAAAACCAACTCCAACCACCGAGTGAGCCTACAGACCTGCCAGCTCGATGGTAGCCTGGACAGCGGGTCTTCTCGGGGTCTCCTCTCCAAAACCAACTCCAACCACCGAGTGAGCCTACAGACCTGCCAGCTCGATGGTAGCCTGGACAGCGGGTCTTCTCGGGGTCTCCTCTCCAAAACCAACTCCAACCACCGAGTGAGCCTACAGACCTGCCAGCTCGATGGTAGCCTGGACAGCGGGTCTTCTCGGGGTCTCCTCTCCAAAACCAACTCCAACCACCGAGTGAGCCTACAGACCTGCCAGCTCGATGGTAGTCTGGACAGCGGGTCTTCTCGGGGTCTCCTCTCCAAAACCAACTCCAACCACCGAGTGAGCCTACAGACATGCCAGCTCGATGGTAGACTGGACAGCGGGTCTTCTCGGGGTCTCCTCTCCAAAACCAACTCCAACCACCGAGTGAGCCTACAGACCTGCCAGCTCGATGGTAGCCTGGACAGCGGGTCTTCTCGGGGTCTCCTCTCCAAAACCAACTCCAACCACCGAGTGAGCCTACAGACCTGCCAGCTCGATGGTAGCCTGGACAGCGGGTCTTCTCTGGGTCTCCTCTCCAAACAACTATTTCACCCTCATGCCATAGAAGAAACCGCCTGAAATTTCATCATATTAGAAGGGCACAATATATTTAAAGGTATTGAAAAATAAGGAAGATACTTCTGCATATGCTTCTCAAAAATGACAAACTATTACGAAAAGCCAAAGTGATACGGAATTGGAGAAAATATTCATATCTTGTGAAGGATTGAGCACCAGCCAAAATTGAGGAAATCACTTTCGGAGCATTTTAGCGCATAACCCTGAGACGGCAGTATAGATAGCAGTCTCCCTTTTACCACTTTATGGGGGAATTGACATCAACCTAGTAGTTGCAGAACATTGACTAGTACCATTATTTTTATGCTCGGTAGATAGAAGATTACGATGATCCCCTGACCAACCGATTTCACTGAACACTCATTTGGTCGCTTGTAAAATAGAAAACAATGATTCAATTTCCGTCAGAGTGAAAAATATGTTACAATTACTTTCTGAAAGGCTTTGATAAAACTTCTGATATTTAAAATTCGACAAAGAGTTCAACTAAATCTAACTAAATGATGAAGGACCTAGAAACTTAAAACATGTTTTGCAACTCAAACAACTCACTGAGCCTTAAGCCAAGTTTAAACTTTAAAACATTTTCCAATGCAAACACGTAGTTTATACAGACACAAAATCATAGGATACTTGTCATTACCTCTACTTCTGACAACATACAACCAGGACATCATGATAGAATTTAAGGTTATAATTCAAGATGCGCATGAGAAAGAAACTGTGTTCCTTGTCAAGTAGTCAATACGAACCAAAAATGGATTAGGAAAAAAGATTTTAAGTTTATCAATCTTTCGAGTAAATGTATACACGACATAACCTAAAAATGATTAACAATGCCGCAACACTTAATAGGAAGTGTAAGCTTATACAATTCTGAACAATGGTAACCGGCTTCTCATCAAGTGTCCTTCATTTAAATTATAATAAATAAATTCTGCCTATAACTCATAATAGCTACCTCCATCATAAAAATATAAACTCTGCATATAATACATAAATTCCGCCACCCAATACGAACGTACCAACCTTTCCATCATAAATGTAAAGCAAACATAAAGATAGTAAAATAACTCAAAGCAAACAACGATTGCATCAGAGCTCATGGTCTCATCTCAAACTCATGAAGACTTACTCTTTCATGATGAACCTGTTATTTATAAAGTACTCCAAACAAGAAAAACCTTCGTAACTACGTCTCAACCTTAATGTGAGAAACAAAACGAGAAACTGAGGGAGGGGACTTCTTTCATCGCGTGACCTCGGTCGTCACTTGGTTCCTTTTCTATAGCCGTGACGTTCGCATGAGTTCTTCTGTGCTGGTCACACTCCACGCTCACCGCACCATAAATGTTGAAACCGGAAACCGGTCTCCGTGGAGTTCGAGGATCCCAAAAAAGGGGTGACCGCGCACCTACTACGCTCAAGCGAACAATCTAGGCACTAGACTAGGAACGTAAGAGACAGACCCAAGGTCTCAGCGTGGAGGTCCCACCGCATACCCGGAAGACTAACAAACTCTTCCCCTCCCAAGCCAAAGGCTGAGCTAACTTGGCACCTTTGGAAGGCTCTCTTGGCCGACCAAAACCTTTAGGGAGGATCTCCAAATCCACTCCCTCTTAACTAGAGGTGCCACCTCGGGTCAATATAAAATGCTCCTCACCCGCCCGACTACTGACATAACATCGCCAAGTAATTCTGCGACACGCTGCCCAATTGGGCTGCAAGCAGCGCGACTCCGCTGCCCTAAAAGGCTATCAACAGGCCAACAGGGGCTTCCCGGCATAAACCTTGGGGCTCCCACGGGATGGGCGGTTCACGAGCACACCGCTCGCCCAAAGCCGAAAGGGTAAACCATACATCCACAGAACATCACAGATTATAAATTATTACAGGAATATTAATTCCATACATCGGCACGCAGGCCGGCAATATAAATGAAAGAAGACCTTCGAGGGTCGGCACGAGCTTGGGCTTAAGCCCGCTATTCCTCGCTTGGTACTGCAACACCTGTATGTCAACGTCTCGACGAGCGGCGGCCAACGAAGCGTCGGTCGGCTAACATAATCAGACCAAACACAATGCGCACACCCCCTTTATTGGGGCTATAGTGCGTATTCCTGCGAGTATACAATATACAACTTCCACGGAGTCTTCTCCGGGAACCCCAGAACATCACCAATCCAGCTCATACGTCAGGACGGGCTTCACACAGAACATCACCAATTCAGCTCATACGTCTGAATGAGCTTCACACAGAATGCCTAAATCCGTACTCACACTTCCGGATACTAAATGCAATTAATAGCGGGGACGTACATGTCAACCCGTCGGAGAGCTCCCTTCCCCCACCCATTGGTGGAGAGGGGCTTCCATGCAAATGTAAATCGAGGGCTTCACCTGCCCGAGTAGAAACATCGTTACCCTTGACGCGTGATTTGACGAAGGTGCCGGTGGTCGATCTCCTTTTTAGGCCGAGCTTTGCCCGAGGCGGCGATGGGGAGAGAAATAAAAACTCTCCGCTCCATTTTTCTGGTGGTGGACGAGCCTCTTGCCAGAGGTGGGGAGAAAAATAAAAACTCCCTTTCCGGCTTGGAGAGAAGCTCCCGGCCGACGTAACTCCAAACGGCCGAACTTGACTCCATGAGGTCGATCCCGGCTCCAAATGACCAAACTCAGCCCGTCATGGCCGATTCATGCTTCATGTGGTCGGATCTGACCATAGGCGGCGACGACGGGAGAGGTGGAGGGAGGTCAAGCCTTTGCTCCAGGCTTGGCCGGCGACGGGAGAGAAGGGAGGAGGAGCGGGCTTGGCCCTGCTGTGCTACTCCAGGTCGAGAGAGGGAGGCGGCGGCCGGTCGGTGTAGGGGGCCGCTCCAGGTCGCCGGCAAGGGAGAGAGGCGGGGGGTGGCGCGGGCAGCTTGCTACAGGCCGAGAGAGAGGAAGGTCGGGGCGTTGCTGCTCTTGGCTGAGAAGAAGAGAGGGAGAGGGGCGGGCGGCGTCGAGGAGAGGGGGGCGGCTGTGATCCTTCTTCTGCCCGATGCCTCTTCTTCCTCCTCTTTACTTTTTCTCTTTTCTCTTTTTCCCTCAACCGAGCCCCTTCCCCCCCACTTTTTCTCTTTTTTCTTTTCCCCCCTTTGCTGTACCCGATCTCTGTCCCCCCTCCCCCATAATAATCTTGCTGCCTGCTCCTTTTTCAAAGCCCACCTATCTATTAATGTATATATAAACGTGTATATATATAAACATATATAAATAATAAGTTTATATATTATAAAGATATATATGCTTATATATATGTAATAAATAAATATACATCATAAATATATATATAGCAAATATTTATATATATATTATAACAAAACGTAAAAACTTCATACGCATATATGAGCATCTACGCGTCCTCGAACGGGGACGATACCAAATCGTCGCCCGTAGCTCGTCCCGAGCCCGCTCCCTGGGGAGGATCCCACTCGGCCGGGTACGGGGTTGTACAGTCGGGATGCTGGTCGGACTCGGCCAGGCCGATAGAAGCGAGGAAAGGGGGGGGGGGGCTACAGCCAAACCGATAGGTTAGGGGTTATTTTTTTCTTCTTTAATTCTATCCCCTCTTCTCACCATCTTCACATATATATAGTAGATTACAATCTCCATCCACCCTTCATCTCAAACAAAAATAATCCTAGCCTTTAAAGTTTTAACTAAATGAAATAAGACAACATGAAAATCAAACAATCTAAATTATAATTTATAAATTATAATTATATTATAACTTATAAATTATAAATTAAGAGGCTTATAAAGATAATAAAAGATAGGGAAATTATGATGATTATTTCAAAACGAAATAATCATGATAGCCATAATGGAAAGACGAAGCGCCGGCGACGGCGGCGACGGCGGAGGTTGCGGCAACGATCAACAACGCCCACGAACATGTAGCGGCTACTGCGGCGGCGGCGACGGTTGCGGCAACGGCCGTCAAAGTCCATGAACATGTCGCGGTGGCGAACAAACGAGAAATCCATGTCGGCACGAACAAATGGCGGGGGGTCCTCGCCATCAACCAGGGTCAACACCACCGTCTACACGGTATTTGAGCATTCTAGTCTTTCCGGCGCGCGGGCCTAAGACTCTCATTAGGCGCTCCAACAAAACCTATAACCAGGCTTCCAAGTCGGACGGACCTAACGCAGGTACGGATCAGCCACCCCCCGTTGCTCAAGTCACCGTGCCACCTTGAATACGGAAGTATCCATGGCTATTTATAGGCGCGGGTCGGTTTCACCTTTCCTGTTCGGCAATCTGCCTTTTCATCGAGTTGCAGCCCAACGGCTCAACCGCTCATAAAGTGGCAACGCACGGCCACAAGAGTTGCATCCAACCCTCTTCATTTCCTGGACATCATCCAGTACTTCCTGCTGCACCAAGCAACAGGTAGGCACAAGGCAACACAAGCCATAATCACGGAGCCCTCTCCGATATGCAAACAAGCATCACCAATCCAGACCATGTCCATATGGGCTTCACACAGCATGCCTAGAGCCGTACTCCAATTCCGGCCTCTAACAAGGGGGACTTCACATATCTACCCCAAGGGACACCACAACCCACCGCACACTCGCGGGGAAGGGTTTTCCCTATGCAATGCAGAAAAGGACTTCACATGTCCAAGAAGGGAGATCGTTACCCTTGTCGATCTCTTGGGAGCCATCGCAAACTAGCCGGTGAGAAAGAACCGCAGCAGCTTTGCCTTCACAACGCCGGCTTCGGATCACGAATCGGACCACGGGAACTCCGCCGGTGGCTTGATCTCCTCCTCCTTCTTCTTCCTCCTCTCTCTTTCTCTCTTCCTTAATCAAAAGAAGAATGAATTCTTCCTCAGCCTCTACTGATTAAATCCAGCCAGGAATCACCTGAGCCCTTGGATCCAAAGAGAGAAATCTGAACGGCCACGATTTGCCCAAAAACTCACTTTTTTGGCTAACACGGCCTGTGACACGCCCGTGTCACAGGCCGTGTACCCTTAAGCGGCACACGCGGTATTCGTACCGACTGAGATTTACCAGAACACGGGCATCGACACGCCCGTGTCGAACCTGACACGCCCGTGTCATTCCTGAGACACGCCCGTGTCACCCCTGCCTCATCGAGCTGCAAGCAGTGCACCGGTAGGCACACGGCATCGGACACGCCCGTGTCCAACCTAACACGCCCGTGTTCAAGGCTTGGTTCTAGGCCGTGTAACTTTCTGACTCAAAACGCATTTTATTTGCGTGACACGCCCTGGGACACGCCCGTGTCCCAGGCCGTGTACCCCCGACACGCCCTGGGACACGCCCGTGTCCCAGGCCGTGTAAAATGACCTGCACCTCAAAACCATTTTTGAGTCTTTTTGGGGTGTTACAATCCTCCCCCCCCTCCCTTAACAAAATTTCGTCCCGAAATTTGCACGGTAAGGAAACAAAACCAACAATGCTATAACTTGATAACTCTGTTATAACAAAAAATACACGGTCTACAGTTTATACAAACAGTTCGGGAAATTCAGCTCGCATGGTCTGCTCTCGCTCCCATGTTATCTCTTCACGGCCACAATTGTCCCATCGGACCTTGACCATCCCGATCACTTTGTTCCGCAACTGTTTCTCGGCTCGATCCTCGATCTGAATGGGTCTAACTCTCGTCGTTAGCACATAATCGACCGGTACCCGATCATTCTCCACTACTTGAGCTGGATCCTTCACCGCCTTACGAAGGACTGAGATGTGAAATACATCATGTAATCCACCCAAGTCTGCTGAAAGTGCTAGTCGATAAGCAACTTCCCCAACTCGCTCCACCACCTCAAATAGACCAAGATACCTCGGACTTAGCTTTTTCAAACGCCGAATCCTGGACACGCCTTTGAAGGGTTTGATCTTCAAATATACCCAATCACCCACCGCGAACTCCACGTTCCGGTGTTTGGCATTGTAGTACTTTTCTTGACGATCTTGGGCTATCAATAGCCTCTCCCGAATAGAGCGTATGAGCGAGGTAGCTTCTTCGACTTCCTTTTTCCCACTCAGCTTAGATTCGCCTGCTTCTGCCCAAGCTAACGGTGTACGACATTTCCGACCATATAAAGCCTCAAATGGTGTCATACCAATACTCGCTTGGTAGCTATTATTATAGGCAAATTCGACAAGAAATATATAATCTTCCCATCTCTTACCAAAGTCTAGGGCGCACATGCGGAGCATGTCCTCCATCGTCCTGTTGGTTCGTTCAGTCTGGCCATCCGTTTGGGGATGAAAGGCCGTACTAAACGCTAACTTTGTACCCAACATTTGATGAGCGAGCCGCCAATCATTCGATGTGAACCGCCCATCACGGTCACTAACGATGCTCCGAGGAACACCGTGCAGTCGAACAACCTGCTCCACATAAAGCTTGGCCAAGGTTTCCACTGAATCGTCTCTTCTGTTTGGAAGGAAGTGCGCCACTTTTGTCAACCGGTCCACAATCACCCAGATTGAATCATGACCGCGTTGAGATCTCGACAATCCGTGCACGAAATCCATCGAAATATCATCGAACTTCCACTCCGGAATAGGTAACGACTTCAGGAAACCGTCAGGCTTCTGGCATTCTGCTTTCACCAATGCACAGGTATTGCATTCCGCCACATAACGTGCGACATCTTTCTTTAGTCCGGGCCACCAGAAAAGCATTTTCAGATCTCTATACATCTTTGTGCTCCTTGGGTGAACTGAGTACTTTGCAAAGTGAGCTTCGTACATCAACTCTTCCCTCAATTTACCCACACTCGGGACGCACACTTGACCATTTCTTCGTAACAACCCGTTATCCCAAGAGAATTGGTCATTCGGCCCATCTTTTGCATAGCGCTGGAGACTTTCATCAAGCTCCGTTGCTCGCCGAACTCTGTCCGTAAGGTCATATGGCACCTCCGTCCAGTTCAAGCATGCATCGGTTGACGAACCCTTGTCAACACAAGATATCTCCAACGCTTCCAATTCCTGGATTAACCGCTGATCATGCCTCTGTAACCAGCTTGCCCGTACCGGAGTCTTCCGACTCAAAACATCAACGACCACATTTCCCTTCCCGGGGGTATAGTGAATTTCGAAGGTGTAGTCCCCAAGGAACTCCATCCATCTTCGTTGTCGCATATTCAGATCCTTCTGATCCAACAAATACTTTAGGCTTTTGTGATCTGTATAGATATCCACTTTAACGCCATATAGATAGTGCCGCCACAACTTGAGCGCAAAGCTTACCGCCGCCAACTCCAAATCATGGACGGGGTAATTCCGCTCATGCACTTTCAACTGGCGCGATCCATAAGCAATCACTTTACCAAACTGCAGAAGAACGCAGCCTAAGCCGCTCCCGGAAGCATCACTATAGATCTCATACCCATCGGTACCACATAGCGATGTCAACACAGGCGCCGTGGTCAAACGACTCTTCAAGTCTTCAAAAGCTCGTGCGCACTCCGGCGTTCAAATGAACTTTTGATCTTTTCTCGTCAGCGTGGTCAGAGGTAAAGCAATCTGTGAGAAGTTTTCCACAAACCGTCTATAGTAGCCCGCAAGTCCAAGGAAGCTCCTGACCTCGGCCACTGAAGACAACACTGGCCAATCACGAATGACACTTATCTTCAACGGATCCACCGCGATACCTTCTCCACTTACCACATGGCCTAAAAAGGCTACTGAAGAGAGCCAGAACTCACACTTTGAGAACTTGGCATAAAGCTTATTCCTCCGCAGGGTATGCAAGACCAACCGCAAATGGTTTGCATGATCTTCTTCCGACTGAGAGTATACTAAGATGTCATCGATAAACACAATAACGAACAAATCCAAGTACTCTTGGAACGTTCGATGCATTAGGTCCATAAATATCGAAGGCGCATTACATAGGCCAAACGGCATTACCGTGAACTCATAATGACCGTAGCGTGTTCCAAACGCCGTCTTGGGAATGTCACCTTCCCGAATTCTCAGCTGATAATATCCCGATTTCAAATCCAACTTGGAATAGACCGTTGATCCTGCCAGCTGATCAAATAGGTCATCAATCCGTGGGATCGGATATTTGTTTTTCTCTGTCAGCTTATTCAATTCGCGGTAGTCAATACATAACCGTAAACTACTGTCTTTCTTTTTCACAAATAGAACAGGCGCGCTCCAAGGTGACATACTTGGGCGTATGTATCCCTGCTCCAACAACTCTTGCAATTGGACTTTCAACTCAGCCATCTCTTTTGGCGCGACGCGATATGGTGAGCGGGCCACAGGTTTCGCACCTGGCACCAACTCAATAGAGAAGTCAATCTCCCGCTGGGGTGGTAACCCAGGAAGATCTTTAGGAAATACATCGGCAAACTCTGACACAACCAGTACTTCACCGACACTGGCCTTTGGCTCAACAGCCTGAATTAGCGTGAAGAATAACTCCGCGCCCTTCCGAACCGCATTGATGACTTGGAGCGCAGACAACAGAGTTCCGCCAACTCCTCACATACCAACGAACTTCGTCACAAGTCCGGTATTCTGGCCCAGTGTAATCTCCTTGGAGTTGCAATCAATAAAGGCACGCTGCTCCGAGAGCCAGTCCATACCAAAGATCACATCAAACTCCGACAACGGTAGCACAACTGCACTCAAACCGAAATCCCGACTTCCTATTTGCACATCCACATCGCAAGCCCTATCCGCGAGCATCACACAGCCATTCGGCAATAGCACCCTTGTACTATCCACCGTCACATGACTTGGTACCCCAATTCGAGATACGAAATCCTCAGACAGAAAAGAATGTGAAGCACCCGTATCAAACAGGGCTCTCGCCAAATTATTCTGAATCAGGACAAAGCCTGCAGCACACACATCATGCACAAGCTATACATAACCAAAAACAATAGCACGTAAGCTAAATCAACTCGTACCTGTGACGACGTCACTTTGCTTAATCGCTTCCTGTTGGCCAAGCTGATAGATTCGGGGCTGTGCCTGGGACGCAGAGGAATCAACCACCGCTTGCCCTTCTCAGCATAAGACGCACCCGTCTTCTTTTCCCCTTTGGGCTGAACAACCCGACAGTCACGAGCTATATGCCCCACCCGGCCACAGTTATAGCATGTATGAGAATCCGGCCTTGATGTCGCCCCCGACATAACGGTCGTAGTCACTTGCCCAGACAGCTTAGAACTCTTGCCCCCTCTCATCTGGTAAAACGATTTGCTAGGGCGAGGTGCTTGAACCTCTGGCTTTGACACAACCAAGCCCTTGTTCCCTTGCACCCGCCGCATGTCCTTCTCCAACGCACACGCAGTATCAACCAACGCCTGAAACCCTTGGTTCACTGAACTCGAAAGCAGGAATCGCAACTCATCCCGCAATCCTTCATAGAACCGATTCGTTTTCCTTTGGTCATCCGCGAAGATTGTTCCCGCATACCGTCCCAACCTGGTAAACTCATGCAAGTAGATATCCACGCTATCTTCCCCTTGCTTTAACCGTTGGAACTCATTTTCCATAGCAATGCGTTGCGCCGCTGGGACATGTTTCGCCAGAAATATCCGAGAGAACTCCTCAATCGATACTTGCGTTAATTGCCTGCCCGCCAAATGGTGTACCTCAACCTCGTCCCACCACAAACGCGCCTCTCCTTCAAGCATGAAGGTGGCCAAGATGACCTTTAGAGTTTCCTCCGCCCTGATCGCTGTCATTATCCGCTTGACACGCGATAACCAATCTTCTGCCTGCATTGGGGATCCCATTCCCGTAAACATAGGCGGACTGAAGCTCATGAATTGCTTCAACTATCGGTCAGCTGCTCGTGGATCTACAGCCTCAACCGGCTCGGGTCGTACAACAACACGAACTGGTTCTACTGCCGGCTGCGCTTGCCCGGTCGGCTGAATCATGGCAAATAGAGCCTCAGCAACTAAGCAAACAGTTTCCGCAGATGGAGGAGGTGTTGGCACCTCAGCTGGTGCCGCACTCTCATCAGAGCAATGGGGCTCAGACTGCCCAGCACCACTACGCGTCACATATAGGTGGACAAGACGCACATTAGCGAACGTATGCAAGCAAAACAACACAAAAAGGAACGCGCAGATTCCTCAAAAAGGATTTTGTACATTCCTTAGTGGACATTCCAGAGTTCATTAGCGTTACAGCAGGGCGCATAAACACGCGCTCGCCACCCCATAAAAGAATTCGTCCACGAATTCGTTAGAGGAAGACCGAACGAAGCTGATACCAAAATGTAACGACCCCATCCGTTAAATGACGTATAGTAGAAGGTCCGGCCGGGGTCCCACACTATATGCCACAAACAGACGGTGAGGTCACAGGATAATACCAAACCATACACGAATCCTAACTCAGAGCATTCTAGCGGAAGCTTTAAGTTGTAATTTGAACTCTAACCAGGAATGTCCAATATATAAACCACCTTTATATATATAGCCACGGAATGTACAACAAATACATAGAGTTTGGCCTTAAGGCCTTACAGTTCCTCTTTCCACACCGTATGATTTACAAACCTCGGCGCGCAGGCCGGCCATACATGAGTAAAAGAAAACAAGCAAAAACATTCGCTTAGCCTTCAAGGGCTAGCCGCAGCAGCAGCAGCAACAGCAGTAGGGCTTCAGCCCTTCATTTCCCACTTGGCTCGCCAGCACCTGCATAGGGACAATCCACCCAACCGGTGGCAAACAATGCAACGGTCAGCATTCAGCTGACCCAATTATAACAATCCTACCCCTTTCTCGGGGCATTAGCATTCTTTCCCTGCATAGCATGGCATCATCAATAGCAACTATGTGCGCGCAGGCACATTCAAGCCATCACAACCGTCGGCCACACGGCCCGACAGTCCGTGCACTCAGGGCACATTCTTGGTGTACCGGAATACCAGGGTCAACACCACCGTCTACACGGTATTTGAGCATTCTAGTCTTTCCGGCGCGCGGGCCTAAGACTCTCATTAGGCGCTCCAACAAAACCTATAACCAGGCTTCCAAGTCGGACGGACCTAACGCAGGTACGGATCAGCCACCCCCCGTTGCTCAAGTCGCCGTGCCACCTCAAATACGGAAGTTGTAAGACCCCAACCTCGGAGATGATCGCGGGGCGATCAAACGGCGCTTTTGGAGATCTGAACAGGGGCACACGGCCAGGCACACGGCCGTGTGCCTACCCGTGTTCAGGGATTTTATTGTGTTTTGTGCTGTCTCGAGTCAGAGAGGTACACGGCCTGAGACACACGACCGTGTCTCAAGCCGTGTGTGGGGAACACGGCCTCGAACACAGCCGTGTTCGAAGCCGTGTTCTGGAAGCCCGGCGATCGTCCTGAAGCTCCAGGTAACACGGCCCGTGGCACACGGCCGTGTCAGGAGCCGTGTCGATCGGCGAATGAGCTACACGGCCAGACACACGGCCGTGTGTCAAGCCGTGTTCGGCCCAGTTTTTGGGATTTTGGATCTAATCTCGGCCGTTCGTTCTCTTGGATCTGGATCCGACGGTGGGGGCTGCTCCTGGGGGGTTATTAGCCGGGATTAGGGTTTTATATCCTCATTTTCTTTGGTCCACTCTCTCTCTAAGTGTTTAGAGAGAAGGGAGAGCAAGAGGAAGGAGGAGCCCAAGATCCGGCCGCCGGAGGAGCTCCGGAGCCCCGAATCGCGATCCGAGTCCAGATCCGCGGAGGTGACGTCGTTGCGGTGCTTTCCAACCGCATAGTTTTCGATGGCGCCGCGGAAATCTTCGAGGGTAACGATCCTCTTCATAGGGCATGTGTAGTCGCCCTTCTTTCTATGCATAGGGGAAATCCCCCTCTCGCGAGTGAGCGTTGAGGCGCGGAATCCCTTCGGGTAGATATGTAAAGTCCCCGTTGTTAGAGCCCGGATTCGGAGTACGGGCGTAGGCATTGTGTGTGAAGCCTATTCGGGTCTAACCCGGATCGGTGATGTTTGCATTGCATGGCCGGAGAAGACTCCGCGCCGGTGAATTTTAGTTTTCCGAAAATTCTACGCGGTAGATTGCATACAGGGATCCTTGGGGGTTAACCTCGAGGCGCACCCGGAAAGCTTGGGCGGAATCGCATTGCCGCCACGATGTTGCCTTGGAGGGCAAATCGGTACATAACGGGGTTATGTGCGTGTTTTGATCGATTGTGGGAATGAGGAGAAACTTGGCCCGCACCGATGGCTAAATGGCCGTGGTGAAGTGAGCAACGGGCGGGTGGAACTCTACCCATTCCAAGTGGTCTCGGTAGAAGCGACCTAAAGTACATGGGACTTCCCGGGGGGCTGGAAACGGGCCTAGGCTTCGGCTGAAAGGGCTAAATGCTCACGAGTGTTGCCACCCAAGGGATGGTGGTGGAATCGCGGTGTCGGACTGGGTCTGGACCGGGTTCACCGATTAGTGCCCTGAGAGCACGGAGTGTGCGGCCGTGCGTGCCGACACTTGTGGCGAATAGAATACTTTATAGAATTGCTATGATAGTTTTATTTGCAGGGAAGGAGCACCGCCGTCCCGAGAAACGGGACGGGGTCGTTATAATTTGGTCAGCTTTGCTGACCGTTGCCCTTTTGTATTGCCACCTCTTGGGTGGGTTGTTCCTACAGGTGCTGTTGCGGAGCCAAGCGGCAAATAGCGGGCCAAAGCCCAAGTTGCAGCGCCAACCCTCGAAGGCTTAGTTATTAGCTTTTCATATTCATGTATGGCCGGCCTGCGCGCCGATGTATGAAAGACGCTATTTTGTTAAGCGAACACTTCTGTAAGGCCTTAAGGCCGTGAACCCTTTTGTGTATGTACTCATTCCTGGGTTGTAGTGGACATTCATGCTCTGTGGCAGGGTTCTTATCTTTTTGCAACTTAATTAAATTGCTTCCGCTAGGTGTTGTGTAGGACGCTCTGATTGGTTGTGTGGTTTCAACGCGTAACCAACCGGTCTGTCCGTAGTATATGGCGTCGGGCCCCGGCCGGACCTACTGCTATATGCTATGTGACGGATAGGGGTGTTACAAATTGGTATCAGACTTCTGGTTTCAGTCAAGCTTAAATGAATTCGTGGACGAATTCACTTTAAGGGGTGGTGAGCACATTGTGTGCGTCATCGTTATAACATGAAAAGAACCCATGAATGTCCACTTAGGAATGAAAATACACATGTTTGAGGAACCTGCGTGTTCCTATAATTGTTGTTTGCAGTAATTTTTGGGTCGCTTATCGGTGTTTTGCACGATTTTAGGTGACCAGAAGTGGCGCTGGGCCGTCTGAACGGCCAGGTTCTGAGGCGAGCAGTGCGCCAAGCGATGCGCCTGCAACACCTTTGTCTGCTGAGACCATTAGGTTGGTGGCAGAAGCGGTCATGGCAATGATCAATGCGCAGCCTGCAAGGCAGGTGCAGCAGCCTGCTCCTGCTGTGGAACAGGTACCGCTTCAGGCGGCAGAGCGAAGGAGGGTTGAGCAAGTTGTGGTGGAACCAGAGTTGCCGCGGAGAGCAACTGAAAGACAACTGAAGCACGTGACGGGCTTTCACCCACCAGTGTTCACGGGGGCAGAAACCCCGACCCAAGCAGAGGATTGGCTCTCAAGGGTCAACAGGGTGATGACTGCGACGCAAACTGAAGAGTGGCAGAAGACCACTATAGCGACGTTCCTTTTGGATGGGGACGCAAGACTGTGGTGGGAGGGCCTAGAGCTGCATCAGTTGAGGGGAAGGCCATTGGCCGAAGTCCCGATGGAGGAGTTTGCAAGACTATTTATGGCTCGATACCTCCCCTCGGCGCAGAGGATTGCGCTAGAGAGCGAATTCCAGAAGTTGGTGCAGGGCGATAGCACCGTTGATGAATACCTCCACGAGTTTACTCGGTTGGGGAGATATGCCGGCGCTACCTTCGCAGACGAGGAGCGTAAGACGAGCCGCTTTTATGAAGGGCTAAGGGATGATTTGAGGTTGCTGCTGTTGGGGCCCAAGGCGCAGGGTTTCATGACCCTGGTCAGTTCGGCCCGGTCCTTGGAGAAGGATATGAGAAACGTGCAAGCGAAGAAGGAAAGGGAATCCGGTGGCAAGAAATCAGAGTTCAAGGCGCCGACTACATCGAAGTCGGGCTACCGTAGATTCTTTAAGAAGGCTAAGACATCGGGTCCAGCTTCTTCTGCAGGTGCCTCGGGGGCAACTACCCATCGAACCCCGGGCGCTTGCTTCACGTGTGGAAAGCCAGGGCACTTTGCCCGTGACTGCTGGAGTGGACGCTCAAAGTCCGAAAGGAAACATGGAGCTACCTACGAGGAAAAGGGCAAAGCGGTGGAGTCGACCGCGTCCCACTATGCTCCGACTCAGCCTAGAGTCTACAACTTGGGCCAGCAGGAGGCCATCAAGCAAGCGGATGTGGTGACAGGTATGAGTTAATTTGTGCAAGTTGACTTGAGAATACTATTACCTATTGCTTGTTAAGCTAATGTCTTTTGCTTAGGCTTTGTGTTGATTAGCGATAGTCCGGCACGAGCACTATTCGACACTGGTGCTTCGCATTCTTTCTTGTCCGAACAGTTTATATCGCGTATCGGAGTCCCTTCTTCGATGGCGAAGGACAAGTTAGATGTGTTGCTACCGAATGGGTGCTCAATGCGTGCGGACAGGGTGTGCGCCGTGAAGGTTCACATAGGGAGCCAAGAGTTCGACTTGCTAGCGTCATTATTGTCGTTGGTAGAGTTCGATGTTATCTTTGGAATGGATTGGCTGTCAGAGCAGAAGGCTTGGATCGATTGCGACCGTAAGGAGGTCAAGCTGGGTGTAGGGCGGGAGACTACTTTCGAGGGGCTTAAGGGGTCGAGCAAGACACTAATGTCTGCTCTTCAGGTGGTGAAGGCGGTTCATACTGGTGCAGAGCTGTTCTTTGCGATAGTGGGGGCTGTGGAGCCAAAGTCCCTGTTGGATAGCATCCCCGTGGTTTGCGAATACCCCGATGTGTTCCCGGATAGCCTTCTCGGAGCCCCACCGCAGCGAGAGATTGATTTTACGATCGAGCTCGTGCCGGGTGCCAAACCCGTGTCACGTGCTCCGTATAGATTGGCGCCAAAGGAGATGGCGGAGTTGAAGGTTCAGTTGGAGGAACTGATGGAGCAAGGTTATGTGCGTCCAAGTTCGTCGCCTTGGAGCGCACCGGTCCTCTTCGTTAAAAAGAAGGACGGTAGTATGCGGCTGTGCATCGACTACAGGGAATTGAACAAGTTGACGGAAAAGAACAAGTACCCGATCCCGAGGATTGATGATCTCTTTGATCAGTTAGTCGGATCGTCTGTATACTCCAAGTTGGACTTGAAGTCGGGGTACTATCAGCTGAGGATCAGGGAATGTGATATCCCAAAGACGGCGTTCAGTACGAGGTACGGGCATTTCGAGTTCACGGTCATGCCGTTTGGACTGACGAATGCGCCGTCGGTGTTTATGGATCTGATGAACAGGACGTTCAGAGATTTCCTGGATCGCTTTGTGATCGTCTTTATTGACGATATTTTGGTATACTCGCAGTGCGAAGAAGACCACTTCAAGCATTTGCATTTGGTGTTGGAGACTCTGAGGAGGAATGAGCTTTACGCAAAATTCTCCAAGTGCGAGTTCTGGCTACCCTCGGTAGCGTTCCTTGGTCATATAGTGAGTGGGGAAGGTATAACGGTGGATCCGGCGAAGATTGTTGCGATACGGGAGTGGCCTGCGTTATCTTCTGTCGCGGAAGTCCGTAGTTTTCTCGGGCTTGCCGGATATTACAGGCGCTTCGTAGAGAACTTCTCGCGGGTAGCGTTACCTCTCACGAAGTTGACAAGGAAGGATCAGAAATTCTTGTGGACGCAAGAGTGCGTGCAAGCTTTTGAGGAGCTGAAGAGGCGGTTGACCACGGTGCCAGTGCTTAGTTCGCCGAGTGGGACCGAGGGCTTTGAGGTGTATAGCTACGCTTCGGGTAGCGGTTTGGGCTGCGTGTTGTTGCAGCATGGTAGCGTGATAGCGTATGGATCGCGTCAGCTAAAGGTGCATGAAAGGAATTATCCGGTGCACGACTTGGAGTTGGCGGCCGTGATATTTGCACTCAAGTTGTGGAGGCACTACCTATACGGAGTAAGGGTCGACATATACACCGATCACAAGAGCCTAAAATACCTGTTGGATCAGAAAGACCTTAATATGAGGCAGAGGAGGTGGATGGAGTTCCTGGGGGACTACACCTTCAAAATACATTATGTACCCGGGAAGGGCAACGCAGTTGCGGATGCGCTGAGCCGCAGGGCTCCCGCCCGAGCCAACTGGTTGTCGGTGCATGATGAGCGGCTAGTGCGGGAGTTGGAGGAGCTTGAGATCTGTTGCGTCGACAAGCAGACGAGCGCCAAAGCAATGTTAAACTGGACAGAGGTGCAGTATGACCTGGCTGACCGGATTCGGCAGGCGTTGGAGTTAGATGACTCCATGAAGGAGCTTTTGGAGGCCGCTCTGGATGGGTCAAATTCCCAGTTCTCGGTGGAAGATGGTTTATTAAGGAAGGATCATCGGTTGTGCGTCCCGAGTGGGGGTAACCTCCGGGCGGAGTTGATGTACGAGGCTCATCATACCAAGTACTCAGTCCACCCAGGGAGCACGAAGATGTATCGTGATCTTAAGAAGTTGTTTTGGTGGCCGGGGCTTAAGAAAGATGTGGCGTTGTACGTGGCTAAATGCCAAACGTGCGCCTTGGTGAAGGCGGAGTGCCAAAAGCCAGGAGGATTTCTGAAATCCTTGCCTATACCGGAGTGGAAATTCGACGACATATCCATGGACTTTGTGCACGGATTGCTAAGGTTACAGAAGGGGAACGACGTCATCTGGGTGATCGTAGATCGGCTAACTAAGGTGTCGCATTTCATTCCGCATAGGAAGGATGATCCAGTCGAGAAATTGGCAAAGTTGTACGTTGACAATATTGTTAGGTTGCATGGTGTGCCTCGTAGCATTGTGAGTGATCGCGATGGGCGGTTCACGTCAAATGATTGGAGGTTGGTGCAGCAGATGTTGGGAACAAAGTTAAAGTTCAGCACAGCCTTCCATCCGCAGACGGATGGGCAGACCAAGAGGGTCAACAGAACGATGGAGGACATGCTTCGCATGTGTGTTCTAGACTTCAGGAAGCAGTGGGAAGACCACCTTTATTTGGTGGAGTTCGCGTACAACAACAGCTACCAAGCGAGTATACAAATGGCGCCCTTCGAGGCCCTGTATGGTAGGAAGTGTCGCACGCCGTTATCGTGGCTTGAAGCGGGTGAGGCAAGGTTGTACAAGAATCAGGATATGGAGAGTGCTACCTCGTTAGTGCGGATCATTCGGGAGTGCTTGTTGATCGCTCAGGACCGGCAGGCGAAATACTACAATGCCAAGCACCGGAACGTGGAGTTCGCGGTAGGCGATTGGGTGTACTTGAAGATCAAGCCGTTCAAGGGTGTCTCACGGATTCGACGCTTGAAAAAGTTGAGTCCGAGGTACCTTGGGCCGTTTGAGGTCCTGGAGCGAGTCGGCGAAGCGGCATATCGTTTGAAGCTATCGGTGGAGTTGAGTGGATTACATGATGTGTTCCACATTTCTGTGTTGCGGAAGGCGGTGCAAGAGCCTTCGCAGGTGATCGCGGCTGATCAAGTACCGGTTGAGGAAGGGTTGACAACGAAAGTCAAGCCCATATCTATTGAGGATTTCGAAGTCAAGCGGCTTCGGAACAAGGAAATCAGAATGGTGAAGGTCCGTTGGGATAACTGCGGGCGCGAGGAGCTCTCTTGGGAGCGAGAGCAGACAATGCGCGAGGAGTACCCCGAGTTGTTCCCCTCAGGTACTCGTTATGTTTTGTTTTTGTGTAGTCTCTGTTCTTAATTTCGGGACGAAATTCTCTTAAGGGTGAGGGAGTTGTAAGACCCCAACCTCGGAGATGATCGCGGGGCGATCAAACGGCGCTTTTGGAGATCTGAACAGGGGCACACGGCCAGGCACACGGCCGTATGCCTACCCGTGTTCAGGGATTTTATTGTGTTTTGTGCTGTCTCGAGTCAGAGAGGTACACAGCTTGAGACACACGGCCGTGTCTCAAGCCGTGTGTGGGGCACACGGCCTCGAACACAGCCGTGTTCGAAGCCGTGTTCTGGAAGCCCGGCGATCGTCCTGAAGCTCCAGGTAACACGGCCCGTGGCACACGGCCGTGTCAGGAGCCGTGTCGATCGGCGAATGAGCTACACGGCCAGACACACGGCCGTGTGTCAAGCCGTGTTCGGCCCAGTTTTTGGGATTTTGGATCTAATCTCGGCCGTTCGTTCTCTTGGATCTGGATCCGACGGTGGGGGCTGCTCCTAGGGGGTTATTAGCCGGGATTAGGGTTTTATATCCTCATTTTCTTTGGTCCACTCTCTCTCTAAGTGTTTAGAGAGAAGGGAGAGCAAGAGGAAGGAGGAGCCCAAGATCCGGCCGCCGGAGGAGCTCCGGAGCCCCGAATCGCGATCCGAGTCCAGATCCGCGGAGGTGACGCCGTTGCGGTGCTTTCCAACCGCATAGTTTTCGATGGCGCCGCGGAAATCTTCGAGGGTAACGATCCTCTTCATAGGGCATGTGTAGTCGCTCTTCTTTCTATGCATAGGGGAAATCCCCCTCTCGCGAGTGAGCGTTGAGGCGCGGAATCCCTTCGGGTAGATATGTAAAGTCCCCGTTGTTAGAGCCCGAATTCGGAGTACGGGAGTAGGCATTGTGTGTGAAGCCTATTCGGGTCTAACCCGGATCGGTGATGTTTGCATTGCATGGCCGGAGAAGACTCCGCGCCGGTGAATTTTAGTTTTCCGAAAATTCTACGCGGTAGATTGCATACAGGGATCCTTGGGGGTTAACCTCGAGGCGCACCCGGAAAGCTTGGGCGGAATCGCATTGCCGCCACGATGTTGCCTTGGAGGGCAAATCGGTACATAACGGGGTTATGTGCGTGTTTTGATCGATTGTGGGAATGAGGAGAAACTTGGCCCGCACCGATGGCTAAATGGCCGTGGTGAAGTGAGCAACGGGCGGGTGGAACTCTACCCATTCCAAGTGGTCTCGGTAGAAGCGACCTAAAGTACATGGGACTTCCCGGGGGGCTGGAAATGGGCCTAGGCTTCGGCTGAAAGGGCTAAATGCTCACGAGTGTTGCCACCCGAGGGATGGTGGTGGAATCGCGGTGTCGGACTGGGTCCGGACCGGGTTCACCGATTAGTGCCCTGAGAGCACGGAGTGTGCGGCCGTGCGTGCCGACACTTGTGGCGAATAGAATACTTTATAGAATTGCTATGATAGTTTTATTTGCAGGGAAGGAGCACCGCCGTCCCGAGAAACGGGATGGGGTCGTTATAATTTGGTCAGCTTTGCTGACCGTTGCCCTTTTGTATTGCGACCTCTTGGGTGGGTTGTTCCTACAGGTGCTGTTGCGGAGCCAAGCGGCAAATAGCGGGCCAAAGCCCAAGTTGCAGCGCCAGCCCTCGAAGGCTTAGTTATTAGCTTTTCATATTCATGTATGGCCGGCCTGCGCGCCGATGTATGAAAGACGCTATTTTGTTAAGCGAACACTTCTGTAAGGCCTTAAGGCCGTGAACCCTTTTGTGTATGTACTCATTCCTGGGTTGTAGTGGACATTCATGCTCTGTGGCAGGGTTCTTATCTTTTTGCAACTTAATTAAATTGCTTCCGCTAGGTGTTGTGTAGGACGCTCTGATTGGTTGTGTGGTTTCAACGCGTAACCAACCGGTCTGTCCGTAGTATATGGCGTCGGGCCCCGGCCGGACCTACTGCTATATGCTATGTGACGGATAGGGGTGTTACAGAAGTATCCATGGCTATTTATAGGTGCGGGTCGGTTTCACCTTTCCTGTTCGGCAATCTGCCTTTTCATCGAGTTGCAGCCCAACGGCTCAACCGCTCATAAAGTGGCAACGCACGGCCACAAGAGTTGCATCCAACCCTCTTCATTTCCTGGACATCATCCAGTACTTCCTGCTGCACCAAGCAACAGGTAGGCACAAGGCAACACAAGCCATAATCACGGAGCCTTCTCCGATATGCAAACAAGCATCACCAATCCAGACCATGTCCAGATGGGCTTCACACAGCATGCCTAGAGCCGTACTCCAATTCCGGCCTCTAACAAGGGGGACTTCACATATCTACCCCAAGGGACACCACAACCCACCGCACACTCGCGGGGAAGGGTTTTCCCTATGCAATGCAGAAAAGAAGAACTTCACATGTCCAAGAAGGGAGATCGTTACCCTTGTCGATCTCTTGGGAGCCATCGCAAACTAGCCGGTGAGAAAGAACCGCAGCAGCTTTGCCTTCACAATGCCGGCTTCGGATCACGAATCGGACCACGGGAACTCCGTCGGTGGCTTGATCTCCTCCTCCTTCTTCTTCCTCCTCTCTCTTTCTCTCTTCCTTAATCAAAAGAAGAATGAATTCTTCCTCAGCCTCTACTGATTAAATCCAGCCAGGAATCACCTGAGCCCTTGGATCCAAAGAGAGAAATCTGAACGGCCACGATTTGCCCCAAAACTCACTTTTTGGCTAACACGGCCTGTGACACGCCCGTGTCACAGGCCGTGTACCCTTAAGCGGCACACGCGGTATTCATACCGACTGAGATTTACCAGAACACGGGCATCGACACGCCCGTGTCATTCCTGAGACACGCCCGTGTCACCCCTGCCTCATCGAGCTGCAAGCAGTGCACGGGTAGGCACACGGCATCGGACACGCCCGTGTCCAACCTGACACGCCCGTGTTCAAGGCTTGGTTCTAGGCCGTGTAACTTTCTGACTCAAAACGCATTTTATTTGCGTGACACGCCCTGGGACACGCCCGTGTCCCAGGCCGTGTACCCCCGACACGCCCTGGGACACGCCCGTGTCCCAGGCCGTGTAAAATAACCTGCACCTCAAAACCATTTTTGAGTCTTTTTGGGGTGTTACACCAATCACTTGGTGGAGTTGTCTGCATCATGCGTCGCGCATGGGCTCAGGGGGCACCGGCCATAGGACGCGTGTAACACCCCAAAAATCCCAAGTTTGGACTTCAGACTGGATAACACGTCATGGGATACGGGCGTGTCCCAGGGCGTGTCCTGCTCAGGTTTCTCGAATGTGTTTTTGGTCTCGAAAAAAGCGTTGAGAGAGGAACACGGCCTGGGACACGGGCGTGTCCCAAGCCGTGTCCTACTCTAGGTGTTGTCTCAAGCACTCAACGCCATGAGAAGGCGTTGAGTGGCGTTGAGTGAGGCACACGGCCTGGGACACGGGCGTGTTCCAAGCCGTGTCTCTCTCTGTGAGCACTCAACGCCACAAGAGGGCATTGAGTGGCGTTGAGTAAGTACACGCCCAGTGACACGGGCGTGTCAGAGGGCGTGTCCCCCTCGGGCTTGGGCCAAGGCTTTACGACCTAGAGAACACAGGCTGGACACGGGTGTGTCTGAAGCCGTGTCAGAACATACGGCCTATGACACGGGCGTGTCACATCCCGTGTTCTTCTTTGGGTTGAGTCAGTTCATGTACCGCTTACAGTACACGGCTAGATAAGAACGGAAATGAGGAGTTCTTTCTCATCATAAGCCTTAACACCTCTTTCTAAGAATAAGAGAGAGGGGAGAGCAAGAGGAGGAAGAGGAAGAGGAATCAGGTCACCATTGGTGCTAGGGTGGGCCAAATCGCGAGCTGAGTTCGGTTCTACAGAGGCTAGAGCGTTGCGGAGCTTTCCACCCGTGTAGTTTTCTCCATGGCGCCGAAACGTCTTCTTAGGATAATGATCTTCCACTCGGACATGTGAAGTCCTTAATTCCTGCATCTGCATAGGAATCCTCCACAAAAAGGTGGATGGCAAAGTGATTCCCTTGGGATTGGTGATTCATCCCTTGTTTATTTGCATTAGAACCGGAAGTGAGTAGTATGGTTAGGCATGTTGTGTGAAGCTCATCCGGACATGTTGGTCTGGATTTGTGATGCTTTGTTTGCAAATCGGAGAAGACTCTGTGTACATTGGTTGTTTGTATGGAGTCCTTAGTGGATACCTGCAGCTTGGTGCAGCAGGAAGTACTGGAAGAAGTCCAGGGAAATTGTTGAGAGTTGGTGCTTGGTGCTCAATCCCTTTGGCTGTGAGTGTCAGTATGTACGAAGTTGAGCCGTTAAGCTGCAACTAGAAAGGCCTTGTGGCGAATGGGCAAGGTGAAGTTGTACCCGTGTCGGTCCGGTGTGACGACTGACGATGATGAGCTATGAGCAAAGCGGATCTGTACCCGCATTATGGTTGTTTAACCTTGGGTGCTTAAGGCCTTGTTAGGATCACATAGCGAGAGTCTTTGGCATGCATGTCATAAAGACTATGAATGCTCATAATGAACTGTTATGTCTGGGACCTCTGAACGGTGGTGTGACCTGGTATTCGGTACACCAACAATATGCCCTGATTGCACGGATCATCGGGTCGTCGGGCCGGCGGTTGTGATATGTATTAACTTGTGCGGTTGTGCACGTCCTTGGTGGATAGTGATACATATATGTTATGTGAATGCTGTGTGAAATGCTTTGCAGGGAAGGAATTTTGCTGCCCCATGCCAGGGGCAGGGTCGTTATAATTGGTCAGCTGAATGCTGACCGTTTCCCTGTTTTCCACCGCTTGGTGGATTGCTTCTTTGGAGGTGGTGCTGGCCCGAACGGGAAATAGCGGGTTGAAGCCCATGTTGCACTGCTGCCCTTGAAGGCTTGTTTTGTTTACTCTTGTTCATGTGTGGCCGACCTGCACGCCGATGTTTGTAAACCACACCTTTTGTTAAGAGAAATCTGTAAGGCCTTAAGGCCAAACGATGTTGTATACATTCCTATTTGTCTGCATAGTGGACACTCTTTATGATTCTTGAGTTCAAGTTTTCAACCCTGAAGATTCCGCTAGAATGCTCTGTGTTAAGGTTCGTTGGTCTGTGATATTATTGAGTAACTTCTCAGCCTGTTTGTAAAATATGGTGTGACGGACCCTCTATTATATTGCACGTGACAGGTAGAGGTGTTACAAGGCGTCACTCCCGGCAAGGCACCACACCAACAAGATCGAGGTGACTAGGGAAGGAAGAAGGAAAGTAATCTAAGACTGACGTGCAGAAAGCGTGATGGGCACCTTGGCGGAACCTCATGGGTTGGGAGGGGCAGCAACATTTTGCCCAGCTCAGCACCTCTCATATAGAGATCATGTGCGCCCTCAAAAACCACCCTCAACTTCGTAGGCCCGAGGCGCTCCCCCCAGGCAGGGGGAAGTCCAAATACTGCCACTTTCACCGGGGGCACGGACGCGAAGGAGGATTGTGTACGCCTAAAGGAGGAAGATAAGCGGGTTATGTGTCACGTCTTTCTCAAGGAGTTTTAAGGAAAAGGGTAGCCGCATCGCCGTCCCTGACTAACACTGATGTAGGGCAACACTACGAAGAAGCACCTCCCTAAAAGCAGTGAGAGCCGATCAGACCGACCTCCCCAAGCACACCATGACCTTCGTCGAATCCACAACACATTCAAGCAACCCACGGAAGCCCACCGGTCAAGATGAATGGGATATTGATCGATGACGATGTGTACATCAACGTGTTGTTCCTCTCAACTATACTCAAACTAGGAATCTCAAAGAGAGATTTCTAGCTAGGCTAGGGAGGCACACACGTCGCAGGATACCCAACAATCACCATCTTGGGAAGCATCATCCTACCAATGAATTTGAGAAACCCCCGATATTTTCCACATACGATGTCTAGTTATCATCATACAAGCTGTCACAGCCCGCATTTTCCCCGAGGTTAAGAAGTATCAGAGTAAGGGAAAATACGCGTTGCGATGCCACGTCGAGCAGGGGATAACTGCCGACGCTCAGACGACACACCAAAACCATAAATCACAAGTTTTAATTTAATAGAAAACTAGTTTGTTTGAAGGCCGTATCCCTCGGCACAGTGGATCAGCTAGTCCACGCTAAGAAAATATATATGCTTACAGCGGAAAAATACTTTGATTCAGTTAGTTTGACACCCTAAATGAGTATAAGGGTCCACCAGAGACCACTTATAGAATGCACGACACCTAAGGTGAGTATAGTATATATTTATTAAAAGAGGTTTTACGCTTTAAGAAAATAGTGCTTTAGTTAGCAAATATATTATGCATGAGGTACATATAGTAGTTTAGGGTTTTAAAATACCTAACATGCAACCTAGCATAAAACCTTCCTAGAAGCAAGAAACCAATCCCAAGAAAAAGGGCAAAATCAGCAGTTTTAACTCATATTTAGCTAAACAAGTAAGCCACCGGTGGGAGTCGACAACCCGACACGAACCCATCGGTGAGTGTGCATGTCTATACAGAAAGGAGAGATAACTACCTCAAAAGGGAATGAGCTGCAACTCTGTTACTCTGGAGGCTACCAGCAAGCCCCACAAAAGAAATCAGCCGCTCAATCGGCTACAACCTGGACCTGAGGCATTCAATAAAAGAAAAGCCTCAGTCAAAGAAAATAATTCAAAGAAAGAAGTTTCAGAATATTTAAATAAAGAATGGTGTTCCAACCCGACAACAACATACTAAACCACAGAAGCAGGAAAAGAAAGAAGCATTGCTTATAGAGTAATAAAGGCAAAACACACCAAGTGTAAGCACAAACTACCTGCTCTGAAAAGAATCAACCTGCAGAAGAAATGCATCAGCATAAAAGCAGGAAAAAAACCAAAAGTAGACCATAGGAAACTAACAGTCATAAGTTTGTGGGCAAATGACTGGGGTGTAAAAATAAGGGGGACTGGAGTGGGTGGCCACAGTGTCCAACACAAACAACCAGACCCCAAAAATACTCAAGGGTGAAAACACAACCGGTGGCAGCTTCAGGGTCCACACACCCAACAAGTTGGCCACAGTGTCCAAACTTAGTGGTGGCCACAGCTTAGCACACACAATTCACCCCACAGAGTCCAAACAACCACACCCCCTCTGGTCATAGCCCACGAGTCGGCATGCAAAAACTAGCCGAACACCCCCAACATCCCCCTTAGGAAGGTAAAACTTTTCTAACATCCCTAAAGAAGCTCACATCCCAAGGCTATAACACACAACCCGAGAGCTGGGATTTAATTCCAGCTCTCACTCCTATCTCTCCTACCCGACCACAGCCTAATAAATTAGACTATAACCCAAATAAGCTCAAACTCTTCTCAAAGCCAGCAAGCAGAGTCTTGGAAAATAAATTCCAAGGCTCATGCTGCTCTTTCTTAACCGATCTAGCAGCACTACCCTACCCTTAAGACACCATTACACTTAGGCTAAAATTCAAACAAGCTGCTAATTAAGCTACTAATCGAATTACTTGTAAGGAAGGATAGAGAAACCCAAAACAAAACAGCCCAAAGTAGCTGATTCAGCTATTGCACGGGAAATAAAATGAATAAAGGAGTTGAGCAAGCTTTACAAACACAAAGGGGGGCAAGGGCAAGGGAGCCACTTGCCTCAACCAAGGGCTAGCTACAGCTTCACCTCACGGGTTGGCACCAGCAGCCGGGCTACCTATGGGGAAAGAAGATCTGGAGCTTTAGATAAGAAAAGGAGCAAACCCAAAGATCTCAGCTCTTTAAAGACAGCCCTAAAGGCTAAGGTACATACCTAGGAAGCTAGCTCTCGGCGAGAGCAGCTCGGATCTGGAATTTCCCGAGCAAACCGACCACTGGAGCAGCTGGAATCGCCGGCCAAGGCTGCAGCTTCTCCGTCTGCCGCCTGCTCCTTCCGCTGGAAGCTATCAAGCTGAGTGAGCTTCGGGAAATGGGGAAGGAGATAAAGGAATAGGCTTTAATTACCCAGCTCCACTAGCATATTTTATATTATAACTTAGCCCCACTAAGCTATTAGAAACTAATATCTTAATACCACATAACCGGCCACTAGGCTAAAGCTTATCACAAAAGCTATCCCAAGCCCCTAGCTCTACTATACTCAGCCAGCACTTACACAAGCACTAACTAAAATATATATATAGCAATATATCTAGCAGCCACTATAGCTTAACTCATGCTTAACCTCACAGCCACCAAGCTCTCCTGAGCCCCCCTCCCAGCCAGCACACTAGAAGCAAACATATATATATAATATATATATATATGTTAACAGCCACATGCTAAAGAAGAGCAAGGCTGGGCAGCCAACCCGAGCCTCTGCTGCTACCAGCTACCATATATATATATATATATGTATATATATATATGCATATATATACATATATATATATGAACAGAATAAAATATATATACATACACTTATATAAAGATTCACCACACGAAAACAAAGGCTAGACATACTTAGCCTGAAACAAGCATCGGCCTTACCAAGCTCGATCACACCAGGCCACGCACAACAAACAGGTAGCCACTACCGACTAACCAAACGCACGTCGCTACGACACGCCCGTGTCACTCTCTAACACGCCCGTGTCACTCTCTAACACGCCCATGTCACTCTCTGACACGCCCGTGTCAACTAGTACACGTCCGTGTGGAAGGTCGTGTCACCTCATCAACATAAGGCTGAAACACCCTAGAAGGACACGGCTAAGGCACACGCCCGTGTCCTCGGCCGTGTTCTCCACACACCCCTGTGACATTCCCGTGTCAAAGGACGTGTACCACACTCAACGCCACTCCACTAAATGCCACTCAACGCCACTCCACTCAATGCCGCCCGAGCAGGACACGCCCTGGGATAAGCCTGTGTCCAAGGCCGTGTTCACCAGACATGCCCTGGGACACAGCCAGCCGTGTCACCCAGCCTAAACCCATTTTTGGGACTTAGGGTTTTTGGGGTGTTACAATCCTCTCCTCCTTATAGAAATTTCGTCCCAAAATTTAGAGCAACAGCAATGGTAACACTACAATGCAATCGATGCACTATTAACCAAAAGGATCCGGGGTTACTTTCCCCATGTTTTTTTTTTCGCACCAACACAAGTGTTTTCCCAAACACACATACATACAGTATACAAAATACAACATAAAATAAATAAAGTTCACCCTCCACTTTATTTCCGTGCATTTGAGTCGCTAAGCTTCTTCTTGACAGCCTCCTGCAACTCTAGGTTAAACACGAGGCTGTTGCACTTCATGATGTGAACTTTGCGGCTCCTGCACTCCGAGATTGTACAATCGCGGCTGCGCCCGGGATGCAGATGATTCCGCTGCAGCCTTACCCTTTTCCTCATAGGATGCGCCTGTCTTTTGATAATTCTTTGACGGGCCTTTCCAACAGTAATGGGAGATATGCCCCTGCTTACCACAAATGAAACGCGACTCAACACGTCCTTCACAAAATGTCGCGCCCGAAGTAATATCCGAAGACATTTGTTCAGCAGGCTTGAACCTCTTCTTATCCCATTTCCTAAACTCTTAAAGTTCGGACTGCGATACTTTGAACTCCGACTTGTCCGCCGCCAAGTTCTTCTTGTCATGTACTCGTTTCAAATCTTTTTCCAGCGCACGAGCTATATCTACTAAGGCGTTGAGTGGCGTTGAGTGAGGCACACGGCCTGGGACATGGGCGTGTTCCAAGCCGTGTCTCTCTCTGTGAGCACTCAACGCCACAAGAGGGCATTGAGTGGCGTTGAGTAAGTACACGCCCAGTGACACGGGCGTGTCAGAGGGTGTGTCCCCCTCGGGCTTGGGCCAAGGCTGTACGACCTAGAGAACACAGGCTGGACACGGGTGTGTCTGAAGCCGTGTCAGAACACACGGCCTATGACACGGGCGTGTCACATCCCGTGTTCTTCTTTGGGTTGAGTCAGTTCGTGTACCGCTTACAGTACACGGCTAGATAAGAACGGAAATGAGGAGTTCTTTCTCATCATAAGCCTTAACACCTCTTTCTAAGAATAAGAGAGAGGGGAGAGCAAGAGGAGGAAGAAGAAGAGGAATCCGGTCACCATTGGTGCTAGGGTGGGCCAAATCGCGAGTTGAGTTCGGTTCTACAGAGGCTAGAGCGTTGCGGAGCTTTCCACCCGTGTAGTTTTCTCCATGGCGCCGAAACGTCTTCTTAGGATAATGATCTTCCACTCGGACATGTGAAGTCCTTAATTCCTGCATCTGCATAGGAATCCTCCACAAAAAGGTGGATGGCAAAGTGATTCCCTTGGGATTGGTGATTCATCCCTTGTTTATTTGCATTAGAACCGGAAGTGAGTAGTATGTTAGGCATGTTGTGTGAAGCTCATCCGGACATGTTGGTCTGGATTTGTGATGTTTTGTTTGCAAATCGGAGAAGACTCTGTGTACATTGGTTGTTTGTATGGAGTCCTTAGTGGATACCTGCAGCTTGGTGCAGCAGGAAGTACTGGAAGAAGTCCAGGGAAATTGTTGAGAGTTGGTGCTTGGTGCTCAATCCCTTTGGCTGTGAGTGTCAGTATGTACGAAGTTGAGCCGTTAAGCTGCAACTAGAAAGGCCTTGTGGCGAATGGGCAAGGTGAAGTTGTACCCGTGTCGGTCCGGTGTGACGACTGACGATGATGAGCTATGAGCAAAGCGGATCTGTACCCGCATTATGGTTGTTTAACCTTGGGTGCTTAAGGCCTTGTTAGGATCACATAGCGAGAGTCTTTGGCATGCATGTCATAAAGACTATGAATGCTCATAATGAACTGTTATGTCTGGGACCTCTGAACGGTGGTGTGACCTGGTATTCGGTACACCAACAATATGCCCTGATTGCACGGATCATCGGGTCGTCGGGCCGGCGATTGTGATATGTATTAACTTGTGCGGTTGTGCACGTCCTTGGTGGATAGTGATACATATATGTTATGTGAATGCTGTGTGAAATGCTTTGCAGGGAAGGAATTTTGCTGCCCCATGCCAGGGGCAGGGTCGTTATAATTGGTCAGCTGAATGCTGACCGTTGCCCTGTTTTCCACCGCTTGGTAGATTGCTTCTTTGGAGGTGGTGCTGGCCCGAACGGGAAATAGCGGGTTGAAGCCCATGTTGCACTGCTGCCCTTGAAGGCTTGTTTTGTTTACTCTTGTTCATGTGTGGCCGACCTGCACGCCGATGTTTGTAAACCACACCTTTTGTTAAGAGAAATCTGTAAGGCCTTAAGGCCAAACGATGTTGTATACATTCCTATTTGTCTGCATAGTGGACACTCTTTATGATTCTTGAGTTCAAGTTTTCAACCCTGAAGATTCCGCTAGAATGCTCTGTGTTAAGGTTCGTTGGTCTGTGATATTATTGAGTAACTTCTCAGCCTGTTTGTAAAATATGGTGTGACGGACCCTCTATTATATTGCACGTGACAGGTAGAGGTGTTACAAGGCGTCACTCCCGGCAAGGCACCACACCAACAAGATCGAGGTGACTAGGGAAGGAAGAAGGAAAGTAATCTAAGACTGACGTGCAGAAAGCGTGATGGGCACCTTGGCGGAACCTCATGGGTTGGGAGGGGCAGCAACATTTTGCCCAGCTCAGCACCTCTCATATAGAGATCATGTGCGCCCTCAAAAACCACCCTCAACTTCGTAGGCCCGAGGCGCTCCCCCCAGGCAGGGGGAAGTCCAAATACTGCCACTTTCACCGGGGGCGCGGACGCGAAGGAGGATTGTGTACGCCTAAAGGAGGAAGATAAGCGGGTTATGTGTCACGTCTTTCTCAAGGAGTTTTAAGGAAAAGGGTAGCCGCATCGCCGTCCCTGACTAACACTGATGTAGGGCAACACTACGAAGAAGCACCTCCCTAAAAGCAGTGAGAGCCGATCAGACCGACCTCCCCAAGCACACCATGACCTTCGTCGAATCCACAACACATTCAAGCAACCCACGGAAGCCCACCGGTCAAGATGAATGGGATATTGATCGATGACGATGTGTACATCAACGTGTTGTTCCTCTCAACTATACTCAAACTAGGAATCTCAAAGAGAGATTTCTAGCTAGGCTAGGGAGGCACACACGTCGCAGGATACCCAACAATCACCATCTTGGGAAGCATCATCCTACCAATGAATTTGAGAAACCCCCGATATTTTCCACATACGATGTCTAGTTATCATCATACAAGCTGTCACAGCCCGCATTTTCCCCGAGGTTAAGAAGTTCAGAGTAAGGGAAAATACGTGTTGCGATGCCACGTCGAGCAGGGGATAACTGCCGACGCTCAGGCGACACACCAAAACCATAAATCACAAGTTTTAATTTAATAGAAAACTAGTTTGTTTGAAGGCCGTATCCCTCGGCACAGTGGATCAGCTAGTCCACGCTAAGAAAATATATATGCTTACAGCGGAAAAATACTTTGATTCAGTTAGTTTGACACCCTAAATGAGTATAAGGGTCCACCAGAGACCACTTATAGAATGCACGACACCTAAGGTGAGTATAGTATATATTTATTAAAAGAGGTTTTACGCTTTAAGAAAATAGTGCTTTAGTTAGCAAATATATTATGCATGAGGTACATATAGTAGTTTAGGGTTTTAAAATACCTAACATGCAACCTAGCATAAAACCTTCCTAGAAGCAAGAAACCAATCCCAAGAAAAAGGGCAAAACAGCAGTTTTATCTCATATTTAGCTAAACAAGTAAGCCACCGGTGGGAGTCGACAACCCGACACGAACCCATCGGTGAGTGTGCATGTCTATACAGAAAGGAGAGATAACTACCTCAAAAGGGAATGAGCTGCAACTCTGTTACTCTGGAGGCTACCAGCAAGCCCCACAAAAGAAATCAGCCGCTCAATCGGCTACAACCTGGACCTGAGGCATTCAATAAAAGAAAAGCCTCAGTCAAAGAAAATAATTCCAAGAAAGAAGTTTCAGAATATTTAAATAAAGAAGGGTGTTCCAACCCGACAACAACATACTAAACCACAGAAGCAGGAAAAGAAAGAAGCATTGCTTATAGAGTAATAAAGGCAAAACACACCAAGTGTAAGCACAAACTACCTGCTCTGAAAAGAATCAACCTGCAGAAGAAATGCATCAGCATAAAAGCAGGAAAAAAACCAAAAGTAGACCATAGGAAACTAACAGTCCTAAGTTTGTGGGCAAATGACTGGGGTGTAAAAATAAGGGGGACTGGAGTGGGTGGCCACAGTGTCCAACACAAACAACCAGACCCCAAAAATACTCAAGGGTGAAAACACAACCGGTGGCAGCTTCAGGGTCCACACACCCAACAAGTTGGCCATAGTGTCCAAACTTAGTGGTGGCCACAGCTTAGCACACACAATTCACCCCACAGAGTCCAAACAACCACACCCCCTCTGGTCATAGCCCACGAGTCGGCATGCAAAAACTAGCCGAACACCCCCAACATCCCCCTTAGGAAGGTAAAACTTTTCTAACATCCCTAAAGAAGCTCACATCCCAAGGCTATAACACACAACCCGAGAGCTGGGATTTAATTCCAGCTCTCACTCTTATCTCTCCTACCCGACCACAGCCTAATAAATTAGACTATAACCCAAATAAGCCCAAACTCTTCTCAAAGCCAGCAAGCAGAGTCTTGGAAAATAAATTCCAAGGCTCATGCTGCTCTTTCTTAACCGATCTAGCAGCACTACCCTACCCTTAAGACACCATTACACTTAGGCTAAAATTCAAACAAGCTGCTAATTAAGCTACTAATCGAATTACTTGTAAGGAAGGATAGAGAAACCCAAAACAAAACAGCCCAAAGTGGCTGATTCAGCTATTGCACGGGAAATAAAATGAATAAAGGAGTTGAGCAAGCTTTACAAACACAAAGGGGGGCAAGGGCAAGGGAGCCACTTGCCTCAACCAAGGGCTAGCTACAGCTTCACCTCACGGGTTGGCACCAGCAGCCGGGCTACCTATGGGGAAAGAAGATCTGGAGCTTTAGATAAGAAAAGGAGCAAACCCAAAGATCTCAGCTCTCTAAAGACAGCCCTAAAGGCTAAGGTACATACCTAGGAAGCTAGCTCTCGGCGAGAGCAGCTCGGATCTGGAATTTCTCGAGCAAACCGACCACTGGAGCAGCTGGAATCGCCGGCCAAGGCTGCAGCTTCTCCGTCTGCCGCCTGCTCCTTCCGCTGGAAGCTATCAAGCTGAGCGAGCTTCGGGAAATGGGGAAGGAGATAAAGGAATAGGCTTTAATTACCCAGCTCCACTAGCATATTTTATATTATAACTTAGCCCCACTAAGCTATTAGAAACTAATATCTTAATACCACATAACCGGCCACTAGGCTAAAGCTTATCACAAAAGCTATCCCAAGCCCCTAGCTCTACTATACTCAGCCAGCACTTACACAAGCACTAACTAAAATATATATATAGCAATATATCTAGCAGCCACTATAGCTTAACTCATGCTTAACCTCACAGCCACCAAGCTCTCCTGAGCCCCCCTCCCAGCCAGCACACTAGAAGCAAACATATATATATATATAATATATATATATATGTTAACAGCCACATGCTAAAAAAGAGCAAGGCTGGGCAGCCAACCCGAGCCTCTGCTGCTACCAGCTACCATATATATATATATATATATGTATATATATATATATATATATATATATATATATATATATATATATATATATATGCATATATATACCTATATATATATGAACAGAATAAAATATATATACATACACTTATATAAAGATTCACCACACGAAAACAAAGGCTAGACATACTTAGCCTGAAACAAGCATCGGCCTTACCAAGCTCGATCACACCAGGCCACGCACAACAAACAGGTAGCCACTACCGACTAACCAAACGCACGTCGAAACGACGCGAAAAAAAAATGATCTCGGATTTCGACAAAAATCGCACTGTAGCTAAACACCACAGCTACAAACACAACGACGAAGTCGAAAACAACATCCGACGATCAAAACTTGGGCTAACACTGCCCGAAGCCAAACGCAAGCATTCCCTGAGTGGCCTAACCGAGTCACCAAAACAGACTCCGGCTAGCTGGGAAATCTGGAAAATAGGCTACTAAAGGACCACTAAAGGAACCTAAAGAGCTATGACCATGCTCTAACAATGGCAGAAGCCGACAACGAGTCATCGTAACGCCAAGCAATGATCAAACAAAACACAGAAAGACCGGGGGCGTTACAGTCACTCCCCCTAAAAGAAAGTTTCGTCCCGAAACTTTACACACAACCTTTTTCAAAAGGGAACAAGAACAAGCTAATCAAAAGCCATAAAAGAAAGAGTGCAAACATACCAGGCACAAGTCAGGGGAAAAGGTGAGGGTAAGCCTCCCTCATAGCTGACTCCAGCTCCCAAGTCGCGCTTTCAACATCGTGGTTCTTCCACAATATTTTCACCATAGGAATCGTCTTCTTCCACAACACGCGATCCCGAGCATCCAAAATGCGGACAGGCACTTCCACATAAGAAAGGTTCGGCTCTAACAGAGACATAGAAATCCAAAACCTGCCTGCCACTATGCACACACTTCCGCAGCTGACTGACGTGAAAAACATCATGTACGCCAGGAAAATTTGCGGGCAACTCCAGCCTATAAGCTGTCACACCAATCCGCTCAATAACCCTGAATGGCCCCACATATCTCGGGTCCAACTTCCGGTCTTTTCCAAATCTCTTGACCCCAGTCATCGGAGAAACTTTTAAGAACACTTGGTACCCCACAGCAAATTCCAAATCTGATCTACGCCGGTTGGCGTTCTTTTCATATCTCTCCTGGGCGACTCGAAGCTTTTCCCGAACAAGCTTCACCGAAATTTCCATCTCCTCGAGAGCCTCTGGACCCAACAACGGTCTCTCGCCAACCTCGACCCAAAACAAGGGAGTCCTGCAGCGCCTCCCATACAAAGCCTCAAACGGAGCCATTTGCAAGCTTTCCTGATAGCTATTGTTATAAGCAAACTCCATAAGCCGCAAACGCTCGTCCCACGCCCCACCAAGCTCCAGAATATAGCATCGGATCATATCTTCCACAATCTGATTTACCCGCTCTGTTTGGCCGTTGGTCTGCGGGTGGTAAGCAGTGGAATACCTCAAATCTGTCCCCAATCCTTCCTGAAGAATCTTCCAAAAACGAGACGTGAACCTGGAGTCTCGATCTGATATGATGCTCACAGGGACGCCATGCAGTCTGATAACCTCTTCCACATACAGCTCAGCTATCTTTCTCATCGGGTAATCAATCTTGAACGACACGAAGTGGGCACACTTCGTCAGTCTGTCCACGATCACCCATACTGAATCATGCCCCCTCGGAGACCTTGGTAAGCCTGTAATGAAATCCATCGAGATGCTTTCCCACTTCCAAGTAGGAATCTCCAAGGGAGTTAGCTTGCCACCTGGCCTACCATGATCAGCCTTTACTTGCTTGCAAGTGTTGCATTCAGAAACAAATTGGCTATGTCTCCCTTCATCCCGTACCACCAGGCAATCTGCTTTAAGCCGCGGTACATCTTAGTGGATCCTGGGTGGTAGGCAACGCTAGAACCATGGGCTTCCCTTCACACCATAGCCCTGATATCGCCAACATCGGGAATGCAAAATCTGCCTCGGTATCTCAAGGTACCCAAATAATCTATAGAAAAATCTGGCAGCTTGCCTTTCTCAGCTCGAACATACAACCGCAGAAGGTCAGGATCATCTTTCTAATGTAATCTCGTGAGCGCGATCCATGAAGGCTCTGCCACTGCCAGACTACTCTGCCCATCACAGCTACCCACGGAAATGTCCATCAACAAAAACTCCTCTACCAACGATTCAGCTGTGAGACCAAAGACCTTTTCTGTTTTCCGACTCAAGGCATCGGCCACCACGTTGGCCTTCCCCGGATGATACTGAATCTCCACATCATAGTCGGCCACATACTCTAACCATCGTCGTTGACGTAGGTTCAACTCCTTCTGCGTGAAGACATACTTCAAGCTCTTGTGATCAGTAAAAATCTTGCACTGTACACCATAAAGTAAATGCCTCCACAACTTCAAAGCATAAATCACAGCAACAAACTCAAGGTCGTGCGTAAGGTAATTCCTCTCATGAGTCTTCAGCTGTCTCGACCCATACGCAATCACCTTTCCATCTTGCATCGGCATGCATCCCAGTCCAATATGGGAAGCATCCACATATACCTCATACTCGACACCTTCAGTAGGCAAAGATAAAATAGGGGATGAACATAGCCTCTTCTTTAGCTCCTCAAAAGCTTCTTCACACTTGCCATCCCAAACAAAGGCTACATTCTTTTGTGTCAACCGGGTCAAGGGCGCAGACAGGGTGGAGAATCCCTTCACAAATCTTCTGTAATAACCTGCCAAACCCAAGAAGCTTCTGATCTCACGAGGCGTAACAGGTCTCGCCCACTCCATAACTGCAACGATCTTCTCCGGGTCTATTGAGATCCCCTCCTTGTTCACCACATGGCCTAGGAAAGATACTTGAGGCAGCCAAAACTCACATTTGCTCAGCTTGGCATAAAGCTTATGGTCTCTCAGAGTCGCCAAAACTAGACGCAAATGGCGATCATGCTCTTCTGCACTCCGGGAGTACACCAAAACATCATCAATGAAGACAATCACGAACTTGTCTAAGTACTCCTTGAACACGCGGTTCATCAAATCCATGAAAGTCGAAGGTGCATTAGTCAAACCAAAAGACATGACTAAAAACTCGAAGTGCCCATGACGAGAGCGGAAAGCCGTCCGCGGAATATCAGACTCCCGAATCCTCAACTGATGATAGCCCGAACGAAGGTCTATCTTTGAAAATACAGCACTACCACTCAGCTGGTCAAACAAATCATCAATCCGAGGCAATGGGTACCTGTTCTTAATTGTAACCCTGTTCAGCTCTCTATAGTCGATGCATAGCCTCATCGACTCATCCTTCTTCTTTACGAATAGAACATGCGCACCCCAGGGCGACGAACTCAGCCTGATAAAACCCTTTGCCAACATCTCATCTAGCTGGGTCCGCAACTCCTCCAGCTCTCGCGGGGTCATGCGGTACGGCGCCTTAGCAATAGGACGCGTACCCGGCTCCAAATCTATAACGAACTCAACGTCTCTATCGGGTGGAAGTCCGGGAAGATCAGCAGGAAAAACATCAGGGAACTCACAAACAACAGGAATCTCTTCCAACTGCGGCACACGAACATCTGCCCCTACCAGAGAGACCAAACAGGCAAAATAGCTCGGAACAAGCAAATTGCAAGCACGTACCGCAGAAACAATCGGAGGCTCCTGGAGAGGGTCAGCATAAACGCTCCCGGGCTGACCGTCGTCCTTCACGAAATCCAAGCGCTTACCCTTACACTGGATAACCGCATCATATCTGGACAACCAATCCATGCCTAGGATGACATCAAAGTCCTCAAGATCAATCACTATCAGATCTGCCCTGGCTAGAAAGTCTCCCAACAAGATTGGGCATCCCTGAATACCCAAATCTGAAATCACAGAATCACCCGAAGGAAACTTGACGCCGAAAGCTCCACCAACACGATCTAGGCCTAACTGGAATCGCTCCACAAAAGCCCTAGCAACAAAAGAGTGGGCGGCGCCAGAATCGAAAAGAACGCGCGTCCAACGGTTCTTTACCTTAAATCTCCCTATATAGCAATCCACACAACTAAGGGAAAACAAATGCTAAACTACACAAGAGGCAGAAAATTCAAGTTAGGAAGAAATCTAACCTGAAATGACCTGGGTCGAAGTCGTCGCTTCCTCTGCAGAGATAACATTAAGCTTCCCTTTGCCTTTATCCGCGTGCGGGGGTGGCGGCAATGCCTGCAAAGGAACCACTGGAAGAACGGGCTGTACTTGAGGGCACCTCGACTTGATATGACCCTTCTGCCCACATTGGAAGCAAACCTTATCTTTCGACCAACAACGGGCCACATCATGCCCATTCCTTCCACACAAGGAACACACCACATCCCCTCTGGGAGCACCCTGGATAGCATGGACTTGCTCTTTCTTCTGCGCTGCCAATCTCTTGAAGCACTTCTCCAGGGGGTGGCCTGGCCGGCCGCAGAAGCTACACGTCCCCTTGGTCTTCTTCCTTGAAACTGCATCAGGTTCCTGGGGGCCTTCCCCCCCAATAGACTTCCGCTTGTCTTGCCTCGCCTGCTGGCCTCTGTTCTTAGCATTCTCAATGGCCTCAACTTTCAAAGCAGCTTCCACCACTCCGGCATAACTGACTGCTCCGTAGGCATTTGCTAACTGCTGAACGTCGCTTCTTAACCCACCCAGAAACCGCTTAACCCAGTCTGCTTCAACACTCACAAGTCATGGAGCAAACCGACTCAGTTTGCTAAACTCAATCGCATACTCACTAACCGTGAGTTTCCTTTGCTTCAAATGCAGGAAGTCATTCATTAACCGGTCCCGCTCGACCGAGGGCAGAAACTTTCTCAGTAGCATTTCCTTAAAGGTCTCCCAAGAACATCCTTCCTTTAAGCTTTCCTTTTCTCGCAACCACCAAGTCTTTGCTAGACCCTTGAGCTGATAAGCAGCGATCATCACCCTCTGATCGTCAGTGACTCCAGAATAAGAGAACATCTCCTCAATTGCTATCAGCCAATCGTCCAAAACCATGAAATCCGTTTTTCCATCATAAGTAGGTGGTCCAAGTCGCTGAAATTGAGAAATAAACGCCATCTTCGGTGGCACCACAATAGGAGGTACCAGAGGAGGAGGAGGAACAGCTACACCCCCAACGGGGTCCTGAGCTCTCTGAGCGTGCCCTGCCACTACTGCTACCAACGACTGGATCTGGCTCTGCATGTCCACCATCTGTCTTGCCAAGGCTTCGTTACTTAGCCTCAAGCTCTCAATCAGGGCCTCGCTCTGGGATCCCGAAGACTCACTCACCGATTGGGGAGTCGATCGCATCGCAGGACGCTTCGTCATCCTATAATTGCACTAACCCTAATTAAAACCCATCCCGACTACTAAAACAAGCCTACCCGGTACAGACAAGCATACTTAAATATGAATTGTAACTGCAAATCTTGCTCTGGGATTTGTTTTATAATGATGATGCCATGCTTAACCTAATATGGTTCACTACCATCACACTAACTCATGTGCCTACATCATGGATGCATGCTTTTATATTCATTTTGATTCAAAATCATGTGTGTACATATGTCATCATGCAAATCTTTAGACTGACACATTGTGCTCATGAAATGTTATGCTATGCATGTCGTCCTATGCATTCTAATAAGGCCTTAATGCATGTCATGGGCGGCGTACACATGAAAATGTTATGCATCCCATACTACATAACATTCTCATACAACAAAAAAGGAAAACGTGCTAGTCGCATTCATGTGGTGAGGTTATGCATCCCATACTACATAACCCTCACATGTTGCCTCCTATGGTGGATCCATATACGAACACATATTATGCATCTCATACTACATAATATGCCCCATATACTTCTTTATGCTTATGAGTATAGTGTTCGTGCTTCGGCCAAGACGTGCTGATGACATATCGGTGAGTGTATGCTTATGAAGCTAAACATCTAATGCAATCAAAGGACAGGTTGTCCGACCAATTGTCAAGACAACCTCCCTCTGATACCAACTGTCACAGCCCGCATTTTCCCTGAGGTTAAGAAGTATCAGAGTAAGGAAAAATACGCGTTGCGATGCCACGTCGAGCAGGGGATAACTGCCGATGCTCAGGCGACACACCAAAACCATAAATCACAAGTTTTAATTTAATAGAAAACCAGTTTGTTTGAAGGCCGTATCCCTCGGCACAGTGGATCAGCTAGTCCACGCTAAGAAAATATATATGCTTACAGCGGAAAAATACTTTGATTCAGTTATTTTGACACCCTAAATGAGTATAAGGGTCCACCAGAGACCACTTATAGAATGCACGACACCTAAGGTGAGTATAGTATATATTTATTAAAAGAGGTTTTACGCTTTAAGAAAATAGTGCTTTTAGTTAGCAAATATGTTATGCATGAGGTACATATAGTAGTTTAGGGTTTTAAAATACCTAACATGCAACCTAGCATACAACCTTCCCAGAAGCAAGAAACCAATCCCAAGAAAAAGGGCAAAATCAGCAGTTTTAACTCATATTTAGCTAAACAAGTAAGCCACCGGTGGGCGTCGACAACCCGACACGAACCCATCGGTGAGTGTGCATGTCTATACAGAAAGGAGAGATAACTACCTCACAAGGGAATGAGCTGCAACTTTGTTATCCTGGAGGCTACCAGCAAGCCCCACAAAAGAAATCAGTCGCTCAATCGGCTACAACCTGGACCTGAGGCATTCAATAAAAGAAAAGCCTCAGTCAAAGAAAATAATTCAAAGAAAGAAGTGTCAGAATATTTAAATAAAGAAGGGTGTTCCAACCCGACAACAACATACTAAATCACAGAAGCAGGAAAAGAAAGAAGCATTGCTTATAGAGTAATAAAGGCAAAACACACCAAGTGTAAGCACAAACTACCTGCTCTGGAAAGAATCAACCTGCAGAAGAAATGCATCAGCATAAAAGCAGGAAAAAAAACAAAAGTAGACCATAGGAAACTAACAGTCCTAAGTTTGTGGGCAAATGGTCGGGGTATAAAAATAAGGGGGATTGGAGTGGGTGGCCACAGTGTCCAACACCAACAACCAGACCCCAAAAATACTCAAGGGTGAAAACACAACCGGTGGCAGCTTCAGTGTCCACACACCCAACAAGTTGGCCATAGTGTCCAAACTTAGTGGTGGCCACAGCTTAGCACACACAATTCACCCCACAGAGTCCAAACAACCACACCCCCTCTGGTCATAGCCCACAAGTCGGCATGCAAAAACTAGCTGAACACCCCCAGCATCCCCCTTAGGAAGGTAAAACTTTTCTAACATCCCTAAAGAAGCTCACATCCCAAGGCTATAACACACAACCCGAGAGCTGGGATTTAATTCCAGCTCTCACTCCTATCTCTCCTACCCGACCACAGCCTAATAAATTAGACTATAACCCAAATAAGTCCAAACTCTTCTCAAATCCAGCAAGCAGAGTCTTGGAAAATAAATTCCAAGGCTCATGCTGCTCTTTCTTAACCGATCTAGCAGCACTACCCTACCCTTAAGACACCATTACACTTAGGCTAAAATTCAAACAAGCTGCTAATTAAGCTACTAACTGAATTACTTGTAAGGAAGGATAGAGAAACCCAAAACAAAACAGCCCAAAGTGGCTGATTCAGCTATTGCACAGGAAATAAAATGAATAAAGGAGTTGAGCAAGCTTTACAAACACAAAGGGGGGCAAGGGCAAGGGAGCCACTTGCCTCAACCAAGGGCTAGCTGCAGATTCACCTCACGGGTTGGCACCAGCAGCCGGGCTACCTATGGGGAAAGAAGATCTGGAGCTTTAGATAAGAAAAGGAGCAAACCCGAAGATATCAGCTCTCTAGAGACAGCCCTAAAGGCTAAGGTACATACCTAGGAAGCTATCTCTCGGCGAGAGCAGCTCGGATCTGGAATTTCCCGAGCAAACCGACCACTAGAGCAGCTGGAATCGCCGGCCAAGACTGCAGCTTCTCCGCCTGCCGCCTGCTCCTTCCGCTGGAAGCTATCAAGCTGAGCGAGCTTCGGGAAATGGGGAAGGAGATAAAGGAATAGGCTTTAATTACCCAGCTCCACTAGCATATTTTATATTATAACTTAGCCCCACTAAGCTATTAGAAACTAATATCTTAATACCACATAACCGGCCACTAGGCTAAAGCTTATCACAAAAGCTATCCCAAGCCCCTAGCTCTACTATACTCAGCCAGCACTTACACAAGCACTAACTAAAATATATATATAGCAATATATCTAGCAGCCACTATAGCTTAACTCATGCTTAACCTCACAGCCACCAAGCTCTCCCGAGCCCCCCTCCCAGCCAGCACACTAGAAGCAAACATATATATAATATATATATATATATGTTAACAGCCACATGCTTAAAAAGAGCAAGGCCGGGCAGCCAACCCGAGCCTCTGCTGCTACCAGCTACCATATATATATAGGTATATATATATATATATATATATAGGTATATATATATATATATATATATATATATATATATATATACCTATATATATATATATATATACCTATATATATACCTATATATATATATATATACCTATATATATATATATATATATACCTATATATATATGAACAGAATAAAATATATATACATACACCTATATAAAGATTCACCACACAAAAACAAAGGCTAGACATACTTAGCCTGAAACAAGCATCGGCCTTACCAAGCTCGATCACACCAGGCCACGCACAACAAACAGGTAGCCACTACCGGCTAACCAAACGCACGTCGAAACGACGCGAAAAACAAATGATCTCGGATTTCGACAAAACTCGCACCGTAGCTAAACACCACAGCTACAAACACAAGGGCGAAGTCGAAAACAACATCCGACGATCAAAACTTGGGCTAACACTGCCCGAAGCCAAACGCAAGCATTCCCTGAGAGGCCCAACCGAGTCACCAAAACAGACTCCGACTAGCTGGGGAATCTGGCAAATAGGCTACTAAAGGACCACTAAAGGAACCTAAAGAGCTATGACCACGCTCTAACAATGGCAGAAGCCGACAACGCGTTATCGTAACGCCAAGCAATGATCAAACAAAACACAGAAAGACCGGGGGCATTACACAAGCCGCCTCACCACGCAATGCCATCCTCTGAGGGCCACTGTTGAGGGCACTCCGCGCTGACGCACTAGCTCAAGGCATCACATTGGACATCCGCTCACAAGATGCATCTTCTGGGAACTTCGACAGGACTTGACGCACGAAGCACACTGATGGAACTCTGTTCATCTGCAGTCTATCTTCTGTCATTATTACAATAAAAGTTGCACGGTCGAGGCTGGGCACCCCTGTACTTTCATTCAATATTGATCTAACTAATATCAGTTTCGTCAAACTACAACAACCCCCCTGGAGAACAAACAGACAAGACGAGATGGACGAAAGTCTTTCTACACCTCCTAGGCAAAATGGACAAAAGTCTTTCTGCACCTCCTAGGCGAGATGAACAAAGGTATTTTTGCACCTTCACCAGGACAGACCCCGGTCCTCCTAAGGCGCGAACGAACAAAGGTTCTTTGCCACCTCCACTAGATGAATCTTGATCCTCCTGAGGCGCGAACGAAGAATGGTTATTCGCCACCTCCACCAGGACGAACCCTGGTCCTCCTGAGGCCAAACGAACAATGGTTCTTCGCAACCTCCACCTGGACGGATCCTCGATCCTCCTGAGTGATGTAGGCTTGGGATATTCGCGTCACCGTGACGGACGTACCTAAATACGACGCTCTCTAAGTTTCTAATTATCCTAATCATTCATAAAACGCAGCGACGTTTATCACCGGATAATCACTTAATTAACATTATAGAGGGTTCGCAAAACCCTTCAAGATAATACCGAGGCTATAGGCCAAGGTCCTCTCAAGCGAAATGAACCCACACAGTTCGGTCGAGCGTTCGTTGTACCAAAAGAGACTCCACCGAAAATAAAGATCCGGATAACGGGTGGTTCTCTCCCAACGAAATAAAACGAGGGCCGCCACGCCTCACGAAATCAAACGGAAAATAAAACTAGAAACAATAACAATAACTAAATAGATATTAACCATAAAATTCTAACCAATCACAAATCACGCATTACGTTAAATGCCCCAAGAAAATATCTAAGAGAGAAACACGAGAGTGGAGACGTTCGTTACCCCAACCGGAATGGATGATTCCGATTTAACTCTCTTTGGATCGTTCCCTTCCGGATCCACCGAAGGCATGCCGATTGGAGGGAAACACCAAATTCTTCGTTGGTTTCACGTCATCGTTGAAGATCCACAAGTTTCACCTCATGCCTTGGCCGAAAAATCTTCTTCACAATAGATATGGGGGTTGTTTTGGGTATCTCACAAAGGGGATGATTTCTTTGGTGAGGGAAATGATGGAGGCCGATTTGATGGAAAGAGGGGGTCGGTTTTTTTGGGATGGAGAAGAGTGATCGAATTGGGGGTGGAGAAGGAGGTTGATCGGGTTTGGAGATGGAGGTGGAGAGGCGGCTAGGTGTAACTCTTGAAGAGAGAAGGGAGATAAAGGGAAGGGAGGAGGAGAGGAGGTGGCTGAAGCCTTGGAAGGGGAGGAGGAAGGCCGGCGGCCAAAGAGGGAAGGAGAAGGGAAGGGGGCGGCCAAGAGGAAGAGGGAAGAGGGGAAAGTAATTCCAAATCTGAAATTAGGTTTTAAAATTTTCATTCATTCTACCAAAATCCAACACAACTTAGCCTTTTATAGGCTTTACAAAGATATGGGCTAAATGCACCCCAAGAGTGGCTAAACAAAGGCCAAAATGAAATAAAAGATAATTAATACTTTGGCTAAACACAGGCAAATTAAAAACATAATTATAAAATCTGAAATAATAATTTAAATGACGCGGCGATGGCGGTGGATGTCGCGGCAAAGTTCTAACATTAAAATGACGCGGCGATGGCGGTGGATGTCGCGGCAAAGTTTAAACATTAAGACTTGCGGCACGGTCATAAAGATCTTCAAGCTCCATATTGCGACGAACAACGACACCAACAAGTAAATCATCATCTCAAGGCGGCGAGGGAACATCAAGTGTGAGCCGGCACAACCATCAACCGGGTCACCATAGTCATCCAGAAGGGGATCTTCTGCAGCAACATGATGCGGATCTATGACATGTACCGGGTCACCATCATCGTCCAGAGGGGGACGCTCTAAATCAACAAGCCGAGGGATGACGGCGCCATCAATCCTCCCCCTCTCAAAAATACTCATCACTGATGAGTAGTACCGTGTATGATCGTCGAGGAAGAGGAACCTGCAAGGCAAAAAGTGGTCTTGGGGGGACCTCAAAGACGCATTAGCCAAATAAGAACAAGGAATTTCCACAACATCAATCCACATACCTCCGATGGAGACCGGGGACGAAAATGATCCAGAAGAACTAACACCGCCCACCCCAAGAGAAAGCATAGTGGAAAATGTAAACAGAGAGATAGACTTTTCAAGGGGCATATAAACAGGACACGTAAAGTATGAAAAGTCGAAACTAGGAGCGATGCCCCAATCAGTGGAAAATTCTACCAGAAATGTCATGCTACTAAGTTTCCATAAGATTCGCAAATAATAGACTTGCCGATTCGTAAATATTTCTAAGGTGCCCGGAGGCATCCGTTCAGGGGTGAGACAAGCCAAAACCAAATCACTTATATAACTGTGGGATACTCTCTGATACAAACAAACAATCTTAGAGCTGTGTGGGGAGAACCCATGTGCAATGTGACTTGCTTCAACAGTGGAAAGTAACGGGACCAAGTCAGGTGGCACGGGTGCTATAAAAACAGTGGTGAATTCAACGCAATACAACGTCGTAGTTTTAGATTTAGACTTAAATTTAAATTTTAAAACGTCATGAAGAAAAGCGAACGGAAAACACTCATCACCACATATAGAATTGGACGTTTTCAGAAATGATCGGAAGTGCGAGCGACACAACTCAAAGTACCCAACTTCCATCACGGATGTGTGCGTAATAGGGTCAACAAAAGGTGGGGGGTAAATGCGTGCAACCGGGTGTGGTATATAAGTATGTTTAGCAAGCACCACGTCCGGGTCTATACCACTAACGTCATCCACATGAGTATCTCCTTCGCTAGAAAATTCTTCCCACTCACTAGATACTACATCCAACTTAGTATCAGTAACAGTCTCAGAAATAGATTCAATTGAACCCGAAAAATTTTCTAATTCAATTTGAACTTCAGTAAATGGTAATAACATCAAAGAATTATTTCTCGTTTCCTTAACGCTAGAGTCATCCAATAATATCACTCCTTCGTTAGCCAAAGCTTCCCACGACGTAGGCACGTCATCAAAATCAGGAGAGTGAATCGAATCCTGGGACAAATCAAACTTAGCTGGAGCCTCAAACAAGGGCGATAACATCAACGAACTATCTTCCAGAACTTCATCAAATTGATCATCCCACGATAAACAGTCATCCATAGAGGGCTCTTCCAGCACCGTCGAAATATCTACCAATTCAGTTGAAATGTCTTCCAACACAGATCCAACCGAAGATTTTCTGATATTCAAGGGAGACGCCTCAAAAACATCGTCAAAGGGAAGCGGAGATGATTCCTCAGAGGATAAATCCTCATTCAGGTCACTAGGGTAACCATTCTCCTCATCGTCACTCCAATCTTCAGCATATTTAGCCTCATTGAGCACTATCGTATGTGAAGGAATACTCTCACCTAGCTGGTCATCTTCAGAATCCACAGTTAGTATATCAACATCAGCATCTTCAGGATCAATAAATACCACATCTACATCAGCATCCTCATGGGTATCAGTCACTATATCAGGGGGCTTAGACGTCAAGGCTAAAGGAGGCATAACCCTAGTAGTAACATTTTTCGATTCCATAACATAGGGTATAGACTGCGTATTTTCCCTAGGAGTGGAATTAGGCACACTAGGTGTAATCATATCGTTATGGGGAAAAGATCTAACCTGAGGCATAGGGTAACTCCTATGAATAGCTACGGGTCTTGCTCCACAACGATACTCACTCACAGGCTTGGGATCAGCAGTGCGGAGGCAGGCGGGATCAAATTGATCCGAGAGGAGGCTACGCATGTGCGGCCAAGCATAACGATAGCTACCAACACGACGCTCTTCGTTTAACCAAAATAATCGGGCTCGACCAACTAATCGCTCTCGGGCAAAGTCAACATTATCGTAGTCATCCCAAAAGTGACAATTAAAATAAAGTTCTATACCCTTAAGTCAATCCCTAAAAATTTTAGGACACCCTAAACTGTCATACGTGGGGGTCCTACTAAACGTGGGAGGATAAGTGTGGGAATGAGTAGCATGTACGTTATAAGCCATCTTAGCGCGAACCGGGGAGAAAAATTCACCCGGACTTAGTGCATGTGCAAGGGAAAGGGTACTAGGATAACTTAACTCTAACGAAGATGGAATTGTTCCCGCTTAACCACTAGGGTCTTAAATATGATAAAATAGGATTTTTACTGGAAAAATATGAGGATCATTAAAAAATTTTGCTGGATTTTTTTTACTGAGAAAATAAAAATCTAGGCTGCTATTGGCACGCCAAATACTAAATTTCAAATTTATTAATAAAAATAAATACTTAATGAAAAATAAAATTTTTTTTTGATTTTCTTACTAATAATTAGATGGATAAATTCCAGAAATTTTTAATTTTAAATTTTAAGAAAATTAAAAGTTTCTTAAGGTCGTTATATGCAGACCAATAGTTAAAAATTTGATTTTTCATGAATGATATTGCGACGTGTGAGTGCGTGTTAACGTGCTACAAGAAAGGGGAGGGGTGCCAATTAAGAAATTGACGTAAACCTCCCTCTGATACCAAATTGATATAGGCTTGGGGTATTCGCGTCACCGTGACGGACGTACCTAAATACAACGCTCTCTAAGTTTCTAATTATCCCAATCATTCATAAAACGCAGCGACGTTTATCACCGGATAATCACTTAATTAAAATTATAGAGGGTTCGCAAAACCCTTCAAGATAATTCCGAGGCTATAGGCCAAGGTTCTCTCAAGCGAAATGAACCCACACGGTTCGGTCGAGCGTTCGTTGTACCAAAAGAGACACCACCGAAAATAAAGATCCGAATAACGGGTGGTTCTCTCCCAACGAAATAAAACGAGGGTCGTCACGCCTCATGAAATCAAACGGAAAATAAAACTAGAAACAATAACAATAACTAAATAGATATTAACCACGAAATTCTAACCAATCACAAATCACGCGTTACGTTAAATGCCCCAAGAAAATATCTAAGAGAGAAACACGAGAGTGGAGACGTTCGTTACCCCAACCGGAATGGATGATTCCGATTTAACTCTCTTTGGATCGTTCCGTTCGGATCCACCGAAGGCGTGCCGATTGGAGGGAAACACCAAGTTCTTCGTTGGTTTCACGTCGTCGTTGAAGATCCACAAGTTTCACCTCATGCCTTGGCCGAAAAATCTTCCTCACAATAGATATGGGGGCTGTTTGGGTATCTCACAAAGGGGTTGATTTCTTTGGTGAGGGAAATGATGGAGGCCGATTTGATGGAAAGAGGGGGTCGGTTTTTTTGGGATGGAGAAGAGTGACCGAATTGGGGGTGGAGAAGGAGGTTGATCGGGTTTGGAGATGGAGGTGGAGAGGCGGCTAGGTGTAACTCTTGAAGAGAGAAGGGAGATAGAGGGAAGGGAGGAGGAGAGGAGGTGGCTGAAGCCTTGGAAGGGGAGGAGGAAGGCCGGCGGCCAAAGAGGGAAGGAGAAGGGAAGGGGGCGGCCAAGAGGAAGAGGGAAGAGGGCAAAGTAATTCCAAATCTGAAATTAGGTTTTAAAATTTTCATTCATTCTACCAAAATCCAACACAACTTAGCATTTTATAGGCTTTACAAAGACATGGGCTAAATGCACCCCAAGAGTGGCTAAACAAAGGCCAAAATGAAATAAAAGATAATTAATACTTTGGCTAAACATAGGCAAATTAAAAACATAATTATAAAATCTGAAATAATAATTTAAATGACGCGGCGATGGCGGTGGATGTCGCGGCAAAGTTCCAACATTAAAATGACGCGGCGATGACGGTGGATGTCGCGGTAAAGTTTCAACATTAAGACTTGCGGCACGGTCATAAAGATCTTCAAGCTCCATATGGCGACGAACAACGGCACCAACAAGTAAATCATCATCTCAAGGCAGCAAGGGAACATCAAGTGTGAGCCGGCACCAACATCAACCGGGTCACCATAGTCATCCGGAAGGGGATCTTCTGCAGCAACATGACGCGGATCTATGACATGTACCGGGTCACCATCATCGTCCAGAGGGGGACGCTCCAAATCAACAAGCCGGGGGATGACGGCGCCATCACTGAGGCCTGAAGAAACAAAGGTTCTTCGCTACCTCTACCTGTACAGACCCTGGTCCTCTTGAGGAACGAATGAACAAAGGTTCTTAGCCACCTCCCCATGGACGGACCCAACCCTCCAGAGGCGTGAATGAATAATGGTTCTTCGCTACCTCCGCCTGGACGGACCCCAGTCCTCCTGAGACGCGAATGAACAAAGGTTCTTCGCCACCTCCCCTTGGACGGACACTGATCCTCCTGAGCCGCGAACGAACAAGGGTTCTTCGCCACCTTCACCTAAACGGACCTCGGTCCTCCTAACACCTAAGGCACGATCAAAAAGGGTTCCTCGCCACTAACTCCTATGCGGGCTTCAGTCCTTCTAAAACGCAAGGGAATGAATGTATCCCCTGAACGCCCTGTTAAAGATACCGACACTAGAGCTAAGCGTTACTCCGCCAAAATTATACGCGCACCAAAACACAACCAGAACACGAAAGATTCGAAAATAAAGAGGGTCTCCATTCAAACAAAAACTGCCTCACGGGTTATATCGTCATGAAGAATAAAAAAACATGCAACGGTACAAAGACACGCCTACAAAACAAAGCATCAGCAAAGCAAACAAACAAATAAAAAGAAGCTACAATGGGATCATCCCTCAATGTCGACGTCAACTTTGTCATCCGAGATATCGTCCATGCCCAGATCATCGCACTCTGGTAACTCCCGAGCAGCCCAAAACCTCTTCCCAAAGCCCAAGTAGTACGTGATATCATGCTCGTCCTCCACAAGTGAATCAATCTTGATGGCCATCATCTCAGAGCGGGCCTCCTCCGTGATACGAGATCGCTCTATCTCGAAGTCATGAGACTATTTATACTCGGCCACTGCAGATGCCCGCAGAACCTCGACGACCTGCATCTCTGCGATCAGTTGAGTCTTCTCTTTCTCCAGCTGCTCTACCTCTGCCTCATGCTACCTCAGTACAGCGGATCGACTCAGCAAGGGTCACTTCGGCTGCACCCAGTCTCCCGCAAATAGCATCGACCTCTGCGTTAGCGGCGCTCAGTTTCTCTCGAAGAATCTCGATCTCAGCCTCATAAGAAGACAACTCAGACTCTGCATTAACCAACAAAAAGAACCTTCTCCTTCTTCTTCTGAGCAATCAACGAAGAATCCTCGGACGCGGCCAGCTTTGTCCGCACGGTGAAAAACTCATCTTTCATAGTCACGTAATTATTTTCTCATAAAAGCATGATCTCGTGCATCTCGTTTAACTGCAAACGCGAGGAATAAACTATTTCATTACGCAAAAACGGACAAAAGGGGGGAAATAATGGGGAAAACAAACGTACCTTGGGGAGAAGTGCTCAGCAAACAAAGCATTCCCGCCTCTTGCCCTTATCCATCACCGGTGGCAGCCTGGGGTCCTCTCGAGAAACTAGCTCGTCCACAGGCAGCTCCAGGGACTCCTCGGTCTCAGCAGGAGGCAGATCGATGACCGGATCGCTAGGACAGTCATCAGTGACTTCAATAATAGCCTTGGGGCGATAGAGGATGACCCCCCCCTCCCCCGCTTTTGTGAAAACTCCAGCTTCCTCTTCTTTTCACGCTCCAGCGGTACAACACAGCTCCACTCCCCGTCCGTCGAGGGGCCCGCAAGATTCAATCTTTTCTCGATAACAAACACGTTAATATTATAAAGAGCAACACCCAGCTCGTGTGGATCCTCAAAGCCCAATAGAGGAAAAAATCCATACTCCTGTCCCGCTAGACGACGACAGCGATCCGAAAGCTCCTGCCAAATCTCAGGTAGCTTCTACGGGATCTTGACAAATCCAAACAACATTCCCCCGTGACAGTAGTCTGCCTTGTCTTCAAACGAAAACCACCTCTTGTTGCTTCGCTTCTTAATCCGGTCACCGAGACCGAGGCAAACTTTGCATAATTTGCGGAAGATTCGAACCGACATACAGGAGCCATGCTCTTGAAAGATGCATAGCAGACCCATGATCCTCGTCAACCCCACTAAAGAGAGTTGTGTAATCGAAACGACGCAGAACTAGAAAACCACGATGGCTTCCTCAGCAGGAGGGATCTGAAAGCCTGCCTTCAAACATCCCTCTGTAATCGCAAAGTGACCCGAAGGAGGATTTTGAACACACTCCAACGGGGAAGGAATCATGACCTCCATGTCCGCCATAATCTCAAAGTGTTTCCTCCAACCGTTCAGTCGGGCGAGGCTCGGAGTCGAGATAAGGCACATCTACCGCGGCGGAACACCGCCCTTCAGCACCTGCAAAGAAGAAGAATGTTAGCACAAAAGTAGCAACCAGGAAAAATTCTTGCGAAATCGCACATCGTGCACCCGCAAAAGCATCCTGCACATACCCGCGGGCCCCCGGGAAGAAATGTCGATGCACACAACCCCGAGCGCCTCGGCACGCGTTGCCGGGTTCGCCCGCGCAGGCGTCACCATGCAAGCTCGTGTGGGCAACCCCGCACGTGCGCCCGCGTCGGCCTCCCCACGCGTGCCCGCGCAGGCGAACCCGCGTGTGTGGGCTTCCCCGTACGCGCCCGCAAGGGCGACCCCATGTGCGCGCCCACGCAGGAGACCCCATGCGTGCGCCCGCACAGGTGACCCGCACGCGCGTTCACACACCCTCGTGTGCGCCCATGTGCGGGTGACCCCACGCACGGCTGCCTGGGTGCCCCTGCACGGGCGTCGTCCCAATCTCCCGCGCCCACACCGGGGCACAATCACGTCGCATGCCCACCTCCTATGTGCACCCCCGCATCGCCACTGCCACATACAGACTTCTCCGCACACATTCATTTCCGCTCACTCACTCCCCCTTATCGGGACTTGGTATAATTTCATGAAAAGTGTTGTACTTTTTTGAAGGAGACATGACGGCGGCAAAATCATGTGAACTCTAAGCAAGGATTCCAAGAATTTTGCAATAGTGTAAGAAAAGAGCAAAGACCCCCCTCTAATTTATAAACCTCTCACGAGGACTTATAATGGAAGGCCTCGTTAATAACGGAATATCTCTTGTCAAATTCTCTCTTCTCAAAAGGTGCAGCGGAGTAAAGGATATCCTGACCAAATATCTTGCAGACATGACAAAAAATATTTTTCACAATATGAAAAAAAAAATTTAGCTTTTTCCATTCTAATTTTCGGCAAACGATTATTCATGGCCAAAGTTGATGATCACAAGGTTTTGAGACATCCCGAACTAAAATCAAAAAATTTTGTGCTCATCGCTTCACGGATCATGACTCGCGAAAATACGGGGGCATTTTATGGGGTTCCCCTTAAGTATCTCAGAGTAATGCCAAGAGGACCAAGCTACCGCGCGAGAACTAGCGTACGCAAGCACAGCGGAACCGAACACAAAAGAAGCACGCCAGAGCCGATACAGCCCACCCACTGGGCGCGTGCTCGCAGCGGCGCGTCCCCTAGGCGCACGCGCGTGCCACAAGTGTGCCCGCACATCGTGCGTCCCTTGGGTGCCCGCTAGACGACCGCCGTCGTCGTGCAACCTACTCGGGCCGTCTGAACCGCCTGGGCGGGCACTTTCGTCTTTTCGTGAAAATTGGTGATCCAGGTGACAAAGCAATGTCATTCACCACCGCAAAATCTGCCCCGACGCAATTACCACCAAGTCCGTCCAATAAACTATAAATGAGTCATCAGACCCTCATTTGAAGGCAAACAACTGCAAGGCTAGAGAGAGCTCTGGGGTTTACCAGCGAGAACGTGAGACTTAGATCGTTCCTCCGCTCAGGATTCTAGCATGAATGTATCTCAAGACTTCAAGCACGTGGCATTCTTCTCCACATGAGCTCTCTCATCAAGGCTCCGGCTTAGCAGGAGCGCTTCTATCGAGGCTCCGAGATTTTAGCAATTTTCCTTACTAAAGTGTTTTCACCAAGGCTTCAAAGACTTTGTTTATTTTTTGTTGTTTTCATATTCAGAACTTGTAACGAAGAGGTGTCACGTCATCCTCCGAGAAAATCTCTCAACTCTTGTAAACTCAAACGAAATAGTAGATTTTGGTCTGACACAGATCCAACATAAGATTTTTCACCTTTTTTGAGTTTTCCACGTCAAAAAAAAAACTTTAGTCATTTGTTGCTATTTTTCATTGACTGTTTGCACGTCATGTCCAATTCCGAGCTAAAACGATCTGATTCTCCGGACCGAGGAAAAATCAGGTGACCCGCAATAATAATAATAAAGAAATAAGTTATTAAAGACTATTGTGATTTGATGAAAAATTCTTTTTAGCTTAGGGTATATCTAGTTCGGCTGATGTTAATGAAAAAGTTATTGATAGAAATAAAGTTTGGAGAAAGAGCTGTTTCTAGAAAGCAAAGTTTTAGACTTTTAGTTGTTTAGGCAAAACTCTATTTTTCATGTCCAGAATGTGGTGTTTGATAAAAATAATTTTTTTGTGAATATTCAGTTCAAATTTTAATAATCATCAATAACCATAGCATAAACATTTACAATAATAAATTATTCACAATATAACGACACAACTGGATAACATATATTTATACTATATAAAGAAAGATTTATCATTGGCCAATCAGAATTCGTGGTATAATATTGGTGTAATGCCGACGCCCACCAAGTAAATCTGGATCGTCCAATCTGGTTAGATCATAAAATCTCAGTCGTTCAATCCTACAAACAAATCAGGACCGTCCAACTACATTTTAATAGGGCTCCTATACCTAGGATAGTAGGGGGTCATAAACCTATATTTTAAGGTCATTGTAGGCCTACAATGTGAAATGACAATTCTGCCCTTATAAATTTTTAAATTTTATCATAAACTAACAAAATCTCATATAAGTTTTTTGACATAAACTTTACAACAAGCACCATAAAGCTTAACTGTCATTCAAAGGACAAGATTTTGACACCGTGTAAACTATATATACACTTGAAGGCACAAGTTATCTTGCGGTGTGGGACTAATTGAGCTTAGGTGGGAAAAAATCCGATGTTCATCATTCGCCGTGTAATTTCACTTTAAATTAGAAAAATTGCTGGCGGCAGCGGAGGGAACAGGTTTAAGAGATAGGCGCGCATTGAAACAAATCATCAATGCTAATAATTCAAAATTTTGCATTTAAAGGTTTGAATTTAAATGGAATTAGGCAGTGTGCTAGTGTGGGACAAAATATTTATTATATGCATGGCTTTACGGATAGATATGGAATTTTAAAGAAAAAAATTTGAATGTGATTAATGGAAGAAATCTGAATTTTTGGGGCGGCAGAAGTACGAGCTCCATATATTTAGGAATTAAAAATAAATAGAAATAGTTTTGTCATTTATGGGCGGGCGGAGCCCGCCGGGGGCAGGTACTGTCGCGCGGGGCACGGGAATCCCCCCGTGCACGGTCACTCGTAATGTAAAATATCAGTATCGTGTATCATTCAAATACATATACACAGATACATACATTGATACATATATACACAAATACATACAAGAATATCAATTTTAATAGCAATACTATCATAACACACCCACCATTTCCTTTATACAATTGGTTTGACCAATTTGAGAGTCAATTTGACCGCAAAAGTTTAATCCAAAAGTTCAAGAAAAGCTCTCCGTGAAATGGAAGCGAAATATATGTATTAATTTTTAAAAGGTATTATTATTAGCAAACCTTATTTTACTTCTAGCAAGCCAAAAAAAAAACCTGGTTCGACAATTTTCTCAGTTTTTCTATCCTATAAAAATATTACTAGCAAACCTACCGCCCATTCATTCTCGCCCTCTTTGATCTATACATCTCGCAGGAGCTGCCCCCACTTCCTTCTCACTATACTGAATGCCAGAGCCGGCTTTGGTGGTGCCACACGAGGGAACAATTTTTTGGTACGGTTATCGCACCGTGTGAGTGCCCATCCCGCCGTCATCTCGCACATCAAAAATTGTGTACGCGCATCATCGATTGCGCGAGTGCAATCGAACGGCTCGCACAGCTACTCGCACGGCACTGTTGATGTGCGATAACCGTACCTAAAAATTAGCCCACACGAGGCGGCATCCAAGAGGAGGTGGAGGTAATCCCCAATTCCCAACACGGAATATCTGCTCGTAGCTACGTTTTTACTTCCATGGCGCCGCCAGAGCTGCAATTCCGTCAGCAACCATCTCAGACCGAGCTTATTGAAGGGGAGATGTCGGGCAATTCTTTCTTGAGCTCGGAAATCTCATCGCTTGTGTTGAAGAAGCTAAGCCGAGAGGATTAGATTGACAACTTGGCTACGGCAACAATTTTTTTCTTGTGGTTTTCAAATAATCATTCTCAAATTTCATGATAATATGATATGCTAATAGTAATAGTTTGCTAATTTCCAAAATAAATTTGCTATTAACAACACCATTTTTAAATAATAGCTCGTGTATAGAAGAAACAAATTTGAATATTTATAGTGACTTGGGCTCCGTTTGGCACAGCGGTGGCATTTGTGGACGCTGTGATTATGAACCATCATTCGTGAATGTCGAACCTCACCTAAGAAACTTCTTCATCCGCTTTTATGTTCAAAACTAGTTCTTTTCTTGATGAGTCTTAGCCGTTGTATATTCTATGATGGCACCGCTTTTCTCCGAGCTCAAGGGAGCAAAAAAAAAAAGCCATGTCACGAGAAATCTAAGGCTTTGTTTGGCAAGGCTTATTTGCTCCAGTGATTTTAGTCAAAAACATCATTATCATAGAATGTTTGGCAAGACAAATTATGACCGCTATCAAGAAAATAAATTAGTTTTAAGCATAAAATGCATGAATTTTTTTAGATGGGGTCAGACATTCACAAACGACGGTTCATGACCGCCACTGCGCCAAACGAAGCCTAAATCTCAATAAAACAGCATTATTTTACCTTACCAACCACACCAAAATCTACTTAGAAGAGGCTCCCATAAGAGTACAAATTCACTCAGAAACATAACTTTTAGATCAATATTTTAAAGAAATAATTACCCAAACCTCCCCTATAAACTAGCATAATTAGTGAGAGCACCCCTCTTATTTTTGAAATTACAAAAAACTCCCCTTAAGTTTTCATTTCATTACCAAAACCTCCCCTGGTCTTTTCATTTCATTGCATCCATGAAGAAAAATACCCCCCTGGACACTGTTCACCGAGGGGGGTGTTTTTTGTGCATGGATGTTATGAAATTAAAACTTCATGGGAGATTTTTGTAATGAAATGAAAACATTAGGGAAAGTTTTTGTAATTTCGAAAATAAGAGGGGTGCTATCAGTAATTTAACAAAGTTAGAGTGGAGGTCCCGGTAAATGGCCCATATTTTAAATGAAATAATAAAGCAAGGAGACAATATAATAGCTTCTAGTATAGATATGCCAAATTAGAATTTCCAAAATCTATTCATTCAGCAAGGATATCTCAAAATCAAGTCTATGGATGACCAACTGCACTAGACAAGGAGCCGAGACACGAGAGGCCGGACGAGGGAGCTAGGAGGAGAACAAGAGAAGCAGAGCAAACAGACATGAGCTTAATAATTGTACGAAGGCCCCAAACAAAGTTCAAATCTCTCAGTCTATTAGGAAGTCTAAGTTGCATATGCTTGGCACTTTCGCTTGGCACCTATCGTAATGATAAGTGGCTTGTCTCGTCGTGACCTTATCTTGGATTCTCAAGACTTCTGTCGCTCCATCCACGCAGGGGTAGAGAACCCGCCGCTGCTCGTTCTGATCGCAGTCTCTCGTCCTGACGTCGGAGATTGCACAAACAAAGACTGCTCGCTAGGCTTTTAGTCCTATGCAACGGAAAAAACAAATGTATGTCCAAATAAGAGCAGTAAGAAAAAATAATTCCACCTGCCACGGCCACCGAGAAATAATCCGCCCGAGTGAGGCAGTCGCTCGTCACCGGAGTATCTAGCGCACGAAAATGAAAGACATAAAAATTATGTGTACTCATCAATTCCAATCTTAGAAAACACTTCCTCCAGCATATGAAGCAGCCACCAAGACAGCCAGCTCATTTAATCTGCATAATGGACCCATACAAGAAGGAAGAAAATAAAAACTATCAAAAATCCATTCCTGTTTTTAGACCCTATGTAACTACCGGGTAGGTATTCGGTTAACTGGTTTGCAACACCTGAAAACTGACCCAACACGATACTTAAGTGCTTCGGTTTGGGAAACTGGCCCAGACCGAATCGGCACAGAAGTCGATTCGGTTCGGTTTAGGCGGTTTTGTTTTTTCCCCCAAACCGCCGGTCAAAAAACACGATGAATAAGAGAAGCAGTACCAGTTTGTGTTCAGTCAACATTGTAGCTGATGTGCTCCAGTAAGACAAACTGTTTAGAGATCTTCACCTCCTGTGTTTGTTTTTCTGCTCCTTTTCTGCACATGAAGAAAACAAAAGTCTAGTTCAAACATGATGAATGCTCCAAGAAGTATCAATCAAGCAGGGTTTTATATGAAGGGGCAGAGAAAAATCACCCATCCTCCTTTTAGCCTCAGATTTTGCGAAGAACTCTCTCCACTCATCTGTTAAAACAAAGACATCTTCTAAATCTTCTTCTCCGTGCTCAAGAGCGTCGGGTTTGAGATCTTGAAAACTGGTCATGAAAGAAGACCCTTAAGTTCAGCAAGTAAAATATCATTCGACGAAAAACTCTCCAGGAGCATTTATTTAATTGAACTGAACCCCCATATCATAAAAAAACGTTATTTAAAGATGTCGGGCATTTGGTTTGAAGGCATTTTGATCAATATGCCCAATTTGTAACAAAAAAAGAGTGCGGCAAACATACAATGTAATAAATAACAATAACATTCATCCAATAATGATAACAACTTAATAACATTAGCATTTAGATTTACCTTCCATGTTTTGTCACTTTGGGGCAACTCTGTTTACTTGCATTTTGATATTCAATTTCTGTAGAAAGAACTATTGCCATTAGGGTTTTTGAGGGGAGCATCTAAAACCTGTGGGTATGCCCTGCTTGATAATTGGTTGGTGTTTTTCTTATCAGCTGATGAGCAAGACATCCATGAGAACTTTTGGCTATCATTGGCGATCCTCCTGACTTGCCCTGCTTTTAAAATGTCATCCAGGAGGGCCCAAAAGAGTTTCTCTAATGAGAAGCTGTTCATACTATCTTTGATCACCTAAGGCTAAGTTTGGTGAATGAAGTCCCTTAAGTGAGGTCGGGCGTACACAAACGACGGTTCATAACCACCATGTTCACGACCGCTACCGCCCTGGCAAAACGGAGCCTAAGACTGAAATGATCAACACAATACACAGTTACCAATCATGAAAATAAGAGCTGTCAAAAACACGAGGACTGAGCCTTTTTTAATCAACACAAAGGATAGAGGTTGGGATGATGTGCGGTGTCCAATCATAATCTTTGCACGGTGTTGGAAGAGATGAGATTCTTCTGGTAGTCAATGTCAACGATTGCATCAACCAACTCATATTTCATTTATATTCTTATGGTAATCAACTCCTCACTTGTGTTTCTAGTGGAGGACGACCCCACCATATCATTTGTCCTTGTCATTCAAGATAGAATTTGTCTTATCCTTAAGAGTCGTAGGATTGTACTGTCGACTAAAACAAAATTGATTCTACCACCATCCAACATTTTAGGGAAGAGTTCATGGTTCAATTTATAACTGTTGAGAAAGCTCCAAAATTTGTATGTATTGCTTGTGTGTCTAAATACAAGGAGAGAATACAATTATATAGGAGGAGAGAGAAAAAATCCTATACAAGATGTGGGACTAAAGAGGAGAGAACAAAAATGGGCCCAAGAGATGGGCCCAATACATGGGTTATTCTAACACTCCCCCGCAAGCTGGAGCGTACAAATCGTATGCGCCAAGCTTGGACAAGCATTGATAGAAGAGTGCCTTCGTGAGGACATCCGCGACTTGTTCCGATCCTGGGACATGCATTAGATCAAGCTTTTTTATTTGAACTTTTTCTCGAACGAAGTGACAATCGACTTCAATGTGTTTTGTTCTTTCGTGGAAGACTAGGTTCTTGGTGATATGTATAGCAGCCTGACTGTCACAAAGGAGAAGAGCCGGTGACGGTAATTTTACACCCAGATCAGTGAGAAGACTCTCAAGCCATGTTAGTTCCGATACAACAGATGTCATTGCCCTGTATTCTGCCTCAGCTGATGATCGAGCAACAACCGCTTGTTTTTTGCTTCGCCATGTAACCAAATGTCCCCCAAAGTAGGTGCAAAAACAACTGGTAGATCGTCGGTCATCAAGAGAACTAGCATAATCAGCATCTGAGTATGCCACCAAGGTTGGAGCAGAAGAAGAGGTCCGGTAAACAAGTCCTTGACCAGGGGCTGTTTTTTAAAGTACCTGAGAATACGTTCAACAGCCTGTAGATGAGATTTTTGAGGAGAATGCATGTATCGAATAACGAGACCAACAACAAAAGAAATATCTGGTCTAATAACTGTGAGATAGATCAATTTTCCAACGAGTCGGCGATAATATTCTGGATTCAGGAGAAGTAGATCCGAGTCAGATGCCTGGGCGCACAATTTGTGGTTAACATCCATAGGGGTATCACTCGGCTTACACCCTGAAATACCAGCATCATGAAGAAGGTCAAGACAGTACTTTCTTTGAGATAGAGTAAGCCCATCCGGTCGTCTAGCAACTTCTAGACCCAAGAAATATCGTAGAGGACCCAGATCCTTTGTTTGAAAGACGGAGTTTAGATGTACTTTGACTGCCTGTATCCCTTGTGAGTCATCTCCTGTAATAATGATATCGTCGACGTAAACTAACAGAAGGACCGTCCCTGTTGGTCGGTGACGAGTAAACAGTGAGAAGTCGGTCGAGCTTCGAGTAAAACCAATATCTCGGAGGACCTTACTGAACTTTTCAAACCATGCCTGTGGAGATTGTTTGAGACCATACAGAGCCTTTTGAAGGCGGCAGACCTGAGACTCCCCCGTGGTCTCAAACTCGGGTGGTTGTTGCATGTAAACCGTCTCCTGGAGGTCCTCATTGAGGAAAACATTCTTGATATCTAGTTGAAAGAGGGGCCACTGGCGATGAACCGCGACAGAGATGAGGACTCGAACGGTATTGAGCTTGGCGACCGGAGAGAAAGTTTCCTCATAGTCGAGTCCCTGTTGTTGGGTGAAACCACGAGCCACAAGACAAGCCTTTAGACGGTCAATTGTCTCATCAGCAGCATGTTTGATAACAAAGACTCATTTGCACCAAACCGGTTTCTGACCCGGAGGAAGGGCAACGACGGTCCATGTCTGGTTGGCCCAGAGAGCAAACATTTCTTCCTCCATGGATGCCCGCCAGCCGGGCTGTTGAAGCGCTTCCTGTACAGAGTTAGGGATAGCAATCGAAGATAGAGAAGTAACAAGTTTGTGGAGAGGAGGGGAGAGGCGATGAAACGAGACATAGTTAGTCAGGGGATGAGCCGTGGACGGTTGTACCTGATCAGCGGGACGCGGAGTATCCGTGGTAGAGGTCGTCTGCAGAGGGGCAACAGAGCTGGGAGGGCGACGAGCGTAGACACGGATAACAGGTGGTTTGGAGGGAGCAGGAGCCGGTGCAGGGGAAACCGACGATGATGGTGTAGTAGCGGGAATAACTAGGCGTGGGATGACTGGTGGTGGAGGATCAGTGGGTAAAGGAGCTAGAAAAAATGGTTGTTCTTCCCGGAAGGTAACGTCAGCAGAGACGGAGATCTTCCGAGTAGTTGGAGAGTAACAAACATAGCCCTTCTGGGTGCGCGAATAGCCGACAAAGATGTGTGTAGCCGCCCGGGGATCCAACTTATCCGATGATGGCCCTAGACGGTGGACGTAGCAGATGCTGCCAAAGACGCGGGGTGGTAGAGGAAAAGGCGGAGTGGAGGGAAATAATAAGCTAAAGGGAGTAGCGTAGTGGAGGACGGAGGAAGGGAGACGGTTGATGAGAAAGCAGGCAGTCGAGACCGCAAAGTTTCAATAAGGCTTAGGAACCTTCATTTGAAGCATGAGAGAGCGGGCGACATCAAGTAAGTGACGATTCTTTCGTTCAGCAACGCCGTTTTGCTGGGGCATATAAGCACAGGAGGTCTGATGTAAAATCCCGAACTCCGAACACAAAGCGGTAAACTCATGGCTGGTGTACTCACGAGCATTGTCGGTGCGGAGAGTTTTGAGGGTGGTGTGGAACTGTGTGCGGGTTTCGAGGACAAATGCCAGAAAAACACGGGGAAGCTTGGAGCGATCACGAAGTAAGTATAGCCACGTAGTGCGAGGGTAATCATCAATAAATGTAATGAAATAGCGAAAACCAGAAATACTAGTAATTTTAAACGGGCCTCATACATCATAATGCACTAAATCAAATGGAGCAGCGCTCCGAGTACAATGTGAAGGGAAAGAAGAACACGGCTGCTTGCCGAGGATACAGGAGTCACACTGAAAGGAAGTAAAAGAAATATCAAGAAGAGCCTGTTGGAGAACTGGTAGAGGGGCATGCCCAAGTCGACGATGTCAGGCAGTGGAAGAGACGGAAGACAGAATGGTGGGAGAGTCATCGAGATGATAAAGCCCGTCCCGCAGCCGTCCTTTACCAATGGTAGTCTGCGTCCGCCGATCCTGTATAACAAAGGAAGAGGAGGTGAATATAACAGAATAATCAAGATCACTAGTAAGACGACCAACAGAGAGTAAATTGAACGGGGAACTCGGAACATGGAGAGCCGAGCGAAGGGAGATAGACGGGCTAAGAGAGAGATCTGTCGAGCCAGACACTGGAACCAGCGCCCCATTAGCCACAGTAATAGACTTCGGATAAGGAGAATCCGAGTACTGGGCAGGCCGTTGTGAAGTAATGTGATGAGTAGCACCAGAGTCCATAATCCAGCCCAGGATGGTGGAGAGACAAGAAGTACCTGTGTTGGAGACGGATGCGATGGAGGCAGATGTTGGGTTGAGCAGGCCCTGAAGATGTTGGAGTTGACGACGGACAGTCTCAAGATCAGAAGGACTGGCGTCAGTAACAACAGATGTCGTCGGACGAGGAGGATAACCAATTTTCTTGTAGCAAGTTGTCTCAAGATGACCATCTTTCCCACAGAAAGAATATTTCGGCCGACCTCGACCACCACGGCCACGGCCCCTAGAGCCTGATCGTCCCCCCCCCCCCCCCCCCGAGCAGAAGTAGGAGGGGAAGGCAGGAGTGGAGGAGCCTGCTGAAGAAGGGCCGGGGGGGAAGGAGCAGGTGTATCCGGAGGAGGGGATACACGGAGAATCATGGAGCATACATCAGAGAAAGAGGGAGTGTTGGGAGAAGCCAGGACCTGAGCACGAATGCTTTGAAGATGAGATGGAAGACGGGCCATTATTATAGCAATACATGCGGCTTCCTTCTGAGCGCGCTGAGCAGCAAGGTCAAGCGTGGGTGGCTGATGCTGGATCCAGGCTTCAGCAAGAGTTTTAGCCTGAGCGTCAAAAGAGGTCACATCCGAAGCCCCAGTAGCGTCGAGAGCAAAGAGGACAGTGAGGATGTCGTAGAGATGCTGAAGGCTGTCACGGCCGGAGTATAGGGAATGCAGCTCATCCCATATAGTCTTGGCGGTGTCGTGGTACATAGCCATTTGATAAGGCTCACCATCCAAAGAGTTCAGGAGCCAAGTCTGGACGCGGACATCATTGCGGAGCCAATCATCGGTCGTAGGAGACGGAGGAGCCTGGAGAAGGTAAGGCAGAAGGCCCTTAGCCTGAAGAACCCGTCTGACTGAGTGGACCCAAGGGACGGTTTTTCTTGCCAGAAAGAGAGATGGTAGTGATCCTGAGCTCGTCACGAACTTCGGCAGAGCAAACCGGGCGGTCTGTAGGACAGGCCGGGGCGGCAGCAGGCGGACTGGCCGCCGAGCCAGTGGAGTTACCCGAAGAACCCATGGGCAAGCCGCACGGTCACGCGAGAAGAAACGGAGGCCGCGCGAGAAAGACAGAAGAAACCGCGACCAAAATGCGGAAGGCTAGAACCCGCACGGTAACGCCGGACACCAGCAATTTATTAGATCGCGACCTGAAAGTGCGGAAGGAGAAGGCCGCACGGTCTCGGTGATCACAGCAGCGGTCAAAGCGCAGGAGGCCGCAAGGACACGAGCGGCAAGAAGGGAGAGCCTGCAGCGGACAAGAGCAGTCCGCAAGAAAAGGTACCCGCAACGGTTAGGATAGAGAAGCAGGAGCCCGCGCGGTCAGGCGGAATAAACCGAAGAGCTCGCAGCGGTAAGAGGAGTCCGCGCGGATGAAGGACTTAGCAACAAGGAAGGGGACTGCAGCGGTCAGAAGAAGAGACCGCAGCGGGGAAGGAGTCCACGAGAAAAGAAACTCGTGCGGATAGAAGGCGCAGAGGAGCTCGCAGCGGTAAAGATGAGACCGCGCGGATGAAGAGGGAAGGAGATCGCGGTCGAGAGGAGAGGAGCAGTGGAGAAGATGAGCCCGAGCGGTTAAGAGGGGATCCCGCAGCGGATAAGAGAGGTGGGCCCCACTGGTCAGAGCAGAAGATGGCTATAAGAAACCTTAGAGGAGTGGAACCACGGGAAAAAGGAGAAGAGACGCGAATGCAGAAGGGCAGGCCGCAGAAAGCAAGCGGACAGACCCGCAGACAGCGGAGAAAGCCGGGCGAGTAGGCGGGAAAGCAGGAGAACGCCGAGCGGAGAGGAAGGAGGGCGGTCTGGGCGGTTAGAATAGGTGTATCCGCAGCGGAAGACCGATCCCTCTGATACCATGTTGAGAAAGCTCCAAAACTTGTATGTATTGCTTGTGTGTCTAAATACAAGGAGAGAATACAATTATATAGGAGGAGAGAGAGAAAAAACCTATACAAGATGTGGGACTAAAGAGGAGAGAACAAAAATGGGCCCAAGAGATGGGCCCAAGACATGGGCTATTCTAACAATAACATTTCTCTCCCATGTGACCAGGTATTTGATAATGACCATTGAACTTTCCAAAGGTATTAATTTTAGAAAAAAAAATGATTTTTTTTGCTCATTGCCATTTATTTTATTTCTTTTAATCTTGGAGGAAAAAGAACCCTCTTTAGATGAACCTTAAGCCTTTTTCCCATTTGCCTACAGTTTTTTCATTGTATGGAAACTATCATCATACTAGCTTCTCAAAGATAAAAGATTGGGAATAAAGGGGGTTCATTTTCAATTTGACAGTAATGCCTGAAGATCTACTTCATCCATATTTGAGAAGCCCTAAGAATCACAGACACAAGGACTGTCAGATGCCCTAAGAATCACGGACACAAGGACTGTCAGATGTTGGAACTTCATAATGTATCGCTTAATTTGATTGTCCTTGGCATCGTTCTAGAATGTGCCATTTTTTTCATGCATCATCAGCATAATTCCATGGGATGGAATTCACATCTTATAAGTTTTTTAAACTATTTTCAAGTTGCGTCCCGGCGACTTCCTTTTAAATGATCATCCCATCATGAAAGGCATGGTAGCAACTTTAGTGGAGGAAAAGGCTATTTTGCCAATAATGTCGTGCTTGTACAGGATAGAATATGTCTAGTTGGTCACTCCATGCATCTAATTTTATTGTATTTGTGTGGTAGTCCTATCAAAACTAGAAATATATAGCTTGTCTTCAACTTTAAAAATTCATTATCTATTTTCATTCTCTTATATAACAATCGCATCTTCATCTCCATCTCTAGCCTATTACCAAAATGTGCTTGTTGAGAATTTGTTGATATTCTTGAAAGGTGAAGGAAGAGAGTGACAGGGACACGGGGTTCCTCGGCTCTGATGTAGTGTCTGAAAGATTGCATCTTCATCCAATCCATCAAAACGACCATTTGTTCCATCAATCTAGCCACTTGCTCAATTGGATTATGCAGAGGATCATTTTTAGCCATGAAAGTCATTTCATTTTATGATTCCCTATCTCTTTTCTTTGTTAGCTTTTTTTTTAATCCGAGGCAAGAAAAGGCTATCCAAATCTTGATATCTTCTATTTGTTTTTGTCATGCATCAGGGATCGATGCTCAGAACCAAATTCATTTGAATATAACACCTTGTCAATACGAAACCAACAACAGTATATTAGATGAATTAGAAAAAGATTCTTGACCTTTCTTTAGGTTACATAGGCACAAGAATGAAGTAAAAAAATGTACTTCAGGTTTTTCTCTCTAGAAAATCAATTGTTCTCGATTATATCAATGTTTCTTAGAGAATCTTAAATGTTCCTTGTTGTGAACAACAATTTTGTATCCTTCCTCAATCTTTTCCAGGCACAGCTCTACAGTTGGAGGTCGTTGGTGGATGGAATATGTTCTGACAGGAATGGTGGTGCTGGAAAGACTTGTTGATTGTCATATACACAGAGAGGCAGGGAAAGCATGTTTAGTTGAAGTTAGCAGGCGTTTGCCAGCAATTAAAGGGCTAGAGCAGGATTGCCGATGATTTTTTATGTCCTTGGAGAAGATGATGGCAGGCGCTTCGCTCCTTGGGGAGAAGTGACTCCGAGAGAAAGAAAGGGGGGAGAGAGGGGTAGAGAAAGAAAGGAGGGAGGGAAGGTAGAGAGACAAGGAGAAGAGAAAAGTGGCGTGGAGAACTGTGCATGTAAGAAGCTGAAGACTGATATTGGTAGTGATTCTCGGATCACACGGTCAAAATTAAAGACATTATCAGTGGGAGTCCATATGTGAAGATCAATCGACAATCAAACAATTTGAAAAAAGATCGAAACTTAAGAAATCTAGACCGTCGGGTCATAAGGTTAGAGTAGTAGGTTGACCAACCAAGGACAACTATTTGAGTTGACGAGATTAGGTTTTTTGTCTTTTCCAATTATTCAAGCTTTCAACGCAGTACTCCGACGCCTTTCCATTTCTTCCCAACATCGTTCCAAGACCCTACACATTTCCCATTTCCCTTTCTCTCAAATGCACCTATTACAAAAATGTGCTCATCAAGTCTCCTCACACGCGTTTAATGGGACACTGCTCCACAACATGCATTGCTTTCGTTTCCCACCATGCCACTTATTAATTCTTTCCAGTTCGTTTCTATTTGCAATTTTCTAAAAACAATTGGTTGCACTTAAATAGACCCAACCACTAGTTCACCGCAACCTCGCTCACTCCGGCACAAATCAACAAATTAACCAAATCAGGCCCGGTCACTATCAACCCTCCCTTACTGCCACATCACAACTTATGTGGCAATATTTAGTCTTATCTTGACTTCACTATCATTCCAAGATGAAAAAGTCAAATGACCACCCCCCCCCCCCCCCACCCACCCCCCACACACTCAATATTGAAGCTAGCTTCATGCCTTGACCATTTCCACTGCTCATCATCCAATTTTTTTACACCACCGAAATTATTACAGATTTGAACAAATTAATTCAACCCATTATTGTAAACAAGGTGAGTCCCAACGAATTAGTCCAATTAATTTCTTTCTACCACGTTAGAGCATAGTTTCGAGTATAGTTTCCCCAGTTAGACTCCGGGCAAAGGTAAGAATATATTGTGATGAATGAGCAAACATCCCCTCCCAATAAAACACACCCCACGACAAGAGAAGAACTTGGAGTCATCGCCAGGGCACAATGAGCACCACCACAACATTAATGGGTTCCTTTTAATGTATTAACCAATTAAGTTATCTTTTAGAATTATCTTAGAGTGTCTAACCATTACATAGAAGAGAAGGCTTATGCATTGGTTTAGAAATCTCATCTATTTGGAAGAGTCTTCGGTCTTGTATTGGGCGAGAGAACTGCTGATTATATTTTTTGCGAGTGGAGGTCTCTCGATCTTCGTACAATGGCTTTCGCCTTCTCGCAACATATTGATGTTCATTGAAGAACAAAATAAATTATAGCTTTAATTTAAATCAAAAGTAATCCTTCAATCTAGACAGGTTTCTTAAAATTAACCATTTGACCCAAACAGACATTTGGCCCCATTAATGAGGAGGTAATTTCACATATAAATTAAATTCATGTGTCCTCATATCATGAATTGTAAAACTTTGTGGCACCTTCTCCTTATGGAATTAGAATTTTAAATTTTAATGCTTGACATTTTGATCACCTTTTTAGTTGGCTTTGCTGTTGACTTCAAATCCTTCACCTGTGGAATACACATGAATATTACATATTTCCAATCCCATAAATATGGCTTGCCTCAATTACATTGAAAACATCTATGGTTACTATATTAAAGATGACTTCATTAATATTATAAATGAATGGCTCTGCTTATTATTATATACAGCATGCACAGTATACTCCTTATATAGAGGAAGAGAGAAGGGGTAAAAGGAAAATACAAGATGTGGGACTAAAGAAGTTTAAGAGATGAACGGGCTCAAAGAACCATAATACAATGAGAGGAGAGCAGCTTAAGGATTCTTTAATACTCCCCCGCAAGCTGGAGCATACAAATCGTAGGCACCAAGCTTGGAGAGAAACTACCGATATAGCGGGCGAGGTAGGGCCTTGATGAGTATATCAAAAACTTGATCGGCTGCCGACAAATGTCGCAGAATCAATCTTCGAAGTTTAGTTTTTTTCCCGTACAAAGTGACAATCAACTTCAATGTGTTTTGTGTGTTAAGTAAATACAGGATTATCAGTCATGTGGATAACAGCTTGGCTATCACAAAAAAGAACAGTTGGTGATAGAAGTTTAACGCCTAAGTCAGTCAGAAGACTCTCTAGCCATGTGAGTTCTGAAACAGTAGCAGCCATAGAATGATATTCCGCTTCTGCTGAGGAGAGAGCAATCATAGCATGCTTCTTACTTTGAAAAGTAACAAAGTTTCCACCAAAATATATGCAGCAACCACTAGTGGACTGACGATCATCGAGGGATCTAGCATAATCAGGATCATCGTAAGCAATGAGAGACAACGAAGTAGAGGGCTGGTAAACCAATCCTCGTCCTGGAGAATTCTTCAAATATCTGAGAATACGCTCAATTTCCTGAAGGTGGGAGATTTTGTGTGGGGGTGCATTTATCGGCTGACCACACCAACTGTATAGGATGTCAGGTCGAGTGACAGTAAAATAGATGAGTTTATCAAAGAGGCATCAATAGTACTCTGGATTAGGGAGTAGTTGATTAGATTCTGAGCCATGAGCAGAGAAGCCAGAGAGCTGGTGATTTGCAATTATAGGCGTATCCAGAGGCTTACACCCAGAGTAGCAGCATCATGAAGCAAATCGAGACAATATTTCTCCTGAGACGGAACGAGACCATCAGGTCGTCGAGCTACCTCAATCCCTAAGAAGTAGCAGAGCTGACCAAGTCTTTAGTTTGGAAATAGGATGCAAGTTAGTTCCTAATTTAAGTAATGTCGAGGAGATCATCACTCGTGACAAAGATATCATCAGCATAAACCAAAAGAATCATCATGTCTGTCGTACGTCGGTAAATAAATAGTGAGAAGTCGGCTAAGCTGCAGGTGAAGCCAAAATCAAGAACTAACCGACTAAACTTATCAAACCATGCTTGGGGAGACTGTTTGAGGCCACATAGTGATTTCTTCAGATGACGGACGAGAGACTCCCCCGTGGTTGCATAACCAGGAGGTTGTTGCATATATATAGTTTCCACAAGATCGTTGTTAAGAAAGGCATTTTTGATGTCAAGTTGATGCAACGGACACTAACGATGGACATTGAGAGTAATACACGAACAGTATTGAGCTTTGCCACAAAAGAAAAGGTCTCCTAATAATCAAGGTCATGTTGTTTAGTAAAGTTGCGGGTAATAAGGTGGGCATTGAGGCGGTTAATCGTCCCACCAGGATGATGTTTCACGATGAAGACCCGCTCAAAGCTAACCGTGGAATAGTTAGGAGGAAGGGGACAAGGTTTCACGTGTGACTGACCCAGAGTGCAGTCATTTCCTAATCCATTGTCTCCCTTCAACCGGGATGCTGAAGAGCATCCTACACAGAAGAGGGAATGTAAATTGAATACAAGGAGGTCACAAACCTGCGCACATCGGAGGAGAGACGATGCAAGGAGACATAATTCGAAAGAGGATGCGCAGTGGAGGGTGTGGTCGAATCAACAATCGGCAGAGTATCAATAGTAGCTGGGGACTGTCGCGGGGCACTGGATCGAGGATAGTGGCGAGAGTAGACACGAAGAGGAGGAACCGGGGTAGGTGGCGGTGGCGGTAGTAAAGGTGGTAAAGGAGAGTTGGTAGGAACGGGGGGACGTGCGAGATCAGGAGGGGGGTTGACGTGGAGATGGATTAATGGAAATACTAATTACATGAAAGTTACATCAACAGACGTGATCATCTTTTGAGTGGGGGAGAGTAACAGACATATCTCTTTTGGGTGCGCGAATACTCAATGAACATGTAGCGAGTGGCACGAGGGGCCAACTTGTCAACGAGAGGACCTGGATGATGTATAAAGCAGACACAGTCAAAGACCCATTAGGTTAGATGACAAACCACTGTGCAAACAACCATCTTGTGCTAATGTTTGAGTTAACTTATACATAATAAGTTATTATAATTTTTTATGTAAACAATATGTATAAACAAAATCTACCTAATATATATATATATATATAATATTTAATAAATTATATAATTTTATGATGACAATAAATTAATATATATTCTACATATTCATATATAATTGATGCACTTTTATTTATATGATTTTTAATAAAATATGTATTATAAAAAATAAGTAAAAAATATTATTTTATGTATAGTATAATATTTTAATTTAAGTAGACTAGATATATGAATATAAACGAGATCACGCAAAGTTACATGACAATGTTGAAATATTTTTTCAATACATATGATAAATATAATAATATATCACATTTAATTTTATCATTTTTAAAGCATTTGATTTTATCATTAGATCAATATTATTTTAAATATTTGTATAGGTTTTATGTATTTACGGTTCAACCCCGGTTGGACCGATCAGACCTTGAACCTTTGATTCATCCGGTTCATTGATCGATACGGTTCTGAAAACCTTGATTCCATGTCTGACGATCCTGCACAACAAAAGAAGAAGAGGAAAAAGTAATTAAGCAGTCGTGATCTTGTGTGATACGGCTAACGAAAAGCAAATTAAAGAGAATTTGGAACATGAATAATAGAGCGTGGAGAAAGAAAGGAGGTTAGCAACACATCGTCGGAACTAGTAACAGGAGTAGTACAGTCATTAGTCACTGTAATGAATTGTGGAAATGACAAGTTCGAGTATTAGGAGGGCCTCTGGGGAGTGATGTGGTTGGTGGCACCAGAGTCCACAATCCAAGATGGAATATGGGAGAATCAAGATATCTTCATTGGAGACGGAGGCAATAGAGCTAGAAGGGCGGGAGATCAGCCCGCGAAGAAGCTAGAGTTCCTCTTGTAAGGTGTCAATGTCGGAGCGGGAAGTGGAAGGAGCATCAACAGCAAGGGAGGCACGCGGGAGAGGAAAACCATGTTTCCAAAAACATGTCGCCTCGGTATGATTGTCCCGACCACAATAAGTAAATAGGTAAAGAGGGTGTCCCTTAGAGCGAGTTTGACCATCATACCAACCACCCTGAGAACTAGAGCGGCCGCCGCGAGTAAGAGGAGCGGAGGCCTGTGATCAGAACCACGATGTAAGAGAACTAGAGGAGAAGGCACAAGGATGGGTGGTGATGTCACCTTGAGCAGCATAGAGCAAACATCACAAAGTCTGAGGATAGTAGGAGAAGAAAGGATGTGTACCTGAACACTGTAGAGATGAGGATGAACCTGAACCATCATTAAGGCAATATCAACAGCTTCATTATGAGCCTGATGAGTGACTAAATTAAGCGTTGGAGGCTGGTGTTGAATCCAAAACTCAACAAGAATCTTAGATTGGGCAACATAGGACGTGAGGTCTCCATCCGTGCCCAGGCCGAGATGTTGAAGAGTCATGGAGATATCAAACAAGTGTTGGAGGTTGTCCTGCCTAGAATAGAGAGCGGAGGCATGGAGCTCATCCCACATAGCTTTGGCAATATCATGATACATAGCTATCTGATACGGTACACTGTCAATTGAGTTCAAGATACAAGATTGGACACATCCATCATCGCGAAGCAGTTACTCGGTGCGCTCGGCACGAGGGGAACGTGTGAGATGATGAAGACCTTTGGTCTGAAGAACACGGTGCACTGAGTGCACCCACTCCGCGAAGTTCTTCTTGCCTACAAGTGAGATGGTAGTAATTTGTATTCATCTCGAGCATCGGGGAGAGGAGACGAAGCAAGGGCAGGAAGAGTTGAGGAAGCAGGAACAACATTCATGCTGATCATTCCAAGGAAAAATGGGGCCGGCAGTAGGATATATTCATTATATAGAGGAAGAGAGGAGTAAATGGAGAATACATGATGTGATACTAAGGCTCTATTTGTTTGGGCGTTTCGCTGCTCCGTTTTGGGCAAACGTCGCCGGAAGGAGGGTAAACAAATGAACCTCCGGTGGCGTTTGCTCCGTTTCCACCCGCCCGCCTTGAGAAACGCCCCCAAAAAGCTCTGTTTGGAGCAGCCACCTCCCCCCTCCGGTTCGAACACTCCGTTTCCATCCGCCGGATCGACCCGCCGCCGCCGAACCAAATGGAGCCTAAAGGAGCTTAAGAGATGAATGGGCAAAATGAGCCATAATACAATAAGAGGAGAGCAGCTTAAGGATTCTCCAACAATTAACAAATTTACTGAGAAATAGTAAATTTAAAGTGTTTTGTTTACTACTTTGACTTCAGAGTCCTAAATCTACCCCAAAGAATTTGCACTTGGGTAAGGAGTGACGTCTAGCCCTAACTTTACAACTAAAGTTTTATGCTATCATTGATGAGATTTTTCCACTTCCTGATTCAACACAATACAAATGACAATATTGAATATTTCCGCCTTTTTTGGCTATTTTTCATGGACTGCCAATGATAAAGTTCTAGTTTCTAGAAATCTAGCTACTCTACCACTTCATCTGCAGATGTGTAACCATCAACTTTTGGGTATGCTTGCCTCTCTGTAAGCATTTATTTAAGCAAAGCCTCTAAACAGCCTTTACTTGAACGGATTTGAATTTCCACTGGGTGCAATGGCTTATGTCATTGCCTCTTGTCCTCAGGCTCCTCTTTTGTCGGGGTTAATGAGCTAGTTCTCTTCAAGTAAGATTTCTTTGGAGCTTGCTTCTGAGATGTTAAAAGTAATATAGTGTTGTGAAGTGGAAAGTTGAAGGGCAAAGGGAGGAGGAAATGAAGAGATTTCATTTTTATAGAAGAACAAAAAACATAAATGGATACAAAATCAGGGGCAAATCTTCGCCACTCCCAAGGGACGACAGTTCCCCCAAAGAGCTTCCTCTCCAAACTAATCTTGAGGGCAAGTTCCCCAAAGAAGCATCCTCTTCAAGAAAGCTACAAAAACTTGAATGATTCATAAATCCTTACACTTATACGACTCTTCCCTTATGTAGACTAAGGGGTCGCGCTAATAAAAAAATACTATTTCCTTTATTAGTTACATAAAAAGCATATCATAAGTACACATAATTAACTAAAATTAAATTCCTATTAATATTTATTAATTAACTAATAGGACACATAATTAATTAACTAATATTAATTAATTGGTGAATATTAAAAACTAATTTATGACGTGACGGTGTGCTTCCCTAATTTAATCTTCTTGCATTATAACACAGTGTCAAGTTGTAGTCTGGCGCTCTGTGTCTCCATGAGAGGCCCAACAATGGCTCATTAGGAAAAGAGGTCCAAGCAGGGGCTCGCTTAACACTATCAATTGCTAGAAAATGTCTCATCCACAATGCAATACATAGAGAAGGGAGGTGTTCAGTCGCCATAAGTCATCAAAACTGTAGCCCGAGGTGGAGTGATTTATTCGGATCCTTTGCCATTTTGATGATGCAGATAATTTAGACGAACCTCAATGGCCGTTTGTAGGATGGATTGTGATTATAGGTGGTTAAGTGGAGCTTCGTTGGTGATGGCGTATTTGTTAGAGAAGCACTGATAGGGGGAACCACAAAATGTTCAATTGTAAATGATGACACAAGAAGCGTCATAGTTAATGCAGAAAATAACATGTTGATGAAAGGGGTGGTGATTGAACATAAGGGGTTTGAGCGCATGCTTCCAATACACTACCTACTACTAGAAAACATCTCTCTTTTATGATACACTATGTGAAGAAAGGATTCACCTAGTCGTCATAAGCCTTTAAAACTGTAGTTGGAAGTGGAGCGAATAAATTCAAATCCTTTGCAATTTTGACGGTGCAAATAATCCGGTCAACCCTCAATGGTCATCTATAGGTGCATTGTCATTATCAATGGTTAAGTGGAACTTTCCTTGGTGTCATGGCATTATGGAGTCGCCGTGAGAGGAGAAATGGTAGGGTAGCCACTAAATGATTTGAAAAAATTGATCGCTTCCCACTTAATGACCATAAAGAACAAATTGTCCTCAATAGATTTGGAAACAAGTGCAATAACCACAAAGGAGAAGTCAAAAGAGGGCATAACCTTACAATAAAGATACGTGTTCCATAACACTACATACAGCTAGAAAACATACCTCATTCCTGGTGCACTATGTAGAGAAGGTAGGCACACCGTTATCATAAATCTTTAAAATTGTAGTTCAAAGTGGTGCAAATTTATTCAAATCATTTGTAATTTCAGCGGCGCAGATAATCTGGTCAACCCACAACGGTGTTCCATAGGGTGGATTGTGTTATCAGTGGATAAGTGGAACTTCCACGGTGAAAGGCGTTGTGGAGTCATTGTGAGAGGAGCGATGGGGAGCTGCAAAATGATTTGATGAAATTTATTGTCTCCCCAAAAAATGATTATAAAGAACAAATTGTCCTCAATAAATTTGAAAATAAAGGAAATAACCCCAAAGGAGAAGTCAAAGGAGGGCATAGCCTTATAAATAGAGGCCCAATGAACTTTATCAAAATCCTTGGTAAATAAGTTTGATGTTATGTTGTGGCCTCTAAATTTATGATTATCCAAGCCAATAAAATGTTAATGACAATATCTCGACATTGATGAAACAACTCTATTTTGGAGATAGGATTAAAGGACGGGTGGATGATACTCTAGGAAAAATAATCTCAGTAATGATTTTGTCAAGATGGAGAGACTAAAACAAGAAAACAATGACCAAAGAGGAGAGATTGTTCATCTTGGGGATAAGAGCAATGGAAGTATTAATGTAGTAGCGAGGGAAATTAACTATTGAAAATATGTCCTTGACGGCAACACAAATCATTTTTGATAATTTCGCAGCACTTAATAGAGGGATGAGAGGAAAAATCATTTGGGCCTGCTATAGAATATGCTTGAGCCTGATTTCTAATGCCAATACTCTTCTTATGTATTAAGAATGAGGATAAAGATCCAGAGTTGGTATATAGTTTCTCAAAGTATCGCCAAAGATTCTATGGCTTGAACTTCGTCAAAAATATTACTAAAAGCATTGATATTCCTTTTTTTATATAAACTTTTAAGCTTTTATGGTTTTTTCCCAAAGATAAATGAGGGGAGAAACATCCAAAGGGAGAGACTAATTGTCACGAACAAAGGTAAAGAATGTGTGATCTTGTTTCACACATTCTGAAAATTAAACAGGATGGGACATAAAGTTGGTGATTTTAGAGATGGAAGGAGAATGGGGGAATGATTAAAGGTTGCTAAGATGCTCAACTTTGGTACACTCGAAAGAGTCCTGGCATAGATGATTATAGAAGATATCTATTCACTATTTCACTCCCACATGGAGCCATTAGTTCAAATGAAATGAAAGCCAGTGAAACTGGAATCAGTGAGCCCATATATAAGAATGCCAATGAAATAACCATATAATAAATCTATTGAAGAGGACACTGTTGAAACCAAAACTTGGCCTTGAGAAGAGTTTGGACCCAAGGGATGTAGCCTACACCTACTTCTCCCGAACCTGCACACCTGGCCGGGCACTGGAAGTCTGGAAACTAAGGAACAGACCCTGGGCTGCAGCACAAAGGTCCCGCCACTCACCCGAAAGATCTTAGATCGCTTCCCCTCCCAAGCCAAAAGCTAAGTTGGGAACCTTGGAGGGCACTCAAAGCTTACCAAGAACAACCTAAGGAGGAAGAGAACCTGAGAACTGGATCCTCCCCAAAGGTGCCCTTAATGGTCTATTTATAGTTTTTCAAGTCCGGCCTGCTCATAGCGGAATCCCGCCTTTTGGTTCAACTATACGCAATCCAAAGTTAGTCTACCAACAGCGAAACCCCGCCGTTTGGAGGGGCTATTGGCAGGCCAACTGGGGCATGCCGGTAAATTCACTGTTGGGCGAGTGACTCTTGCACCTACCACTCGCCTGGGCAGCGAGTGTCCGAAGGAGGCCAGCACTCGCCACCTCAACCAGGATTAAGGGCGAGCACAGGTCTATATATCCCTCTCGCCCCTCTCCTAGCTTGGCCATGGGGCGCGTGTAAGCCTAGGTTTCCCACTCTCCCATCCGACTCGCCTAGGCCTCAAGCTGCTTTATTTGATTAGGTCTTCCCTTGACGGACCCACACGGTGAACACGGGGTTGTACAGACACCCTTACACTCATTAGAATGGTGAATAAAAACCTCTTATGATTAACAGTGGAGAAGTAATACCATAAAAATGTCAAATAGAGCCGACCAAAGACCATGCATAATACTTCAACAATAGATGGCAAAACCAAAAATACATTCAACATTTAACTCAAAGTTAGAAAATTTGACATTAATAAGTTGGGAGTGAGATTTGAGGGTCAAACGATCAAATCCATTCATCCAAAACGCAATGTTTTATCATTGGTTATGGTACCCCTAGAAAAATCAAGGGTACAACCGTACAACGAAAAATGTTGAGCTTAGTAGAGTCAAGCATGGGCTCCAAAATAAAAAAGAATTTGAGGGTCAACGAATTTAGTAAGAAGCGTGATCTGGTTCAGGATTTGCTCTTTATAGGAACCCCTACAATTCCTGATGAGGCACTTGATCATTAACACTTCTTCGAGAGTTTGGATGATCTAAGCCTAAATTTAGTTTACTTGTTGATAACTATCGTCATCGTCATTGAATGGCAACGTAGTATCCATGGGAGAACTTTAGATGAATTGGGTGGGAGATTGTGTGTGGAATCATTAGTATTGATGCATGAATAGAGAGGATGAGAAGGTAAGTAGACATGATGAGAATCTATAGTCGAAGGAGCATTACATAGACCATCTAAGGATGAATGAATTAATAGAGGGTGAGAATATTTATATAGTAATAGCAATAACATCAAATTGGGGCTCGGATGGAGAGTAGTTGTACGAAAAGAACAAAATAATAATGGGTCGTAACAAATCATTCCATGACGGTTGTTGCCTCAGTAATAATCACACAAAGAGATTGGTGTTGACAAGGGAATCCTTTCAAACAGAAGAATTAAAAGACTTATGAGAAAGTTGACTAAGGTGATTAGTGCAATTACAATCCACCACAGCCTTCCTCAAAATTCATGAAAGGGGAACTATTATATAGAAGTACTCATGTAAAGCGTGCGGGGGGGGGGGGGGGGGGGGGGGGGGGGGGGGGGGGGGGGGGGTTAGGTGGAAATGGTCTCCATAGGTTAAGATTTGAAGCCGTAGATTCTCCAAAGGTTGCTGACTTCATGACTCTGAATCCATATAAGGAGAGCAAAGCAAAAAAATTCATCAATATAAAAAAACTACTAATTAATTATGATTTATCCAAATATAGATATAGATAAATTCTAATTGATTGGAAGTTCTTGATTTGAAAATTTGCAACTCAACACGGATGGTGCGTGCACAAACATGATGACTGAAAAAAGATATGCAGTATATCACATCAGACTTCCCAATTTTTTTAAAAAAATATCCTGGAGTTACAAAGGTTGTCTTGAATAGTTCTTCTTTCAAGAGTGGCACTGGATTTGTATTAATGGCTTCAATACAATGGTCTCATTGCCATGTTATTGATACTTATTCACAAATGTGTCATTCACGTGACCTCTATTTAAAGATGACAATGTAATAAACAAACAAGAAATCAGTCTTATTTTTCCGTATAGTTTTCTTCTAGGTTTAGTTAGGGTTTGAAACTCCCCTTGAGCTCCCACCTTTGACAGCCGCGGTTAAGGTGCCATGTATCCCCTCTGGCAACTTATGAACAGAAGTTCGCCACATTGGGTGTCAGAGACACCAATTCTCAGCTAGGAATCAATCATGTAGCTAACATTCGCCCGCTGTCTAATCCCAGATGGCATCGTCACAACCACTTTCGCATTAGCTAACAAGTCCTATCCCTGTCATAGTAGGAATGACATAGATGCATCATTGACACCCAGTGACCTATTAGATGTAGATCCCATTGTTGTTGTTTCCTCGAAGCAGGCTTGTCATCAATTTTGCACATTGCATCATCCATCAATTTGCTTGGCATCCTCCCCTGTAATAACAGTTGACGGCTTTTGGTCGTTTGTGCAAAATAACACAATCACTGCATCTTCTAGAAGGGTCACTCCACCACTCCTAATTGACACAATTTCTACTCCTCCCCAGCAATTGATTGATCCATCCATCCCCTCCATCAATAAAATCCTCCTCCATGATCCATTAGAAGTGTCATTCCTTCTCATCAGCGCCTACAACCCACCAACCACCCGCAACAAATCAAGTTGATATGTTAGTTGTCAACGTCACTCTCTCCCGAGGACTCCAGAATAACAATTTACTACAGTTATCAAAGATATAAAATATAGTCCAACAATGCACATTACTGACCCCTAACATAAACCATAACAATATGCAAAGTTCTAATGAGATTTTAAGCCAAGGTGCATATGATTTGTCTCTTGGATTTCTTTTATCTCCATCTTTGTTCTATCACCTTCACTCTAAAAATTTGATCTAACCTGTCCAATAGATACTACGAGTCTTGGTCATGCTCTTTGGTCTTACAAATGCAATAAAGTATTGATATTTTTCGTCCGAATTTACAAAAGCATGTATTAAATTTTTCATGACATAAGTCAACTTGAAGAAATGCATTGTATAACAAAACCAAGTGGAATGCTAGGGGCATATCATCAGCATGTCATCCCTAATAATGGGGTGTCAATGGAACCCACCAAAATTGTGGCGTCCTATGATGGCCCAGACCAAAGTTGATCTAGACAGTTAGAAGCTTTCTCAATCTCTCAAGTAGTTGTTGTTGGTTCATTCGAAACTATGACAAACTCGCCCGACCTCTCACCGCTTTGGCGCTCTCCTCAAAAAAGGCTCGAGCTCTGCTTTTTAGTAGATGATGAACACCAAGAAGACTCTAATCTTGACAATGGTCCTTTCCAAGTATGATTCCCGCAAACAGTTCATCTTATAATGTGATGCCTATGACTCAAGGATTGGGCGGCCTGGATGCAACAAGGCAAACTAGTTGCCGATTTTAGCAACGCCCTCTCAAATCGCACACAAGTCATGTCGACTTATAATACCAAGTTGAAGGCCTTAGTATTTGCAATTCAGTATCAATAACCTTACCACTTAGGTCAGCACTACCTTCTCTATAGTACCCACCCCAAACATTGTTACATCATATCCACCATAGAACAATAGTTATGGGTGGCCAAGCTACTCAGTTGTAAATTCTCGATCGAGCACAAATCTAGTTCCACCAATACATTTGTGTTCCCTTTTCTCCAAACAAAAATGCAACAATTACGGCAATTTTCGCCAAAAAGCTCGATATCATCACCATATAGAAGGGAGTGACACAAGTTCCATACTTCTCTACCATAGTAATTGATCCATGACATGATTTCATGCCCTCCTTTCTCACTACTTAGTGGACAGTTTGATTTTAAGAGTCAGTTAGTGCTCACTGACACATTGACATGGATTCTACGCATCCACCATGATCAACTCCATATCCACATGTCATCACTCGAGTGCATTCTGCTCCTATCAACGGTACCATCGACCATCTCTATTGTAGCACCATTATTGATGTAGACTTGAATTAGGGTTTTGAAATAAAAGAAATTTTAAGTAAAAAAAAAAAATTGTTATAAAATAAAATTAGGATTTTGAAAATATGTGTTTTTTTTTGAGGAGTTGAGCGGCCGAATCGAGTTTTGAGCGCAAATTCACTTTTCAGCGTTGAATTTTGCAAATCCGTTAACTGTTATTTGAGAGAAACTCCCGCGGCGTCTAGCGAGTTAAACCATGGCGAGAGTTGTAGATCCACAAGCAATTACACACAGAACAATTTATGAAATACGGTAATAAAGGTGGTCGAACGTTCAGGCAAGCTCAAATTAATTAATCAGGACGTATAAAATTAACCAAACATGATTATCAAGAGGCAATGAGATTACCCAGGAGGAATGAACCCGGTTCAAGCCCAATCGGTGCTAGAGAGGATCACCAGCGGTCAACTGACGGAATAGCAGGGTCGAAGTCGACGTCAATCAGGGAGAGGCACATAGAAGTTCACAGCGACTGATGGACAAGGAGTCGACATCGACGCCAACCGGGATGGTCGCCGGAGCCGATGGCACGGTCAACGGCGACCTAAGAAGGTCGGGCGCTAGAAGCTCTCAGGGATGCTGGAATGGCACTGCGTCGGCGGTCGCGGTTTATGTGCGGCAGGAACGAGCGGCCACAACTCTCTGGAACTCACGGGCGTGTCCGGCGGCGGCTGCGGTGGTTGTTTGGCCTCAATAGAAGGAGAATCAACACGTTGGTGGCGGTTGGGAAAGGAGGTTGGTTGGCGCTTACAATACAGAGAGAACGAATGAAAATGTGTTCCTCTGTTCAATTTGGTCTCCCCTTCTTCTTGGCAATCTGTTTTAATAGAGGCAGTGGCATGACAATTTCCAAAACTTTTCTTTCTAAGTTCACGACAACCTAAATTTGGTCACTTCCCAAATTAATCCTTCCAAATGTAACCCTCATGGCTGTTGTTACAACATACATTATAAACTTTCCAAAAATCATTTTCTTTCCAAGCACTTTCATATGATAACAATTGAGATTTTTTTCCAAATTTATCGAAGTAGAATGAATTCTTTTTTTAGTGTTTTATGCGTCCTTAAATATTTGAGCTTGTCTTTACCGTCCTAATTACCCCAAATTATCGGACCTATTTATTCAAGGTCTCATCAGACGGTCAACCCAATGAGCCAACAAACTTCAAAAGAAAATGCGCGACAAAAATGCATCTAATAAATAAATGCTGAAAAATAAAATATATGACTTAAGATGCGACGAAGGATGCATCAATTATGCACATTGTACAAAACTTTGTCCTCATATGCATCACTTGTCAATATACAAATTACGAAATCGGCTCCCACGTCGACCTCCTTTGTCTTGTACCTATTAAGACATGATTTTGAAGAACGTCGCAATGGATTCATCACCCAATAACCACAATCCTAAGAATATGATTATCCTTGGTTGTCGTGGATCGACCATTAAAACACCACTTTCTTTCACTAAAGAATCTTTATACAACGAGCTCAGAGGCAAATTTTAGCTACATAGACTCTCCATATGTATTATTATAAACGTAAATTTGATTTTTGTGAGCCACTTCTAGTACAAAACTATTTGTGAAATGGAGACAATCGATAGGGGATGGAGTTTTGATATAAGTCATATAACACATCCCACCATGGAACCATAAGCACCACCCCCATTTGAGATGGTATAAATTTGGCTAGTGTTGTCGATGCAACACTTTTTAATTGGAAAATGTTGTGTGACAACTTTTGCTTTTAACCTTCTCTATCATGGTTAACAGCTAAGTCCTCCGCCAATTAATGTAAAACCTTTGGCAACCCAACATTAAATTATCCGACAAGCTAAACAAATATTGGCCTTGTCGACTTCATAGTGAGAGATGCATTGTTGTCACAATCCGTCCTCGCTAATAGATATTGATCGACTCGAGTGTCCATCAAAAGCTCTCAGTTTGTTACGTGAACACAGCTACATTAATCTATTATTTTAGATGTCACTGCTCAACAAGGCCGCAGGAAATAGCCAATTGGAGGTAACCGAGAGGCAATATTTTGTTCCATGCTTCATTTCGTGTATCTCTTTGTGCCTAGCTTCGACAACTTTCTCGTTTTGCTCTCATTTAGTGCTTTTTATGTCGTTTACTGTCGTCGCCACCTCTTTCTTGTATATTTATAAACATACATTATGCATATGCATATGTTTATTATGTAATTTATAAATATACATTATGTGTACAATTGCACATATTTAATATATATACATGAATATATATATTTATATTTGTCATAGGAAAGGAAATTATTATATTTGTCAAGTAAAATTAAGTGAAGATATTAAAGTACAATTTTGGGAGGACTTGGATGATTTAGTAAGAAAAATCTCACAAAGAGAGAAGATTTGCATAGGAGGAGACTTAAATGGGCATATAGGGAAGGAAAATGTAGATTATACAGTCGGTCATGAAGAATTTGGATACGGAGAAAGAAATGAAGAAAGCCGAATCATTTTAGACTTTGTTGTAGCGCGTGAGCTAATTATGACAAATACGATTTTCATAAAGAGGAAAGAACATTTAATTACGCTTAAAAACGAACCAAATAAGTCACAAGTTGATTATTTTATAACTCGCAAAATGGATAAAATGATTTGTAAGGATAGCAAAGTCATACCAGGAGAAAGTTTGACAACACAACATAGGTTATTAGTGTTAGACGTATAAATTAGATATAATAAATTTAAGACATGAACAAAAATATTGCCAAAAATTCAATGATGGAACTTGAAGATAGAAAAACGGATTGCTTTCAAAACAACAGCTATGAAACAACTAATTGATGACCCTTATGCTGATCCTAGTGTCTCATAGGAAGTTATGTCTTCACATTTAAGAACAATTGGAAAGAACGTACTTGGATTAACAAAAGGTCGTGCACCTCCAAATAAAAAATCTTTGTCTTGGAAAAAGGAAGTGCAAGATAAAGTGAAGGCAAAGAGGATCAACTGTAAATTACTCTGTACTTGCAGGAATGATGAAAACTTAGCCAGGTATAAAGTCGTCAAAAAAGAAGCTAAACTTACAGTAAGTGAAACAAGAAATCAAGTTTATGAATAATTTTATAAGTGATTAGATACCAAAGATGGAGAGCGAGACATATAAAATTGATCGAGTTAGACAAAAAAAGACAAAAGATTTAAACCAAATAAAATGCATAAATGATGAAACAGATACAGTTTTAACAGATGATATGAATATTAAAGAGCGACGAAAAAGATACTTTTATCTACTCTATAATTAAACAAAAGACAATGAATTGAATTTTGAAAATTTAAGAAAATCAGAGAAATATTGTAACTTAACGTTTTATCGTAAAATTCAATTATCAGAGGTAAATGATCCTCTAAAAATGATGAGAAATGAAAAGGCGGTTGGGTCAGACGATATACTCATCGAAGTATGAAAATATCTATGGAATGAAGGAATTTTGTCGCTTACAAGTTTTTTTAATAAGATACTGAAATCAAGGAGGATGTCAGACCAATGGAGAGAATGTATCTTGGTACCTTTGTATAAGAACAAAAAAGATAAAAAAATTATGTTAATTACAGATGAATTAAATTGATGAGTCATACCATAAAATTATGCGAACGAGTGATAGAAAGAAGAATAAGACGGAAGATTAACATCTCGGAAAATCAACTTGGATTCATGTCAGGGTGGTCGACTATGAAAGTTATACATCTCTTGAGGAGACTCATTGACAACTACCGAGAAAGAAAACAAGATTTATATATGTTGTTTATCGACCTTGAGAAGGCTTATGATAGAGTTCCAAGAGAGATCATATGGAGAGTCTTAGAAAAGAAAGGTCTAAATGTATCATATATTGATATAATCAAAGATACGTATACAAATTCAGTGACAAGGGTGAGGACAACTAGAGGATTAACACAGGAATTCCCTATCAATGTTGGCTTACATCAAAGTTGACCTTTAAGCCCTTATCTCTTTACCCTTATCTTAGATGAGCTCACTGGACATATCCAGCAAGCAATACCTTGGTGTTTACTATTTGCGGATGATATCATTTTGGTCGATGAGACACGTGATGGTGTAAGCACAAATCTTGAATCTTGGCGACAAATTTTAGAAAAGAAGGGTTTTAGGTTTAGCAGGGCAAAGACGGAGTATATGGAGCTTAAATTTAGCAGTGCAAGAAAAACGGATGACTTTGTTATTAAGTTGGGTGATCAAGATATTTTCCGTAGTGAATGTTTTAAATATCTTGGATCGATAATTCAAAAAGACGAAGGTATTGATAAAGATGTGACACATAGAATCCAAGCGGGTTGGTTGAAGTGGGGAGACGCGTCATGGATCTTGTGTGATCGTAAAGTACCATTAAAACTTAAGGGCAAGTTCTACCGTACTGCGATTAGATAAGCAATGCTCTATGGTTCTGAGTGTTGGGCAGTGAATTGTGTACATAAGCATAAAATGGTAGTTACGGAGATGAGAATGATTAGGTGGATGTGTGGACACACAAGACTGGATAGAATTAGGAATGAATGTATCAGGGATAAGACAGGAGTAGCACCAATTGCAGAGAAGATGCGAGAAGCTCGACTAAGATGGTTTGGACACGTACAAAGAAGACAATTAGAGGCACCTGTTAGGCATTGTGAGAGTCTAGTCGCTAGGCATGTTAAACGAGGGAGGGGTAGAGCAATAAAGACTTGGAATGAAACTATAAGGAAAGACATGATGTACTTAGGCATTAGAGAGATTATGACACAAGATAGGGCACAATGGTGACAAAGGATCCATATAGCCTACCCCACGATAGTGAGATAAAGGCTTGAGTGTTGTTGTATATACATGAATAAATGTATTTTAATATTAAAATACGACATTGTAAAATATCTCTCGCATTCCGACATCCGATATTTCAAACGCAAACTAACATGAATCTGACATCTGCAACCTTGGCCTTGAGAGAAAGTTAATTCTTCCTTAGAAAGCAATCTACGAGCACAACACCACCTAACAAGCCCACCGAACCAATGAGCCCATACGAATCTACAAGCGGAGGGATAATTATGTTGCATGAAGGAAAAATTAAAGTAAAGCAATAATGCTAGAAGATAAGCCGTTTTGTGAAACAGTTATCATGGGAAGTGGAATACTTATTAAGTAGTATTTTCAAGGAAGAAAGCATTTTTAATGAGAAAGAGAATAATTATTGATGTGTGTATTAATATTGCCTTCTGGGATGAAAATTAATGTAGGGGGTGGAGTTTATATATAAAGGATGATGTAAGAGCTCCATGTATGCAAAACTCAAGTAATACTTTTGGTCAAGGATGGTCAAGAAATATGTTTATGAGTTTTCTTCTCTCTCCATTCCACCACCTTCTCTCTAACAAGCCCTTTCTTCATTTCCAGAATATTGTATGTTTTACGATAAATGATGTCATGGTCAAACTGTCAGAATAGCCCCAAAATGAGGTGACATATTTGCATGCAGATCTTGCCGGAGTACAAGTTGTCGAAGGATAAGGGGTCCCAGCATGTCTTGCACGGGATTAGAGTCTTTTCTTGCGTAGGTAATTGGAGTCTTTCTAGCATGCTTTTAAAGATCATATTAGTGCACCCATTATTGATGAGATGATGTAAGTATTTCTTTCCAAGGTGAGCCAAACATGAAATATAATGCGTAGACGAGTAGACATCTCATTCAGAGGAACAAGCATGATACAAAGAATATATGTTCTTTGTTGTTTTGGAATTTGAAGCTTATGCACCATCCGCATCATCGTGTTGTGTCTTGTTTTCGTCCAACATCCCGCCATCAATTAGAACCACTATTTTTGAATGGGGCTCACTGGATGTGCACCCATATTTGGTACAACAGTACCGCTTGGGTATGCACGACTTCTCTAGGTGGCGACATAACCCCTTGCGGGTTCTACCTTAATCGGTGGTTTGAGAAAGTTGAGCATTGGGGTCACTGGCTTTTTTAGTTATTGTCAGGGCTTGTCATAGGTTGTTTCTCTTGCAGTGACTTATATTGAGGACTTGTGAAGTGGGGTGGTATGTACCCTACCCTAATATCCTTACATCTTATTTTGCATTCTTTGCAATAGCGCGGGAATTCACAAGGGATAATGTACGCCCCTATCAAACGAAACTCGCTATGCACAATAGGCGTTTCCTAGTTTTATTATGGGTCAAAATGTGAAGCTACAAGTTTGAGCAAGTGCGAATTCACACTCGCTCTTTTTTAGCCACGGGATGTGATTCTCCTATACATGCGACTATGCAACCTTCTGGATATCATGGAGGTAAATGGTTATATATGATTATTCGCCTAGTCGATTTGCGAAATGATCTATCCACTATTGAGAACCTCTATTGTCCGATACTTACAAAGTTGATCTCATTTGTGCCTGTGAAAAGCAACTCCTCCGCTTGAGTCACAACAAGTAATACGCTGACTTTTTTGGATTCAAATTTAGTCTCTATTGGAATTGTTGGTATTTTCAATGCAATCTTTTTAGAGTAGAGAATTGGTTGCCTGTGCATTTGGCCTAAGTTGGGTTCTTGCATGTGGAAGGTTTACATATTATAAGCGGTTTGTAACTAATTACACTACTGTGGATCTGAGCCTTGAATGATCTGGCTCTACTTGTCCTAGTGGTGGTATATCAATAACAGTTAAATTCTGAGAGGTGAATCAACCGGTTCATGTTTTCAGCGTATTCCACATTATTCTGAAGAAAATAAAGTCAGCAATCCTATGAGCTCCATGATCTACCTGATGAAAACTATACTGAATAGTAAATCCATGTGGTAAACACAAAATAGCGGAAGAACAATGTGTGTGTATTACATACCCACAAACAGAATCAAATACTTCAGCCGCTGTTGAAACCCCCGAGTAGCCGCAACCATCGGAAAAGCTTGCGGGGAACGGGCAAGGGTTTGGAGTACTAGATGAAAACATGTAAGGAGCGATTGAGCGGAAATGAAGATGGGACGACATGGGATTAAATTGATGGCCGTGATGATGTCCGTGATGGTGGATGTGATGGAGAAGGGAAGGGCGGAGAAGGCTAGAGTGAACACAGTGAGGGGATGAATTGTGACGGCGGTGTGGGTAATGGTTCATCGGAGAAGAGCAATGGTGATGGTGATGGTGATGGTGGCGGTGGGAGTGGTGAGATGGGGTTTGAGAAGGTTGCTGAGGTTGCATTCTCCGGCTCTGGTTCACGGCGAGAAGGGAAGTACAAGGCGGATCGGGCTTCGTTAGGGTTTTTGTCAAGTAATGGCGCCGATAAATATAGAACAATAATTATGTCCGGAATCCCAATGCTTGTTTTTGTCGGGGACGAACGAGGGGATCCGGATCCCCTGGAATTTCTGCGAGTGGAGTTCCTATTTTGCGAAGTAACGGAGCTGAATCAGAAAAAATGATTAACATGAAAGTTGTACATATTCCTGAGACGAATAACTTTCATATTGAACATTTTTTAATTTGAAGTCGTTTAGACCTCCGATTTAAGCCCCGAAAAAACTCAGTCCGAAAATAATTAATCCTTTAGACCCCGATTTGGGCGCAGAAAAAACTCGGTCCGAAAATGATTAATTTGGACTGAGTTTTTTCAGGGCCCAAATCTGGGGTCTAAACGACTTCAAATCAAAAAATGTTCAACATGAAAGTTATTCGTCTCGGAAATATCTATAACTTTCATGTTAACCATTTTTTCTGATTCCGCTCCATTACTTTGCAAAATAGGAACTTCACCCCCTGTACTTCCCGCAAGAACTCCAGGGGATCCGGATCCCGAATGAGGAGCCTACAAAGTACAAACATGTGAGGCTCATGCACTTTATATTTGTGAAATATATTTTTGTACGGGACCCTCATCATTTCAGACTTCTCATCGGTTGTCTCAGACCTTTCTTCTACTCCGAGTTCCGGAGGAAAAGATTTTCCATAAATATGGGTGTGCATCGAGAACCGAAGTAAGGGTTTTCTGTTTGGTTTCGATTTAGGGATGTTGAAAACCGAACTATTAAGTCTTCGTTTGGCGCCGCTTATTTGTTCTCATGAGTTTGGTCCAAAACGTCATTATCATAGAATGTACCTTTGACAAGACAAAGGTTATGACTGCTATCAAGAAAGTAAACTAGTTTAGAGCATCAAAATGCATGATTTTTTTTTGAGCTGGGGTGTTCAAGAACGATAATACATGACCACAACGTTCATGAACGATAAACCGGTTCATGACCACCGCAATCACGATCGCCACCGCCGCGCCAAACAAAGCCTTAGGCTATGTTTGTCATGGTGGTGGCGGTCATGAACTTGGGGGTTAAATTGTCATTCGTTAATGCACACTTAAGAAACTTCATTCACATTTATGTTTAAACGAATAAAATTTGTTAGGCGGTTGTTAGTGAATGACGGTTTAACCCATGCATTTACGGCCGTCACCGTTGTGCCAAACGAAGCCTAAATCAGTTCTATTTCGGTTTTTAGGTTTGATAAACCGGTTCGGCTTCGGTTTTTAGGTTCGATAAACCGAAACCAATATAAGCGGAACTGCGGTCTGCCAAAAAGCGGTCTGTGGAACAGCGAAAGTGCGGATTGCGAATTGCAGAAGTGCGGATTGCATCAAGTCACAAAGGTAATTGATTACATTTCACAATTTTTAATTGCATGTTTTTCGCCGCTCTGATTCCACGACAGCCAATTCATTTTGTTTCTATTTCATAACTGGCCGGAAATTATATGCACATGAAATTTTAAAAATTTAGGGTGAAACACATGAAATTAATGTAGTATTAAGGTGCTATTATCTTGGATTTTAGCCTTTTTACAATGGTACCAACTGTCTAGTAACCTTTTTTGATCCTAAAATGAGGACATATATTTTGTTTCTTTATAAGATTCCTTTAGTGACTAACTAGCAAAGAGTGTCTTGACAATATGATCTTTTGCCAGTATATTCTAACAGTATTAAGGCTATGTTTGGGAGGACTTATTTTCACCGGTCAAGCGGTTACGATCGCATGAATCGGGTCATAATTAAGGTCCGATTCATACGATCGTAATCGCTTGACCGGTGAAAATAAGTCCTCCCAAACGAAGCCTAAGTCACTTGGTGAACCATTTTAAAATACATCATCATTCTTTACTAATTTTCATATCTTAAGTTGATTTAAATTTCTAACAATAGTATTACATCTAGTGTTTAAGTTTACAGTATTGTACACAGGTCAATTGAATATTTTTATCTGTTGCGCAACGATAACAAACACAAAGGATAAAAATTGTAACGGCCCCACTTTTCGGGCTATCATCATAATTTTCATATTTTGCATACATCAAATGCGTCAGATATTTAAACATTCAGCAATTATAATCACAGAGTATAAAAAAATGTGTAGGAAAGTAAAACATGATTTTTATTTATGTCAAATATAGTACAACATATCGTCCACAGATAACCCAATATATATATACAAAAAACGAGTTATCTCAAAATTTGTGCTACTGATACAAGTACACTATATGACCACAACAAAAATATGACTATAAGGAACAGATCAAAAACTATACTGTGTGATACTACACTACATAATGTTACTGAAAACAAAACTGGAACTCGTCGTGAGGGAAAACAGGACTCTGAAGACAGCGGTGACGACCTCGAGCCATATCTTGTACATCTTCTCATGGCGTGAAGAGGGTCGGCTAGAACTGTCAGGAGTGCCCTCCTCCTTGGCCTGTTTTAGTTACATTTAGTACTAGTCGAAAGACTAAATGAATTCTTAATATTTCCTTGATTACTATAGTGCCTTATTTACAGTTTGCGGATTTCTTATTTCGTATTGCCTCGTTATTACGTTGTCTATCACTCACTTTCTTGTTATTTCTTTTTATTATTTTTTTGTCATTCCTATGATTTTCTACTTATATTTGCTTTTGTACTTATCTTTTTATATTTTTTCTATCTTTATATTTTTCTTTTTGTTATCGAACATTGTTAAGGGTGCATTAACATTTCTTTACATTTATATAGCGCGTTTGCGTGCCTTTTCATACTCGCACACATTCTTTTACGTATTTTTTCTTATTCGCGTGTTTACTTTCATTCCATTATGCATTGAAAGGACATTCACCCCAGCTTCACTAGTTGGGTTCACCCTTAACTTAGCTCATTTCATCACATTATTAACTCTGTTTTTCACTTTTATTTTTCTTATTTATTTACATGATTATTTAGATTTATTCTCTAAATAAAAAACAATTTTAGTAACAACAATCACGCAACATTAATTTAGAACAACAAAATAATTGTAAACAAGGGATAAGAACTCACAGTGACCTTACCTTTGCCTCTATCTCTCTTACCATCATCATTACGTCTCTCATCGCATCGGGATGTCATAACCTAGATCGTAAACATTTAAGAACATAAATTGATGTTTCCATTAAAGTCAAGCACATCAAAATTCTCTTTATTGGGTTCCACTTGACTTAATTAGTCAAAAAATCGTTAAATGGATTCGGGATTTGCAACTCTAATTTTTAAATTAGGACTTTTGCACTATTAGTGTGGGAACATCATTTCCCTAACCTTATCTTGCCAATTAGGAGCAACAAGATCAAAATTACCATAACTTATTGTTATCTTATTGTCAAGGGCATAATATTTTACTTCAAATGAGAAGTGCGTGCATTCTAGAAATCATTTTTCAATAGACCATCACTAAAATTTTTGAAATCAACATTTCCTGAACTCGGATTTCATTGAAAATATTTACAATCGTGGATTATGGCATAATAATTCATTACAGAAACTTTTCACACAAAAATAAGTAAAAAAAATCATAAAAACCTCAAACCTTAGTTTTATGCCCTCCCCAATCCATGCTTAAACTTCACAAATGAAACAAGAGGAGTGGAGAGGAAGAGATTGCCTCTCGAATGAAGGAAAAATCACCAAAATAGGAGGTGATTTGAGCTCTCAGGAGCTTGTGGCGGCGTGCGGCTTCCGTCGGATTCAACGGGCTCGCGTACAGTCTGGGAGAGAATAATGAAATCGGACGTGCTATTTTATTTCCATGAAGCGGGCGTCGCTTTATCCTGGAGTGACACGCATGCATATTTACCCTTTTAACCTGGAACCGCCGGTCCAATTGGTTGCAGCCGGTCCTTCTCCTCACCAATTAATCACCACTATTTTAAACATTAATTTAATTAGTTGTAATCTATTGTATTATGAAATTATATATCATCATACCTGTTATTTACGCTGACGGCATCACAAAAATAGCGCAGAGTTTGACGGAAAACTGAACAGTTTATAAGAAACTGAACCGAATTGATCAGTTTCGGTTCAATTTTGGTTTTGGGTGTGTAAAAATCGAGGTTATTCGGTTCGGTTTCGATTTTACCTAAAACCGAACCGAACCGCTTGCAGGCCTACGCCGATTTGACTATTCTCTTAGTGGTTACTTTGTTGTGACAAAAATGAGATAAAAATTTGAATTAAAGAACTTGACTTAATAAATTAAAATGTATATTATTATAAGCGAGATTTATTCTATTTTATATTGTTTTCTGGCATTAGTCGTCTTTTGTACCACATGTTTGATGTCATTATTGTTTTAAAATATTGCAGTTCCTCCGGTTTATTGCGCATTTGTCGGTGTTTCATGCAAGATATTATATTGAAGGAGAATCAGATACTGGTTTTGGTCCAAGTGGTCGGAAAAAAGTAAGAGCTCAAAAATCAGGCATCAAATTAAGGAGACATCAAAGAAGGAAGAAAACAAGAAGAACGAGCCCATGGAGAAGAAAGAGATTAATTTTAATGAGTAGATTGTTTATTATAGATTTTTTACATGTATTTATTTTAATAAAAATGAGTGTTCTATTGATTTGGTGTTTGAGCTATCTCCCACCTTCCAATTTTTACTATTAATAAAAAAAATTCATTGAGATTCTTTTATCAAATAGATTTTCTATTTATTATTGTGTCTTATATCTTGTAACTTTTTTATTTTTATTTAATAGCAAATAAATGAATTTAATTTTAAAATATATTTTATAAATAATTATAAAAATATTAGGGATCAAATATTTGTCACTAATATTAGACATTTAGTGACAAAAAACTAGTTATCGCTAATACTGTATTTTAATGACGAGATTACTTGTCGGTAAAATGTGTATTTAGTTACGAAAGTTAATGGTCATTAAAATTAAACATTTAGTGACGAAAAATAGTTGACACTAAAACAAACATTTAGTGACAAAAAATGATTTCGTCACTAAATACAATTAGTGATTGGCTTTTTTCAACCACCATGTGACGGATTAAATTTGGATACTAAATGTCTTTAACGACTAATTAAACCACAAAATTTAGTGATCAAAATTTTAGCCACTAAATGTCTATTTTCTTGTTGTGATAAGGGAATTGTTATTCACAAAACAAAATAATGTATTGAGATTTTGGCACTTTGCACCTTTACAATATGAGATTTTGGCATTTTTCATTCTGAAAGTTTAAATTTGACGCTATGCACCCCCAAAATAAATTATCTTTGACATTTTCTTGATTGTTGGGAAACTGAAAAGGAATTGAAGTTGTTTTAACATTTCATTTGATTTAACTATGCTTTCCGGAGGTAATACGTGGTGTCATGTGTCGGCCATGCAGCTATGGCGTTGCCACATGGAAGCCATGTATGTAGCCATATGACATTTATGCACGTCGCCACATGGTATCCATGAATGAGTCTATGTGAAGCCATATGTCAGTCATGCACATTATCGCGTGATAGCATTCACATTCTCATGTGGCGGGCATGCACGACGCTACATGGCGCTAAGTGGCATACAAACATGTCGCTACATGGTGGGCATGTATGGCTCCATATGACATCCATGCGTACTGTCATATGGTGGTTATACGACAACATATGGCACCCCATGGCGTTCATACAATAGTGAGCCTGAAGGGGAAGGACTCGTTGGCTTCCTGAAACTCTACAAAAGGAGCAACTATAGGGTAATTGCCAACCCCACCTCAGTTAATTAAAGCTCCTTTTCGATGAAGGCAACCCCACACCAGCTTTGCCATGGTGGTGATTATCACCATGCGAGCCTCCTCCACCTCGACTATAGTGAACCACAACAGTCGTGGAAGGCTATAAGACCCCTCAACCCCTTGATGTTGGGCCTCCAGCAGCTTGCACTCGGACTCAGCGAGTTGGGTAGTGAGGAGGCCATTCTCGCTTTGCGCCTCCTTATACTCCACCTTCAATTCTCCCTACATAGCAGGGAACCGTTGGGCCTAGACGAGCTCATCATCCTTCAATAAAGCATGATAAAAAAAGCTCTTAACATAAGTGCGAGATTAGAGAGTAAATAAAACAAACCTCATTCTGATGAGGCGGAGTGGCACTCCTGAAGGCAAGCTCTTCCTTGACCTTTGCCAACACAACCTCAGCTGTCAGGCAGGCATTTGTCTCCGCATGGATTTTTTGATTGAAGGTAAGAGCGTACTTCATGGTCTGATGAAATAGTTCTAGGGCGTGAAGGATCACGTGACTTCTGCGGTTAGCAAACTCGCTGATGGAGGTCTTGGTGAGCATTTTAGTGTCATCCTAGCCGTATAGGCCGCATAGGACGTTAAAAGCATCGTCGTCTGAATTTTCATCGTCCATCCAAGAAGCGAGACACGAGCTTAAAGAAATCCTATTTTGTGATTAGTTCCATTGAAGCAACAGGTCTGCCTTAATGCCCTAGCCGTGTTGGTTCACCGTGCCGGTCGCTTGTACCAGCCGTACCCACTTCACCAGTCTTTTACTTCTTATTTGGCTTACTGAAAGAGGTGTCCCAATGAGGAAGTTTTTCCTTACCCTTTGAAGGGGTAAATGTAGAGACCCAAATGCTGGGCTCCTCAAAATTTAAGGATCGGACAAGTTTCGAATAAAAAGTGCCACAGCATTTTATTCCATCATTTATTCTTATTACAACACTTGATACAAGCATAAAAGCATTAAATAAAAACAAATACATGAATTCTACTTGTATTCAATATAGAAGTCACAGTACGGATCCCTACAAGAGTCCTTATGCTTTATGTGCACTTCCCCAATGCTTACGAAGACTTTTAGCCATACCTTCACTAACTCTTCGGGAGGAATCCTCTTAGGAGCACTGGGCGACGCTCCTGATGCCTAAAAATTGAGTCCACAACGGGTTAGTCATAAAAATTATGATTATGTGAGATAAGTATTTTTGAAGCGTTTGTACATGCATACAAGGAGAATGATAACAATATGCATACAATACAATATTTAATAATTTCAATTTATAAGCTGAATTATAATTTTTAACTTTACTCCTTAATTTCAATTACATAAAATGAGAAATGCTCCGGTGATGCAAACTTGAATTGGCCACCACCCACTTAAGGGCTTCCCATTTAAGGGCTTTCCGTAGGCTCACCCCTACGTGGTGAATCCATCCGTAGATTTCTCTACATCATAGGATTCGAAACCATCACATTTCTCCATGCCGAATTTGATTATTTTGTTTTTGTTCTTGACGTATAAAAGAAAGTGTGTTTAATTTAAATAAAACATCCCCTCAGATCTTATATCGCTTTCATGATTTTCCCCTCGCCCACTTTTATTTCTTAGCGATATCTTAATGAGTTAAACTCATATGCACAGACATTCGTTATTTCAGAAATAAATAAAAATAGAAAAGTACATGAATAGAACTAATTCAGGAAATAAAAAGCTCACCACAGCTTTGCCTTTATCGTTATCACGATTATCTTGGGACGACATCCGCAGTTTCTTCCAATTCGGTCTTGGTTGCGGGAACCACTGTAATAGCACTTATTTCAATTTTACTGGGTTGCGTCTTATTTTAATCGTGTACATAAAGGATTTATAATTGCAAAAATCATCGGAAATCGGAAAAACGTCACAAATGCTATATAAAATAAGCCTCAAAGTGGACTAAACCAGCCCTTCAAATGGACACATGTCCTTCCAAAAAAATGATGTCTAGCAAGAAAATAATAATTTTCTGCCATAATCAGAGGAAAAGCCAACCAAAATATCCCAAAGTTCCTTACAGTCAACTGGTAAAGAGAAGGCTCAATTCGGCACAGTAGCAAGGAGCAGCTCAGTCAGCTCACTCAGCAAGTAGCAGCAGGTAAGTCAGCACAGCAAGGCTGACAGCCAACCAACAGAAATGGTACAGCAAGGAGAAGAATTGGAGCAGCAGCAATCGGGCAGCAGTCTAGCAGTAGTGAGCAGCCAGACAGCAGCATGAAATAGCCAGACAATAGCAAGAAGTAGCCCGACAGCAGCAGCTACTCCGGACAACAGCACAACAGTAATTAATGACAACAGAGAAGAGGGGAGCAGTGGAGAAGAAGAGGAGAGAGGCATCCATTTTATAGAGAAGCCAGGCGGTGAAGAGGCAAGTAAAAGCCAACTGGTAAAGAGGCAGCAAGAAGCCAATTTGGAGTAGCTAACTCACATGGGTGTCACAACTCAATTAAGCCAACAACCAAGTGACCAACCACCAGCCAAGTGTCAACCAACCAGCTCACAAAACCAGCCAGCACACAAAACCAGCCAGCACACCCCCATAATGACAAGTGTCAAGCCATCAAATCTCCAGCCAACTCATAAATAGTTAAGACAGCAAGTCCATAACCAGCCCAAATATTCAAGCCCACCAAATAATTCAGCCACCAAAGTATAAAAACAAGCAGCCCATTAATGTCCAGCCCTAATTAAAATAGCCCACAACCCACTAATTCCACAAAGGCAACTGTCGAAGTATGAGACTGGGCGGTCTGGCGGTTTGAGCCTGGTGGGTTGTAGACCGGGCGGTCTGGCGGTTTGTGTTCGGCGGGTTGATATCCAGACTGTTGCTGTGGTGTCTAGCGGTCTGACGGTTCATCTCCGGCGGCTTGGAAACCGGGCGGTCTAACGGTCTCCAACCGCATCTCTCTCCTGCTTCTGGTATTGCCGGGCGGTTAGAATATTGTCTAACCGCGCGGCTTGTTCCGGTCTGTTGTTCTAGCCGCTCGGAACTGTTGTATAGCTTTAGTCTCATATTGTTAGTTTGTATTCTATCCTCTCTCCTCCATTCTATAAAAGGGAGGTCATACCTTTGTAAATGATATCTTTTTGGATAATAAAAATTTCAATTATTCAAAGTTCTGGCTTGTTTTCTAGTCGTTTGTTCGCTACTCTTGTCGTTTGCTCGCTACTTTTAACATGGTATCAGAGCACTTGATCTTCTCCTGCTGATTCTCGTGACCTGTTCTCGCAATTTGTCCCTTCCGCCTGCTTGCGCCCTGTCCGCGTGGCTTGTCTCTTCCGCCTGCTTGCGCCCTGTCCTGCCTGTCGGTCACAGCGACCTGTTACTTTGATCGCTGCGACCTGCTGCCTTATTCGCCTTGTTTGTTCCTCCCTTCTGTTCGCGCGGACTATCTTCTAGCCGTTCGACTTCTTTCCCTTCTTGGATCTGTGGCTTGGTCGTGGCTTCTCTGGCCGCTGGTGTCTGACATCGTGACCGCCGCAGCCCCTCTTCTTCCTATCCGCGCGGCTTGTCTTTTAACCGCGCGGCTTCTCGTTGTTTTCTCCTATGGCTCTTTCTGAAACCTCCACTACCACTACTACTATCGCCACTCCGGCTCCGCATCCTACTTCCTCTAGCAACCTTGGCACGGTTTCTAAACTTGTTGGCTCCAACTATCCGGATTGGAGCGTTTCTTTCACCTTTCTTCTTCGCTCTCAGCGTAAACGTCATCATCTCACCGATGACCCTCCTCCTCCAGACTCTGCTGAATTTGATGACTGGGATGCCAGTGATGCGCTTGTCCGCACGTGGTTGGCTAACAGCCTCTCTGATGAATGTCTTCCTGTCATACGCCATGATGAGACGGTTAAGACCGCGTGGCTTCACCTTGCTGCTCTCTACTCGAAGGGGGCTCAGACATCCCGCATTTATACTCTCTATGCGGATCTCTTCGCTCGCCCTTCCATGTCTCCTGTTGCGGCTTATCAGCAAGTTCAGGCTCTTGGAGCTGAAATCCTCCAGAATCGCCCCTTCTCCGCGGACTTGGCCGAGCAGCACAAACACTTCCAGGAACTCCTGTTTGTTTGTTATCTTCTACGACTCCCTAAGTCATTTGATATGATCCGCCAGCAGATCTTGGGCGAAGCAGACTCTCCCACCTTGGATGCCACCGCAGCTCGCATCGCCGCTGTCACTTCCCTGCTCCAATGTCCTCTGTTGTCCTCCCCTCCTCCACAGGACTCCTATGCTCACCAGGCTCAGCGGGGTGGCAATAGTGGCCGCAGCCAGTCTGGCACGCGCGGTCTGTCAAGGTTTCTCTGCTCTCACTGTGGTCGTACCAGCCACTCTATTGACCGCTGCTGGCAGAAACATCCTCATCTTCGTCCTTCCGGTGATACTTCTTCCTCAACCTCCGCCTCCTCTCGACCATCAGCTTCTGTGGCCACGACCTCAGGTAGTGCACACGTCGTTACCCAAGGTAAATAGCTGATTGACTCTGGTGCTACAAATCACATGACCGGAAACCCTCATTGCTTCTCTCTCCTAGAGACGCATGATCGGTTACCCCCGGTTCTTGTTGCGGATGGTTCCCCTTCCTCGGTTCACGGGACAGGCATGGTTCAAGTCACTCCGTCGCTTCGCTTAGTGGACACTCTCTATGTCCCGAAGTTCCCTTGCAATTTGCTCTCGGTTACTACTTTATGCAAGCAACTTCAGTGCTCTGTATTATTTACTCCCACTTCTTGTTGTTTTCAGGACCCGAGGACCCAACAGACGATTGCTACTGGGACTGAGAGTGGCGGCCTCTACTTCCTCGACAATGTTTTCGCTCTGTTTGCCTTCTCTTCCACGTCTACTGATCTGCTTCAATGGCATCTTCGCCTTGGACATCCTCCTCCTCGGATTCTTCGTCAGCTTCTTCCCCACTTACCTCAGACCAGTCCTCTGCTCAACTGTGATGCGTGTCAGCTTGGCAAACATCATCGCTCCTCCTTCCCGCCGAAGCAAGGTCGTGGTTCCTCCCGCCCTTTTGATCTCATTCATTCTGATGTCTGGGGTCTTGCTCCTACTCTCACCGTTGGTCGGGGTAGTTCTTACTTTGTAACCTTTATTGATGATTTCTCTAAATGTACCTGGGTGTATCTTTTAAAAGATCGCTCTGAACTATTATCTGTATGACAATCTTTTTACTATATGATTCAAACTCAGTTTTCTTTATCTATTAAAGTGCTGCGCTTTGATAATGCAAAAGAATATCTCAGTCATGAGTTTTCCTCTTTTTGTATGCAATATGGTCTTATTCATCAGACCAGCTGTGTTTACACCTCCCAACAAAATGGGGTGGCGGAGCGTAAAAACCGTCACCTCCTTGATATTGCTCGCACTCTAATGACGCAGATGCAGGTGCCTCGCTCCTACTGGGGCTATGCTGTTTTTCTTGCCTGCTATCTCATCAATCGCATTCCCTCTTCGGTTCTTCACGGCAAGACCCCCTTCTCCATTCTCTACCCAGGCAAGGAACCCTTTCCTCTTCCTCTCCGTATCTTTGGGTGCACGACCTTTGTGCATGCTCCGTCTGCTACTCGTGATAAGCTTTCCCCCCGTTCCACAAAATGTGTCTTTTTGGGATATTCGACCACTCAAAAAGGCTATTGTTGTTTTGACCCCGTTCTGCGCAAACAGTTTGTTTCCGCGGGCGTCACCTTCTTCGAAAATGCGTCCTACTTTTCTTCTCCATCCCCGCTTCCTCCTGCGGTCTCTTACTCTCCACCATCTCTCAGTGATCCTTCCACACAGATCGACGTCTCCCCTCCTATATCATCTCCTCCTCAGTCTCCTTCTCTCTCTATTATACCCCCACCTTCTTCTCCGCAGCCGTCTCTCTAGTCCCGGGCCAGCTTTCTCCGCCACGGACGCTCCGGTCCCTGAGGCACAAGACGACCTGGATCTTCCCATTGCTCTTCGCAAAGGGGTGCGGGCGTGTACCCAACACCCGCTTGCGGCTGTTGTTTCCTATGATCGGCTTACTCCCTCTCGCAGGTGCTTTGCTTTGGCTATCTCGGCTACTACAACTCCCCGCACTTACCAACAGGCTCTTGTTATTCCTCATTGAAAATCTGTCATGGATGAGGAAATCGCCACTCTTAATGAAAGGGGCACCTGGACCCTTGTTCCTCCACCGATAGGTACTGATGTGGTTGGCTGTCGTTGGGTGTTCGTTGTGAAGTTTCGCCCCGACGGCACTGTGGATCGTTACAAAGCCCGGCTGGTGGCCAAAGGCTTTACTCAGACTTATGGAGTTGACTACTTTGATACTTTCTCCCCGGTTGCTCGCCTCAGCACCATCCGGGTTTTTCTTTCTGTGGCCGTCAACAGGGAGTGGGCTATTTCCCAGCTTGATGTCAAGAATGCTTTTCTGTATGGGGATCTTCAAGAGGATGTCTATATGGAGCAACCTCCTGGGTATGTTGCTCAGGGGGAGACACGAGTATGCCAGTTGAAGAAGGCCATCTACGGCCTAAAACAAAGCCCTCGGGCATGGTTCGACAAGTTTAGTGGCATTATGGCTGTCATTGGCTTTACAAGAAGTTCAGCCGATCACGCATTGTTTATTCGCAAAACCGCATCGGGCCTTGTGGTTTTGGCAGTGTATGTGGATGATATTCTTCTTATCGGCGATGACCATGCTGGGGTGGACTTGACAAAGAAACACCTCCATCAACACTTAGTCACGAAGGATATGGGCTCCCCGAAATATTTTTTGGGGATAGAAATCTCTCGGAAGCCTGACTCGTTGGTTCTCTCCCAACGGAAGTATGCTCTTGATCTTCTACAAGAGGCAGGATTGATCGGTGCCAAACCGGCCAGGTATCCCATGGCCACTGGAGAGGACAAAACCTGGACAGATGACTCACCTCTTATATCCGATGCCACCAAGTATAGACGTCTGGTGGGCAAACTCATTTATCTCACGGTGACCAGACCCGACATCGCCTATGCTGTAGGCAAGGTCAGTCAGTTCATGCAAGCTCCCATGGAATGTCATCTTCAGTTTGCCTTGAAGATACTAGAGTATGTCAAAGCAGCACCAGGAAAAGGGCTACTCTTTCAGAAGCGTGGTCATCTGAGAGTTGAAGCCTACTCAAACTCAAGCTATGCGGATGATAAAGGTGACCGTAAATCTACATCGGGTTTTTGCACATTTGTTGGAGGTAATCTTGTGAGCTGGAAGAGCAAGAAGCAGTCTGTTGTCTCAAGGTCCAGTGCAGAAGCCGAATACCGGAGTATGGCGTCAACCACGTGTGAGTTAAAATGGTTGCGGGCTCTCATGCTTGACCTAGGAGAGGTCTACGACTATCCTCTGCCTATGTTCTGTGACAACAAGGCCGCTATATACATATCCAAAAATCCGGTCTTCCATGAGAGAATGAAACATATAGAGGTCGACTGCCATTTCATCCGAGAAGAGGTCTTGAAGAGACAGATTTGCACTCCGTTCGTCACCTCCGACAAAGAGTTGGCAGATATCTTCACCAAGCCGATTTCTACTTCCTTCTTCCATATCTGTGACAACCTGGGCATGATTGATATCTATGCTCCAGCTTGAGGGGGAGTGTCGAAGTATGAGACCGGGTGGTCTGGCGGTTTGAGCCTGACGGGTTGTAGACCGGGCGGTCTGGCGGTTTGTGTCCGGCGGGTTGATATCCAGACTGTTGCTGTGGTGTCTAGCGGTCTGACGGTTCATCTCCGGCGGCTTGGAAACCGGGCGGTCTAACGGTCTCCAACCGCATCTCTCTCCTGCTTCTGGTATTGCCGGACGGTAAGAATATTGTCTAACCGCGTGGCTTGTTCCGGTCTTTTGTTCTAGCCGCTCGGAACTGTTGTATAGCTTTAGTCCCATATTGTTAGTTTGTATTCTATCCTCTCTCCTCCATTCTATAAAAGGGAGGTCATACCTTTGTAAATGATATCTTTTTGGATAATAAAAATTTCAATTATTCAAAGTTCTGGCTTGTTTTCTAGTCGTTTGTTCGCTACTCTAGTCGTTTGCTCGCTACTTTTAACAGCAACCAACATAAAGAAATAAATCAAAAAATTCAAAATTCGTCAAAAAAATTACGATAACTAAATATGCCTTTTCTAATCATCGGGGATAGAAGAAATTAAATTATTCATGGAGTGTTATTTTAGGTTGTTACAAATCCTTCCCTCCTAAAAAAAACTTTTCGTCCTCGAAAAGATAAAGAGCACTCTATTTCGCAAAAGAATATTTACAATATTCACAATGAAAATGGCTACCTTTTTATTTCTTACGATATTGCTCTAAATTAAAAGCTCGTGCATTAATAAACGTTCTTCTGGTACTTCAGGAGGAGGAATTGGAGCAGATGTTGGGGCAGGTGCGGGTACTGGTGCAGATGCAAACGACTCTGCATACATATGATACAATTGTTGCGGCGTAGGAAGAAGAGGTTTGTTTGTCAGCTTTGGACAGTTTTTCTTAACATGGCCAGGCTGACGACAGTAAAAGCAAGCACCATTTAAACATTCTCCTTTGTGAGGGCGTCCGCACTTAGCACATTTTGGCGTCGTGGTTTGCGAAGCATTACTAGCTGATGGGCCAGTCTGTAGTGATTTTGCCTCTATGCCTTGAACTTCGCTTTGGGTTGATATCTCTGTCAGTTTTCTTTTTCCGCTATCCTTATATTTTTGCGATTTTCCTTGATCTATTTCCACCAGTCTTGCTCGTTCGACCAATTTACCGTATTCCAGGATGTCTAGCGGTACGAGTAAATTACGGATGTCGTCTTGTAAACCTTGTTGAAATTGACGACATCGATCTTCTTCGGTCGTTACGAGGGAATCAGCATAATACGCCAGGTTGGAAAATTCTGCCTCGTATTGAAGAACAGTCTTTGATACCTGAACAAGACGTAAGAATTTGTCGTGCAGGACTCGTTTCTCGGATCGGGGTACAAACAAGTTGGTAAATTCATGGAGGAAGTTTGTCCACGTTATAATTCTACGTCTGACGAATTTTGTCGTAACTATATTGTTCCACCAACGTTTCGTTGCGCCTTCAAGCAAAAATGATGCGAACTCAACCTTCCGATCTTCTGGACAGCGCATGACTTGGAAGATGGTTTCGATACGGAGTATCCAATCTTCAGTTTCCAAAGGAGACAAGCCTCCTATAAAGGTTGGGGTTTTTAATTCCATAAATTGCTTAAGGTCATGGTCCATTTGACGATAGTGAGGAGCGGGTGCTACATCTACGGGAGGGGGAGGAGAAGGGTTTCTTGGGTTTTGTTCAGGTTGTTGTAGATTAGGGTTTGCTTGGGGAATTGGGGGTCCTAACGCAGCTAGTGTAGGGAAAACCATTCTTAGAGTTTCTGCCAGTGCTTGCACAAAATTTCCCGGACGTTGCTGATGTCCATTATCACTTTCTGCAGATCGTGTTCCTCCTTGCACTTAGTGTTCGTCGCGATTCGTCTGTCGGCGTCGACTAGAATATACTCGGATGGGTTCCTATATAAGGAAAGGTTTCCGTTTAATGATTTATTCGAATAATGTCCTAGCACTATCTGTAACACAATTTATTGAAAAACTTGTTCCTCTGATACCAATTTGTAGAGACCCAAATGCTGGGCTCCTCAAAATTTAAGGATCGGACAAGTTTTGAATAAAAAGTGTCACAACATTTTATTCTATCATTTATTCTTATTACAACACTTGATACAAGCATAAAAACATTAAATAAAAACAAATACATGAATTCTACTTGTATTCAATACAGAAGTCACAGTATGGATCCCTACAAGAGTCCTTATGCTTTATGTGCACTTTCCCAATGCTTACGAAGACTTTTAGCCATACATTCGCTAACTCTTCGGGAGGAATCCTCTTAGGAGCACTGGGCGACGCTCCTGATGCCTAAAAATTGAGTCCACAATGGGTTAGTCATAAAAATTATGACTATGTGAGATAAGTATTTCTTGAAGCATTTGTACATGCATACAAGGAGAATGATAACAATATGCATACAATACAATATTTAATAATTTCAATTTATAAGCTGAATTATAACTTTTAACTTTACCCCTTAATTTCAATTACATAAAATGAGAAATGCTCCGGTGATGCAAACTTGATTTGGCCACCACCCACTTAAGGGCTTCCCATTTAAGGGCTTTCCGCAGGCTCACCCCTACGTGGTGAATCCATCCGTAGATTTCTCTACATCATAGGATTTGAAACCATCACATTTCTCCATGTCGAATTTGATTATTTTGTTTTTGTTCTTGACGTATAAAAGAAAGTGTGTTTAATTTAAATAAAACATCCTCTCAGATCTTATATCGCTTTCATGATTTTCCCCTCGCCCACTTTTATTTCTTAGCGATATCTTAATGAGTTAAACTCATATGCACAGACATTCGTTATTTCAGAAATAAATAAAAATAGAAAAGTACATGAATAGAACTAATTCAGGAAATAAAAAGCTCACCACAGCTTTGTCTTTATCGTTATCACGATTATCTTGGGACGCCATCCGCAGTTTCTTCCAATTCGGTCTTGGTTGCGGGAACCACTGTAATAACACTTATTTCAATTTTACTGGTTGCGTCTTATTTTAATCGTGTACATAAAGGATTTATAATTGCAAAAATCGTCGGAAATCAGAAAAACGCCACAAATGATATATAAAATAAGCCTCAAAGTGGACTAAACCAGCCCTTCAAATGGACACATATCCTTCCAAAAAAATGATGTCCAGCAAGAAAATAATAATTTTCTGCCATAATAAGAGAAAAAGCCAACCAAAATATCCCAAAGTTCCCTACAGTCAACTGGTAAAGAGAAGGCTCAATTCGGCACAGCAGCAAGGAGCAACTCAGTCAGCTCACTCAGCAAGTAGCAGCAGGTAAGGCAGCACAGTCGGCTCAGCACAGCAAGGCTGACAGCCAACCAACAGAAATGGTACAACAAGGAGAAGAATTGGAGCAGCAGCAATCGGGCAGCAGTCCAGCAGTAGTGAGCAGCCAGACAACAGCAGGAAATAGTTAGACAACAGCAAGAAGTAGCCCGACAGCAGCAACTGCTCCGGACAGCAGCATAACAGTAATTAATGACAAAAGAGAAGAGGGGGAGCAGTGGAGAAGAAGAGGAGAAAGATATCCATTTTATAGAGAAGCCAGGCGGTGAAGAGGCAAGTAAAAGCCAACCGGTAAAGATGCAGCAAGAAGCCAATTTGGAGTAGCTAACTCACATGGGTGTCACAACTCAATTAAGCCAACAACCAAGTGGCCAACCACCAACCAAGTGTCAACCAACCAGCTCACAAAATCATCCAGCACACAAAACCAGCCAGCACACCCCCATAATGACAAGTGTCAAGCCATAAAACCTCCAGCCAACTCATAAACAACTAAGGCAGCAAGTCCATAACCAGCCCAAATATTCAAGCCCACCAAATAATTCAGCCACCAAAGTATAAAAACAAGCAGCCCATTAATGTCCATCCCTAATTAAAATAGCCCACAACCCACTAATTCCACAAAGGCAACCAACATAAAGAAATAAATCAAAAAATTCAAAATTCATCAAAAAAATTGTGATAACTAAATATGCCTTTTCTCATCATCGGGGATAAACGAAATTAAATTATTCATGGAGTATTATTTTAGGTTGTTACAGTAAAGGGCGAGTCGCTCATATCTAAGACAATTGGCTTAGTGAGGCGGGGTTACTTTGCTAGTCGGCACCTTTGAAGGTTTAAATGTGAGTGCTCCAGAAGCGCAAAAATGGCAAACCCGTCAGAAAGATTGGAGATGGAAAAATGTGTTGGCAAGTGTTTGACTAGACAAACCTATTCCAGGAAGGATGAAGGTGAGTTGGTCCATATGCCGCCACAGGTAGACAACATCAAGCTCCTTCCCCTTCAAGAAGTCATATAGGGTGAGCACGCCACACTCCAAGCAAGGCGGCTTGTACATGTCCTCTGACTTCTAAATAGATGTGAAAGGGAGGTTCCCAAACTCATGTCGCACAAAGATAAACTTGTTTGTCTAGTGGCGCCTCAGAGACCTTAACACATGCGTTGGAGAAGAATACCATGTTGTATCTAGTCGCCTTCAACGTCAAGACCTTCTTGAAGGCGGCGAGATCAAATTTAATCTTCTTCTCGCGCATATAGCATATAAAGGTGACCATGATGCTGATCGCATTGGGATTGACCTGCGCGGGGACCAATCTTAAGAAATTGAAGATTTGACGGACTTTTGGCCATATGGGGAGCCCCAGTCCCACCTGGAAATGCGCTAGCGGGGCGGCGAGCTCATCCTGGAAGAATGAGTTGACGTGCTCACCCAGTGCGGGACGTCTCGCTGTGAACTCACCCAGGATGAACTTGGTATCACAGGTCGCGAATTCTGGCGCAGTCGTCTGAGTTGGGGAAGTTGTGTTCGCGGGAGTTCACCACACAGTTGGCCTGCCCCTCTTCACCTTTGGACCAGCGAATCATGATTGAAGAATAAGGCGAGTTCACAGTGCATGAGTTTGGAAGAGTGTATGAAGGATGGAGAGTGTTACCTTCACCCGAGATACCCCTGACCCTATTTATATCCTAAGGTCTTAAGGGATCATGTGCCACAGACCATGTGCTCACGTGCGGATCCACAACGCCACTCACTATCAAACAAGTAAAAACAATTTAAGGGAGAGACGAGTATATTGTGCTAAAATCAAAAATTTTCTCATTAAGATGCCAAGAGGCGAGTACATTACAAAAAAAATAATTTTTTTCATTAAGACATCGAATGACGAGTACAAAAGTACATGTGAAGACAAAAGAGGCATTAACAATACATTATTTCTACTTGCGGCTTATTGGCCCGCATCCTCGTCAACGTGGGCGAGGAGGATGGCGGGCACTCTGAGTAATGTGTCGGGTATCGCAAAAATATTCTTGAGACTGGCGAAGGAGCTCCTTGCCTAGCCGAAGGTGCTCCTCCAACTTGGAGGCCTCGCCCACAGTCATCGCCGCCTGCATGAATCAATGCAGCTCATCTTTGGTAGCGTTCTGGAGAGTCTCTAGCTCGTGCAATCTTTCTTCAACATCGACCACGCGTGAAAACATCCCTTCATCATTTTACATCTGGTTGAAAATGTCTTTTCGCGTCGACGCGTAGCCGCAGTTCGACGAGCTCTTGCCTGATCTCCGTCGACAACGTAACAGTCAGAAGGGAGTCATGGGTCGTGAGTACAACAAGTAGGCGAGTCCTAAACTCGAGGCCTTCATGTTGCGGATTTTCCAGTAGTTCCCTAAAGGGAGTCATAATCCGAGGAGAGGGCGACTATGGCAGGGATTTCATCGAAGACAGCTCTCGCGAGTCGGTTGAATGCAGACATAGAAAAATTAGATAAGGTCATCAACGAGCTTGGCTAAGATAAGTTTTGGCCGCGATAAGTAGTTACCTATGGTGGTCTCACCACCTTCTTCTGAATGGTGAGCTGGTTCAACAAAGGGTTCTCGACAGTCTGATATCGAGAAGATTTTTTTTTAGTTTGGGCGGGATGTTCAACAACGACTTTCCACCAGTATGACACCTAGTTGTCTCTCCCAAGCCAGGTTGTTGCTTAGAAGCTGAAGTCACATGGATATCAGCGAGAGGTGAAATCAAGATTTTAGGAGTGAGCCTGCTATGGGAAGCCGTCTCGCCCTGCTCGGTTGTGATAAGAAGGTCAATAAAAGGAGAAACTGCCGAAGACAGGAATTTGTCAGAACGTGCCTCACGAAAACAGTTGAAGTTAAAATCTCTTACCAGGAATATTGAGACTAGGCATCTTTTTGGAGGTTGAGGGCCCATACTTTCCTTTTCGCGATCATTATCAGTCGGAGGGCTCGACAAAGCGTGCACCACCGTATAATTATCAACAATTTTCGTCAATTCACAAAGTCCCAGGGGTCATCACTCGCGCCCCAATGGTTTCAGACTGCAAAGAAGGGCTTAGCTCACCTGGTTCGCCGCTAAGAAGCTCAGAGGTGGGACGATTGGCCCAACATGAGTTCTCAAATCCCTGTTGAGGGTGCTCGCCCAACACTTCCCGTTCAAGAGGAGGGGGAGGCACCACCTTGCCAGAGGTGGGCAGGATCTTCTTATTCTTTTTTCTGAAGTCATTCGTGTTGCGCTCTCGATTCTACTTTGAAGATCGCCCCCAAACAGATTCAGGAGGGAGGACACGACAAGTTCGTCATCATTTGATGGATGCATTGCGCCAATTAACAAGGTGTCGACATATGAGAATTTTGGTTGAAGAGAGTATCATCACCTCCTATTTATAGAGGATAGTAGGCGAATTCGTGAGACTCAGCCCTCTGTGGCCCAGGTTCGCTAAATAGCGAAGATTGTTTTTAACCCATATTCAGTGAGTTGAGCCCATACCACATCCAAAACAATTATAAACAAGTCTAGGACAGTCGATTTTTGGATAGGCGAGTCCAAGACAGGCGAGTTCATGACTCGCGAGTTCAATCTTGGTGAGTTTTAGCCATCCTAGTTCTGGTACTCTCCCTGACAAATAGGCCATGATCTTGTGGCATTCAACTATCAACAGTCTGTCAAGGTCTGTCCCTAATATTCTCAAAATGACAGAGACCGCTATTCGTAGGCCATTCTGGCCTGAGAATAATAATTTTGTAAAGACATAGGGAGCTATTCACAGGCCGCAAAAGACCGTTCTATTCTCGAGAAGTTTTACCTATAAATAGACCTCAAACCACCTCGAAGAAGGCAAACCCAGCCTCCTAGAGCTTGCCCTTTCGATTTTATATTCCATGTCGTCCGATGTACCGAGCTCTGTTCTGATTTTGGGAGGAGAAGTTAAAAAGGACTTCCAGGTGAGTGCCGAGACCTCCTCATTGTGTAAAGACCCAAATCCCGGGCTCTTCAAATTAAGGATCAGACAACAGTTTTGAATAAAAAGAGTCACATGCAAAATACAAAGAACTTCCATCAAGCTTATATTGTCTTCTTTACTTTATTCGATATATGATTATTACAGGAAAATCAATTAACGCATGCTAGATAGACTTATTACAATAAATACACGTAGGTCCAGTACAACGGGCTCTGTGCCAATCCCAAGCTTCGATTATTGCTTTAGCAAGTTCAGTTGCTAGGCTCCTATGTTTTACACTTGAGGTTGGTTCCACTGTCTAAAAAAAACAGGTCCACAAAGGGTTAGTCATAAAATTATGACTAAGTGAGATAAATATTTCGTGAAATATTGTACATGCAAACAATGGAAATACTATCAATATGCATACAGTACAATAAAGTAATCACTCGATTATTCTCAACACTAATCTTTAAATTATCCCTTAATTTTTGTTACATTAAATGGGAAATGCTTCGGTGATGCAAACTTGAATTGGCCACCGCCCACTGAAAGGCTTCCCACTTAAGGGCTTTTCGTAGGCTCACCCCTACGTGGTGAATCTATCCGTAGATTCCTCTACATCATAGGATTCGAAACCATCACATTTCCCCATGCAGAGTTTTAAATGAATTTCATCTTGGCGCGCAATTAATAGTTTGAATAAATCCCCTTAGAAATTTATCTATATCGCTTTTATGTTTTTCCTTCGTCCACATTTATTTCTTAGCGATATTTCATTAAGGCGAAACTCATATGCACAAGCACTTGTTAATTTCATAAAAATGCAGCATAATAGAAAAGTAAGTGAATAACTAAATCAAGAAATAAGAAACTCACCGCATCCAATTTCGCATTGTCGTTACGGTTTCCTTGCGATGTCATCCTCTGATTGGTCTTGGGAACCACTGAAATTTTACGCACGTTTATTGGGTTGCGTCACTTGGAACTCGTAGCGAAATGCTTACAAATAACATGAAAAATCTCGAAGTATCAAAAATATACGAAAAGGTATTCAACCCACAACAATCCTCTTTCGAGACTAAAAAATTGGCCGACTAACGACACGATAGCTAGAAGGCTCAAAATAGCTTAAGTCAGCCAATAATATGAACTCATTAACCCAAATCAGTCCCCAAAACTTCATAACAACGAATAGTAAGATATTTAATTAAGTAAAGATAAGTTAAACCAAACCAACCAAGAAGGAGAGGGAGGCAGTGGCCTGGAAGCAGCAATAGGGAGGCAGCAGCTCAGGAGCAACTACAATGAGCGGCAACAACTTCACAACGACAGCAGCTACGCAGGAGCAGATCGGGAGCGGCAGTAACCCTAATTCAGTAGCAGTGACAATAGTAAAGGCAAATAGAAGTAACATGAGTAGGGCAGCACTCGAATCCAGCAAAAGAAGAAGAAAAGAGGAGCGAGAGAAGTAATCAGCCAGAGAAAGAGGAAAACAAAACCTGTAGAAAAGCCCTAAACAGTTCAGTTGAAGAAGAGGAAGCACAGCCCTAACCGAAGAAGAGGGAAACAGCAGCAGCCCTATTTGGCACAACAGAACCGTCGACCTAGAAGAATCGGCGACACAGCTGCAACAGAGGCAAGGCAGCGTCGACACGGGAACACGACAGCAACGACACAAGTTGCTCGGCACAGAGAAGGGGATGAAGGAGAAGAAGGAGGGGAAACACTTCTCCGTTTTCGTAGAGCAGTGAGAGCAAGAAGACGGGAATCGCAGAAGCAGGAGATCGACGAAAGACAGTGCAGGAGAAGAGTCCGGACGGGCTCGACTTATAACAGCAAAATCAGCGGTTTAGCGGCCACAACGGGCCAAGCACCGCTCCAGGTGTCCATCAACCGAACCCAATTTCATTTCCAGCAAACACTTAATCAACACAGCCATCACCTAATCCAGCCAGCACTCCAAAACAAAGCCCAACAAGCTTAAGGCAGCCAACAAAAGAATTAACAGCAGCCAGCCAACAAGTCAAGCCCATAGAAAACAGCCCAAAACAAAAGAAGAATAAAACCAAAAACAAAGTCGTCAAAATATGCAAAAAATTCATGTGCCTTTTTCATCATTGGGGGAATTACAAAAAAAATAAGCGCGTGAAAAATACATATTTTGTTTTGCGAATTTTGGGCTGTCACACACTGCAACTCGCTGGTCTGTGTGTAAGCAATTCAGTCTCCACTAGTGAGGGTCATCTCCAGGCTAGGAGTATCTAAGTTTGATGCATTCGTTGGCAAGTCAAGTAAAGCAAACTGCCCCCTCTTAGTCCGAACTGTGTTGAACCGGTGTCCGGGTTTCAACAGCGGGAACGTTTCACTTTGGGTTTGAATAAAAAAATAACAAAAATAAATAAATATCGGTAAAAAAAGATAAAGAAAAAGGAATAATTATTAAAAGGGGCAGGGGAAAACCACACCCAAGGCCAAGAGGGAGCACTGTGTGTGTGGCCCCGCGCAAGCCGTGTGCAGGTAAGGCAATCTGTGCCACACACGCGCTCTGGGTAGCCTACGCTCACCTCGTGCGCAACATAGGACATGAGCGCGCAGAAGCAGCCTATGCGCCGCGCGCTATAGCGCAAGTTGCACGCACCACGCACGCACAGGGGCAGCTTGTGCTCGAGGTAGCTCGTGCATGACAACACACACACCACGCAAACGGAGGGACACCTTCACACGCCGCGTGCGGCAGAGTCGTGCCGCCCGCACTCGACGACGCCTCACTACCTACACACGACCCCACTGCACCAATCCCGCACAACGACGCCACATTGCCCGTGCACGCAACACCGACTGTGCGCAACCACACCACCTTCACCTGTCCGCCAGCGTCCCCGTGTATATTAACTCCCCATTTGCATTTAACTCATGCTCTGCCTCCTTTGCACCCCCTCTCTGACAAAATAGCTCAAATTTATCATCTTACTCGTCGTAGACAAAGTGTCGGAATCCATTTTCACTCAACGAGAAGCCCTCTCAAATATCATGTAGAAGATGGTGAGAGCAGAAAGTGGTACCTCTCGAATCTATAAATTTTGCTCAAGGCTCCCAATGGAAAGTTCAACCAACGTAGAAAAATATTTACAAAATATTTATGTTTCAAAATCCAAAAGTTTCTTGATATCAATTAAAATCGTTACAAAGGCGGAGGAAGATATTTAATAATCCTTTAGGTTGCGTTTGAGAAACCAGCCTGGGGATATGCCGGGAAGGAAAAATAAAATGACATGTGGCAACGGTCGATTGGTGCTCCCAGGGCCAGCGGCAAAACCCCCAATTTGCTCATTTTCATGCTGGTCATCCTTAAAGGGAGCTCACACTAGTTTCCCAAACAGGTTGCCTCTGGATCGGCCCTGCTGGAACGGTGCATCACCGGTTTCTCAAACGCAACCTTAGTGTATCTCCGAATTTTAGAAATGTTTTGTTTTCTAAATTCACGTCGCTAACAGATGAAAAATCATCTTGTGCGCGCATACATCAAAACCCCCGACTCAAGATCTGAGTGTTCGCGACGAAAAATTTATGGGCGTTTGTTGTGGTCCCCCTAAATTAGTCCGAGCTGAGCTTGTTGGGACTTTGATCGAGCCGCCAAAATGGGCCAATGCAACCAAGCAAAACGTACGCGAGCAACTCTCGTCCAAAGCCTCCCAAGGCATCGTACAATTCACGCGCCCATGCGGCGCATACGCACGGTCGTCCCGTGCACGCACCCACACCCACGCGCGCTGACACCTGCCGCCGACTTCCACCGCCACCACGCCGGCAATGCCGCCCGGGCCGCCAACAAATCCTCCCGGACCGCCTGAGGGCATAATCATCATTTCCCAAAAATTAGTCATTCAGTTGATCAAAATCGTACAACCTCATTCGGCGATTCAAATTCCAAGACAACACAGTGCTAACATACCACTCTAAAATAATAAGCTTAATCAATCTATCAATAATTTTTTTTGAAATTAATTATGATAATTTGTAGAGATCACTATAACTTGAAACTATTTAATTAATAATTTATTTTTTATTTCCATAAATAGTAATTTATATATTATATATATATCATTCTTTTTAGAATCTTTTTGGTTGATTTTATCTAGACAAGAATAAAATGCTAGAGACACTAACTATAACCATAGTTAAATGCTGGAGACCCTTACTATCTCTAACTTTACCATAGTAAATTTTTTAACTGAAGTTATGTTAGGGTTTCAAACTAATTTTATAAAGCCGAAAGAGATCCTTGTTTGACCTAGACCGGCTTCTTGCCCTACCTCCTCTCTCTGGTATTTTGGTAATGGCAGTTTTGCATTGACAAAAAAAAGTATTTTTTTTTGCAGAAAAAATCAATTTTAACCATTTCCCGTTTTTAACCAGCTTTGGTGGGAAAAAGAATGGAGACGACGGCGTTCAGGCGGCAGATTCCTACCCTAATTTGATTACCGCCGGTTGATTCTGTGAGGACAGGTGGTCCTCTTTCTCTTCCGTTTTCGTAACGTATTACGGGGATTTTTTTTACGTTTTTTTTGATCAATCGCCTAGGGTTTCGTTATATTCATGCATGTACGTGAGAGTTTCCATTTCAGTAGCTCCGATTCGATCTGCATGTTTTTGGTTTTATCCTCTTTCGTGCATTGTTCTTACTGAGGGATTTCCTCCTGAAACACTGTGGAGTTTCGCTTGTTTATACCACATTGAGTCTAGGTTTTCCTTTTTGTTCTCCCTTTTGGCGCAGTGGCAACTCAGTTGCCCATCTAATCGAAGTAATGCGGCTGTTTTGAAGCTAATGTGCTGTTTATTGCAGTATTCAACCTAAAATTTTATCTTCTTATCATCATGTTTCTGGAGTTTAATCATACCTTCTGCTGATTTTTTTTTGAGTTTAGGGTGAAAGTTAGGGTTTACTGTTTTTTTAACTAGTTTGCTGTTTAATTTGCAGAATTCAGTAGGTTGGTGCTTACAGCCCTGAATGTGATTTTGTGTTTGGATTTAGGCAATGGAATGCAACAGGGATGAAGCCCTCAGGGCTAAAGAGATTGCTGAAAGGAAGGTTTCTGAAAAAGATTATATAGGTGCCAAGAAATTTGCATTGAAAGCCCTGAATCTGTTTCCATCCCTGGAAGGAATCAGTCAGATGATAACAATTTTGGATGTTTACCTATCCTCAGAAGTCAAAATAAACGGGCATATGGATTTGTATTCGATCCTTCGAATCAACTCTTCGGCGGACGAGGAGGCACTGAAGAAGCAGTATAGGAAGCTCGCGCTCCTTCTGCATCCGGATAAGAACAAATCCGCAGGCGCCGAAGGTGCCTTCCAACTCGTTTCGGAGGCCTGGAACGTGCTCTCCGATAGGAGTAAAAAGATGGCTTACGATCAGAATATATCTGTGAAGGGGTCTCAACAGAGGGTCTCCCATCCTATTAAAACCCCATCTGCTCCGAAGACTTCTGGTAATGGATTTTACAAGTATGCTAACACCACTGCAGCAAAGGCGGCGGATCATCGGAGCAACTCGCAGAGGCCTCCGACCGCTCCTCCACCCCCAACTCGGATGACATTCTGGACATCGTGTGCGGGTTGTTGCATGCAATACGAATATCATAGAATGTATCTCAACAAAAGCCTTCTATGCCCGAAATGCAAGCATCCATTTCTCGCCGTAGAATTGCCCGCCCCTCCGAGTGGACTACACCCGCCTAAATGGCCATCTAAACTGCACAACATTAATAACAACAAGAGCAATAGTGCTGGTAAGAATGACTCATCCGAGTCTGATCACGGGGCAAAAGTTGACCCGTCTTCGGTGAAAAATTTCCAATGGGGCCCCGTCTCTGCGCAGGCCGCTGGTGTGGTTCATCAAGCATACGAGGAAGTGAAAAGGCGGCGGGAAGAAGCGCAGGCAGCGGCTAGAATGGAAGAGGCTCTTCGGAAGAGACATAATTCTTCAAAAATGAATTTTGGTGCTTCTGAAAAACTTAATACTGGGACTGGTGTTGATGCCACTGTGGATAAAAGAAGTGAGATTGGCGGTGTTACTGGGAAAAACAGTGTAGGAAATCAGGTAGATACATCTGTTGGGACAGCGGGAAATACTTTTCCTGAAGTGAATAAGGTTACTGGAGCTTCCGGAGATTCCAAGTCGAGGTTGAGCTCGAAGCAGACTGCATTTAACAGAGAGTTTTTGCATGTAGATGTCCGACCTTTGCTGATTGAAAAGGCCAAGATTGGAATATTTAAGAAAGTGGAAGAACTCAAGTCGGCTGCAGCAAAGAGTAGAGATCAGGATAGGGCTAAGAAAAAGCCAAAGCAGAAAGAAGGTTCTAAGGAGTTTAAGAAATTTGATGAAGATTGTTTGAAGGGTACAGTTAAGGGGGAATCTGCTGAGGAAGGAAGACTTGATGAATCCAGGAGTGTTAAGAATGTTCTTCAGAATGAGGTTCACCAAGATGATGGCAATGAAGATGTAGTTAAAGAAGTCAATCAACCTGTATCAATTGATGTTCCCGATCCAGATTTTTATGATTTTGACACTGATCGGTCGGAAAAATCTTTTGGGAGTGATCAGATATGGGCTACCTATGATGATGATGATGGTATGCCTCGATATTATGCCTTGATTCAGAAAGTTTTATCAACAAAATCTTTCAAGGTTCGCATGAGTTACCTCGCATCAAGGTCCAATGTTGAATTTACTCAATTAGATTGGGTTAGTAGGGGTTTTTCTAAGACCTGTGGGGATTTTAGAGTTGGCAGATATGAAGTCATTGATTCAATTAATATTTTTTCACATAGGGTTAAATTTGAGAAAGGTCCTCGTGGAGTGATTAGAATCCTTCCTAAAAAAGGCGACACTTGGGCCTTGTACAGAAATTGGGCTCCTCATTGGAATGAGCATACTTCTGATGATGTGATCCATAAATATGACATGGTTGAGGTACTGGATGACTATAACGAAGAACATGGAGTTTCAATAGTTTCCTTAGTGAAAGTTGCTGGATTTAAAACAGTTTTCCAGCGGAATTCGGATCCCGAAGAAACGAGGAAGATCCCAAAACAGGAGATGCTTCGGTTCTCTCATCAAATACCTTGTCATGTGCTGACAGGCGAAGAAGCGAATAATGCTCCAAAGGGCTGTCTTGAGCTCGATCCAGCGGCAACTCCCATGGAGTTTCTTCAGGCATCCACTGAAGAAAAGAGTGATGAACAGATGAATGAAGCAGAACAAGTGACAGTCTCTCAATGATGGTCCTTTATGAATTTATTGACCTACTGGCATTGATTCTTAGGTTTTTCAACATTCAACGGGTTTTGTTAGGCTGTACAGCTGTCTGTCCACTTTTTAGGCTATTGCATTAGATGATTATTTTGAAATGTAACTTGTTTCGGAATCATTTAGCTTAGCCTTCAGTGGGCGACTAACTTGCATTTTGGGAGCAAAGGCTTTTGGAGATCAACATTTTGTATGACAGAACCATGGTATAGTTGTTTCTCTGTAAGTGGTAGCTCCCTCTGATTTACTGGGTATCATGTTCTTATCTTAGCTACACTGATTCATTAGAGAGCAGAAAAAATGTGCTTATATTGAAGATGCATATCCAGCTGGTAAGGATTTTATTTTAATTTTTTTGTTTTTTGGCCTGCATTTTGATAATTAAACAATAGAGACAACCTGTTTTTGGTGACAAGGTATAATTTATTGCCATTTAAACATCTGTACTTGTATTGCTGTATGCCTATTATGTCTGGGAGGTTGTGTATGTTTTTTCTCTCTTGAGTGGATTGATTACTTGTTTTTTCATTTAGTTTTAAAAAATATATCTTTCCTTAAGCGATGCTCTTCATGGCTGAGTACTTAATTTACCCACAATTTTTGTTCTTGTTAGCCATCTCTTTTTCTTGTAAAAGATATTACTGGCACATACTTCAATAATAAGGTGCAAAGTTTTTGGCAAAGAGAGTAGTAAATCTACAACAATTGGTTATGATGATTTAGTATCAAGTTTGAAATTACGAAGAACTATTTAAATAGCTGAAGGAAAAAAGAATTGAGATGCATAAACAGTGATCAATATTATAGTCAAGGTCATTATATCTGAATTAAAGATTTAGTCATCGATGAAGTTCAAAAATTAAATATTAAGCAACTATGAAATGATAGTGAAAAATCGTCGCTAGTGATATTTTAATTTCACTATGTAGGCATCATTAACTATGGTGCAATTAAAATAAAACACAAGATTAGGTGAATGTGTGGATACACGAGACTGGATAAAATTAGGAATGAATGTATCAGGGATAAGACATGAGTATTACCAATTGCAGAGAAGGTGCGAGAAGCCCGACTAAGATTGTTTGGACACGTGCAAAGGAGACCATTAGAGGCACCTGTTAGGCGTTGTGACAGTCTAGTCACTAGGCATGTTAAACGAGGGTGGGGTAGACCAATAAAGACTTGGAATGAAACTATAAGGAAAGACATGATGTACTTAGGCATTAGTGAGATTATGACAAAAGATAGGGCACAATGGCGACAAAGGATCCATATAGCCGACCCCACTATAATGGGATAAAGTCTTGAGTATTGTTGTTATGCAGACATCATTAACTATGATGCAATTAAAAAAAAATACAAGATTTATGTTAGGAGCCTACTAACGTTGCCTGGAGGAGAGGTCGGAGGTGGAGAAGATGGAGGGGATACTACGGAGCCGTGACCGCGGCTGCCTAAGCGGGGTTGCTCGTTGGAGGAGAGAGCCACCAACATTTCACATAGAAAATGAGAATTAGAACTTTGTCATTGCTTACCCATAACACATACCCTAATGCCTTTAAATAAGCTACATCATAATGACTCTTACGTGACATAAATGCGATAATAAATGGCTCGGTGCTCGATACCCACACAACATACGATAATAATAATAAGATAAAGGGCTCGGTGCTCGAGACCCATAACATCTCACCCTTCCTCCAAAAAAAGCTTGTCCTCAAGCTTTATCCAATGCCCTCGTCGTCAGAATCTTCGACGTGCAGGTAGAAAAGCCGGTTGCACCTGTGACCACGAGTGTACTGCTCGTCGCAATTGAAACATAATCCCTGAGCGCGTCGTTGCAGCATCTCAGCCCGAGATAATCGGCGGACCGGTGGGGCTAGAGGACCCTCGATACGACCCTGTTCAATAATGTTGGTGGCAGGTGGATAGGCCTCCGGTGCTATCTGGAGGCGACGATCGCAAAGCCGAGTCAGACTCATAGCAGTTACTAAGTCGGGAGGGGCTTCAAACTCGACATCCAGTCGCAGGCACTCACGAAGTCCAGCGGTGAAAATGTCGACCTGCATATCCGGGGCAAGAGGCACATGCGCCAAGAGAAGCTGAAATTGTTCCAGGTAATCGTCCACGGTCCCCGTTTGTCGTAGAGAGGTGAGTGCACCAAGGGGGTTACTGCGAATAGGAGGTCCGAAACGTAAGTTGCATAGCCGCTTGAAGTCATCCCATATCAGATTTGGCCGGTCGGTGAGAAGTCGAGAAGCCCATAAAATAGCGGAGTCGAGCATATGGAAAGATGCTAAATGGATCCGGTCTGCTGCCGGTGTTTGTTAGTGGCCGAAGAATTGCTCACATTTGGTGAGCCAACACAATGAATCCGTTTTCCCATCATAGGTAGGAAATTCCAATCGGATGTAGCGTGGAACAATAACAGTGTCGGGGTGCGCGAGGACTGTCGGCGGAGGCTCGTGGATGGTCAGGGGCGGCGGTGCTTGGCGGAGAAGCGGCGGTGCTTGGCGGAGAAGCGGCGGTGCTTGGCGGAGAAGCGGCGGTGCTTGGCGGAGAAGCGGCGGTGCCTGACTGCTACTTGTAGGATCGAGTGCGGGGGTGGTAGAAAGATCATCAAGGCGCTTGGAGAGCGCAATAATGGCCTCCTGATGACAGTCCGCGAGGGCAGTGTGCGCAACTTGTTGCGCCATGACGGTCTGCAGCATGGTCATAATCTGACTTAGTTTGTCCGACGAGTCCCCCATAGTGCGGGATGAGCGAGAAGAGGAGCGGGTGACCGGGCGGTCGGAGTGCGCCAATTCGGATGACTGAGAGTGACCGCGAGAACCGCGGTGGTGCCCAATATTGGTACAAATAATTGTGCAACAAAATAGAAGGGTTGCGGGAAATTAGAAATGTGGGTGGGGAAATTTAATAGCCGAATTAGAAGCAGGGACTAAATAGTTAAGATTGGGGGAGGGAATTAGAAGCTGCAGCTAATTAAATAAGTAAAAGGAGTTGGGAGAGGGAATGGTGGTGTGGTCCACGGAAGTAAAAGAAATTTAATAGCTGATACCAAGAGAGGTGGCGTGAGTGGCAGGGTGAAAGAGATAGGTGTAGGGTGTAAAATAAAAATAAAACTGTGTGGTAATGATGAAAGCTGTTGGCAAAAGGAAAAAATAAAATTTATGTGGGGAGGGGATCAAGAAGGAAAAAAAAAAGAGTTCCTGAAGGTGGGCAGAAGGGCACTGGCTGCTTTAAATAAAACTGTAGAAAATAGAGTTGCTGGTTTGGGAAAGGAGCTGAGCAGGCGGCTCCAAAAAATGACAGGTCGAGACGTGGAAAAGAAATTGCTGGAGTCGATTGTAGGAGCATGCGGGGGGCAGACCGACCAGATTTCATGACGATGAAGGAGAAAGCGACGACGCTAAAGAGACGGAGAAGCGGACGTCAGTCGATCGGATCGAAAAGGCCCGCAGGAGAGGGAGTCGACGAGATGTGGATTCCCGAAGGCGCTGCGGGAAGCATCAGGAGCGACACAGAGAGGCGTAGGCGCTGGAAGAGCGCCGTTACTGTGGTGGGTGTCGAAGAAGGCAGGCAGCGGTTGGTTGGCGAGGGTCCCGCACAGGAGGTGAGCTGGGAGGCCGAGGAAGTAGACGCAGAGGATGCAGCTGTTGCGGTCCGGCTTGCTGTTTCTGGCGTCGATGGCCTTGGAGGAGTCAATCAGAGGTGGCCGGCGGTGTATCTCCGGGATGCTTATGTCGGGTGTTCCACCACTATGGAGGTGGGTGTTGGCGTTGGAGCTACTGCGGCTAGCAAAGGAGTATTCGTGGGGAAGGAGGATGAGTGGAATGACGTGCGTCGGGGAAGAGGACCGAGACCTCTGATACCAAGTTGTTAGGAGCCTACTAACGTTGCTCGGAGGAGAGGTCGGAGGTGGAGAAGATGGCGGGGATACTACGGAGCCGTGACGCGGCTGCCTAAGCGGGGTTGCTCGTCAGAGGAGAGAGCAACCAAGATCTCACATAGAAGATGAAAATTAGAACTTTGTTATTGCTTACCCATAACACATACCCAAATGCCTTTAAATAGGCTACATCATAATGACTCTTACGTGACATAAATGCGATAATAAATGGCTCAGTGCTCGAGACCCAAACAACATACGATACTAATAATAATAAGATAAAGGACTCGGTGCTCGAGACTTATAACAATTTACTTTTGGGTGGGATTTGAATTTGACATACTTTTTGGCGGGCACATAAATTTAACATTTATTGAGGCATTGCCTTCAGTATTCAGCCAGTCAGTTAAGAGAAGCAGGTTGAGGGCCACTCTTGTGAGGCTCGCTCTACCAACTTGTGTTTATTGATGTCGAGGACAGTGGTTGATGTTTCTATTAGAAGCATGTTGTTGATCATTGTATTTTGAATAACAAAAGATAAACTTTGAGCCACTAGATTAGCATTTCAGTCTCATGGGAAGATCTGATAATGTTCTATATGTCGCGAATAGACCGATAGTAGACATTCTATTTGCAAGCAGATAAAAAAGGGCAGCCTGGTGCACAAAGCATCCCCGCTCAACGAGGGTCCGGGAAAGGGTCCCACCACAAGGAGATAAGAAAAAAATGGTTTGCATGACAAATTTTAGAATAGAACCCCGGGCATAGCCTAGATATCAAGTTTTCGTTATTATAAAGAATTTAGTATAAGTTTCCATCAACTTCCTAAAAACTATCCCTAATATATATAGGTGACACTCCAGTCATCACACAAATTAGCGATTTAGACTTTTTTGTCACAATGCAATTTCCCCCATACAATTTTGTTTGTTGAATATACTGATTTTACTTGATGAATTTTCTATTTTATTTAATTTTGTTTTCAATATTTTTTAATTTATATTTTATTATATTAAATAATTTTATTTTATTTATTTCTTTCTAACTATTATATATACTTTACTAGTATTTAATTTTGTAATAAGTGAAATTTGAGAGCCTAAGATTAAAAAAACTCAAATGATATTAAAATAATTCAGTTTGTGATTGTACGAAACCAGAAGGAAGAAAGAATGATTAAATATTTAAAAATAATATTATTCTCAATCTACAATATTACATGTACAAGGGACTCCTTTATATAAAACAAGGGAGAAAGAGCACAAATGAAGTAGCAATGTTTGACTAAAGAAGCCTAAGAGAGAGGGCCCGAAGGGCCATTTATACATGGATTATTTAATGTTCTAACGCTTCCCCGCAAGCTTGAGCATACAAGTCGTTGGCACCAAACTTGGAAAGACACTGTTAGTATAGTGAGCAAGGTAAGGATTTAGTGAGAACATCAGATACTTGATATGCAGCCAAAACATGCATAAACACAATTTTCGAAGTTGACCATTTTCCCGGACAAAGTGATAGTCAATTTCAATGTGTTTGGTGCGATAATGAAACACAAGATTCTCAGTAATATGGATAGCAGCTTGATAATCACAAAAGAGAGTGGCTGAAGATGGAAGCTGGGCTCCTAAATCAGTAAGAAGTTTCTCTAGTTAGGTGAGTTTTGAATCGACTGCAGCCATGGAACAATATTCGACTTCAACGGAGGAGTGAGCAACCACAGTTTCCTTCTTATTTTTCCAGGTAACCAAATTTCTGCCAAAATATGTGCAGTAATTGCTGGTTGATCGACGATCATCGAGAGACCTAGCATAATCATCAACACAGTATGCAACGAGCGACGAAGTGGAAGTCTTGCACACCAGGCCTTGTTTAAGAGCATTCTTCAAATATCTTAGAATACGGTCGACAACCTTAAGATTGGAGGTTCGACGAGCATTCATGAAGCGAATGACCACACCGACCGCAAAGAATATGTTGGGTCGGGTGATAGTAAGATAGATAAGCTTTCCAACGAGGTGTCAATAATATTGCTTCCGTTGGTGAAAATAAATACTATATCACTTTCATTGATGATTTCAGTCGAAAATGTTGGGTTTATTTTTTGAAAGAGAAGTCTGAAGCTTTGAAGAAGTTTAAGGAGTTCAAAGCATGACTGAGAAGCAAAGAGGACATCATTATTTGAAGATCTTAAGATCTCATCAAGGTGGAGAATACATTTGAAGGTTATTTGATAATTTATGTAGAGCTCATGAGATCATTCATCAACTCACGATGACATATTTATCGCATTAAAATGGTGTTGCGGAAAGAATCGAACGATTATGAATATGGCCAAAACTATGATCAAAGGGAAACGTTTACCTCGATACTTTTGGGTTGAAGCAATTCAATGTGCAGTTTATCTGTTAAATTACTGTCCAACAAAGTGTGTGAAGTGTATGTCGCCATATGAAGCTTGGAGCATCTTGAAGCCAAATATAGAACATCTCAGAGTGTTTGACTGAAGACAAACAATGAATAATCTTGATGATAAAAGGCAAAAGTGTATTATTGTTGGATATGCTCCTCAAAGCAAAACAGTGTCGAAGAAGGTGATTATTTCTTGTGATGTTGAGTTTGATGAAGATAGGTTTTGGCATTGGGCTTATGAAGAAAGAAAAGTTGATGGAATATAATCCCTATACCTATGAAGCAGCGGCTCAAGATGAAACGTGGAGAAAAAGCGATGAAGGAAGAACTTGCGGCAATTAAAAGGAATGGTACCCGTGAGTTAGTTACACTTCCAAAAGGGAATAAACCCATTGGAGTGAAATGGATTTATAAAATTAAGACAAATAAAGAATGCCAGGTGGAAAAGTACAAAGCAAGGCTTCTCACAAAGGGCTACAAGAAAATTCAGGGTTTGGATTATGATGAGGTGTTTGTTACTGTGGTAAGAATTGACACCATCAGACTTATCATTGCACTTGCGACACACGATAAGTGGAAGATTTCAGATGGATGTCTAGTCGACATTCCTGAATGACTATCTTCAAGAGGAGGTTTATATCGAACAACCACCTCACTATGCTCAGAAAGGTCGAGAAGATTGGTTATCATCTGAAGAAAGCACTATATGACCTTAAACAAGCTCCGAGAGCTTGGAATACGAGGATTGAATAATATTTCCAGAAGAATAGATATATCAAGAGCCCACATGAGCATGCGCTGTATACGAAGAAATATTCAAGTGATGATCTCATGATTATTTGACTGTATGTCGATGAAGTGATTTTTATAGGAAACAATCCTCGGATGCTTGACACATTTAAGAAGACTATGACACAGGAATTTGAGATGACAGATATCGGCGAAATGACATACTTTTTTGGGTATTTAAGTTAAAAAAATAAGATTAAATTTTTATATCTCAAAAGAAGTATGTGGAACAAATCCCGAGTAAATTCAGAATGAAAGATTGTAAACTAAATTATACTCCAGCAGATCCAAGTTTGAAATTAAAAAAGGTGTCTGATCAGGAAGTTGTAAATTCCATGTTATCCAAGAGTTTGGTGGGGAGCCTTCGATATCTCACCTTCACGAGGCCAAATATTATACATGTTTGTGTGGTCAGCTGATACATGGAGGCACCGAAACAAGATCATTTCACTGCAGTAAAGCAAATCTTGAGGTATATTAACATCACAAGAGATCATGTTTTCTATTATACTTCTGAAAATATGAAGTTATTCGACTATTATGATAGCGACTATGGTGTAAATGTTAATGATCGGAAGAGCACTTCCAGATATGCATTCCATCTTTGCTCGACAATTTTCTCATGAAGTTTAAAAAAGCAGATGACTATTGCACTGTCCACATGTGGAGCAGAGTACATTGCGGCAACAACTTGTACTTCTCAAACGATATGGTTGAATCTTTTGAACGAACTACATCACCCACCAGAAGACACAATTACTATCTATGTTGATAACAAGTCGACTATTCAGCTTGCGAAAATCCAGCTTCTCATAATCACAGTAAACATATTGATACAAAGTTTCATTTCATTCACGTGCAAGTAAAGAATAATATTATAGGGTTGCTGTATTGTCAGACAAAAAACTAGATTGCCGATATTTTTATGAAGCCATTGACAACTGATGTATTTCACAATTGCAAGTTTATACTTGACATGTGTAGTCGGATTTGAGGGGGAGTGTTAGAGGAAGGAAAATCCTCCTCTCCTCTAAAATAGAGGACGCATGATTGTAGTTTTGAGATAGAAACTAATCAACATTACTTATTTGCCATTGACTAAGTCAAAGTTTGACCATAAATTAGTTTGTCTGTATATGGTTCATGGAAGCTTCAAGAGGAAAAAATCTAAAATGCTATGAGACATGCGGAGTTCTAGCCCAGACTCAAGAGGCGATGGAACCGTGGAAGCCTTTTGCTATAGATTTGGTGGCAGCATATCATTGGTTGGAAAAGCTTATAAATATGCATGGATGATGACCTTTCAAAAAAGGTTTTTGGCATAGCGCAAGAAGAAGGATTAACAAAAAGGCGAGAAGATTTGATGAGATCGACAGAAGCTTGGAGTTTGGCTGCTTGAAGCTAGTACCAAAGAAGAAGTGTGTCGAGTTTATAGTTGAAGCTAGTGCAAGTAGTTGAAGCTTCAACCTCTATTGGAAGCTCGTGTGAAGGATTGAAGGAGCTAGTGCACATATTGGCTGCGAGCTTTGTAATGCATGTTGCAAGCAGTTCAAGTACATGCAAGTGTGAATACTTTGCCGAAGTGTCAAGAGGTGGAGACTCTGGAGTTTTTTGTGTTTAGTTTATATTCATAAAATACAAGTGTTGTAATATGTGATGGTGTGATATAGAGAAAGTTTGTATGTGTGTCCTTGTTGTCAATTTGTTTCTATCAAATCAATTCTTTTTTTTGCGATTGTTGTGTGTCCACTGTTCGCTTCCAACAAAGATAAGTGTTGTCGAGGAGGTCACCCTTTGTTCGATGCTCTCAGAGATATCAATGTCCTTTGACACTGTGCTTTCACGTTTCATCACCAGCATTGACCGACACTTCAGGGCTCTGATCCCACTGGAGCAACCACAACTCTCAGTAGTTCTTGCCGCTCCACCATCGCCTTCAGTCTTTCCTTCCTCGTCGTTCACACAGGCGGTCCCGCCTCTTCTGATCGTTGTTGCTCACATTCAGCGCAGTCCTTTGCCGCCCTTGCCCGTCTGCATTCATCGGGCACACTCGCCCCGACTTAGAGCTTCTCTTCGACTGTATTCCTTCCGCACGCGCCTCATATAAGTCCCCTTTTTGGTCCCCACAATTAATTCTGTTTCTAAGCTCATTTTCAATTCATTCATTATAGCACGTCGCATAAGTATGTAAAGTGAGTACAAAATAAACACAATAATTTTTTTTATTACATTCATAGTTTTATTACAAGCGATGCTCTATGGTTCTGAGTGTTGGGCAGTGAATTGTGTACATGAGCACATCAAAAAATGGGAGTTGCGGAGATGAGAATGCTTAGGTGGATGTGTGAACACACGAGACTGGATAGAATTAGGAATGAATGTATCAGGGATAAGACAGGAGTAGCACCAATTGCTGAGAAGTTGCGAGAAGCTCGATTAAGATGGTTTGGACACGTGCAAAGGAGACCATTAGAGGCACCTGTTAGGCGTTGTGAGAGTCTAGTCACTAGGCATGTTAAATGAGGGGGGGGGGGGTAGAACAATAAAGACTTGGAATGAAACTATAAGGAAAGACATTATGTACTTAGGCATTAGTAAGATTACGACACAAGATAGGGCACAATGGCGAAAAAAGATCCATATAGCTGGGATAAAGGCTTGCGTGTTGTTATTCATAGTTTTATTACAAAGGTAGTACATCACATCCACATCCAGACATAAATAAGTTAAAACTATTCAATCTACTTGATTATAGAAACGCCACCGCCAATATTCACACATCTCCTTATGCCTCTCATTAGCTTCTTATATTCTAATAAATTTTTTAAGACATCTTTGCTAGGTTCTTCGCTCTTTTTCATCTGCTTCCTAAAAAATGTGAAAACTACAAGAATAATTATAAACAATATCACTAAGTGAGTATTTCATCTCTTCAGCTGCTTTACATGCAAACATGAAAAGTGAGTAACAATATGCATAATCATTTTAGATGCATTAAAAAAAGGAAATGCAATAATAAATAAAATTTTAAGTTCTTAGGGATCTTCAAGTTGTTTCTTCTAGCATTCAATTCCGCATTCTTTCCATTTATTCTTTTGCTTGATTTTTCCATTTTTATTAATTCTGGTTTTCTTTTACCTTCCATCTTTGGAGTCAATGTATCATATATAACATTTTCATCTCTCTTTAATTTCATTTATTTTGGAATTGTTAAGGGTATCTTTGATTCATCTTATTCTTGGGCCCACCACTCTTGGGGTTATCTCAAATTCCTATGTCTATCTAGGACGATTTACGCATTCAATAGGCCTTCTAGCCCCCTGATTAGAACATAGACTTCCACTCTAGGATGATATTCACACGCAATAGGCCTTTTGGCCTCCAAAGATTGGAAGATTCTTCTTTTGTATGCAATTCACCCCTCCCCCCAACACAACACTTGGATTAACCTTTGATACTTCTTCCTATGCATCAATGCAATCTATATATTCTTATTTGTCTTATATATTTCTTTTCCTTTTGTTTTACATTTCATATGATTATAGATTCTTTATTCTTTTCATATAATCTTTCTAGTCTTTTTGTGTAATTTTTACTATTGAAAAATAAATAATATGTTTCTGAATTTCCCCTCCAAATTTTAATCACCTTTTTTTGGTATTTCATATTTAGCGTCTTGGTGATTTTTCTTGTGTCGGTGATTTCATTATTTTGAGTTGTTTTAAATGAAAATGCACATTCAATAGTGTTGATGCACGAAATGCGACGGGGAAAACGGGCACCACCAGCTAACCGTTCGAGCACTGGGGAAGGTATTGGGAAAAGACTGTCGGCTAGTCGGTTACTAGCGGCTAGGAATGGCGGATAGGACCAGATAGGAAAAAGAGAGAAAGGGCCGCTGCCAGCGGCAACACCAGAGTTCGCCCGCCGCGGCCTGAATGCCTCTCCTGCGGCGGGCTTTCCTTTTATAGGAAAATAAGCGATTACACTTAGAAAAGAAAGAAGAAAGGAAGACGCCGGCCGGACAATAGACCGCAAAGGACTAGAATCGAGGCCGCAGCTTTTAACAAGCGAGCTCTTGGACTCGAGTCAGCGTGCTTTGGGTGTACTCCCGCCCCCTATTTATAGGCTTGGGGGCCTGCCCAAACGGGCAGGGCTAAAATTACCGGCTGCCCGAGGTACAAGAGAATCGGGTAGCGGTGACGGGAATCGAGAAAAAGAAGAAAAGCCAGGAGACAGGCCGCGCGGCCTGGCGACCTTCTTCTGCCGAGCTGCAGGACTCGGCCTCTGGGCCGGCTGATCTGGACCTCCTCTGACGGCGACCTGGGACACAGGTCGCGCAGCTTGGGCAATGACAGGCCGACCCTTAGATGATGGCTGGACCGAAACTGGCGGCTGTCTGACGTAGAGGCCGCCCGGCTTGTCTGACAATAAGCCGGCTAGCTGAGAACGGCGGCTAGAAAGCACAAGCGGCCCGGACTTGAAAACCTGGAGAACTAGTCGCAGATTCCGGGTTAACAAATAGAATAGACACAATGTGAAAATGTTAAGCTAGAAAATACTAAAAATATTTCAAAATGTAAGCATAATTAAAGTGGTAAAAACTCACCGTGATTATTTTTCCTTTATTTTTTCAGCCTCATCACCACTCATCACCACGCCTATCACGAGATGCCATCCTGTAATTTAGGCATCCCTTAAATGAGTTGCATCTTTTAAATAAATGTGATGTTGACTTCTAAGATGACTTAACTTTTATTAATGGTTAATCTAAGACTGGGGATAACTCTAACGAGCTTAATTCAAATGCCGTAAAGTACGTAAAGACTCAAATTATTGTAATCTTCGCCTAGGGTGATTCCCATTTCCAAACCTCTTACTAGATTCCAATTAATATGAAAAATTCACATTTATATTTCATATTGAAGCCCACTGTCACTATATTTTTGCCAAAACAATAAATATTATAGGATGATAAGTGCCATCATAACTAAAAAGCATCATACGCCTAATAATGAAATGGAACTCAAAGACTCCCAACAGCTTTATTCCCCGCTAGCTATCATTTCTATTAATTAAGGATCTAAAGCAGTACAATCCCAACATCAACCTAATAAATAACAGTTGCCTACTATTCATAACTAGGCATAAATATTTATCCTCATATATCACAGCCAATGTTGTAGATATCGGATATCGGAGACACGTCGGTTTAGGCTTTTCATGTCGGTTTTATTATGTCGCGATATATCGGGGATATTTCATATATCGGGTTTTAATATTTAATTATTTATATGTGTAATTATTTATAAATTTAATCATTTTTTCATTTATATATATTAATAATTTGTTATTTATTGAACTTTTAAATTTATTAAACTAATATAAGCATTTTGTGTTATACAAGTAATAACGGTATAATGCATGAAATAAAACAAGAGAAAGTAGAATGTCAGGAAATTGTCCGTAACAATGAAAGATAAGAAATCTTTAGTCCATAATTCAAAGACCATGCATAATTGACATCGATGATACACATGGGCAAGGAAGAAAGCCAAAGGGAAAAAATAACCTAAACAATAAAACAATTTTGGTCTATTATCTATTAGACCATAGACAGTAATTAAAATAAGTTGAAAAAAATCAAACGATAAAATATCGGGATATATCGGCCTATATATCGGCGAATATATCGGTCGATAATAGACATATCGGAGGATATATTTCAAAAGGATATTTTGCAAAATAATATCGGAAACGTGTCGTTTTGTTCATAAAACCTTTATGTCGGTCGACATATCGGACATGTCGGAGGATATCCACAACACTGATCACAGCACAGTATAGTATCCTGGCAACATTAATAAATTTCCTCTCCACTTCACTTCAGTATTGTACCGAAAAAGTTTGATTCCATATATCTTCTGTCAAATGGCATAAAATCCTCATACCTATTATAATAACAGTCGACTACAATGTAAAGGAACCAATTTCAGAAAAAGATATGCAGGAGAAAGCCACACCAAGCCCTAACTTAATTACAGATGGCCTACAATTTGCATAATTTATTTGACAGCAAAACTAAAAGCCCTCAAACAGCCGAAACAATCCTAAGCAGGGAAGCCCTATTTTAGAAATTGAAGGAGGAAGAAGAAGAGGGAGAGCAAGAAGCCCTAACCTAATACCATTTTTAAACATGTATATATTCAAGCCATCTTCTACAATCCAGAATAAGGAGAAGTAAAAGAAATGGGAGGAAAGGCTCACAGTGAAGAGGAAGAGAGAAGAAATGTCGCACGATTGCCTTTGTCGAGCCTCGCAGAAGCACTGCCGAGTTCTGTCGAGTGCTCCTGTACTGAAATCAAGAGAAAGAATGGGAGGACTGCTTCTGTCGATGAGGTCTACAAAAACTCTCATCGTGCCATAGCCCGGAATCAGCGGCAATCAGAGAAAGGAGCTGTCGAGAGCGAGAGAATGAGGAGGAGAGAAGAAGAGACCTGCAGAGCGAGAGAATGAGGGGGAGAGAAGAAGAGACCTGCTTATATCGCAAAGGAAGAGAAGTGTAGTCCGGTTAGACCGACTAGCAAATTAAACCTAGTCGTGACAACACACAGAGCACTGAATATACCATTCCAAATCTCAAGTTATTAATTCAAGCACCAATTTTAAGTGAATCCAGGTGTTTAAATATTAAGTCCCTCACTATTTTAACCAGCCAGCTCATATAGTGAACCGCCTACTTGTGGTTTGCACCGCATAGTCCAGATGTTAAGACTCCAATCCTTAACTAGCCGGGCCACCCAACCAACCGACCCATCGTTTTATATTTAAGCCACAATTAAATCACCATATCAAAAGTTACCAAAATAATATCACCATATCAAAATCAAAACTCCCCAAAATTTCATGTCGATCAAACTCATATCGGCAAATATAATAATTCAGTGATGAAAATTGTCATTAAAAAATGCGGCGAAAAATTTCGAAAATAGATTTCGACTCTGATTTCATTTCTCATCATCAGGCATTTAATTTTTTAATCATTGTTGTTTTATTTATTTTGTTTAATTTTCAAGCAGTGATTTGGGTTGTTACAAATTCTCCCATTCTTATAGGAATTTCGTTCTCAAAAATGTTGCACTATTTCAATTTTAAAATGGCTTATTAATTTACTCATGTTGAAACTCTGTTCGATACTTCGATACTCAAAGATATATTGTTTATATTAAACAAGTGGTTTACATTAGCTTCAAAACAGAGTCGTAATTACATAAAATATACATGAGTCATTTTATTTCGTCTCTTGGTGGCCCTAAGTTGAAAGCACAAGATTGAATTTCTTTCCTCCGAAACTTCTGCTTCAGGGGCTGATGTTGATGCTAATGATTCAGTGCTCATCTTAGAAACAAACTCCTCTCAGACATTCCCCTTTATGAAACCTTCCATACTTCGTACATTTTATTGGAGTTGTCTGCGAAACATTGCTACTCATCGCAGGTGTAGAATGCTAAAATCTATTCTCTTTTCATTGTGGTACACTTGCCCTTTCAGAGACTTCCTTGCTTGTACCTTCCAATGTCTTTCTTTTCAAAAATTCCCGCGTCTTTTGAAATTTCTCTAAATCAATCTCGACGATTCGAGCCTTCTCTACCAACCATCCATACCTGGTGATGTACAAAGGCACCGAGTATGTATGAATCTCATCGCGAAGTTCTTGCTGGAATTGGCGGTACCTATCTTCTTCCATCGCAACCACTGAATCTGCTTCATACTGCAACACTGACTTGTTTCCTTGAACTAACCCGAGAAACTGATCATGAAGTAGTCTCTTCCCTGATCCAGGTACAAACTAAGTTGTAAACTCCCATATAAATTAATTTCAAATACTTATTGTTACACCTCTGGCTGTAAACTTCATCTACATTATATTGTCCCACCAACATTTCGCTTCACCTTTTAGAAGAAATGCAACTAATCCTACTTTTCGATTCTCAGGACATTGCATTACTTGAAAGATCGTTTCTACTTGTAATATCCAGTCTTTTGTCTTCGGTGGGGATAATCCTCCTTTAAATGTTGGTGGTTTCAATTCAAGGAATTGCTTTAGATCTACATCTATTTCTTTAGGTTGTGGAAACACTATTTGAATTGTAGGAGTTACAAGTGAAATCATAGGAGGTGGTGCATGGTTAGCTTGAGGGGCAGCTGGACCTCCTGCAACAATTGTCAGTAAGACCAGCTTTAATGCCTCAGCAATATCTCGAGCAATATCAGTTATTGGGAGTCGAGATTGATGTCCATTATAGCTCTCAGCAGACATTGTCTTTATTTTCTTCCACCTCTTCTAGAATTTCTCAGATCCTTATACTTGAATTTACTTGGATGGGTCCCTAATAAATAAGTTTTGACCACCTTTTAATGTCGGATACTCTCAAGTTCGTATCATGTGTAATTACTAAGTACTCATTGTAACCAAACTCATCAAAAATCTACCTCTGATATCAATTTTTGTGAGGCCCCTTTTCAGTCTCACAATTCTATATCTAAGCTCATTTTTCAATTCATTCATTGCAACACATCGCAGAAGCATGTACAGTGGGAGTACAAAACAAACACAATAAAAAGATTCTATTACATTCAAGTTTTATTACAAAGGTAGTACATCACATCCACATCCAAACATAAATAACTTTAAACTATTCAATCTACTTGATTACAAAAAGGACACTGAATCCTCACACGTCTCCTTAGCTTCTTCTATTCCAATAAATATTTTAAGTCATACCTTGGCTAGTTCCTTTGCTCTTTTTCTTCTCTCTTCTTCAGTCAATTTTACCTTCTTAGGTATATTTGCGGAATCATCTACTTCCTAAAAATGTGAAAATTACGGAGTTAGTCATAAACAATATGACTAAGTGGATATTTTACGTCTTCAAATGCTATACAGACAAATAAGAATAGTGAGTTACAATATGCATAATCATTTTAAGATGCAGTAAAAGAAAAAGAAATGCAATGATAAATAAGATTTTAAGTTCTTAGACATTTTATTTTGTTCTTAGTGTTTTTCAAGTTCTTTCTTCTAGCGTTCAATTCCACGTTATTTCCATTTGTTCCTTGGTTTGACTTATCCAATTTCATTTATTTTGATTTTTTGTTACCTTCTATCTTTGGAGTCAGGGTATTCTTATATATCATTTTCATCTTTCTTTAATTTCATTTTTTTTGTAATTGTTAAGGGTATATGTCGGATCATCTTATTCTTGGGCCCACCCCTTCTGGGGTTATCTCAAATTTTTTTGTCTATCCAGGTTGATCTTCACATGCAATAGGCCTTCTGCCCCTTGGTTAGAACATAGACTTCCACTCTAGGACGATATTCACACGCAATAAGCCTTCTGGCCCCCATAGACTGGAAGATTCTTCTTTCGTAGGCAATTCACATCCCCCTACATGGGTTAACCCTTAACACTTCCTAGGCATCGATGCATTCTAGGTATTCTTATTCTTCTTATATCTTTCTTTTCTTTTTGTTTTACATTTCGTATCATATAGATGATTATAAATTCTTTATTCTTTTCGTATAATCTTTCTAGTCTTTTTGTGTAATTTTTAGTATCAAAAAATAAGTAATATTTCTCTTAATTTCCTCTCAAAATTTTAATCACTCTCTTTGCTATTCCATATTTAGTTTCCTGACAATTTTTCTTGTGTTAGTGATTTTAATATTTCTAACTTCTTTAAATGAAAATGTAAATTCAATAGAATAGATTCAATGTGAAAATATTAAGTTGGTAAATACTTAAAATATTTCAATTGTTAGCATAATTAAAGAGGTAAAAACTCATAGTGGCTATCCTTTTTCCCTTTATCTTTCCCAGACAAATCACCGCGCCTATCGCGAGATGTCATCCTCTGTAGTATCTTTAATTTAAGCATCTCTTAAATGGGTTGGGCCTCTTAAATAAATGCGATGTTGAATCCTACGATGACTTGACTTTTATTAAGGGTTTATCTAAGGTTGGGGATAACTCGAGTGAGCCGAAAGAAAAATCTATAATTCAAATGCGGTAAAATACGTAAAAACTCGAATTATTGTAATCTTCGCTTGGGGGTGATTACCATTTCCAAAACTCTTATTAGATTCTGTTAGAAGACATAAGGATAAATGATGTAAAGGCCCATTTATAGGCCCTTTTCTTCCTTCTCCTTTAGTCCCACATCTATTGTATAGGATTCTTCCTCCCTCTCTTCTCCTATATATTTGCACTCTCTCTTGTATTTGACATATGAAAGAAGTATATACAAGATTTGCCCATTGTTTCCTACATGGTATCAGAGGGAACCAGTCCGACCTGTTTCTTATCGATCGTCTCTCTTCTTCCCTAACCGCTCGGTCTATCCTTTTGACCGGGCGGCTTGTTCTCTTAGTCGCTACTCGTTGCGGTCTCCTTTTTACCCGCCGAGTTCTTGTCTTTTCTTCGATTCTCGCCACGACTTTTCTTTGTCGCTGCGAATATGGCTGATATCAAGTCGAGTTCGTGCGATTTTGGCTCAACTCAAAATCGAAATTTTCGACTTGAACTCGGCTCGAGAGTCAGCTCGACTTGAAATGACTCGATTCCGAATCGGCTCGAAATCGAATCAGGTCGGCTCGAAATCGAATCAATTCGGCTCGAAACTGAGTAATTTTTCATTTTATTCCTATTTTGCTAAAGATTAAATTGGGCAACTTATAAATTTAGCAAATGAAACACTTAAAACCTTCATTCTTTTTTTTTAGATTTAAATTTTGTTATTTTTAATCTTAAAATAAGAATTTATTAATAAATACATAAATTTTTTAATTAATTCAAGTTGATTTGAATCATATTTCGAGCGATTCAGGGTTGGCTCGAAATCAGATTCGAGTCAAATTGAACGAATCAATTTTAACCGATTCCGATTCGACTCAATTTTCGAACGATTTTCGAGCGACTTTCGAGTTTCGAATAATATGCTCAGCCCTAGCTGCGAATTCCCTACTCGCTGTTAGCTACGCTCTTGGTCGCGACATCCTCCTTGCCGTTGGTGTGCTCACCGTGAGTCCGTGACCGTGCGGACTTCTTGCGCGACTCCTTCTCTGCTTTGTCGTCGCGTCTTGTCTTGTCGCTAGCGGCCTCTCCTCTCTACTACGGGCTCCGCATATTGGTTGCGACATCCTCCTTGCCGCTGGTGTGTTCTCACTGTGACCGTGCGGCTTCTCCTCGTGTCTAGGCGCGGCGGCTTCTCCCAGCTAACCGATCCGCATCTTGGTCGCGACCTTCATTCTTTTTTTTAGATTTAAATTTTGTTATTTTTAATCTTAAAATAAGAATTTATTAATAAATACATAATTTTTTTAATTAATTCAAGTTGATTCGAATCATATTTCGAGCGATTAAGGGTTGGCTCGAAATCAGATTCGAGTCAAATTGAACGAATCAATTTTAACCGATTCCGATTCGACTCAATTTTCGAACGATTTTCGAGCGACTTTCGAGTTTCGAATAATATGCTCAGCCCTAGCTGCGAAATCCCTACCCGCTGTGAGCTACGCTCTTGGTCGCGACATCCTCCTTGCCGCTGGTGTGCTCACCGTGAGTCCGTGACCGTGCGGACTTCTTGCGCGGCTCCTTCTCTGCTTTGTCGTCGTGTCTTGTCTTGTCGCTAGCGGCCTCTCCTCTCTACTACGGGCTCCGCATATTGGTTGCGACATCCTCCTTGCCGCTGGTGTGTTCTCACTGTGACCGTGCGGCTTCTCCTCGTGTCTAGGCGCGACGGCTTCTCCCAGCTAACCGATCTGCATCTTGGTCGCGACCTCTTGCCGCTTGTGTGTTGACATCAAGACCGTGCGACTTCTCTTGCTTTCTAGTTTTGGCGGCTTCTCTTCTCGTACCGCTCCAGATCTTAGTGCGGTCTGTCTCTACCCGCCCGGTCTAGTGCCTGTTCGCTGGCCTCTGTTCTTTTTAACCGCCACCGCTCAGGGTTCTTCCCGTCACGGCCTATTTCTTTTCGCTACGGCCTCCCTTCTACTCGCTGCTACTCACGCGATCTCCTCTAGTCGCGTGCGACCTCGTCATACCGCTGGTGCTCGCTCGGCTTCGTCTCTCGCTGCCCTCGTCGTTCTTCCGTAGTAGCCGCTGGTTCTATCCGGCAAGCCGCGTGCCTTCTTGCCGCCCGGTTTCTGTGCCTATTCACAACTCAGAATTATGGCATCTGGTTCCACCACTACTGATGATATTGTTGCGTTGCGTGCTCAACTCCATCAGCTTCAAGCGGTGGTTAGTTGCTCCTCTGGCTCCGTGACCTCGATCTTCAAGGAAGGTATATCATGCCTCTCACACAGCTCTCACTGTATTGTGGACTCGAGTGCTACACATCATCTATCTTCGCAACAACCGCCCAAATACTTAGATACTGCTTACCCCAAGCACATCACTGTGGTCAATGGTGACAAGATCCCGGTTTCTGGCACTGCACATCTGCCTCTTACTCCTTCCCTTTCCTTATCCTCGATTCTTCATGTTCCGGGCTCTCCTTCTAATCTCCTTTCTGTTAGCCGTCTTACGCAAGACCTTGATTGCTGTGTTACTTTCTCACGCTCTTCCTTTGTGATGCAGGATCGGCTAACACAGAATATACTTGGTAGAGGGAGACTGTCTAACGGGCTATATCTTCTTGATGTTCCTCCCACTGCTCTCACCACTGTCTCCACCACTGATTGACATCGTCGTCTTGGGCATTCCCCTCTTTCAATTCTCAAGAAAACTCTTCCGACTGTCTCTCTTCAAGAATTCTTTTGTGAATCCTCCCACTGCTCTCACCACTGTCTCCACCACTGATTGACATCGTCGTCTTGGGCATTCCCCTCTTTCAATTCTCAAGAAAGCTCTTCCGACTGTCTCTCTTCAAGAATTCTTTTGTGAATCTTGTATTTTCGGCAAACAACACAGTGTCTCTTTTTCTCCTTCATGTATTCGGAGTCATGATCCTTTATCCTTAGTACATTTTGATATCTGGGGGTCCTATAAGGTCCCTAGTGTTTTTGGGTATCGATACTTTGTTACTTTTATCGATGATTACTCAAGGATTACCTGGTTGTATTTACTTCGTGATCGTACCGAACTCCCAACCACGTTCCGCACGTTTCTTACAGAAACTCCCACTCAGTTCTCTACCTGTGTCAAAACTCTTCGTACAGACAATGCTCGAGAATATACTAGTCGCATCTTCTCCAATCTATGAGTTCGGTATTATACATCAGACTTCATGTGCCTACACCCCTCAACAAAATGGCATAGTGGAATGGAAAAATCACCACCTCCTTGATGTGGCTAGATCTCTCATGATCCAAATGCAGGTTCCTCCCCTCTATTGGAACTTTGCAGTCTCTACTGTTTGTCGCCTCATCAATCGCATGCCTTCGTCTGTCCTCAATTTTGTGGTACCCATTACTCTTCTTTACCCATCCACGACTCTCTTCTCTCTCACACCTCGTGTTTTTGGCTGTACCTATTATGTCCACCATCTTGGTCTTTCCACTGACAAGCTAGCCCCTCGTGCTATCAAAGCTATGTTTGTTGGGTACTCCCGCACTCAGAAGGGGTATGTCTGCTTATATCCTATCACTGGTAAGGTGGTTGCGTCTGCTGATGTCTCATTTCATAAAGAACAACCATATCACGCCAGTCCTTCTGAACCCCTTCTTCCTCCTCCGCTACCTCGACCCATCATTCCCGTAACGTCTCCGCTTCCACCACTTCTCCCTACTCCTCTGCTTCTGATTCCTACACCACCACCAGTACCCTCCAAACCAGTCCCCTCCAAACCTCCTATCATTGAAGTATACACTCGTCGTCCTCCACGTCCAGATGCCCAGCAACAGCTTCCCTCTACCGGTGTGATCTCGCGGCCTATTGATCTGGCATCCTCCTCGACGGCTCATACCTTGGCAAATTATGTCTCTCTACATTGTCTCTCTCCACCTCTTCTTACCTTTGCTCTCTCTCCTCTATCTCTATACCTAACTCGGTGCAGGAAGCTCTCCAGCATCCGGCGTGGCGTGCCGCCATGGATGAAAAAATGACTGCTCTATGGGGTAATCATACTTGGGATCTTGTGTCTCCTTCTCCTGTCCACAGTTGTGTTAGCTGCAAGTGGATCTTTACAATCAAACATGTCGCAGATAGGACAGTTGATCTCTTAAAGGCTCGACTTGTGGCACGGGGTTTTACTCAACAATACGGTCTTGATTATGATGAAACGTTCTCCCCAGTCGCAAAATTAAGTACGGTTCGGGTCTTGCTCTTCTTAGCTGTTCATCGCCACTGGCCCCTCCATCAGCTGGATGTCAAAAATGCTTTTTTGAATGACGATCTTCTTGAAACTGTCTATATGCAACAACCGTCCGGGTTTGAGACCACATGAGAGTCTCGTGTGTGTTTACTTCGCAAATCTATTTATGGTCTCAAACAGTCTCCACGGGCGTGGTTTGGAAAATTTAGCAAGGCTGTTTGTGAGGTTGACTTCAAACAAAGCTCGGCAGATTCCTCTCTCTTCACTCGTTACCAATCAACTGGGACTATAATACTTTTAGTTTATGTGGACGATATTCTGATCACTGGTGATGACTCAGCTGTTATACAACATGTTAAGCAACATTTAAATTCTATCTTTCAAATCAAAGATCTGGGAAATCTTTGATATTTTCTTGGACTAGAGGTAGCACGACGACCTGAGGCCTTGTCTTATCCCAGCGTAAGTATTGCATTGATCTTTTGAAAGATGCTGGTCTCTCGGGTTGCAAACCTGCGGAAACCCCGATGGAAGTCAACCATATGTTGTGTGCTCAAGGATCTGAGGCTGATTCTCTACTTCCAAATCCGGAATACTATCGTCGTCTTGTGGGAAAACTGATATACCTAACCGTTACGAGACCAAATATATCATTTGCGGTTGGAGTGGTCAGTCGGTTTATGCATACCCCACGGGTTTCTCACCTTCAGGCAGTGGAACACATTCTCAGATATCTGAAGACTGTCCCTGGGCAAGGACTTGTGTATAAGCCATCTTCCTCCCTTTCTCTTATTGCATACTCTGATGCGGATTATGCGGGCTCGTTGGATGATCAAAGTTCTACTACTGGTTTTTGTACTTACTTTGGAGGAAATCTTATCACATGGCGAAGTAAGAAGCAGACAGTGGTTGCTCGCTCGTCTGCTGAGGCTGAGTATCGTGCGATGGCAGCTGTTACATCAGAACTAACCTGACTGAAAGTCTTCTAATGGATTTGGGAGTTAGGTTGTCCTCACCATCAACGTTGTTTTGCGACAGTCAAGCTGCAATACATATTGCAAAGAATTCTGTGTTCCATGAGCGGACTAAACATATTGAGGTTGATTGTCACTTTGTTCGGGAAAAGGTTCAATCAAAGGTGCTAAAGCCTGAACATGTTCCTGCGTCTGGGCAAGTTGATGACATCCTTACCAAAGCATTACCTCACAAATTGTATTACCAGTTCTTGTTCAAGCTTGGTGCCTACGACTTGTACGCTCCAACTTGCGGGGGAGTGTTAGAAGACTAAGGATAAATGATGTAAAAGCCCATTTATAGGCCATTTTCTTCCTTCTCCTTTAGTCCCACATCTATTGTATATGATTCTTCCTCCCTCTCTTCTCCTATATATTTGTACTCTCTCTTATATTTGACATATGAAAGAAGTATATACAAGGTTTGCCCATTGTTTCCTACAGATTCCAATTAATATGAAAAAATCATATTTATATTTCAAATTGAAGCCCATAGTCACCATATTATGCCAAAACAATAAGTATTATAGGATGGTAAGTGCCACCATAACTAAAAGCATCATACCCTTAATAAGGAAGTGGAATTACAGGACTCCCAACAGCTTTATTCCTAGCTGGCTATCATTACTATTAATTAAATGACCAAAGCAATACAATCCCCACATCAACCTTATTAATAACAGTTGGCTATTATTCATAACTAAGCATAAATATTTATCCCCATATCACAACACAGTATAGTAGTCTGGCAACATTAATAAATTTCCTCTCCACTTCACTTCAGTATTGTACTGAATAAGAAGTTTGATTTCAGATATCAAATTTCTGTCAAATGACATAAAATCCTCATACCTATTATAATAACTGTCGACTGATATCTAGTCGAGTTCGAGCGATTTGAGCTGGGCTCGAAATCAAAATTGATTTTGAGTCGAGCTGGCTCAACTCAAAATGGTTCGATTCCAAGCATACTCGAAATCGAGTCGGCTTAAAATTGAGTATTTTTTTATATTTATTCCTAGTTGGTTCAAAATTAAATTGGGAAACCTCTAAAGTTAGCAAATGAAATACTTAGGGTCCGTTCGTTTGGCAAGAAATGGGATGCAGGAATTGAAATTGGCCTAATTCCAATTCCTGTGGGAATTGGAATTCAAATTTAAGTTAATTCTAATTTTGCTGTTCGGCTGAATGCATGAATTAGTAATTTCGATGTTCGACTGCATGTCAGAATTCAATGGATGGAATTGAAAATTTAAATTTAAAACATTAAATTTAACAAAATTAAATACACACACTTACATACAGAGACACAAAAACACAAAAATACACACACATACTCACACAACAATACACACACAAGAATAAAAAAGATTTTTCAGAAAATTGACAGAAACAGTACATCTTATACTAATCACAAAAATTAGGTTCATAGAGGAAAAGACAGATTAGCAATAATCTGAAAAGCGTTATGAAAAAGTAATTACCTAATTTGCCAAAAAATCTGTCAATTGATGGTAAGAGATGGTCTAGTACCGATGACATCCCGATCGTCGTATTCTGCCCGGTCCTCCTTCGACGTCTCAATCTCCCCCTTAAACATATCCTCTCTCAGATGCTTGCCCAGTTCAATATCCAAGCACTTTAGGTCATTCGTGTTTGCCCTAAGTGGCACATCCTTACTGCTAAAACTCCTCATCCCCTGAATCTTCAATTCCAATTCACGCACCACCAAAATCCCCTCCCCTTTGCTTGAATCCATGTTGCAATCCTAAATCGATAGAAATAACACAATCAAATTCACCGGCTTCAGTTCATTCAATGCAAAGCCCAAAATCTAAGGAATAGCGGAAAATTGCTCCCTCGTATAGAAATACCTTGGGAAAACACCAAAATAACCTTCAACAAGGGAACAACAAAGAGAAGAAGGTTATACCAACTTTCGAAATGAAAAAAGGTCAAATTAACCTCTAGCAAGGAAACGTCGCGAAAAGGAGCAGATCCGATGGAGGGAGAGTTTGATGAAAATTGAACGCGAGAGGGCTGGAGCGCGAGCTGGACGAGAGATGAATCGCGAGAACGATGGGGTCGAGAGGGATGACAACGAGAATCACGAAGAGGGCTGGAGCGCGAACTGGACGAGAGATGAATCACGAGAACGACGGGGTCGAGAGGGACAACAGAGAGAATTGTGAAGTACGACCTTCCGTGGTCTAAATTGGTGTAGGAAAAAATTAGGCTAAAATGAATTATGATGGAATTGAATTGAATTCCATTTGCTACCCCCAAAAATGGCTGCCGAATAGCGGAATTAGAATTGGGAATTCCAATTCCAATTCCTTTATTCAATTCCTCCCAAACAAACGGGGCCCTTAAAGACTTTTTTATGTTTAAATTTTTGTATTTTTTAATTTTAAAATAATAATATATTAGTGAATTAGTAATATTTTTAATCATTTCGATCTTATTCAAATCATATTTCAAGCGATTTAGGGCTGACTCAAAATCGACTCGAAATACAATTTGAATCAAATTGATTCGACTCAAAATGAGTTGAATCAATTGTATTCGGTTCAATATTTGAGCGAATTTGGAGTTTCAAATAATATGCGCATCCCTACGACTACAATGCAAAGGAACCAATTCAAAAAAAGATACGAAGGAGAATGCCACGCCAAGCCCTAACTACAGCTGCCAACATCTTGCATAATTTATTCGACAACAAAATTAAAGCCCTCAAACAGTCGATACAATCCTAAGCGGGGAAGTCCTATTTCAGAAATTGAAGGAGGAAGAACAAGAAGAGGGAGAGGAAAAAGCCCTAACCTAATTCCATTTTTCATACCATGTATATATTCAAGCCATCTTCTACAATCCAGAGTAAAGAGAAGTAAAAGAAATGAGTGGAAAAGAGAAGAACTTATAATGAAGAAGAGAGAAGAAATGCCGCACAACTGCCTTTTCCGAGCGTCGCAGAAACACTGTCGAGAGCTCCTGTACTGAAATCGGGAGAAAGAAAGGGAGGAATGCTTTTGTCGACGAGGTCTACAAATCAACGGCAATCGAAGAAAGGAGTTGTCCATAGCGAGGGAAGGAGGGGAGAGAAGCTGATACCTGCTTATATCCCAAAGGAAGAGCGGTGTAATCGGTTAGACCGACTGGCAAATTAAACCTAGTCGCGACAGTACACAATACCGAATATAACATTCCGGATGTCAAGTGATTAATTCAAGCACCGATTTTAAGTGAATATAGATGTTTAAATATTAAGTCTCTCACTATTTTAACCAACCAACTCGTATAGTGAACCACTAACTCATGGTTAACACCGCATAGTCCAGATGTTAGGATTCCAATTCTTCCTTAACTAGCAGCTCCACCCAACCAACCGGCCCACCATTTTATATTCAGGCCACAATATACTCATCATATCAATAAGTTACCAAAATAATATCACCGTATCAAAAGTTACCAAAATAATATCACTATATCAGCATCAAAACTCCCCAAAATTTCACGTCGATCAAACTCATATCAACAAATATAATAATCCAGTGATGAAAAATGCCGTCAAAAATAAACACAATGAAAAAAATTGAAAATAGATTTCAACACTGATTTCATTTTCCTGTCACCCTCTCTCTCTCGTGCTACTTCCGCCCGCACGATGACCGACGCTTCAAATATCATGGCGGCTCTCCAAGATTTCAGGACCTCCATTAAGACCCGTTTTTGGGACGCCGAAATACGCCATCGGGACGCTAACACACCATCGGGATGATATTTCCTCCCTCACCCTCAAGCTTAATGAGCTGACCGCCGCACTTCCCGTGATCACCACTCCACCTACGGATCACGCCAACAACAGTCAGGCGCTCCCGCCTCCGCCGCTTATACGCTACGAGCCACCGACTTTCCTCCGACAAGACGTGGCTATGCGGCCGCGCTACACCAGGTTGGACTTCCCCACCTATGACAACAAAACTGATCCATTGGCTTGGATCACCAGGTGCGAGCAAGGCCACCAACAAATTCTAGCCGTTGATCGACTTCCTCTCGCCTCTTTTCGCCTACTCGACTCAACTCTGCTTTGGGCCACTCGTCTCCTCACCGATCGACCAGGCCTAACCTGAGATGATTTCAAGCGGTATTGCAATCTATGTTTCAGCCCTCCCTTCCGCAGCAACCCCCTTGGTGCTCTTACGATACTCCGCTAAACGGGCATATTGGATGATTGATTACTTGGAGCAATTTCAGCTCCTCCTCACACACGTCTTACTTCCCCCAGTAATGCTAGTCTCCATCTTCATAGTCGGACTTCAAGCTCGCCTACAACTGGATGTCGAATTTGAGGCCTCGCCAGATTTAGTGACCGCTATGAGTCTGGCCAGACTATGCGACCGCCGCCTCCAGTTGGCCCGGGAGGCCTACTTGCCCAACGACATCAGCACTCCACAAGGACGTCACAAGGGTCCTCCCGCTCCGCCGGTCCGTCGCTTATCTCGAGCCGAGATGTTGGACCGCCGCACTCAGGGTTTATGTTTTAATTGCGACGAGCAATACACTCGCGAACACCGATGCAAAAAGCTTTTCTACCTACACATGGAGGACTCGGACGAGGAGGGCATCAGGTAACGGTTTCGCCGCCAGGAAGACCTCATTCGAGCTTGAGGACAAGCTCAATTTGAAGGAGGGATGAGATGTTACGGGTCTCGAGCACCAAGCCCTTTTATCTTTATTATTATGTCTTTGTTATGAGTCTTGAGCACTGAGCCCCTTTTATTATGTCTTTATGTCTAGTTAGGTGAATTTTAGGAGTGTGAGTGTCTTTATTATCCTTTAGCCTATATAAAGGCATGAGCATGGTATGCATGGTATGAATGAAAGAATTCTAGTTCCCTTCTTGAATGTGAGATTTTGGCGGCTCTCTCCTCTAATGAGCAACTCCACGTAGGCAGCCGCGATTTCGGATCCACGGTATCCTTCATCACCGCCATCTTCTCCGACAACATTTCACGATCCATAACACCGACCCACCACTCATTGTAGTCTCCTCCACAGTAATGTGCTATCAGGAGTTGTTTTGGCAAGAAATCAAGGAGCCCAATGACCCACTCATTTGAGCCTCGTTCAAGCTTGAAGACAAGCTCTGTTTGAAGAGCGGGTGAGATGTTATGGGTCCCCACCATCCGTCGTTGATTACTCATATTTTATTACGTTTCTTTATGTATGTTATTTCAAGTGTTTGAGCCGAGTCATAGGTACTACTAATTTGAGTCGTCATGTTTAGTATTTCGTGCATCTACTTTTAAATAGATTCCTTGGATCATTGTATGAGTTATTAAAGAAAGTAACCAAGTTTCTATTCATCTCTCTAGTTTTTTTCTCCTCCCATTCCTATGGTTAGGGTTGAGCACGTTCCTCTTCTTCCTCTCCCCTAACATTCTCCGTGGGTTGAGCTCATCTCCCTTGTATTTCCGCCTCCACCGCCACCTCCAACGACGTTACGGGCTAGGCTCATAACAGTGTGTTGAATCTAATATTGACAACCCTACTTTGAGCAGGAATTTGTCACCAATTCCTCAGGAATTTATTATTTGACATGTCCATATCAAATATGAATTTGATTAATGATTATATCAAGTGAAGGTCCCCAATGACCCACTCATTCGAGTCTCGTTCAAGCTTGAGGATAAGCTCTGTTTGAAGGGCGGGTGAGATGTTATGGATCCTCATCATCCATCGAGGATTACTCATATTTTATTACGTATCTTTATGTATGTTATTTCAAGTGTTCGAACCGAGTCATAGTTACTACTAATTAGAGTCGTCGTCTTTTAGTATTTCGTGCATCTACTTTTATTTTTGGTTATTTACACTCATGTCACTTGTAAGTCTTTAAATAGATTCCTTGGGTCATTGTATGAGTTATTAAAGAAAGTAATCAAGTTTTTATTCCTCTCTCTAGTTTTTTTCTCCTCTCATTCTTATGGTTAGGGTTGAGCACGGTTCCTCTTCTTCCTCTCCCCTAGCATTCTCCGTGGGTTTAACTCATCTCTCTTGTAGCGCTGCCTCTACCACCACCTCCAACGACATTATGGGTCAAACCCATAACAGTTTGTTGAATCTAATATTGACAACCCTACTTTGAGCAGGAATTTATGTACCAATTCCTCAAGAATTTATCATTTGGACATGTCCATATCAAATATGAATTTGACTAATGATTATTAGAGTAAGTCAAGGTGCCCATTATGAACTCATGAATGGTTTTTTCCTACCTATAAAGAACACTCTGTTCTCATATACACTATAAAGACTTCATTGAGTTGATTGGATGTTTTGCGTGGGGGTGGGGTTAGTAATGAACATGATTAAAATACCATGATTCTGTCATCCCGAGTTGACTCAGTGATTCAATCTACTAAAATTTGTTAGATAACATCTTAATTTCTGTGGTTTTTGATTAGCAATCAGAAGGCACCTCATATTGAATGCTCTAAGTAGACAAGAGTGGTGATATGCCAAATGACATACCTTCTTTGGTGAGATCTTAAGTTTTCATGTCTAGGGAAATTGCATAAAAAGATAAGCATAATTTTCTTGTTGTTTAGATGTGAACAATGAGGGGACATGTGCTGGGCTTTCTTCTTTTAAAGTGTCTTGGAGGCAAATATTTTGACTAATTATTGTTCCAAGGTATTATGGACATCTCCAAATGATAGCTTAGCTTAAAGGCATGTCATGGATAGATTAATTATCTAATGCAACCTTTTGAGTCATCCTGGAGGAGAACCTCATAATTAATATCATACATTTAGCTGAGGTACATTTTTGAGGTATAGTTTTTTTGAGAAGTCAAATTAAAATTCTAAAATTTAATTGAGGAGCTATCCTGAAGGATCAATTTTAAGTATGAGGTTATCATTTACATGACAATGAATCATCCATTGGTTGTCTACTAAACAAAACCTGGATCAAGCTTGATTTTTAGGTCAATCGCACTCATGATGATAGCCTTCCAACAATGCCGGATGTGAGCTGATTTGAGGAGTCATGGGCTTTACTCTGATCATTAAATTTATGAATTAGAATAGACTAACGCTGGGTTATTTTATCTGTGGTTGAACTTGGTAATTTTCTATAAGCCAATGAGTTAGGCGGACTTGTTCACTATGATTCGTCCAATTTAGGGGCTTGTTAGTTCGAAGATTGATTTTTTTTTTGGCTGTTGCAATTCTGGGTCCTTGCAGATTTAGTAACATGATAACCACTGCAGATTAGAGTTAAACCTTGTTAGCTAGTCAAGTTTATCTTGAGGACGTGTACAACAACAACAACAACACTCAAGCCTTTATCCCACTATAGTGGGGTCGGCTATATGGATCCTTTGTCGCTATTGTGCCCTATCTTGTGTCATAATCTCACTAATGCCTAAATACATCATGTCTTTCCTTATAGTTTCATTCCAAGTCTTTATTGGTCTACCCCTCCCTCGTTTAACATGCCTAGTGACTAGACTCTCACAACGCTCCATATTCATAAGGGTGACTAAATTTTACGTTGGCCGTCTAGGGTTATCATGATAAACTTGACTAGCTAGTAGATTGTATGGCTGATTAAAATCTAGTAGATTGTTGATTTGTATGGCTGATTAGCAATATTTTGGACATCTCGAATACAGTGAAGGTGTTTAAATGAGATATGCAAGTAATTATTTAAACCAGGATGAATGACCAATTGGGAAATTACTGACCATCTTTGCAAAATCGCGACGTTCAATTTAATATTATTTGGGCTGAACCAAGCATATTATAATACTCATAAATTGTAGTTGGAGTCATTGTAAATGGTATCATAACATGATCTAACTGCAGTACTGCACTAAGATGCGTGGTTTGTGGGTGAACTAAGTCAAAGATGATGGGCCCTGTGACAATTCGATCTAGATGCTTTATTTAAGGAGGCTTAGGTGCTAGGACTTGTTACCTTGATGTGTAAAAGATTGGATTTATTTAATTTATACTAGGAGGCCTCCTAATAAATGAGTCTATGTTGATGCAATGTGATTATGTTGAAGGACTTAAATCTTTAAAAGGCGAAAGGCGAAAGGGATCCCAAGAGCACACCATGGTTCCTTGTTTGGCCACATAAGGGTCTAACTAGGTGATGCAGATTCCCGATTGAGATCTCGTATGCAACCTAGCGAGGGTGAAGTTGTTGTGGAGGTTGGAGTTCCCCTTCTTTGAACCTTGGGAACCTATGGTGACAACTGTGAGAACATGGGGGGAGAGAGAAGCGGAATAGAGCTCCAGCTTCGAGAAGATCAATAGACTCATCGGTCATGGAGGAGGGGTGCTGCTCCAACGTTCCCTAGGCGTGTCGTGCGGAAGAGAAACGAGAGAGGATAATTGCCTACTCCGTTTCATTCATGCATCCCTCAAATAGGGTGAGGCCCCATTGAGGCAAATATCCCAAAATGCCCCTAACAAGACTTAACATATGTGAATTAAATAAAACGGTCAATGCATAACAAATAATAATAGTAGTAAAAAGGATGCTAGCGGGCTCGCTCAATCCTTGCACTGCTTCGACCTTTGTTGGCATGTAGCTCCCCATTGTGGACCCGTAATACTAGGGTACTCTGACACTTGGCGTAAAACAGATTGGGCTTCTCACGCGTTGAAGGAAAGAGTTATCTTTTGCCTTTACTGAAGCTTTCATCATTTAACTCAAATGCTTTCTATCAAGATGCCATCCATGCAAATTATGAGATTACAAGTCTAGGTGGGTAGGCTGACTACCTAAGAAAACCACCCCATTTGAGTATTCAAGAGGACCGTAAAAGCTTTATAGAGAAATATAATCATATATGTTTGTGTGTGTATCTGTCTGAGAGTGAGGCTTAATATTTGAAAAATTGCCTTATTACATTTTCTCAAAAGTTGGTCGCCGATTCCCCATGCATGTCTTGGAAATAGAAGTCGGTATTGCGTAAGAAACGAGAGAGGATAATTGCGTACTCCATTTCATTCATGCATCCCTCAAATAGGGTGAGATCCATTGAGGCCAAATATCCCAAAATGTCCCTAACAAGGGTTAACATATGTGAATTAAACAAAACGTTCAGTGCATAACAAATAATAATAATAGCAAAAAGGATGCTAGCGGGCTCGCTCAATCCTTACACGGCTTCGTCCATTGTGGATCCGTAACACTAGGGTACTCACACACTTGGGGTAAAACTGATAGGGCTTCTCACACGATGAATGACAGTTATCTTTCATTTGATCAATTCCATTACTTTCCATCAGTTACACCATCTTTATTGCCTCTAGTCAAGCTTTTATCATTTCACTCTAATGCTTTCTATCAAGATGCCATCCATGCAAATTATGAGATTACAAGTCTAAGTGGACAGAACAATTACCTAAGAAAACCACCACATAGGATCACAAAAGCTTTATAAAGAAACATAATCATATATATGTGAGGAAACTATTGATATCATTCAACACTGACTATTACAAGGAGGCACACCCCAATATATATTGGAGTGGAGAACTAAGGGAAAGTGCAAAATAATAAAACAAAATACAAAATATCAACACCCCCTCAAGTTGGGCGTGTGATGTCAATCATGCCCAACTTGACAATGATCTTTCCAAAACCATTAGTACTCAATCCCTTAGTGAGCATGTCGACTAATTGCTATTCAGATGGCATAAACGGGGTAACCGCAATGCCTCTCACTATGTGTTTTTTGATGAAGTGTTTGTCGATCTTAATGCGTTTAGTACTATTGTGTTGCACTGGGTTGTGAGCAATACTGATGTCCGTCATGTTATCACGGTATAGTATGATAGTCTCCTTTCCTTTAAGACCAAGATCTTTCATGATAGTTAAGATTCATAGCCCTTAACAGATCCCATGAGTCATGGCCCTGAACTCAGCCTCAATACTGGATCTGGCAACCACATGTTATTTTTTGCTCCTCCAGGTAACTAAATTTTCACCCACCATTGCACAATATCCTGAGGTGGACCGTCGATCATCAATCGATCCCGCCTGGTCTGCATCGATGTAAACTTCAATAGTCAGTTCATCATTTGGTGAGAATAGAATGCCCTTCCCTGGGGAGGACTTGGGGTATCTGAGGATTGCAATAAATAGTATCAAGATGACGAGTCTTTGGAGAATACATGCATTGGCTGACCACTCCAACAATATGGAAGATATTTGGAAGAGTATGCGACAAGTAAATTAGCTTACCCACAAGCCTATGAAAGCTGGGGATGTCTTCAATAGTTTCACCATTATTTCTTCCAAGTCTGTCGTTAGCTTTAATTAGGGTGTCAACAGGTCTACACCCACTTATTTCTAATGCTTCAAGAAGATCAAGAATATATTTCATCTGTGATATGAAAATCCCATATTTGGACCTCGCAACCTCAATGCCCAAGAAACTTGAGTTACCTAAGTCCTTCACTTTCAAATTCTCTCGCTGGTCTCTCTTTTATGGCATGTACCTCATCCAGATCATCTCCCGTTATAATAATATCGTCCACAAACTATCAGAGCTGTCAACTTCCCCGTGTTTGATGAAAAGGGTACGATCGGCATTGCTTTAAGAGTATCCGAAGCTTGTCATGGCCTTGTGAAATCTCTCAAACCTAGCTCTAGGTGATTGTTTCAGGTCATATAAAGCCTTCTTTAGCTTGCAAACCTTCCCTTCAGATCTTTCAGGGGAAAGGCCAAGAGGTGGAGTCATGTATACTTCCTCTTCCAAATTCCCATGAAAGAACACATTCTTCACATCAGGTTGACGGAGATTCCAACCCCCATAGGCAACACAAGATAAGAGAACCCTTATAGAATTCATCTTTGCAATCAGATCAAATGTCTCCTGGTAGTCAATCACTGTCGTCTGTGTGTACCCTCTTGCAAACAATCTTGCCTTGTAAAAAGGATGCTAGCGGGCTCACTCAATCCTTGCATGGCTTCTACCTTTGTTGGCATGTAGCTCCCCATCGTGGACTCGTAATACTAGGGTACTCTCACACTTGTGGTAAAACATATAGGGCTTTTCGCACGTCGAAGGAAGAAGTTATCTTTCATTTGATTAATTCCTTTACTTTCCATCAGTTACATCATCTTTATTGCCTTTACTCATGCTTTCATCATTTCACTCTAATGCTTTCTATCAAGATTCCATCCATGCAAATTATGAGATTACAAGTCTAGGTGGACCGGACGACTACCTAAGTAAACCACCACATATGAGTACTCAAGAGGACTGCAAAAGCTTTATAGAGAAAAAATAATCATATATATATATATATATGTTTGTGTGTGTGTGTGAGAGAGAGAGAGAGAGAGGCTTAATAATTAAAAATTGCATTATTACATTTTCTCAAAAGTTGGTCTCCGATTGCATGTCTTGGGAATAGAAGTCGTTATTGCCACCTAACATTTTACTCACTCTCCTAAGTTACCTCTTTTGGAGTCCGATGCTGCCAAAAGTCCTAAACCATTGGTATCATGCCATAAAGTTAGGTCTCTCAAAGTCTCAATCAACAATTGAAAATGGTTGCATTTCTTTTTATAAACATGCAAAATCCTCAAAAGGGTCAAAAATACCCAAGTGCCAATTTCCTATAATCTTTCTTCATCACCTTCATCCCTAAGTTATTTCACATGGCTGATCTTCTTAAAGAATCATTTCACTACTTGATTCCACCTACAAATTATCTCTAAAATCCGACACATGTTCTGAAAGGATCCTCGAGTTTTTTTAGTACTTCTCAAAGCTGAATTGCTGGGTCTAAATGAAGTCTGCCCAAAGATTTCTGAAAGCTCTTCTTCCCATATCTTTGAATGACAGTAACATATGAAGAAAAAACTATTCACTATTTATCCTAATTAAATTATGAACCTTATGAGACCTCACAACCCCTGAACGAATGCAGTTGTAAAAAAAGTACACTTCTTACTTGAGATTTGAGAATCTTTAAACTCAATAAGTTTCCAGCTAGAAACTGATGCTTAAACTACCAAAATTGAATCTGACACATCACCTGCAATTGATTTCACTCTTTGTTGTTTGCGAATCTTTAGATCCTCTTATTTTTTACTTGAACATACCTTTTGCTATGAAGCATAATTTTTTGTCAGGGATTAATAGCATATTTCCTTATTCCTTTCTGAATTATTACTAATTCGGCCGAACTAATTGACTCGCTGAACTGAATCAAAGATGATTTCCTTTAATTCAGGCAGTTTTTCTACCAATCTCTGCACTATAATCTTGTTTTATCTTCCATACAAATTTTCCTATAATCTGGTTTTATCTTCTGTGCAAATTCCATACAAAATTTCCAATATTCCTCCCACGTGCTGACTCTGTTTTCATTGAACAATTGTGTAGGGGAATTGAACAATTTCCCATTATATTCTTCCCATCAGTCTCTGGAGCACAGCAGAAGCTGATGAACATGGATTTTTTGAGCCTCTTTGTTGACAACCTGACACTATCACTATCCCTAGGGAGAAAGCTTTCTGTTTTATTCTTACTATATTTACTCTGTGCTCTGGAAGAGAGGTGAAAACAAATAATGAAACTCTTCTGATTTTGTTCATCTTTTTGGACACATGGTTACGTTCTATCCTGTTTATTTTGGTGAGCTTATTCGCCTTTTTCTCCGATAGGTCTGTCGACGCGACACTAAGGCTACGTTTGGTGCGGCATTTTTGCTCCGGTGAATTTGGACCAAAAATGCCACCGTCATAGAATGTATGTTTGGCATGACAACGGTTATGACCGACATCAAGAAAAAAATTTAGTTTTGAACATAAAAGTGGATGAAGTTCCTTAGCTGAGGTTGAGCATTTACAAACGACGGTTCATAACCACCGCTTTCTCAACCGCGTGTGAGCGCCGCCATCTATTTGCCATTTCTTAAGCATGATGAGTCATACTAGCAAGTGGAAATTCTGTGGCTGCCATACCTGCTTCTTCTTACTGCTGTTGTTTGAGGATTTTTAGTCCCACATTGATAATTTTTCATGTTCCTTGTGCACTTTTTTATTTTCACCCAATAAATCTCATCTCACCTGTGCATTTTATTTGTTACTGGGCTTCTCCATCTAGTAACACTTAATTATTATTAGAAAGTATTTTTTAGCTTGATTTGGTGGAGGCCTCATTGGTAATGGGTTTATCAGGTCTCTGAAGTGAATGTAATGCATTAGTCAGACTAGTTCAGGTCTCTAAGCTCTTTTTTTCCAAAAATTATTATTATTTTTAAAATTTTATTTACTCCCTTATTTAGTTTTGAATTTTGGAAGTTTTTTATTGACATTTTGGCATGCACAGGTGAAGATTTAACGCCTTAACATATAATTTTAGGCAAAATATTTGTAAATCGCATTTGTCCATCTGCAGAATATAAATTTCATATTATGTTTGTGTAAGAAATCAGCCAATGTTAGTCCGAAGTCCTCATTAGAGTAAATTTTATTCACTCTGTGAATTTGAATTATTTGAGAACTAATGGTAAGGCACAATGGAGACAAAGGATTCATATAGTCGACCCCACTATAGTTGGCTGAAGACTTGATTGTTGGTGTTATGTTTGTGTAAGGAACCTTATGATATCTAATAGAACTTCTTTATGCGGACCAAATCAAAACTCATGCCCGATCTTGCCACCCAGCCAAGGTTGTTAGGATCGAGATCCTAGATGAGATCGTTTCGAGGTAGGATCGGAATTGATAGTAGGGTGGGATTGAGGATCGCTTTTCAAAATCAGGATCGATTTACAAAATTTGGATTGTAGGATCGTAAGATCCTATGATCTGGATCGCGATCCTGACAACCTTGCACCCAGTCGTAAAACTATGTCACTACCTTCACCTGATCCTTCTACCCCCTCTACAGACTCCCTCTGCTGATTGGAGTTGCGGCTTTGACTCCCTCGCCAGTTGCTCCTCGTGCTGGAGGAATCAGTCATATATGTGTCGTTGGTGTTGGTTGTGGGCGGTCGTGGAGCTGTGGTGCCTAGGGAGATCTTTCCGGTGGAGGTGAGGTTGGCCAGGCAGAGCATCATTGTTGTGGTCTACTTCCTCTGCACATTCATCGCTGCTCGGACGTTTCTTGCCAAGCTCTACAGCTTCAGGGTCGCGACTTTCTTCTTCTTTTTAAGGATCCGTTTGGGAGGGCTTATTTTTTACCGGTCAAGCGGTCATAAGGTCCGGTTCATGCGGTCGTGACCGCTTGACTGGAGAAAATAAGCCCTTCCTAACGGAGCCTAAGTCGTGGGTTTTGGTGATGATCGTGTTTGTACATTGGTTCTTACTGGAAACTAAGATTTCGCCATTGGAGCAGATGATGGGAGTGTGGCATAAGCATTGGTTTAGGAAGAGGATTGTGGGAGAGAAGGGGAAAAAAGCTTGATCATGACGGTATGATCTTCTTTTATAGATGATGTGAGTTAGGCGGCTCATCTTCAAAACACGCGAAAACCTTAAGATGTAGCCATGTTATTCAACATCGTAAATATCTCTTTGTTCTTCCCCGCTTGGTTACCATATTTATTCCACATATACTAATTTTGCTCTTTCCCTCCAATTTATTTCGTAACATGGCATCAACGCAAGCAAGAATCTTGACTTAGTTTGTCTGTCGTCGTTCATCGGGACTGCTCCCGATGAAAACTCTTTTGTGAATCGGCTTTGACATTTCTCTGCAAGTCTGATTGATGGCCCCAATGTTCGTTAGCCTCTTTCGTCGACAACATGATAACGATCTCTCTAGAATGACTGCTGCAATGATCTCTCCTCTTCGATGATCTGCTTCCAACTGCTTTCTTTGACGCCTGCTTCCAATTAATCTCTGTCATAGCAACCAGTTTCTGTCTATCTGCTACTGTTTACGATTACTTTCACCGATATTACTTTCATTTCCTTCTTTCGTCAACGATTACTTTCAGTGACGATCTGCTATGTGGTCGATCTCTAACTGTGATTTGCACGTCGATGATTACTTTCAATCACGATCTACTACCCAACCCTACTATAACTTTCGCTTTGACGGTCTTCTACATGTGACATATTCACATCCTTCGACCTCCAAGTTGTGTATATATTGTTATCCAAGTTTATGCTCATCCTATAATCGACTAATCATGATTTATTCTTGATCTCTGACGCCATTTATCAAAACCAATTAACATGATCCTTCAAAAATCCCTTTCGATTTAGGGTTTTTCCTAACCTAAGTGCCGCCAAACCTCCGATTCTTCGTGGTGCTCTCCTCGCCCTTCACTTTTGAGTGAGGTAAACTTGCTTTTGATTAAGTTTTATGTTGAAGAATGCATGTGCTAAGATAGAGATTTTACTATTTCGAATATCATTTATGTTGCTCTTGAACATGTTTGAAAAAAAAATAAGATTTTTAAATTGTTTGTGCAACTTAGCCGCCACCGTCAGATTCAACTTACTGAAGGCAAGTAGAGAAATCTCTCACTCTTGCAAACATTGTGCTTAACCTACTGCATCTTTCCTTATATTTATGAATTTACCCTTGCATACCAGAATTGTCAATTTAATAGTTTAAGGTCTTGATATGCTTAAAATGAGTTAAAGATAAATGTTCGAATTTCTTTTTTAGCAAATAAATGACCAGTGTTTATATCATGCTCATATTGTACACACTTTTATTTGGAAGATAATCGTGCCTAAGAATGATTTGTTCTTAGATGAGTATATGTTATCTCGAAAATGATGCGTAGTAATTTTACCCCTTTGATATAAATTCATTCCTATTAGAATCACAATTATGAAACCTTTCATTCATTTGATATCATAAGCAAACATTAAAAGAATGAATTTAATTGATGCAACTTCCTTGACCCGAGTTCCCTCTTGTTTCCCTAACGGGAACAACAGACCGGTCTTGACGAGCATGAACTCCCTAGCTCTAGGGTGAGTGTTCGAAAGAGTCATCCCTTAGAGATCACATATATAATTTTGAATCCCTGTTAAGTCCTTAATATGTTATTACATCTTTCTGAATTATGATTATCGTACAACAACACTCACGCCTTTATCCTACTATAGTAGGGTCGGCTATATCGATCCTTTGTCGCCATTGTGCCCTATCTTTTGTCATAATCTCACTAATGTCTAAGTACATCATGTCTTTCCTTATAGTTTCATTCCAAGTTTTTATTTGTTTACTCCTCTCTCGTTTAACATGCCTAGTAAGTAGACTCTCACAATGCCTAACATGTGCATTTAATGGTCTCCTTTGTACGTGTCCAAACCATCTTAGTTGAGCTTCGCGCATCTTCTCGGCAATTGGTGCTACTCCTGTCTTATCCCTGATGATTTCATTCCTAATTTTATCCAGTCTCGTGTGTCCACACATCCGCCTAAGCATTCTCATCTCCGTAACTCCCATTATTTTGCTCATGTACACAATTCACTTCCCAACACTCAGAACCATAGAACAACGCTGGTCTAATTGCAGTATGGTAAAACTTGCCCTTAAATTTTAATGGTACTTACGATCACATAAGATCTTTGACGCGCCTCTCCACTTAACCTACCCGCTTGGATTCTATGTGTCACATCTTTATCAATACCTCCGTCTTTTTGAACTATCGATTCAAGATATTTAAAACACTCACTGTGAGAAATATCTTGACCACCCAACTTAATAACAAAGTCATCAGTCCTTTTTGTATTGCTAAATTTAAGCTCCATATACTCTATCTTTTCCTTGCTCAACCTAAAATCCTTTTTTTAAAGTGTCTCGCCAAGATTCAAGTTTTGCGTTTACATTTTCGCGCGTTTCATCAACCAAAACGATATCATCCGTAAACAATAAACATCAAGGTATTGCTTGTTGGATATGTCTGATGAGCTCATATAAGATAAGAGTAAAGAGATAAGGGCTTAAGCTGAATCTTGATGTAAGTCAACAGTGATAGAGAATTCCTGTGTTAATCCTCCAGATGTCCTCACCCTTGTCACTAAATTTGTAAACATATCTTTGATTATGTCAATTTATGACACTTTTACACATTTCTTTTCTAAGACTCTCCATATGATCTTTCTTAGAACTCTATCATAAGCCATTTCAAGATCAATAAACAAATGCATATCTTATTTTCTTTCTCTGTAGTTGTTAATGAGTCTCCTCAAGAGATGCATAACTTTTATAGTCGACCGCCCTACCATGAATCCAAATTGATTTTCCGAGTTGTTACTCTCTTGTCTTACTCTTCTTTCTATTACTCGTTCTCATAGTTTCATGTTATGACTCATCAATTTAATTCCTCTATAATTAACACAATTTTGTATTTCTTCTTTGTTCTTATACAAATGTACCAAAATATTTTCTCTGCATTGGTCTAACATCCTATTTGACTTCAATATCTTATTGAAAAAACATGTAAGCCATAAAATTTCTTCATTCCCTAAATATTTTCATACATCGATGGGTATATCGTCTGACCCAACCGCCTTTCCATTTTTCATCTTCTTCAGAACATCATTTACCTCTGATACATGAATTTTACGATAAAACGTTATGTTCGTATACTACACTGATTTACTTAACTTTTTCAAATTCAATTTGTTAAACGGGAAAACTCAATTGTATGATAAGAAAATCAGCTAGTTATCCCTCCGAGTGAACGAAAGGGGTACATACAATCCCTTTCACAATATTTTCTTTAATAAAGTGTTGGTCAACTTCAACATGCTTGGTGCGGTCGTACTGGACAGGGTTCTGAGCAATGCTGATTGCAGTCTTATTGTCACAATACAAATTGAAAGGCCCAATTTCCAAAAAAACCAATATCATTCAAGTGGGAATGAAGCCGCATCCCCTCACATATCCCATGTGTTATGGCTATAAACTCAGCCTCTGCACTAGAGCGTGCCACTACATGTTTCTTGCTTCTCCACGTGACCAAATTAGCTCCAACAAAAGAACAATATTCTATGGTAGATCTCCTATCGTCAACTGATCCGGCCCAGTCAGCATCAGTATATATTTCAATTTTTAAGTGATCACTGGAGGAGAATAGTATTCCCCTACCAGGCGAGGTCTTCAAATACCTCAAAATTCTGTGCATGTCATCAAGTTGTCGGACTTTAGGGGAATGCATGTATTGACTTACCACTCCTACTGCATATGAGATGTCTGGAAGGGTATGAGATAGGTAAATCAGTTTACCAACCAACTTCTGATAACCAGAAATAGCTTCCACTAACTCCTCATCATCACATCTAAGTTTGTGGTTCACTTCAATAGGAGTATCAACAGGCTTGCAACCACTCATTACTGTCTGTTTTAACAAATCAAGGACATACTTCCGCTCAAAAATATGAATACCATATTTTGATTTGACAACCTCAATCCCTAGAAAATATCTCAACTTACCCAAATCTTTCACTTCAAATTCACTGATAAGTTTGAGTTTCAAGGCACATATCTCATCCATGTCATCACCTGTAATAATCATATCATCAACATATACAATCAGGATAGCCACCTTCATCTCTTTTCGTCTGATAAATAAACTGTGATCAACTTTTCTTTGGGTATACCCCATTGAGATCATGAATTTGTGAAGTCTCCCAAACCAAGCTCTCGGAGATTGTTTTAACCCATATAGAGCCTTTTTCAATTTACACACTTTCCATTCAGAGCCGATAGAGACCAGACCGGGAGGCATCGACATATAGACTTCCTCTTCCAATTCGCCATGAAGGAAGACCTTCTTTACATCTAGTTGTTGGAGGTCCCACCCTTTACACATGGCACAGGATAATAGGACCCTTATTGTATTCATTTTTGTCACTGGAGCAAAAGTCTCCTGGTTGTCAATACCATGAGTTTGGGTGTAGTCTCTTGCCACCAATCGTGTCTTGAATCTCTTTACAATACCTTCAGAGCTCTGCGTTACTGTAAAAATCCATCGACAACCAACTGTCCTCTTGCTAGGAGGGAGATCGACCAGTTCTCATGTGTGGTTCTTTTCTAGAGCCCGCATTTCCTCCATCATCGCCTTTGCCCATTTGGGACAACTAAGTGCTTCCTGCCATGTACCAGGAACAAACACGGAAGAAAGAGAAGCGAGAAAGGCTTTGTGAGAAGAGGATAAAGAGGCATATGACACATAGTTAGATAACGAATGTTGAGTGGATGAGTGTGTACCTTTTCAGAGAGCAATATGTAACTCCAGGGATGTTGTAGACAAATCCGGCGACAAGATGCGATTGAGTGTTTGTTCTTTTGCTTCTCCGAGTGTACACCCGCAATTCCTTTTCTTTGGGAATATCCCCACTCTCCCCCTTAGTGGTAATGTATGGCGGAGGAATAGGAAGAGGAAGAGTAGGAGCACTCACTTTCAAGTATGAATACTCTCCTTGAAGTGAGAACTCATAATAGGAGGTACTTTCAAGAAACATAACATCCACGGAGACAAATTTTATGCTTGGAGGATGATAGCATTTGTATCCTTTCTGTGTAGGGAATAACCAATGAACACACAACGAAGAGCACGAGGATCAAGTTTTGTTCGAGTAATGTTATGAATATGAATAAAACATAAACACCCAAACACACGGGGTACAAGGGTAGTAGGAGGTATGCCAAGTGTATGAAGAGGAGTACGCTTGTCCAGAAGACGAGGCGACATACAATTGATGAGGTATGCCATAGTAAGAAGGGCATCACGCCAATAGTATTTTGGAAGAGACATCGTAAATAACAAACATCGTGTCACTTCAAGAAGATGATGATTTTTTTCGTTCAGCAACACCATTTTGTGCAGGAGAATGAACGATATCATGAGAACTCAAATAATTTTCAAATTTGATATCCATATATTCACGCCCATTATCACTGCGAAGAATTTTAATAGTGACACCAAATTGAGTCGAAATCATATTATGAAATTTTTGGAAAAGAGGGAACACTTCATTTTTAATATGCATCAAATAAACCCACGTGGTACGAGAAAATCAATCAATGAAAGAAACAAACCACTGATAACCAGAGATTGAAGCAACAAGACCTGAGCCCCATACATCACTATGAGTAGTATGAAATGGCACAACCGAAGGCTTAGGCACGTGATTGAAAGAGACATGTTTATGCTTAGCAAGTTCACAAGCATCACACAAAAGTTTTAAAACAAAAGATGAAAAACAAGGAAATTACGTCTACATAGTAGAACTAGTGGGGTGGCCCAAGCGACGATGTCAGGTAGCCAACTAAGGAAGATGGTGAGCATGAAAGGCCTGAGGAAGAGTAGCATCAAACACGTACAATCCATCACACATTCTATCAGAGCCAATCACGTTCTTCGTCTCCAGGTCCTGAAAGACATAATAAGAAGGAAAGAAAGTGATGGAGCAGTTCATGGAATTTGTAATATGACTAACAGATAAGATGTTGCGTGTAAAAGAAGGGACGTGAAGGGCAGAAGCCAAGGTAAGAGAAAAGCAAGTGATAAAATATTTTCCTGCAATGGAGGAAAGGGTTCCATCGGCAATGCTTACCTTGTCTCTGCCAGATAATGGTGAATAGGAAACAAAACCTGACGATGACCCAGTCATATGATTTGTGGCTCTAGAATCAATAATCCAATGAGTGGAAGACGGTACAACAGCAGAGTGAGCACTTGGACTACCTGAATAAGCAAAGGATGATGATGGACCAGAAGTGGGCTCTGCGGATAACCCCTGCATCATGCGTCAAAGAGTCATCATCTCATCCGCAGAAAAGGCCCCAGGTAGAGACAAGGGCTCTGAAATTTGGGCACTGAAAGTACTATCATCAATGAACTCAGTCAGATGAGCAGAGCGGGGAGAGCTAAAATTTGAGCGGTCACGACCACGTCCACCACGACCCCCACGAGGAACCATGCCACCTCTCGATGGAGGGGGCCCATGCAATTTGAAGCAAGTGTTGCGAGTATGCCTACTCCGACCACAATAATCACACATCAAGTGGTCTTTATTCGAGGACCGGGGCCTAAAGTCCCAAGAAGTGGTGCTCCAGAATGAGAAGCCGCAAGTGCAGAACCACTAGAAAGACCCTCTGAACTCTAAGACTGACGGCGATCATATTCCTGCTGGACAATGTTATAGGTCTTTGACAATGAAGGGACTGGTATGCGGCCAATGATCTGAACAATAATCTGATAAAAGTCCCGATGTAAACTATGTTGAAACTCAAACACCCTATTCTGATCTTCGTGAGCACGAACAAGAAGAGCATCAATAGTGCAAACAAGGTCGAGGGATGTAAAATGGTCATACTCCTGATATAGCTGAGTGAACTCCCATATAATAAGTGGGCGGTGGTCGATCCCCTGTCGAAGGAGAAATATTTTTCGTCGTAGCTGAAAGATCTGAGCAGTGTTGCCTTTCTGGGTGTTAGCAAATAATAGAAAATATGTTGTATTGGCCCATTAATAAGGCTCATATAGGATTTAGTGTTTAGTCCCACATTGCTTGTATAGCTATTTTTTCCTCTCCTCTCTCCTATATGTTTGTAGTCATACTTGTATTCTGGTATTTCAAGAAGTATATACAAGGTTCAGACCTTTCTTTACATGGTATCAGAGTTGTACGATCCGACCTGTTTTTCTCAAACCGCCCAGTTCCTTTGTTAACCGATCGGCCTGCCGTTCTGCCTAACCGCTCGAATTTGCGGTCTCTCTCGTTTCTATCCGCCTCCACCCTCTCTCTCGTTGATCCATCTCCTCATTCTCTTCTCCACTCTTTTATAGTCGTTTCTCTCCCTGGCCTGTGTACCCCACTCCCGCTGTGACTTCGCCTTTCTTCCCACAATTAGCTCTACCCATTGCGCCCTGTTTTTTGTCCGCTGCGGATTCGCCTCTCTTCCAGCGGATAGCTCTACCCGCTGCGACCTATTGTATGTCCGTTGCGGCCTATTCCCGGTGCTCTCGCTGCGGCCTCTTTTCTTGTCACGCGAGCCTCTTGTCGCGCGAGCTCCTTCCTTGCCGCGCGATATCCTTGTCGCGCGGGTCCTATTGCTCTTGTCAAGCGGTCTCCGGTTCTGTCCTTCTCGCGCGATTTATTTCTTGTCGCGCCGAGGTCGCTCTTCTCTTGCCAATTGCCTTGGCGCTTCTCGCTTCTCGGCTTGCTCCGCTATCCGTGCGGTCCTTCTCTTTCGGTTCTATTGCGGTTTCCTTCTAACCGCCCGGTCTGGTGATTGTTCTCCGTGGTTTCCCTTGGTGCGGTCTGCTCCTAACCGCCCGACCTAGTTCTTGTTCGTCGTGTGTGTCCTTAGTGCGGTCTGCTCCTAGCCGCTCGACCTGTTCCTGCTCGTTGTGCCTTGGCTTGCTGCGGTCTTCCTCTAACTGCACGGTCTAGTGCTTGCTCCCAGCCTTTGCCTCTTTTACCTGCTGCGGTCTCATGGCGTCCGAGAATTCTAATGCCTCCTATGTTCTCCTTGATTGTGCCGCGGCTCCAGTCCCTGAGCTTCGTGATGAACTTCGGATTACTACCATCTCTCTCAGTGGGAAGCGCAACTTTGTGGAGTGAGTTCACTCGGTTCTTCTTGTCCTGCAGACGAAAGGTCTTCTTCATCACCTCACCCGGGTCATCCCGACCGCTCCCACTGATGAGTGGCTTCGTGATGATGGTCACGTCCAATCTTGGCTCCTCAACTCCATAGACACCGAGTCTTATCGAATGGTTATGTATTATGACACGACGAAGGCCATGTGGGAGGAACTCCATTCCTTTTACTCCGGACAGAATAGTCTGCAACATCTGTTCGGCATCATCTCGGATCGTCAGAATCTTGAGCCCGGGGGTCCTGGCGATATGATCTCCTTTGTGGATAAAGCTAAGACCCTGGTGGAGGCTTGGATCCAGCATCAGCCTCCCACTATAGATCTGACTACTCAACGGGCCCAAAAAGAGGCTGTCAGGATTGCGATGATGATGTCCCGGGTTCCCACTCACCTCCACAGTGTTCGGGCCCAGATTCTCTCCTCTACTACCACCCCATCTTTATCTGATGTGTGCTTCATGTTCCTGAAGGTCACCCCGCCTCCGGATACTCCTGTTACTCTCTCCCCAACACTTCTCCAACACTCTTCACCAACTCCACCTGCTCAGGGATCCTCCGCCCGTGGGGGCCGTCACACCTCTCGAGGACGAGGTCGGTCTGGCAAGCCTTCGTTTAAGTGCACCTATTACGGACGGGATGACCATCTTGAGGCCGCCTGCTATCGCAAACATGGTCTGCCACCACATCTTGTTGCCCCTGTTCTGGCTGAACCTCTTGCTGCTCCTGCCGCTCCTGCCCCGGACTCTGCTGTCTCTGCTCGGACCGACATTGATTCTCTACGCACTCAGCTCCAACACCTGCAAGGGGTGCTCTCTCACTCGTCTGCTCGGTCACCTCTATTTCCAATGGAGGTATTTCTTGTCTCTCGCATGGCTCTCTTTGGATTGTGGATTCGGGTGCCACGCATCACATTACTTCGCAACGGCCTCTGCAATATTCAGGGATTGACCACCCCAAGTTCATCACTGTGGCAAATGGTGATACCACCCCCGTCTCTAGTGCTGCTGATATACCCCTCACACCTACTTTGTCTTTGACTTCTGTTCTTCATGTTCCCGGTTTTCCATTTAACTTACTCTCTGTTAGTCGCCTCACACAGGACCTCAATTGATGTGTTACTTTCTCATCTTCTACCTTTGTTGTGCAGGATTGGAACACGCAAAATATCATTGGTAAAGGACGGCTGTCAAATGGGTTCTATCTCCTCGATGTTCCTCCTTCCGCTCTTTCCATTGTCTCTACTACCGAATGACATCGTCATCTCGGGCATGCTCCCCTCTAGGTTCTCAAGGAGGCTCTTTCAGATGTCTCTCTGTATGAGTTTTCGTGTGAGTCGTGTATCTTTGGCAAACAACATCGTGTTTCTTTTTCTCCTACTTGTACTCAGAGTGATACTCCATTTTCTTTAGTGCATTCTGATATTTGGGGCCCTTATAAAACTCCTAGTATGTTTGGTTATCGATATTTTGTCACTTTTATTGATGATTATTCACGCTTAACCTGGTTATACTTACTTCGGGATCGTGCTGAACTAACCACCACATTTCGTGCCTTCCTTAGTGAAATACGTACACAGTTCTCCTCTACTTTAAAGGTTATTCGCACGGATAACACCAGGGAATACACTTGTCGGACATTTGCGAACTTATGCACCGAGTTTAGTATTATCATCAAACATCATGTGTATATACGCCTCAACAAAATGGTGTGGCCGAGCGAAAGAATCGTTATCTCCTCGATGTTGCTCGGTCCCTCATGCTTCAAATGCATGTTCCTACTCGTTTTTGGAACTTTGCTGTCTCTACGGCGTGTCACCTCATCAATCGCATGCCTTCTTTCGTGCTTGACCACGCCACTCCGTTTAGTCTCCTCTTTCCATCCAAATCCTCGTTTCCTCTCATGCCTCGTGTATTCGGTTGTACATGTTACGTTCACACTCTCGGTCCGATCACGAATAAGTTTGCTCCCCGGGCCCGCAAGTGTATGTTTCTCGGGTACTCTCGGACTCAGAAATGCTTTGTGTGTTATTCTCCGACGCATGACAAAATCGTTGTCTCTGCCGATGTCACCTTTCAGGATGCTCAATCATTCTACGACTCACCATCAGACACCACTTCTCATTTCTCCCTTTCCATTCCTCGTCTGACTGTTCTCGTGACGACTTCTTTGCCCCCGCTCCTTCCAACCCCCCCTCCGGCACCTGCTCCACCTGTACTATCCAGACCACCATTTATTCGTGTCTACACTTGTCATACCCCGGTCACTTGTCATACCCCGGTCTCTGGAGCCCTACAACAGCCTTCTTCTACCAGTGATATCCCGCAGACTGACGATCTAGCACTAGCATCTACTGCTTACCCCATGTCGAACTATGTCTCTATGCATCGCCTGGCTCCACCTCACCGCAAGTTTGCTCTCTCCCTCTCCTCCATTTCTATTCCCAACTCAGTGCAGGAGGCTCTTCTACATCCAGGGTGGCGCACGACCATGGATGAGGAAATGTGTACTCTTTGGTCTAACCAAACTTTGGATCTGGTTCCTCCTCCTCCCGGCCACTCGTGTGTCAGTTGCAAGTGAGTGTTTACTATAAAACATGATCCAGATGGGACAATTGACCGGCTCAAGGCCCGACTTATGGCACGTGGGTTTACTCAACAACAGGGACTTGATTATGAGGAAACCTTCTCTCCCGTCGCCAAGTTGAACTCTGTTCGGGTACTAATATCCTTGGTTGTACATCGACACTGGCCTCTCCATCAACTAGATATTAAAAATGCATTTTTGAATGACAACCTTCAAGAGACAGTGTACATGCTTCAACCTCCCGGGTTTGAGACCGCGGGGGAGTCTCGTGTGCGCCTTCTTCAGAAATCTATTTATGGTCTCAAACAGTCTCCTCTCTCCTATATATTTGTACTCATACTTGTATTCTAGTATTTCAAGAAGTATTTACAAGGTTCGGACCTTTCTTTACACTGGGAATAGGTATATGCAGCACGACTCCAAATATCTGTTGCGATATCCAAGAATAGGTGAATTTCGTGCAATAGTCTCTTGCATGGAATTAATCAACCATGACATAACCAAAGAGTTCTCTGATTCTCATTGAGCCCATGTAGATGAGGTCTGTGCTGGCTCCGTAATATAGTAGATGAGGTCCCATTAACATAGTCAAACAAACGACGACTCTTAAGGGCCAAGCCAATAGATCGAGACCATGATAGGTAATTTGTTGTATCAAGACGAATCGTGGTTATCTGAGATGTCGTATGATTATGCCCAACCCGGGTAGATCCGGCGGGTTGTGGTACGTCAGTAGAATTCATCACATCAGACATAATGAAATCAGAGAACAACGATGTGCCGGCAGAAGGAAAAAAATCCAAGAAGAAGAAACTAGTCTCCACGAGATCGCCGAAAAAAAGACGATATCGAAAAAAATGTCAGACCACCAATAGGACTGCCTCAGATCCTAGAACAACAGATCCTTGAGTATTGAAGTCACAGGGGCTTGAATGAGGAGGTAGAAGACTTTTTATGAGAGAAAGAAAAAAAGAATAAAAATCTCAAGATCCATGATATAGGGAGATCCGGTGGAGAGATTAGTTGATCCCCCTAGTAGGAGGTAGAGGGATGAAAAACGAAACTAATCTGAGAAAAATGGGAAAAATCAGACGGTTGCTGGAGCGCCGATCGGACCCGTCCGCCGATCGACGGGTTACGCGAGTACTCGTGACAGACAGAAGATGCAGGGCTGTGGAGAAATGAGAGAGGGTGAAGGGGAGAAGGGGGCCTACGGTGTAGGTCGCTGGGTTACGGAGCGGTGAGCGGTGGCTAGGGTTTTTTTTCCACGTGCCTCTGATACCATATTAAACGGGAAAACTCAATTGTATTATTGAAAGGAAACCCCATATATAAGGGGGTAATATTACAGAATATTAGCTAACACAATTCATTATCTTTTGTTTCATTATAGAGTTGATAAAAATATATTTTACATCGCTCTTTAATATCCACATCATTCGTCAAAATTATATCTGTCTCATCATTTATGCATTTTACTTTACTTAAATCTCTTATCTTTCTTTCTTAAGCTCGTGCAATTTTATTTATGTCACGCTTTCCATCTTTGGTATATAGTCGCTTATAAAATTCTTCATATGTTTGACTTCTTGCTTTATTTACTGCTTGTTTAGCTTTTTTTGCGACTTTATATTTGGCTAAGTTTTTATCATTCCTACATGCATAGAATGATTTATAGCTGACCCTCTTTGCTCTAACTTTGTCTTACACTTTCTTTTTCCACCACAAAGATTCTTTATTTGGGGGCGCACGACCTTTTGATACTCCATGTATGTTCTTTTCACTAATCTTTAAATATGAAGACATAACTTCTCATGAGATACTAGGATCAAAATAAAGGTCATCAACTAATTATTCTATAACTGTTGTCTTGAAAGCAATCTGTTTTTTCATCTTTAAGTTCCACCACCGATTTTTTTTGCAGAAATTGATTCGTCTTAAATTTATTATATTTAATTTTTATATCTAACACCAATAACCTATGTTGTGTTGTCAAAATTTCTCTTGGTATGACTTTTTATCCATTTTGTGTGTCATGGAATAATCAATTTGTGAATTATTTGGTCTGCTTTTAAACGTAATTAAATGGTATTTCCTCTTTATGAAAAGCGTAATTGACACAATTAGCTCATGCGCTACGACAAAGTTTAAAATGGTTCGTTCTTTTTCATTTCTTTCTTCATATCCAAATCCTCCATGAACGGTTGTATAATATACATTTTTCTTCCCTATATGTCCATTTAAGTCTTCTTCTATGAAAATTTTCTCTCTTTATGGGATTTCTCTTACTAAATCATATAAGTATTCCCAAAATTGCATTTTAATGACTTCACTTAATTCTACTTGTGACGCGTAAACATTGATCACATTAATAGTTTCTTTTTATGACAAATTTAAGAGCTACGATTCTATTACTTTTTCTACTTACCCCAACAACTTAATCCTTCCAAGTAAGATCCACAATAATATCTATTTTACTATTTGTTTTGTCATGATTATCGTACATCAATTAAAAATATTTACATCTATCATTTGTTACAGCTTATATCATTATATGAATGTGTTGGGTACATTGACCACAATGCCCCAAATTTGAAGCAGGTCATAAGTCAATAATATACACAAACATGTATTTGATATATGTCTGAGTTCATATGTGCATGATGTCTATAATTATGTGATTAGACAAGTTAAGAGTGTTAGAAGTATGGCTAGAGAGCAGTCAGCATGATCAAGGAAGTCAAGAAAATGGCCAAGTCCAAATACGTTTAGTGACTACACATCACTCAATGCCTGATGCCTATAAACGTTGACTGTTCAATTATCACTCAAAGCCTCAGTGGAGAAAGTCTGAAATCTGCCTAAGTACAAATGCGTCGAGTGAAGCACTTGCACTTGACGCCTTCTCAAAGAAAAAATTGGTAAGTACAAATGCGTCGAGTGAAGGACTTACACTCGACGCTGTCTCAGCATAATCAGTCTAAGTACAAATACATCGAGTGAAGGGAATACACTTGACGCCTACTCAGGGAAAATATGACTAAGTATAAATGCGTTGAGTGAAGGACTTACATTCAACGCCTTCCCAGTATATGTATTAAAGGACAAATGTGTCGAGTGAAGAATCTTCACTCAACGCATCAGAGATTGACAGAAATTTTGGCTAAGTACTAATGTATCGAGTGAAGAGCATTCACTCAACGCCTCTGCATCAGACAGAAATTGGTTAAGTACTAATGCGTCGAGTGAAGAGCCTTCACTCAACGCCTCTGCATCAGACAAAAATTGGCTAAATACTAATGCATCAAAGCGAAGGACTTCAGAAAATTTCTCAAACCCTAACTTTCGCAAAAGTCGGCTAGCAGAGCTGAACAAAATTCTAGTCATCTTCAAGCCCGATAATATACAGAACACTCATCTTTCTCAAGCTTGAAGAAGAAGAAGAGCTCTGCAAAAATTCAACACAACGCACGCTGAATTGAAACTGAAGAAAGCATATTTCTGTTGCTATGGAGGAGAAAGAATGCTTGCTGTACAGTCAAGGAAGAAAAAGACTCAAAAATTTATTTCTCGAGTCATATTACTCAAACATTTATTCTCTTGTAGGATCTTACTGAGATCTGAGTTGTAAGCATATTTTATAAAAGCTGAGTTGTGGGACTTTAAGCAGTCTGAGTGGTAGGAGTGTGCAACACTCTTAGTTGTAGGATCATGTGTAGGATTTGAGGTAAGTCTTGTGCCTGAGGTAGGATCTCTGTGTAGATTTGAGGTAGGAGATCAGCTGGGTCTCTGAGTTGTAGGAGTTGGAAGACTCTGAGTTGTAGGGCTGTTTTACCTGAGATAAGAGACATGTGCTGTCTCTGAGGTAGGACTGTAATCAGTTTGAGCTGTATGAGTGAAGTGCACTCTGAGTTGTAAGATCCAGGGAGGGATGTGAGGCGTAAGATCAAATTGATTTGAGTAAATGAGGAGTTGGCCGAATCTAGCATACTGCTAGATAGGTGAAGGGGGAAAGTGGATATACCATAGATAAATGAGCCACTATAAATTTTTGTGTTGTATGTGTTCTTGAAAACTAATATACTAACATAAACACATATCAAGATCATATCTAAAAAGAACCTAAAGATTCTAAAAGAAACCTGTTCACCCACTAGGTATTTTGCTACCCTTAAAAAGACTTTCAGAATGAATATGGGCTACACTCTCGTTTAAGTTATAAATTCTTTTGTCTCCGTTTAATTTACTTGCTTGTTTTTCTATTTGCACTTCTTGAGTTTCAGTATAAGTTTCATTTCTTATCTTTTAATTGTTATGCATATATTCTTGCCAATGTTATAAGAATTTTTACTTATTTGTTTTGAATTTGCCTTAGCTATCATGAATATGCCGCCAACTACGTAAGCTCGATCAGTGCCAAGTTCCTGCCTCCTGGAGGTTTATCTTATTTCTTGATGTTCAAGTTCTATGTTTTATTTTATTTATTGTTGGGATAATATTTATTATGTAATGATTATAATTAAACATTTTTCTTGAATCATGGAAAACTACTATGCTAACGTGTTAAAATTTCATGTTTTGCATACTCCTTTGCTTGAAATTGTCATTTGCATGAAACCTTTGTTACGTTATTAAGAGTTAATTGCTTTAATCTATTTAGCTTGGATACTTGATGATGCCATGAGTTTTTGTTTGAAATGCATGTGTATTTAACTATTCCTTTTATATTTTAAAACTCTTGCATAAAGATATTGTATTTTTTCTCCAAATTATTTTTAAAATCCATTAACGTTGTTTTGCTTCTGCTTAACAAGCACGGAGTATTCTCTTTTCTCCATGTTTGTGGCGTCACGACTCGCTCAAAGTGCACTCTGATTTTGCTTTTAGATGGGTTGTGACAATATTCTTCATAGTGAAAAAATTACAACATATACAATTTCCTACCCAATCTATACATTCTTTACCTCGTTGTGTGTTTGGTTGTGTATGTTATGTTTGCGATGCTCGACCATCACTATCTAAATTGGTTACTCGGGTCCTAAGTGTATTTTCCTTAAGTATTCTTGCACCACCTGGGGCTATCGATTCTACTCTCCAGAACTTAGAAGATATATTATCTTTGTGGATGTTGCATTTGTCGAATCCTCTCCATTCTCTTCTATAGAGCCCACGTCACTAGATTATGCCGTGTCTCTCTACTCCATCCTCATTCTCCCTTGACTCTACCCCTACCTCCCTTTTGGGGTGAATCTTATTCTCGTCATCCAGTGGACTCTACGCGTGTGCCCCACATACCTCTACTCAAAATATGAACATGTCTGTTCCTTTAGCCACCTCCAAGGAGTCTGTTAGCATACTCGTGTCTGTTCCATTATATGTTACCTCTCATCAAGGGTTGTACGCATCTACATTTGTTTTACTTTCTACATTGGATACTAATACTATTACTGGCTCGGTTGCGAAGACAATGTCTCATCTTGGTTGGGCTATGGCCATGCAGGCAGAATTAGATGCATTGTTGAAAGTGTGAACAGTTGTGTAAATCCTCTCAGAATTTTTTAGAGTTGGATGAATAGAGATTTAAAAACCTTCTCAAATAATTTCACTTTGCTTAGGATTTACAACACACACAGAATTCAGATTATAAATTATTCACAGCATAGCACAACACAACACATAAATAAAGTAAGAAAGAAAAACAAATAATGCAGAAGGCCCCAAAGTTATAGTGATTCTTTAAAATCTAGGTACATCTACTCTTCTACCACCTTGGTAGGAATACACTATCTCAGTGCCTGAGTCTTTTGATAAGTAGACTTTTAGAACCAACAACTAGATATTTTGGTAAGAAGATCTTGAACCACTACCAACTGAGTTTTTTGATAATGAGACTCTCAAAAACACAACCTAAATACTTTGAAGAGGGATTCTAAAAATTCTTTACTCAGTTAATACAAAAGAGATAGAAAAAATATTGAGAGAAGATTGAGAAGAAGAATTCTTCTAGGTGAGTCCTCTCAATAAGAATCTGAGGACTGTTTGGCACTCAGTGTTTATGATCCTTGAATATGGTGAACCCCTTTCAGATAGAGGAGTTGTAGGGGTTATAAGCTTTGGATCAAATTAACTTCTCTGAATGTTCTAGTAGATTAGGTGTTTCAGCACTAGCAGACAAGAATGAGAATTGAGAAGATGAAAAACAGTCGGCTATCAGTCACTGTTCTTGTTCTCTGTGTTCGTGTGTGTTTTGCATTCCCTTCAGTGATTATATCATTACTGGATGATTTTGAATTGTCCTTTTCATGACATGAAATCTTCAGAAGAAATGCTGATATATTCTTCTAAAAATACTTACATCAATCTCGATTTTTTATTCAAAAATTTTCTATAAAATTATCTTTGAATCCGGTAGAGGAATCTTTTCTTTAGTCTATCTCCCAACGGTTAGAATTGTTTGAATAAATTTCATGAAAGTCTCTTGAAATAAGCCTGAAATAACTCTCTGAATTTTTCATTCTGGACTGTACTCGACGCTACGTCGACTTCAAATAAGAGCAACGTCGACTTCCTGCTTTTGTATAGAATAAATCTATTGTTAGAGTTACGTTGATATCCCGTCGGCGTATGTGTCGACATCTATCTTGAAGTAACGTTGACTCAACATTTTGTAGTTACTCCGAGTCCTAGTCATAGTAACGTTGACTTCAAGTCGATGTTGAGTCGACTTCTAGTCGACACAAGTTTGATTTTCTTTGACTACCTTCTACAAATCAGAGTGCCTAACTTATGTTCTTGACTCTACTGACTTCCTGTGACTTTTATGACCATATTGCATTTTTTATACAAAATGTGTAATTAACTTGGGATGTAAAATCACTTTAAATATAATTTGTTAAGTTAAATCATAATGGTTTTTTCAACTATCTCCCCCTATTTAACTTAACAAATTTTGCTAAGTTTTGTTTGTGATTTTACAAAAATAAAACAAGAAATACAAAGATTGATTTTCCAATAAACATAAGTAAGGACATAAACACATGAGTGACAACTGAATATATATATATATATATATCTTCAGGATGAATTGTATATACGACTTTTAGCTGACTGGCATTCTTACATATCAGCTTGTTTTGTCAGAGAGTTCAGAAGTGAATAGTTCTAGTAAATAGTTATAGAGTTTCTTCAGCATGTTGTTTTTTGTCTTTTCTGAGAACTACAACACACTCTTGTGTCTCCAATAGTCTGATTTGTCTTTGAGAAATTCTATTATATATATTAACCTCTTCCAGTCCCTCTGAGCATTGTGATATACTTCATTCAAGTTTTTTTTCTTTTCAATTCCCCAATATGCTTTTTGATTTCTTCTATTTCATTGACAAAATCCACCACTCTTTTGTCTTTGATGAGTTTTGCTGCAACATCAAGTTTTTGCTTCTTTATTCTTCTGTCAGCTGAATATTTGGGAAGTGATATTAGTGGAATATTGCAGGTTCCCCTGCCCATGCGAGCTGCATCTAGATCCCTAGAGGTATAGGGATTACATGTGATATAAAGAGTAATGTGGCATTGTAGCTTCCTACATATGTCTGAAAGACCTCTTCAGTTGGCTTAAAATTAGTGAAATTCAACGTAACCGTGAACTTTCCCTGTTAGGCTTTCTGTCGATGTATGTGTTGATTTATGTCGGCGTTACGTCGAATAAGTTCAGTACTTCATCATCTCTAGATGTTGCGTTGAGTTGGAGTCGATGCTACGTTGACTTGCATTTTATGTCGGCGTTACGTCGAATAAGTTCAGTACTTCATCATCTCTAGATGTTGCGTTGAGTTGGAGTCGATGCTACGTTGACTTGCATTTGACGTAACGTCGAGAATTGTCTTAGAATTTGCATCTCTTATGCTGGTTTTTCCCAGCAATTATCTTTGTGCTCAGTCAGGTACCTAGAGCATCCACTGTACAAATACTACAGTTAGCTTGTGGAAGGGCATTCCTTCACCCACACAGTAAACTAAGCATTAATTGGAACCCAGGTTACCTTGGGCTCATTGCTTGTTTTTTCCATTATATGGGGTGATGAAAGTATATGAAGGTCTTTCATGATACTCCTTTGGATGAAAGAGGGTTTGTCTATCAAACCAACAACTTTCATTTAAGATTATACTGATGATAACTAGAAAAATTGGTTGCATAAAGTTCATTTAAATTCTAGGCAGGGAAGTTGCTTTGACTTTGACTCGACACAACTTTTTGGTTGTGTTGACTTGATGTCGACGTATATAGTGAGTTCCGTTGATATGGTGTCGACGCAAACGCATGCCTATGTTGACTAGAAGTTGACGTAACCATAGAGTTGTGTTGATGTGAAGTCGACGCATGTTCCCAGTGAGTAGAATTTTTATTCCTTAGTGCTATGTTTTATTAGTTCTTTTTCTGTAATGTCCCTATATTGAGGTGAACTTACTGTCGTAAATCAGTAAAATGTTCATATTCATCATTTGTTATGAAATGAATTGGATCTTTATCTGTGATTTCAATAAATTGTTTGTTTTTATCCTTAATGAGTGATATAGGATTATTCCAGGAAAGTATGCTAGAAGATTTTTCTAAGCTGCTAGGGTTTCCCCCCACTCCCTGGTTGTTCAATTTTTTATTCAGATTTTCAGTAATGTTTTTGAGCTATTGACTCCCTCCATTTAAGGAGTCCTCAAGTCCTCAAAGACCTTTGTATTTGTTAGCTCGTCTTTCAGTATTTTATTTTGTACAGTTAAATTTGTTATCAGTTTTGTCTGTCTACCTTGTTCAATCCTCGGACTGTGGTTTACATGGTAGTGGTTTTTATTTTTTATTCCACCTAGTTCATTTCTTTGTAGTTGAATTTACTTTTTTGCTATTATGTGGTTTCTAAAAAACTCTTTGAAATTTTATTCAAAGCTATTAGATGAAAAATTAATATCAAAACATGATACCTGATTATCTTCATCTTCTGAATATATTCTCATAACCTTCAGACATGCTTCTTCTACAACAACTTCATCTTCACTCCCTGATGATGAGCTTAACTCTGAGTCAGATTTACTTCAGATTTCTGTAATGAAACCTCTTCCTTTCTTCTTATCCTTCTTGTTGAAGGACTATTTCTTGTGCTCCCTTTTGTTCGGCTTGTCCTTCATTTTTCTTAGGACATTCTGGAGAAATATGACCTGATTTCTTGCAGGCAAAGCAAATGACCTCTTTGCTTGGAGTTTTATCAAACTTGGGCTGGCTGAAGCCCCTTTCTCTTCTGCTTGAGTCTTAAGCATTTACCCACATTTTGAACCTTCTTGCCAGAAGATTAAACATCTCCTCTTCAGAGGTTGAAGGTTCTCCATCTCCAGCTTTCAGAGCAATAGACTTCTCTCTAGGGATAGAGAGTTTGTCCTTCACTTCAGACTCAGCCCTACTCTTTAATAGAAGTTCATAGGACTTGAGTTTTCCTAACAGGGCATCAATGGTGATTTCTCTATGGCATTTGGACTCTCTAATGACCCAGATTCTTGAATCTCAAGTGCTTGGGAAGCATATGAGAAGCTTTTCATTATTCTCAGTGAGTGATATCTCTTTGTCTAGCTATTTCAGTTCATTGACTATGACACTGCATCTTTCATACATTCCTGTCACTATCTCTTCAGTTTTCTTCTGAAAGTTCTCATATTGGGATATAAGAAGAGATTTTTTATCTTTCCTTTCATCCGAGCTTTCATCTATAATCCTAGACAGTGACTCCCAGATTTTCTTGGCTGACTGACAATCAGCAACCTTCTAAAAAATGTCATCTGACATGGTTGAGACTAAGATGTTCATGGTCTTTGCATCCAAGTACTTCACCTTCTTCTCTTCATCTGTCCATTGTGATGTTGGAATAAGTTCTGATGTGGTCTTGTCATCTGCATCTTTCTTGTATGACATGAGTGATCCTGTCAAAATAGAACCAAATATGTCATCATCAATATAATTCATATATAACTTAATTCTGACTTTCCAGAATGTGAACTTTTTTATGTTACACACTGAAGACCTAGTAGATACAAATTATTTGAAGACATTTTTAAAAATAGATTTGTATTTATAGGTGTAACTTTGCAACTGTTCAGATATTTATGATCAAGGTATTAGCCTTTATTTCATCAATCTAGCTTTTGTAGCAATTGAAAGTGTGAATAGTTGTGTAAATTCCCTAGAACGGGGGGGGGGGGGGGATAGAGATTTAAAAACCTTCTCACATAATTTCACTTAGCTTAGGATTTGTAGCACACACAGAATTCATATCAGAATTTATTAACGGCACAACATATCATGGAAATAAAGTAAGAAAGAAAAACAAAAAACACAGAAGACATCAAATCTATAATGGTTCCCCAAAATCCGAGTACATCTATTCTTCTATCACCTTGATAGAAATACACTATCCTAGTGATTGAGTTTTTTGATAAGAGGACTCTTAGAACCAACAACTAGATCTTTTGGTAAGGAGATCTTGAACCACTACCAACTGAATCTTTTAACAAGAAGACTCTTGAAACCACAACCTGAATACTTTGAAGAGGGATTCTAAAAATTATTTACTCAGTTAATACAAAAGAGATAAAAAAAAAAGATTAAGAGAAGGCTGAGAAGAAGAATTCTTCTAGATGAGTCATCTCAGCAAGAATCTAAGGATTGTTTGACACTAAGTGTTTCAGATCCTTGAATATGATGAACCCCTTTCAAATAGAAGAGGGTTATAAGCTTTGGATCCAATCAGCTGCTCTGAATGTCATAGTAGATCAGGTGTTTCAGTACTAACAGAGAAGAATGAGAGTTGAAAAGATGAAGATAAAGAACATTCGGCTATCTGCCACTGTTCGTTCCTTGTATCCGTGTGTGTTTTGCATTTCCTTCGGTAATTATATCATTACTAAATGATTTTGATTTGTCTATTTCATGACATGAAATCTTTAGAAGGGATGCTGATATATTTTTCCAAAAATACTTCCATCAATCTCGATTTCTTCTTCAAAAACTTTCTATAAAATTATCTATGAATCTGATAGAGAAATCTTTTCTTTAGTCTATCTCCCAACGGTTATAGTTGTTTGAATAAATTCTATGAAAATCCCTTGGAATAAGCCTGAAATAACTCTCTGAATTTTCCATTCTGGACTGAACTCGACGCTACGTCGACTTCAAATAAGAGCAACATCAACTTCCTGCTTATGTGTAGAATAATTCTATTGTCGGAGTTGCGTCGATATCCTATCGATGTATGCGTCAATTTCTATCTTGAAATAGCGTCGACTCAACATTCTATATTTGCTCTGAGTTCTAATCATAGTAACGTCGACTCAAGTCGATGTTGCATCGATTTCTAGTCGACGCAAGTTTGCTTTTCTTTGACTTTCTTCTACAAATCAGAATGTCTGACTCATGTCCCTGACTCTACTGACTTTGTAGGACTTCTATGACCATATTACTCTCTCTATACAACATGAGTAATTAACTTATGATGTAAAATCACTTTAAATATAAGTTATTAAATTAAATCATAAGGATTTTTCTGAACAATTATAACAAAACCAGATTCGAGAACTTGTCACTCTCCCTGCAGGCAAACACGCCATTATTTGTAAATAGATCATATGGTCAAGGTGGCCCTCGGCTCTCTAGATCGCTTGAAAGTGCGTTTAGTTGCAAATGGATATGCTGAGATGTATGACATAATGTTTGCTTATGTGGAGAAAATATCTTCTATTCACTTTTTCCTTTCTCATGCAATAACACATCACTGATCTATGTACCAATTGGACAAAAATGTATTTCTACATGGGGTCCTTAAAAAGGAGGTTTATATGGAGCAATCTCACAGGTTCATTGCTCAAGGGGATCATTCAAAAGTGTGTCGTTTCCAGAAGTCCTTATATGGATAGAAACAATCTCTATGTGTTTCGTTTGGATGCTTCTGAGCGATAGTGCGTTTGGCTTGCAAATAAGCCAAAAGGACTCATGTGTTTTCTATCAGCACAAGTTGGTGGGTAGCATCTTATTAGCCGTTTATGTATAATCATCACTGGAAGTGACTCACGAGAGATTGCTCGTCTCAAGGTTTTTCTATACTAGAACTTTTAGACAACGGATCTTGGTTCATTGAGATACTTTCTTGGCATTGAAGTTATGGATTATAAAAAAGATCCTTCTTATGACAGATGATTTATGTTATGGATCTCCTCAAAGATTTGAGTATGTCTCAATGTGATACAATTAATTCCCACTTAAACCAGACGAGAAGAATCTTTATGTGGAAAGTCTGTTATTCAAATATTCGGAGAAGTACCGCAGATAGTTGACAAATTGAACTATTTCACTATGGCACGTCCATATATTTTGTCGTAAGGAAAGTCAACCAACTTATGTTATCCCCTACTTATGCACGGTGGGATGATGTCCTCCGTATTATAAGATATGTGAAGAAAGATCTTGGTCTAGTTTATAGCGACCATATCAAAATATTCTATCTCTGGCTAGGTAGGATGCTTAGTAACACGGAAATCCACCATCAGTTTTACTATTTTCCTGGTGGTAACCTAATTTCGTGGCAAAGTTAGAATCAAATCACTGTTGCTAGATCTAGGGTCTGTTTGGGACAGCTCTGGCGGATTGAAAAGCTGCTGTCCGGATAGAGCTGTTTTAAAATAGATCTCTGGGAAGCTGTTTTGAAAAGCTGCAGAGTGTTTGGGTGTTCTGTGCAGAAGTGCGCTTTGAGCAGCGATTTTCTATTTTTAGCTGTTTGGGGAAACAACTTTTGAAATCTGCTTTTTTTAAAACTAAAATATATAAATATATTAATATAACCGAAAACAGAAGTCTTTTACATAATTTTAGAAAATAGAAAAAAGGTCTTCCAACATCCGACGACTGTTTTTTCCAATCCTTCGGATCACCTGTTAGAAAATAAATTGATTTGAATCAAACTTTTGATAATTTAAATCATTTAAATTTTTAGTAAAAGATGGATCGAATTTTTACCTGCGCACACTGTATATTTCTTCGGCAATGTTATTTCGTACTGTAGACATATGTTCTGCTCCAACAACATCACACATATCGCCTTCAATATCATCCTCTGCCGCAGGGTCTTCATCCTCTGAGGGAACAAAAGAAGACTCATCAGCCTCACAAGCATTAAACTCAGGGTCACAGCGAGACGGATGTCTCCGAATGAAGTTATGTAAGGTCATTGTCGCTAGCACACATTCATAAACACACACATTCATACACACACACATACATAAACACACACACATACATAAACACACACATTCATACACACACACACATACATAAACACACACACACACACATCTACATACATACACACACACATCCACACAAAAAAATTACACACACTCATACACACATTATTAAGAACAAACACAAAAAAAAATAACACACCCACACACAATCATACACACACACACACATTCATACACACACACACACACATCTACATACATACACACACACACATCCACACAAAAAAATTACACACACACACATACATTATTAAGAACAAACACAAAAAAAATAACACACCCACACACAATCATACACACACACACATTCATACACATACACACACACACATTCATACACACACACACATACAAAAACACACATCCACACATACACACATAAACAAAAACAAACACACACAAAAAAATTACACACACACACATACACATTATGAAAAACAAACACAAAAAAAAACACCCACACACAATCAGGAGAGCAAATCTACCAAACCAACAAGTATGGGAGTAAGAAGATCTATCCAGGTAGGAAGAGAACAAACCAGAGGAGAACTTCAGAGAGAATAGCCAACTGGAGTCCGAAAGCTAGGGCTGATAACCCAACTGGAGTCGACCTCTGCTGTCCGAAGAAAGCTAGGGTTGGAGAGAGCAAGAAGCCTGGCCGATGGAAGCTCGGGTTGGAGAAGACGATGGATGCTAGGGCTGGAGAAGGAGTCGCCGATGTCGCCGATCTCTGATGTCGACGGTTCGGGATCGGGATCAGGATCGCCGATGTCGCCGATATCGCGGGATCGCCGATGTCGCCGGAGGTGGTTGTAGATCTCTGCTGTCGCCGATGTCGCCGTTCGGGAAGAGGGCTGTGGGATCACGGTAGATCTATGCGGGATCGGGAGAAATGACGGAAGAAATAAAAATCAATTTTTGGAGAGCTGAACGCAGGGGGGAGGGGCTTACCGAAAAGAGCTCTGGGAGCAGCTCTTCGAACCGCGATTTCATTGAAAAGCTCTCCCAAACAGCGCCAATAACAGCTCTGGCGGCTGGGAAAGAGCTTCTCCAGCCGCCAGAGCTGTCCCAAACAGACCCCTAGTGTTGAAGTTGAATATCATGTTATGGATTATACTATTGTAGAGATTATGTGGACTAGACAGATCCTTCACGAGATTGACTCTTTGATCTGTAACCCAACAGTTATTGCATGACAATCAAGCTGTCATTGAGCTTACTACTAATAATCATGTATTTCATGAGCTTACCAAGACATTGAGGTGGCGTGTGACTTCGTTAGAGAATAATATGAAAAATGTATCATTTCTCTTGGGCATATCAAGACTAGCGAATAACTTGTTGATATTCTCACCAAGGAGATCCCGGGATCGTGAGTAAAATATATTTGTAACATGTGCATGATTACCATATATGATCTAATTTGAGGGGGTGTCAAATATTCTCATTTTCTATATTATATATAGGGTTATTTACCAGTACCTCCCCTCAAAGTCTTTGTAACCACAACTTGCTCCCCTCAGTTTCAAAATTACAATTACCTCCCCTCAATGTTTATATTTCATAACATTCATGCACAAAAAAATCCCTTGAGGATTTACTGCAAGGGGGTACTTTTGTAAACATTGATGGGATATTTTTATAATTTCAAAAGTTAGAGAAGTGCAAGCTGTAATTACGCAAATTTCATATATATATCCTTACCCATTGCAGGGTAAGGTGAGAATCATTTGCTTACGAGTTTTCGTAACACGCATAAAGGCATTTTTTTGCATTCTTTCAGTCGTATTTTGTATTGGTAGATTGAAAGTATTTGGTATCAATTGAACATGTTATTTTGTTCTGATACAATTTTGGATAATTGGAGAAGTATACATCTTATGATTTTATTATATAGTTTTGCGGTTGTCTGCGGATAACAAAAACGTCTTCAAATATGTTTTTAGGGTCCATATGATTTGACTTTGATGCGGTGTAAAACTCTTCCATTGTCACGGCTACAAACACCGTGTTTGGAGCGTCGACTGCCATGGGTTATTTCTCTTAATAAGATGATTTGCCTTTTTTGAATGAGATCCTCTTTCTTTGGGACTAAATGGAGGGGTCCATTTAATGATTAAGGCTCCGTTTGGCATGGTGGTGGTGGTCGTAAGCGCATGAGTTAAAATGTCATTCGTTAAGGATCACCTAATAAACATCATCTGTTTGAACATAAAAGTGGATGAAGTACCTTAGATGAGCATTGACAAATGACAATTTAACCCCCGTGTTCATGACCGCCACTATATGAAAAATAAATAAAAAGATAAAATTACTCAATCTATTGTATGTGACAAGAATAAATCAACATCATCAGGGGCGGATCTAGAGGAGGGCCCGAGGGACACTGGCACCCCCATTATTTTTCAAAATGACTAGTGTATTTGGATTCCTCTCGTCGAGACAATGAATTTTGACTACTTATACGTCAAAAACGGTTGTCAAATGAGGGAGAAACAACTCCGATAAGATTGAAACGTTTAAATTTTTTTTTGAAGAAAGTTGATGTCTGGCCGCCAATGATATAATTTTTGAACCCAGTGACGCATTCAAAAAAAATTGTGTGCACCCCCATTATCAATTTGTGCACCCTCATTATTAATTTTCTGGATACGCCACTGAACATCATGAAATAGTAGTCATTTGAGTCCAAATGAACATGATTTCAATTCCCCATTTTCCTTCCCACACTCGTAGGGATCGAGATTCCCTCGATTTGGGGCCCCAAATTGAGGTCTATTTCTTGGTGATCATTCATTCTCACAGTATCTAAAGGTGCATAATTTTTTGATTAAAGGAAAAATATAAAAAGATGAGATTCTTAAACCCGTTAGATCAATCATGAAAATAAAAGTTGTACGAAATTACAAAATAACTTCGAATCTTAGGAAGAAGCAAATTCAATGGATGATAATTCTTTATTTCTCTTTTATTGCATGATATATTCCAAGATTGTAAATAAAATCCTAGTAGCACACCGACTTTCACTATTCGCAGATCAAATTTGATATTCATAGATGTAAATTAAAAAATTTACTCATGCACCCTTAATTGTTATGTATACAAATAAAATATGTTTATGCATTGTTAAATATGTAATATTTACTATATTTTGATTATATCTTTTTTGCGAGTATTATAAAATTGCGCACATCGGAACTCTAACCAACACGACATGCCGAACATGCCTCACGGGTATAGGTGTTCCTAGTTCTTCTATATCTCCAATGGAACTCTAAACCTTCATGGATTTCTAACATATTTGATCATCTCACCGTTGGCCATGACACGTGTGGGGGGACTACTACGGGCCACCTTGTCGGAGAAGGGCGGCGAGATTGCCGGATGCCCTTGGGAGATTGGTGGAATAGTAAGTATATTAGACAATTAGTAGAAAATAGGGTCTGAGGTGTACTTAAAATGCACGAAGATCGAAACCCTTTGTTAACCGCAACCCATAGATTTTTTAAACTTTTTATCCGCAAACCAAAAAAATAACCATCTTATTTTCATTTGATGTTAAGAGTTGACAAACAACAATTAATAGTCATATGAAATAATTTGAACTATTTATATGATAATTACTATTGCCTTTGACAGGTTAGGGGTGGATCCAGAAAGTTCAGTAAGGGGAGGGGGGGGGGGGGAGGGACATAAGGTGGGATGAATTTTTTTTTTACGAAAATATGCTTATTTGAACTTTTGGGGTAAATCATAACATAAAACTACCAGTGTTGTTACTCATGAAAGTTAACCTTTGGGCAGTACAATCAGCAACTTGGAGTTTGGAACAAAGGATTGTGGAACATGGAAATAGAAAAAACGCTTATCTCAAGAGTTGGGACTTGTCGCGATGCCTTCGGAGGTCGGACGACCCGAACTTCGCCTTCGTGTTAGCGAGTGGAAGTGTAGTGATGGCAGTTGTGGGATTGCGGTGGAGAGAAGCCTAGCTTGATGTGTTACTTGCCGCCGGAGGCCGATCGTGCTTTTGAGTGGAAGGGTGGTGCAACTGCGGGGTTGCCAAGTTGGGGGGATGCACAAAATCGAAGGCGGGATTAGGGCAGGCGTGATTTAGGCAGGACATATTATATATTGCGAAAAAATCTTAGGGGCCCGGGCCCCAGCTCCCCCCCCCCCCATTAAATCCATTCATGTTTGTCGGTGGCTGCTTCATTCTCACATCAAGTTAGGCATGGTCTTGATCTCGTGCACTCTTGGGGTGTAATTAAGAGAACATTATCCGGACTAAAAAGAAATTGAATATCTTCAGCTTTCCAGACTCTTTTCTCCTTCATGTAGACATCATTTTTTGGTGTATAACTAGTCAAAATTCATTCCATGCCGAGAGAGGTACAAATTCAACAACTAGATCCTATATGAACTGATCATATCTTATTTGTTGAGAAGATTATCCTAATTTATGTTCTGTTTGGCAGTGGTGGAGGTCATGAACGTGATTATGAACTATTGTCCGTGACCACCTCACCTCTCTTAAGGAAATTTCATCCGCTTTTATTTTCAAAATTAATTTTTTTTCTTGGTGGTAATCATAACCATTGTCGTGTGTAACATGTGTTCTATAATTGTAGCATTTTTGTTCAAACTCGCCGGAGCAAAAACATCGCGACAAGCAGAGCTTTAATCCATTAATTACCCAAAACTTCTCTCGGAGTTGGTATAATTATAGTTGCACCCCCACTATGTTATTAAATTACAAAAAATCTCCCATGTAAGTTTACAAATTTACTTCGGTATTTTTATGCATGCATATTATGAAAAGTAAACTTTATAGGAGAAGATTTTTGTAAATTCAAAAGATACAAAGGTACAACCAATAATTTTGCACAAGTTAAATGGGAGGTCCCTTAAGTTAAGGGCAATGTTACAAAGACAACGTTTATGGCTATTGATGGTCAAATTATAATGACATGAAAATGTGTTATTTTTGCGGCCATCTCCATTAGAAAAATATGGGATCAAGAGAACCGGGCTTTGTTTGGCGCGGTGGTGGAGGTCGTGAACGCGGTGGTCATAAACCGTAGTTCGTGAATGCAGTGGCGGACGCAGAAATTATATTTTGTGTGGACGAAATATAAAATTATTCGAAAAAATAAATCACTCAATCTTCCTTTTAAATATATTTATATTACATTAATATATTGTCTATATTGTTGAAATCGGAAAACCTGTCTCTGTGGAGTTCGACCCTCGGAAAAGGGGCGGTCGCGCACCTACTTCGCTCCTGCAAGAAAATGACAAGAAAGTGAAGAACCAAGGACTAGACCAAGGGCCCGGAGGGGAGGTCCCACCACACACCCGGAAGATCTTAGAGCGTTTCCCCTCCTTAGCCGATTGCCGGGCTAAGGTACCTCAGAAAGCGCTAGGTGGCCTGAGAATTCGTGAGCGTGCCCTCTGAGATACCCCTTGGGTCCTATTTATAGAGAACTTAAAACGGCCTGCAAATAGCCTACCTCTGCTGGTCTGAAATTACTGAAAGCCCCCTTGGGCTGGTCTTGGGGAGCGGGGCTGGCTCCTCCAACCAGCCGACTCTTGATTCTCCTGCACAAGACCTCGTGGAGCTTTCTTCCAGTCGGGGGAAAAGTGGCGAGGCGTCCACCCCGCGGGCCAGAAGCATTCCTGACAGCTCGCCAAAACGGGAGTCTGAGGTCAAGGAGCCGAACCCGCCGAAACTGGCGTCGTCGAGTCGTCCCCCTTCTCGGCAACTGTCCCCTGGTACCGTACTCGCGGGGGGAGGTGCCGGGCATATCCCCGTCCCTGGCTACCAACTTGCCTCCCAGGAACTCCTGCATGGGCGTGGCAAGGACCTGCGCCACTTCTCTCCTCGCGCCAACCCAGGGGAGCCGGGCTCGCGCGGTAAGTTTTCAGCTTTATACTCTTCTGTTCTGGGGGTGGCCGCTTTTCTGATCGTCTTTCAGTTCTTCATTCAGAACTTCTCGTCCGGACGGAGGACGGCGAGTCTGTGGATCGACCTCCTTACTCGCCTCTCCCTTCTCCAAGCGTCCTAGACGCCTTCCTGGACCCCGAACTGGGTAGTCCTGAACGTGCAAAACGGGAGCGGAAGGTTCTCAAGAAGCTGGTGCGCGAACTCCACGACCTGCGGAAGGACAACAACAGGCTGCAGTGGGAGTGCTCGCGTCTTGCGGACGGTGCTGAGGTCAGCTTGGCGTTCGAGGAGGCGTCTTCCTTGATGCTGATGGATGAGATTGACGAGAACCTGCGGGTGGTGAATAGGAATATGGGGCGACTTCGCGAGCTCCACGAGCGGCGATCTGCGATGGCGGACCGGTGAGACCGGGGAGAATAGGACGGCTCCTCTGTCGGCCGACCGGTGCTCGCGCTCGCCCTCGCGTGGTCCTCGCACCTTTATCTTTCTCTGCTCTGAATAACTCGACTGTTTGTAATAATTTAAACAAATTTTATGTGACCTTGTATATATATGAAGATGTGTTCTCGATATCCTGATAGACGTCCTTTCGAATTCCTCCTTTTTGGACCGGGCTAGCTCGCGGGTCTTGGCGAGCTGGGGGTGGCGAGGCGGCGAGACGGCGTGGAGGGGCTGGGCGGATCGATCGGCTCGCCCTCGCCCTTCCCTGCCTTACTTTTTCTTTCTATAAATAGACCCTCTCACCTACCCCCTGGATACGCCTTTATTTCTTCCGAACCCTTACCTCCCCTCCGGTACCCCGAGCTCGCGCCTTTCCCTCATTTGCTAGAATGGTGAAAACTAACCCTGACGCGGATGGCCGATCCAAGTGTGCCCGACACTTCGTCGACCACTGCTTCTTTGAGGGGCACATCATAGAGGAGGAGCTCGCCGAGTTCACGGCTGAGTTCGTCCCTCCCGGCTTCCAGGCTCGCGCGCCCGCCGAGCATGAAGCAATCAACTCTTTCCCTGAGGGTGAGCTCGCCTTCCCCATCTCGCACTTCGAGGTGGGGCTGCGCCTCCCCCTCTGGCCAGAGATCCGACAGATTCTGAAGTATTACGGCGCGGTCCCCGCGCAGCTGAACTCCAACGCCATCGCCATAATGGTGGCGTTCGCCTTCTTCCTCCGCCGAGAGCGGATTGAATTCAATCTCATGGTCTTCCGCAAGCTGTTCTCCTACAAGGCCACCCCCGATGGGGTCGCCTACTTCGGCGGATCCCTCATCAAGGTTCGCGAGCTCGCGAACAAGAATCACAACTGGATGACCCGGCTCGTCTTTGTCAAGGGCGAGCTCGGCAACATCCCTTTCCAGCCCCTGCAGAAAAGCGAGGACATCTACCGTCCTCCTTCCCTGTCCTGCGGCGACGCCGATTTCCACAAATTCTTCCTTCACAAAGACTTCGAGGTCGCCTACCTCCGTCGCGGCCTCGACTCGCTTCAACCCGTCCTCCCTGGTGAAGGTACATCTCACCCTATTTTCTCGCGGGCTCTGTCAAAGTGAACCTTGGTTTTTCTGACCAAGTTTTTTCCTGCAGGGGAGCGAATTCTGCCGGAGCATCCACCGTTCGCCGACCCAGGGATATTCTCTGATCCCTTGGAGCGGGCCCGAGCAGCGGCGGAGGCCTGCCGAGACGAACAGGCGCGGAGCCAACCCCTTAGCAAGAAGCGTATGGGGCTCGCGGAGTCAAGCTCGCGCCCAGATCTCTCAGCGCCGAAGAGGAAAAAGGCCAAGGTGGTCTCGCGCGGGCGGCTGAATCTCCCCTCCTCGCCCGTCAAGTACATGAGCTCGCCAGAGGCTTTCTCCGACGACCCCCTGCTGAGTCCGCTGAAGGAAGCATCCTCCCCCCGAAGGGAGAAGAAGAAGAGGGATGGTCCTTCCCCCCTGACTCTGCCGAGGGGGTCGTCCTTCTCGAACTCGGCCTGCCGAAGGATCACCCCCACTTCGGCAAGGGAGGAAGGAGCAAGGATGCGGCCGACGAGCCTATCCTGAAATGGGATGAGGGGGCCCACCGAGTCTCCGTTTCTACCCGCGCCCCCTCCTGGGGAGCTCGCCGACCTCCCACTGGCCACGCCTTCGCCTTCGGCTTCGGCCTCTATGGCCGTGACAGTGCAGAGTCGTACAAAAACCTAACCCCCCGCCAGCTCGGCCATGAGGGATTGCAGGCCCACCTGCGGGCCTTCGAGCTTCACCACATGATGGTCCGTCGCGGCTTCCAGCTCAGCAACGCCTTGCTGACTGCCGAGCAGGAGCGTGACCTGGCGAAGGAGAGCGCGGCCGACGCGGAAAGGCGGTTCGGCCTTGCCGACGCTCTACTCGCGAAATCTGCTGGCGGCTTGGTAATCACTGGATATCTCTACTTACCTTAGGATTATTCTTGTGCTTGTTCTGAACTTTTAATCCTACAGGATGCCGAAGCCGCCGACGCGCTGCGAGGCGAGATGGCTCAGCTGCAAGCTCAGCTTGCCGAGCGGGAGACCCAGCTTGCCGAGCAGAGGGCGCACTCTCGCGAGTAGGAGGTTGTCGCTGCTCAGCTGAGGATGGAGGCGGCGGATCTGAAGGAGAAGAACAAGGAGCTCCATGGCGAGGTCCTTCGCCAGGCTGAAGCTCTCATTCCCCCAGGAGCCAGCGAGCCACCCTTCCCCTACAAGAGGCCTCGGGTCTTCGGCGAGGCTGACGTCGCAGAGCGACTGCGTGTCAACTCCATTGAGTCCGCCGAGTGCCTTCTGAAGGCCATGCGGGGGACGGGGATTTTGGCTGAAGGCTGCGAAGGAGTCACCGTGCGGGATCTCCTGCCGACCTTGTTCCCACCCAGCCCGCTCAGCGAGAAAGAAGACAGCTTCGACTCGCTCTTCGCAGGGGTGGGAGAGAAGGACACTCGGCTCGGCGGTGAGGAGGATCGCCGCGCAGGGAGGGAAGGCGAGAGCTGACGGGGCTCCTCAACCTTTGTTTTCTTCTTCTTTCTTTTTCTTTTTGTACCTTGCCGAGGCAAGCCTGATTTTGTGATCATAATAGTAAAACGGACAATTTTCGCACAATTTTTCTAACTTCTTTTTAAGCTTGCTTGCGATTGTATCTGTGCGCACGATACCCCTTTGGGAAATCCTGCCGAGTCCGACCCCGCCTGTAGGATGTCTTTGAACTAGGGCGAGCACTTGCGGCGAGATCCTAGGCGCCGACCGTAGCTGGACTGGCTGATGTTACCGGTGCTCGTGGCGAGGTCGGACTCGCTTGAGAGAACTATTCTCCCCCTGCGTCCAAGATGGGACCATGACCTCCCGGGTGGCGAGCTAAGGGGAGGCGGAATATCCCCGAACTCGCCGTCTTGGCTGACGAGCTCGCCCCTGGGGCTTTTCTCAGGTCCACTCAGTCGTGCCAATTAGGTGGGAGCTTGGCAGGGGAGCGACGGGACCTAACCCCAGAGCGAGAAGACTTAGAAACATTTGCCTACCCCGGGTGCTACCACCGGGCCAGTCAGCTAGATGAGAGCCTGAGGGCGGGTGTTGAACATCCTCCGGGCTCAGCCCCAGGGTCATAACGATGTCCATCGAGACTCAGCCGTGCCAGCTAGGTGGAAGCCTGGCAGGGGAGCGACGAGACCTAACCCCAGAGCGAGAAGACTTAGAAACATTTGTCTATCCCGGGTGCTACCACCAGGCCAGTACGCTAGGTGAGAGCCTGAGGGCGGGTGTTGAACATCCTCCGGGCTCAGCCCCAGGGTCATAGCGATGTCCATCGAGACTCAGCCGTGCCAGCTAGGTGGAAGCCTGGCAGGGGAGCGACGAGACCTAACCCCAGAGCGAGAAGACTTAGAAATATTTGCCTATCCCGGGTGCTACCACCAGGCCAGTCAGCTAGGTGAGAGCCTGAGGGCGGGTGTTGAACATCCTCCGGGCTCAGCCCCAGGGTCATAGCGATATCCATCGAGACTCAGCCGTGCCAGCTAGGTGGAAGCCTGGCAGGGGAGCGACGAGACCTAACCCCAGAGCGAGAAGACTTAGAAACATTTGCCTATCCCGGGTGCTACCACCAGGCCAGTCAGCTAGGTGAGAGCCTGAGGGCGGGTGTTGAACATCCTCCGGGCTCAGCCCCAGGGTCATAGCGATATCCATCGAGACTCAGCCGTGCCAGCTAGGTGGAAGCCTGGCAGGGGAGCGACGAGACCTAACCCCAGAGCGAGAAGACTTAGAAACATTTGCCTATCCCGGGTGCTACCACCAGGCCAGTCAGCTAGGTGAGAGCCTGAGGGCGGGTGTTGAACATCCTCCAGGCTCAGCCCCAGGGTCATAGCGATGTCCATCGAGACTCAGCCGTGCCAGCTAGGTGGAAGCCTGGCAGGGGAGCGACGAGACCTAACCCCAGAGCGAGAAGACTTAGAAACATTTGCCTATCCCGGGTGCTACCACCAGGCCAGTCAGCTAGGTGAGAGCCTGAGGGCGGGTGTTGAACATCCTCCGGGCTCAGCCCCAGGGTCATAGCGATGTCCATCGAGACTCAGTCGTGCCAGCTAGGTGGAAGCCTGGCAGGGGAGCGACGAGACCTAACCCCAGAGCGAGAAGACTTAGAAACATTTGCTTATCCCGGGTGCTACCACCAGGCCAGTCAGCTAGGTGAGAGCCTGAGGGCGGGTGTTGAACATCCTCTGGGCTCAGCCCCAGGGTCATAGCGATGTCTATCGAGACTCAGCCGTGCCAGCTAGGTGGAAGCCTGGCAGGGGAGCGACGAGACCTAACCCCAGAGCGAGAAGACTTAGAAACATTTGCCTATCCCGGGTGCTACCACCAGGCCAGTCAGCTAGGTGAGAGCCTAAGGGCGGGTGTTGAACATCCTCCGGGCTCAGCACCAGGGTCATAGCGATGTCCATCGAGACTCAGCCGTACCAGCTAGGTGGAAGCCTGGCAGGGGAGCGACGAGACCTAACCCCAGAGCGAGAAGACTTAGAAATATTTGCCTATCCCGGGTGCTACCACCAGGCCAGTCAGCTAGGTGAGAGCCTGAGGGCGGGTGTTGAACATCCTTCGGGCTCAGCCCCAGGGTCATAGCGATGTCCATCGAGACTCAGCCGTGCCAGCTAGATGGAAGCCTGGCAGGGGAGCGACGAGACCTAACCCCAGAGCGAGAAGACTTAGAAACATTTGCCTATCCCAGGTGCTACCACCAGGCCAGTCAGCTAGGTGAGAGCCTGAGGGCGGGTGTTGAACATCCTCCGGGCTCAGCCCCAGGGTCATAGCGATGTCCATCGAGACTCAGCCGTGCCAGCTAGGTGGAAGCCTGGCAGGGGAGCGACGAGACCTAAACCCAGAGCGAGAAGACTTAGAAACATTTGCCTATCCCGGGTGCTACCACCAGGCCAGTCAGCTAGGTGAGAGCCTGAGGGCGGGTGTTGAACATCCTCCGGGCTCAGCCCCAGGGTCATAGCGATGTCCATCGAGACTCAGCCGTGCCAGCTAGGTGGAAGCCTGGCAGGGGAGCGACGAGACCTAACCCAGAGCGAGAAGACTTAGAAACACTTGCCTATCCCGGGTGCCGAATCACGAATCATCCTGCCATTATAGTTTTGCAAAAGCACGAGACTCGGTGATGAGATTCATTTTGATTCATGGAATAAGAATACCTACAATATTTTCAAGGGTAAATACGTTTTAGATCATCGCCATTCCAAGTATGGCTGAGGGTATCCCCTTTTACATCCTGGAGGCGATACCCCCCTGATTTTAAGGTCTCCTGTACAATGTAGGGGCCCTCCCAATTGGGATGGAGTTTCCCCACAGCGGCCGATCTTCCTGCCGCATCCACTTTTTTCAGGATAAGGTCCCCTTCCGCGAACTGCTTGACTCGGACGTGCTTGTTGAAGTACTTGGCCATCCTCCGCTTGACCTCTTCCTGCATGACGGTGGACAAGTCGCGTAACTCCTCGATCATATCAAGGGAGAGTCGGAGCTCCTCCTCATTTTCTGATCTCCACTCTTCCCTTGCAGCCTCTGCCTCGGCAACCCGGGGTGTCCTGACCTCGAACTCGATGGGTAGAACGGCTTCGCAGCCATGAGAAAGTTTAAAGGGCGTCTCTCCCGTGGCCGTATTGGGGGTGGTCCTAAGGGCCCAAAGGACTGAAGGGAGTTGCTCCACCCAGCTTCCCCTCAGATTTTCCACTTTCTTTTTCAATAGGTTCACGATTATTTTGTTGGCCGCCTCCACCTGCCCGTTGCTCCTGGGGTGGTGGATAGAGGCGAACCGAAGGTCAATTCCCAGCTGTTCGCAAAAGCGGATGAACTCCACGCTGGCGAACTGAGGCCCGTTGTCCGTGACGATTGCCTGTGGTAGCCCGTGCCTGCAGATGATCTCTCCCCAGATAAAATTCCTGATCACTTGGGAGGTTACCTTGGCTAGATCCTTCACCTCCAACCACTTAGAGAAATAATCGATCATGACCAGCAAAAATCTTCTCTGCCCGCTGGCCTGAGGAAAAGGTCCCACGAGATCCAAGCCCCATATGGCGAAGGGCCATGGTGCCATGATGCTCCTTAGCCTCTGAGCCGGCTGTAACTGGAGTGGAGCATAGAGCTGACACTTATGACATTTTTTTACGAATTCGGCTGCATCTTGACCGAGGGTAGGCCAGAAGTACCCTTGCCTGATGATCCTTCCTTCTAAGGTCCGGCTCCCTGAGTGGTTTCCGCACTCGCCGGAATGGACCTCCTCCAAGATTTTATGTACCTCCCTTTCGGCCACGCAACGGGCTAGCATCCCTGAGAGGGTCTTGCAGTATAACTCCCCCCTCGCGCAGGAGGTAGTATGCTGCCTTGTGCTTGAGCCCCTATGATCCATCCCCTCCGGATACTCTCCTGTGGACAGAAAAGTGACGAAGGGGTCCATCCATGAGGGATGCTGCTCCACCTCCATTAGCTCCCCCTCCTCGATGGAGGGTCGGAAGAGATCTGTGATGGTCCCCCCCACCCTGGGGCCGTGCTTTGCCAGCTGGTCTGCCTGTTCATTTTCCTCTCGAGACACGTGCCTGATGGAGAAGGTCTAGAAGGCCCCTATAATTCTCTTTGTCTTTGCCAGGTAGAGCTGCAGGGTGGGCTCCCTTACCTCGAACTCCCCATTGATCTGGGAAGCCACCACCATGGAGTCAGTGAGGACTTCCATGTCATGCACTCCTAACTCCCTTGCCAGGCGCAGACCTGCGATTACAGCTTCGTACTCGGCTTGATTATTGGTGATAGGGAAATGCACCACCACGGTTTGTTCGATTCTTATCCCCTGAGGGCTTTCCAAGATGACTCCAACCCCCAAAGAATGTCTCCCCGAGGCACCGTCCACCACGACTTTCCAAGGGACCGGACGAGTGAGTTGCTCCTCCTCCACCTCAACCACATAATCTGCCAAGAAATCAGCCATAGCTTGGGCCTTGATTGAGAGGCGGGGAACGAAGGAGATGTCGAACTCGCTCAGTTCCACCGACCACTTGGCCAACCTGCCTGAATGCTCCACCCCCTCGAAGATGCTGCGGAGGGGGTGGTCAATCACCACTCGGATCGAGTATGCCTGAAAATAGGGTCGGAGCCTCCGGGCCGAGATGACCAGGGCGAAGGCCAGCTTTTCCAAGATGGGATACCGAAGCTCTGCCTTCCTCAATACACGACTCTCATAATAAATGAGGAGTTGCTTCTTCCCTTCTTCCCGAACTAAAACCGAGCTCAAGGCCTCCGCCCCGACCCCCAAGTACAAAAACAGGTCCTCCCCCCCTTTGGGCCCTTGGAGCAGGGGAGCCTGAGTTAGCTGTTTCTTTAAGGCCTGGAACGCCTCCTCGCACTCTGAGGTCCATTCAAACTTCCGATCCCCTCTCAAGGTTTTGAAAAAAGAGGAGCATCTCTCCCCGGCCCGGGAGAGGAACCTGCTCAACCCTGTCAGCTTCCCTGTCAACCGCTGTACCTCTTTAGTATTTCGTGGTGACCTTAGTTCCATAATTGCCCTTACCTTATCTGGGTTAGGCTCCACTCCGGCTGGGGTGAGGAGATGCCCCAGGAACTTCTCCCTGCTTGCCCCGAAAGTGCATTTCAAGGGGTTCAGCCTCATCTTATATTTGCGGAGGGTAGCGAAAGTCTCCTCCAAGTCCCGGAGGTGGGAATCGACGTCCAGACTTTTGATCATGAGGTCGTCCACGTACACCTCCAAATTTCTTCCCCTCTGCTCCCGGAAGACCATGTCCATCATTTTCTGGTAGGTAGCCCCCGCATTCTTTAGCCCGAAGGGCATCATTTTATAGCAGTAGCATCCTTCCCCTGTGATGAACGAGACATCTTTGACGTCGTGGGGGGGGGGGGTGCATTCTAATTTGGTGATATCCTGAAAAAGCATCCAGAAAACTCATTACAGGGAAACCGACGGCTGAGTCAACCAGCGCGTCGATCCGAGGCAAAGGATAACAATCTTTTGGGCATGATTTATTAAGGAGAGAAAAGTCAATACACATCCTCCACCGGCCGTCCCCTTTTTTAACTATTACAACGTTGGAGACCCAGCCGGGGTATTGGATTTCGGATACAAAGCCAGCCTCAAGGAGCTTGGCGAATTCCTCCCTGATCGGCTCGGCGAGCTTGTCCGCGATGGACCTCTTCTTCTGCTGGATGGGGCGAGCTTTCGGGTCCAGGTTGAGGCGATGGCAGGCCACGTTGGAGTCGATCCCTGGCATCTCCGCAGCATTCCAGGCGAAGACGTCCACATTCTTCTGGATGTACTCCAGCATCCTGCCTTGAGCCTCCGGGGTCAATCCTCCGCTGACGCGGACCTTCTCCATCCTGCCCCCGATGGTGAGAACCTCCATCTCCACCACCTCCTCCGCTGCCTCCAGACGAGACTGCTCCCCCCATTCCTCGGTACCTTCCCCTCCGAGGGCGAGGATTTCTTCCCCAACTTCCTCCACGATCATTGGCTCGACCGGCTCTCGGGCCTCTTCCGCGACCCCTGCCTGGGTGCGGTACCCCTCCACCTTCATCTCTCCCCCGCCAGCTTCCTGCTCCCCCTCCTCCAACCTCCGCCCCATCTCCTCGGCCCCCTCCTGCCAAGAGATGGAGTTTACTGCTGAGACGTAGCACTCCCTTGCCTCCTTAGGGTCTCCGCGGATCCGGATCTGAACCCCCTCGACGTTGAACTTTAGGCACTGGTGGAAGGACGAGGGAATGCAGCGAAAGGCGCTGATGAGGGGTCTTCCGAAGATGACGCTGTAACTGCTGGGGGAGTCTACGATGACGAACTTGCAGTTACGGGACTGCCCCCCAGAGTGACGTGGAGTCCTACTCCTCCCTCGACCTCTTTCCTTTCTCCTGAGAAGCCGAACAGGGGTCCGTCCGAGGCCAACACCCTTCTGGCCTCTACTTTCATTGAGTCGAACGCTCTCTTGAAGATGACATTGACTGAGCTCCCGTTGTCGACGAGGATCCGGGAGACAGTAAAATCCTCGATGGCTGTCTGGATGACCAGCGCATCGCAAAAGGGGTCTTCGTGACCTGGCATATCCTCCCTAGAGAAGGTGATTTTCTCGTCCGGAGGCGGGGACTGGGACGTGGAGCCGACACTCCTACGGTACATGGTGTGCAGGCTTGACTTTCGGGAAGCCAGCCTCGATCCCCGCCCCACCGTGGATTGCTCCAATCCTACCTCGGGTGCCTAAATCAACCCGGTCCTCACACCGATCCTCCTCCACCCGAGGCCGAATTTCCTCTATCCGAACTTCCTGGTGATTTCGCGGTTGTTGCTCCCTGTTCCCTCTCATTTCGAGGAACTCCGGGCACGTGGACGTGAGGTGCCCTTCTTCTTGATGGAAATCACAATAGGGCAGGTCTACCCTGACCTCCCTCCTTCTCCTCAACTGCCCTCTCCTCCTCCCTCTCATGGCGATTGCCATTGCCTCCTCCTAGTCGGGGAGAGGGGGTCTTTGGCCCTGCCTACCTCCCTGGGGGTTGAACTGTCCCCGACCCCCCTGGCGGTTATCCCCTCCCTGATAACCCCTCCGTGGTGCTTGATCCTGCCACTCCGGTCTCCATCCCAAACGGTGGGTCTGCTCCGGACGCCCCCACCGGGGTTGTGGCTGCTGCGGTGGCTGCTCCCTCTACCGGGGCTCAGCCCTCCTCTCCTCCTGAGCTCGCCCCCCTTGGCCTATCCTCCTCTACGGCCCACTTGGCCAACCTCCGCGCAAACTCCGGGTGCGCTGCCTCCATATCGGCTTCTCTGGCCTCCCTCTCCAAGAGTGTCTCAAAAGACACTGGAGGTGATCTCTTCAACTCCATCGCGAAGAACCCGGACTGGAGACCCAGGGTGAAGGCCACCATCATGGTGCGTCCCGGCATCTCCTGGACTTGGGACAGTTCCTCCTGGAACCTGTCCAGATAGCTTCCCAAAGTTTCCCCCACCCTCTGCTTGACGCGGAACAAAGACTCCGCCTCCTTCTTCCTCTTCTTGGAAGTGGTGAATCTCAGCATGAACCCCCGTCGCAGGTCCTCAAAGCAGTAGACGGACCCGGTCGGGAGTTGATGAAATCACTCTCTCGCCTTCTCCTTGAGGGTGATGGCGAAGAGTCGGCACTTAAAGCCATCCGACATCTGCCGGATAGAGACCATATCCTCAAACCACTGGATGTGGTGGACTGGGTCTCCCCTTCCGGAGTAATAGGACATCTCCGGCTCACGGAACCCCTCTGGAACTGGGGCTGAAGAGACGAACTCGCTGAAGGGGCTCCCCCCTCAGCCGGGCGAGATGGGAACTCCCTCCCTGCTATCTCGCCGAAGTGGTACTCGGCAACCGAGCTGGGGAATAGGACTCGCCCCTGGAACTCGCGCTCGCCCCTCTCGGCGGGTTCCTTCCCAGGTCGCCTGAGCGGCGCGTCGTCGCCGAGCACGGGAGCGGCGACCACCGGGACTGCTGGTGTCGCACTCTCAGCCCGCATGCCGAGTGCGGTCCTGATGAGCCCGAGGATCTCTTCCCTAAGCTCTGTTGGCACACCCGTCGCCGGGGGCGGGGGAGGGGGTGGCGAGCTGCCCCTGCCTGATCCTTGTCCTTCTTCTCCGGTCATCGAACATGCAGAAGATTTTCTCTGCTGACCACGCTCCACGCTCACCGCACCAAAATGTTGAAACCGGAAAACCTGTCTCTGTGGAGTTCGACCCTCGGGGAAGGGGCGGTCGCGCACCTACTTCGCTCCTGCAAGAAAATGACAAGAAAGTGAAGAACCAAGGACTAGACCAAGGGCCCGGCGGGGAGGTCCCACCACACACCCGGAAGATCTTAGAGCGCTTCCCCTCCTTAGCCGATTGTCGGGCTAAGGTACCTCAGAAAGCGCTAGGTGGCCTGAGAATTCGTGAGCGTGCCCTCTGAGATACCCCTTGGGTCCTATTTATAGAGAACAAAAAAGGGCCTGCAAATAGCCTACCTCTGCTGGTCTGAAATTACTGAAAGCCCCCTTGGGCTGGTCTGCCAACAGCCAAACTCCGCTGTTATGAAGGGCCAGGGGCAGACCACCTGGGGCGGGATGGCCGCTGGCGAGCAGCTCCGCTTCGACGAGTGCAGGCTCGGCTGGCGAGCAGCTCCGCTTCGGCGAGTGAAGGCTCGGCTGGCGAGCAGCTCTGCTCTGGCGAGTGCGGGCTCGGCTGGCGAGACCCTGAGCTCGGCCCGACGATCCCCGAGCTCGGTACGACGATCTGCCGAGTCCGAGCTCGGCGGTGAACCCTGCCCGGCCGTGAGACGGTCTGGACCGGTCGGGTCTGGCCTCCGTGGGCCCACTCGGCGGATACGGGGTTGTACATATATTAGATTAATATCGCACAATTATTTAAATAGTTGATCAATTTGAGAAAAACTAAATCATATACCCCAAATCATCATTCTTTATGGATTATTTGAATATCATCGTCTTTTTTAATATTTTAAAATTTTCACACAATAACTTAATAAAAAACTTATTTATATGCAAAAAATATTAAACAATTAATCTATTTATATTAAAAATAGACAACAATATAATAGCAAACTTATTTAAGAAAACAGTAATAAACAACATAACAAGTTAACAACAAACTTATTTATAAAAAAATATATAGTAACATAATAATACATTTATTTACAAAATATTTTGACAAAATATTACAACGAATTTGTTTATAACAAAAAATTAAACATCGATATAACAACAAACTAAATTTAATATTATTTTAAAAATAACATAATAAGTAGTTTGTTTATAAAAAAATAATTAAACAATAACATAGCAACTTTGTTTATACAAAAAATATGATTGGTAGGAATTGAATCCTAGACCTCTAAATTAATTAAAAAAAAATTGTCAACTATGCCAAGAAAAACATTATAACTTATATAATTATCTTTTTATATAAAAGTTTATAATGTATGTATCATGATAAATCTATTTCCTATTAGTACAAGATAACATTTAAAAATTTCAGTGTGGGCGGCCGCCCACGCTCGACCCTATGTGGGTCCGCCCCCGCATGAATGTCCAACCTCACCTAAAAAAAATTCATGCATGTTATGCTCAAAATTAATTTATTTTCTTGGCAGTGATCATAATATTCTATCATAATAACGCTTTTAAAAATTTCAGTGTGGGCGATAGTGCGTTTGGCTTGCAAATAAGCCAAAAGGACTCATGTGTTTTCTATCAGCACAAGTTGGTGGGTAGCATCTTATTAGCCGTTTATGTATAATCATCACTGGAAGTGACTCACGAGAGATTGCTCGTCTCAAGGTTTTTCTATACTAGAACTTTTAGACAACGGATCTTGGTTCATTGAGATACTTTCTTGGCATTGAAGTTATGGATTATAAAAAAGATCCTTCTTATGACAGATGATTTATGTTATGGATCTCCTCAAAGATTTGAGTATGTCTCAATGTGATACAATTAATTCCCACTTAAACCAGACGAGAAGAATCTTTATGTGGAAAGTCTGTTATTCAAATATTCGGAGAAGTACCGCAGATAGTTGACAAATTGAACTATTTCACTATGGCACGTCCATATATTTTGTCGTAAGGAAAGTCAACCAACTTATGTTATCCCCTACTTATGCACGGTGGGATGATGTCCTCCGTATTATAAGATATGTGAAGAAAGATCTTGGTCTAGTTTATAGCGACCATATCAAAATATTCTATCTCTGGCTAGGTAGGATGCTTAGTAACACGGAAATCCACCATCAGTTTTACTATTTTCCTGGTGGTAACCTAATTTCGTGGCAAAGTTAGAATCAAATCACTGTTGCTAGATCTAGGGTCTGTTTGGGACAGCTCTGGCGGATTGAAAAGCTGCTGTCCGGATAGAGCTGTTTTAAAATAGATCTCTGGGAAGCTGTTTTGAAAAGCTGCAGAGTGTTTGGGTGTTCTGTGCAGAAGTGCGCTTTGAGCAGCGATTTTCTATTTTTAGCTGTTTGGGGAAACAACTTTTGAAATCTGCTTTTTTTAAAACTAAAATATATAAATATATTAATATAACCGAAAACAGAAGTCTTTTACATAATTTTAGAAAATAGAAAAAAGGTCTTCCAACATCCGACGACTGTTTTTTCCAATCCTTCGGATCACCTGTTAGAAAATAAATTGATTTGAATCAAACTTTTGATAATTTAAATCATTTAAATTTTTAGTAAAAGATGGATCGAATTTTTACCTGCGCACACTGTATATTTCTTCGGCAATGTTATTTCGTACTGTAGACATATGTTCTGCTCCAACAACATCACACATATCGCCTTCAATATCATCCTCTGCCGCAGGGTCTTCATCCTCTGAGGGAACAAAAGAAGACTCATCAGCCTCACAAGCATTAAACTCAGGGTCACAGCGAGACGGATGTCTCCGAATGAAGTTATGTAAGGTCATTGTCGCTAGCACACATTCATAAACACACACATTCATACACACACACATACATAAACACACACACATACATAAACACACACATTCATACACACACACACATACATAAACACACACACACACACATCTACATACATACACACACACATCCACACAAAAAAATTACACACACTCATACACACATTATTAAGAACAAACACAAAAAAAAATAACACACCCACACACAATCATACACACACACACACATTCATACACACACACACACACATCTACATACATACACACACACACATCCACACAAAAAAATTACACACACACACATACATTATTAAGAACAAACACAAAAAAAATAACACACCCACACACAATCATACACACACACACATTCATACACATACACACACACACATTCATACACACACACACATACAAAAACACACATCCACACATACACACATAAACAAAAACAAACACACACAAAAAAATTACACACACACACATACACATTATGAAAAACAAACACAAAAAAAAACACCCACACACAATCAGGAGAGCAAATCTACCAAACCAACAAGTATGGGAGTAAGAAGATCTATCCAGGTAGGAAGAGAACAAACCAGAGGAGAACTTCAGAGAGAATAGCCAACTGGAGTCCGAAAGCTAGGGCTGATAACCCAACTGGAGTCGACCTCTGCTGTCCGAAGAAAGCTAGGGTTGGAGAGAGCAAGAAGCCTGGCCGATGGAAGCTCGGGTTGGAGAAGACGATGGATGCTAGGGCTGGAGAAGGAGTCGCCGATGTCGCCGATCTCTGATGTCGACGGTTCGGGATCGGGATCAGGATCGCCGATGTCGCCGATATCGCGGGATCGCCGATGTCGCCGGAGGTGGTTGTAGATCTCTGCTGTCGCCGATGTCGCCGTTCGGGAAGAGGGCTGTGGGATCACGGTAGATCTATGCGGGATCGGGAGAAATGACGGAAGAAATAAAAATCAATTTTTGGAGAGCTGAACGCAGGGGGGAGGGGCTTACCGAAAAGAGCTCTGGGAGCAGCTCTTCGAACCGCGATTTCATTGAAAAGCTCTCCCAAACAGCGCCAATAACAGCTCTGGCGGCTGGGAAAGAGCTTCTCCAGCCGCCAGAGCTGTCCCAAACAGACCCCTAGTGTTGAAGTTGAATATCATGTTATGGATTATACTATTGTAGAGATTATGTGGACTAGACAGATCCTTCACGAGATTGACTCTTTGATCTGTAACCCAACAGTTATTGCATGACAATCAAGCTGTCATTGAGCTTACTACTAATAATCATGTATTTCATGAGCTTACCAAGACATTGAGGTGGCGTGTGACTTCGTTAGAGAATAATATGAAAAATGTATCATTTCTCTTGGGCATATCAAGACTAGCGAATAACTTGTTGATATTCTCACCAAGGAGATCCCGGGATCGTGAGTAAAATATATTTGTAACATGTGCATGATTACCATATATGATCTAATTTGAGGGGGTGTCAAATATTCTCATTTTCTATATTATATATAGGGTTATTTACCAGTACCTCCCCTCAAAGTCTTTGTAACCACAGCTTGCTCCCCTCAGTTTCAAAATTACAATTACCTCCCCTCAATGTTTATATTTCATAACATTCATGCACAAAAAAATCCCTTGAGGATTTACTGCAAGGGGGTACTTTTGTAAACATTGATGGGATATTTTTATAATTTCAAAAGTTAGAGAAGTGCAAGCTGTAATTACGCAAATTTCATATATATATCCTTACCCATTGCAGGGTAAGGTGAGAATCATTTGCTTACGAGTTTTCGTAACACGCATAAAGGCATTTTTTTGCATTCTTTCAGTCGTATTTTGTATTGGTAGATTGAAAGTATTTGGTATCAATTGAACATGTTATTTTGTTCTGATACAATTTTGGATAATTGGAGAAGTATACATCTTATGATTTTATTATATAGTTTTGCGGTTGTCTGCGGATAACAAAAACGTCTTCAAATATGTTTTTAGGGTCCATATGATTTGACTTTGATGCGGTGTAAAACTCTTCCATTGTCACGGCTACAAACACCGTGTTTGGAGCGTCGACTGCCATGGGTTATTTCTCTTAATAAGATGATTTGCCTTTTTTGAATGAGATCCTCTTTCTTTGGGACTAAATGGAGGGGTCCATTTAATGATTAAGGCTCCGTTTGGCATGGTGGTGGTGGTCGTAAGCGCATGAGTTAAAATGTCATTCGTTAAGGATCACCTAATAAACATCATCTGTTTGAACATAAAAGTGGATGAAGTACCTTAGATGAGCATTGACAAATGACAATTTAACCCCCGTGTTCATGACCGCCACTATATGAAAAATAAATAAAAAGATAAAATTACTCAATCTATTGTATGTGACAAGAATAAATCAACATCATCAGGGGCGGATCTAGAGGAGGGCCCGAGGGACACTGGCACCCCCATTATTTTTCAAAATGACTAGTGTATTTGGATTCCTCTCGTCGAGACAATGAATTTTGACTACTTATACGTCAAAAACGGTTGTCAAATGAGGGAGAAACAACTCCGATAAGATTGAAACGTTTAAATTTTTTTTTGAAGAAAGTTGATGTCTGGCCGCCAATGATATAATTTTTGAACCCAGTGACGCATTCAAAAAAAATTGTGTGCACCCCCATTATCAATTTGTGCACCCTCATTATTAATTTTCTGGATACGCCACTGAACATCATGAAATAGTAGTCATTTGAGTCCAAATGAACATGATTTCAATTCCCCATTTTCCTTCCCACACTCGTAGGGATCGAGATTCCCTCGATTTGGGGCCCCAAATTGAGGTCTATTTCTTGGTGATCATTCATTCTCACAGTATCTAAAGGTGCATAATTTTTTGATTAAAGGAAAAATATAAAAAGATGAGATTCTTAAACCCGTTAGATCAATCATGAAAATAAAAGTTGTACGAAATTACAAAATAACTTCGAATCTTAGGAAGAAGCAAATTCAATGGATGATAATTCTTTATTTCTCTTTTATTGCATGATATATTCCAAGATTGTAAATAAAATCCTAGTAGCACACCGACTTTCACTATTCGCAGATCAAATTTGATATTCATAGATGTAAATTAAAAAATTTACTCATGCACCCTTAATTGTTATGTATACAAATAAAATATGTTTATGCATTGTTAAATATGTAATATTTACTATATTTTGATTATATCTTTTTTGCGAGTATTATAAAATTGCGCACATCGGAACTCTAACCAACACGACATGCCGAACATGCCTCACGGGTATAGGTGTTCCTAATTCTTCTATATCTCCAATGGAACTCTAAACCTTCATGGATTTCTAACATATTTGATCATCTCACCGTTGGCCATGACACGTGGGGGGACTACTCCGGGCCACCTTGTCGGAGAAGGGCGGCGAGATTGCCGGATGCCCGTGGGAGATTGGTGGAATAGTAAGTATATTAGACAATTAGTAGAAAATAGGGTCTGAGGTCTACTTAAAATGCACGAAGATCGAAACCCTTTGTTAACCACAACCCATAGATTTTTAAACTTTTTATCCGCAAACCCAAAAAATAACCATCTTATTTTCATTTGATGTTATGAGTTGACAAACAACAATTAATAGTCATATGAAATAATTTGAACTATTTATATGATAATTACTATTGCCTTTGACAGGTTAGGGGTGGATCCAGAAAGTTCAGTAAGGGGGGGGGGGGGGGACATAAGGCGGGGTGATTTTTTTTTTTTTTACGAAAATAAGCTTATTTGAACTTTTGGGGTAAATCATAACATAAAACTACCACTGTTGCTACTCATGAAAGTTAACCTTTGGGCAGTACAATCAGCAACTTGGAGTTTGGAAAAAAGGATTTTGGAACATGGAAATGGAAGAAACACTTATCTCAAGAGTTGGGACTTGTAGCGATGCCTTCGGAGGTCGGACGACCCGAACTTCGCCTTCGTGTTAGCGAGTGGAAGTGTGGTGCGGGATTGCGGTGGAGAGAAGCCTAGCTTGATGTGTTACTTGTCGCCGGAGGCCGATCACGCTTTTGAGTGGAAGGGTGGTGCAACTGCGGGGTTGCCAAGTTGGGGGGATGCACAAAATCGAAGGCGGGATTAGGGCAAGCGTGATTTAGGCAGGATGATTTTTTTTTTTTATGAAAATAAGCTTATTTGAACTTTTGGGGTAAATCATAACATAAAACTACCGGTGTTGCTACTCATGAAAGTTAACCTTTGGGCAGTACAATCATTAACTTGGAGTTTGGAAAAAAGGATTTTGGAACATGGAAATGGAAGAAACGCTTATCTCAAGAGTTGGGACTTGTCGCGATGCCTTCGGAGGTCAGACGACCCGAACTTCGCCTTCGTGTTAGCGAGTGGAAGTGTGGTGCGGGATTGCGGTGGAGAGAAGCCTAGCTTGATGTGTTACTTGCTGCCGGAGGCCGATCACGCTTTTGAGTGGAAGGGTGGTGCAACTGCGGGGTTGCCAAGTTGGGGGGATGCACAAAATCGAAGGCGGGATTAGGGCAAGCGTGATTTAGGCAGGATGATTTTTTTTTTTTTACGAAAATAAGCTTATTTGAACTTTTGGGGTAAATCATAACATAAAACTACCAGTGTTGCTACTCATGAAAGTTAACCTTTGGGCAGTACATTCCGCAACTTGGAGTTTGGAAAAAAGGATTTTGGAACATGGAAATGGAAGAAACGCTTATCTCAAGAGTTGGGACTTGTCGCGATGCCTTCGGAGGTCGGACGACCCGAACTTCGCCTTCGTGTTAGCGAGTGGAAGTGTGGTGCAGGATTGCGGTGGAGAGAAGCCTAGCTTGATGTGTTACTTGCCGCCGGAGGCCAATCACGCTTTTGAGTGGAAGGGTGGTGCAACTGCGGGGTTGCCAAGTTGGGGGGATGCACAAAATCGAAGGCGGGATTAGGGCAAACGTGATTTAGGCAGGATGATTTTTTTTTTTTTTTACGAAAATAAGCTTATTTGAACTTTTGGGGTAAATCATAACATAAAACTACCAGTGTTGCTACTCATGAAAGTTAACCTTTGGGCAGTACAATCATTAACTTGGAGTTTGGAAAAAAGGATTTTGGAACATGGAAATGGAAGAAACGCTTATCTCAAGAGTTGGGACTTGTCGCGATGCCTTCGGAGGTCGGACGACCCGAACTTCGCCTTCGTGTTAGTGAGTGGAAGTGTGGTGCGGGATTGCGGTGGAGAGAAGCCTAGCTTGATGTGTTACTTGCTGCCGGAGGCCGATCACGCTTTTGAGTGGAAGGGTGGTGCAACTGCGGGGTTGCCAAGTTGGGGGGATGCACAAAATCGAAGGCGGGATTAGGGCAAGCGTGATTTAGGCAGGATGATTTTTTTTTTACGAAAATAAGCTTATTTGAACTTTTGGGGTAAATCATAACATAAAACTACCAGTGTTGCTACTCATGAAAGTTAACCTTTGGGCAGTACATTCCGCAACTTGGAGTTTGGAAAAAAGGATTTTGGAACATGGAAATGGAAGAAACGCTTATCTCAAGAGTTGTGACTTGTCGCGATGCCTTCGGAGGTCGGACGACCCGAACTTCGCCTTCGTGTTAGCGAGTGGAAGTGTGGTGCAGGATTGCGGTGGAGAGAAGCCTAGCTTGATGTGTTACTTGCCGCCGGAGGCCGATCACGCTTTTGAGTGGAAGGGTGGTGCAACTGCGGGGTTGCCAAGTTGGGGGGATGCACAAAATCGAAGGCGGGATTAGGGCAAGCATGATTTAGGCAGGACATATTATATATTGTGAAAAAATCTTAGGGGCCCGGGCCCCAGCTTCCCCCCCCCCCCCCCCATTAAATCCATTCATGCTTGTCAGTGGCTGCTTCATTCTCACATCAAGTTAGGCATGGTCTTGATCTCGTTCACTCTTGGGGTGTAATTAAGAGAACATTATCCGGACTAAAAAGAAATCGAATATCTTCACCTTTCCAGACCCTTTTCTCCTTCATGCAGACACCGTTTTTTGGTGTATAAGTAATCAAAATTCATTCCACGCCGAGAGAAATCCAAATTCAACAACTAGATCCAATATGAACTGATCATATCTTATTTGTTGAGAAGATTATCCTAATTTATGTTCTGTTTGGCATAGTGGTGGAGGTCATGAACGTGATGGTTATGAACTATCGTCCTTGACCACCTCACCTCTAAGGAAATTTCATCCGCTTTTATTTTTAAAATTATTTTTTTTTGGCGATTGTTATTAGCACAACACTTTTGGATATTAGCACTACTTTTACTCCTAATTTTCCGCGCTTTTTGAAAATACTCCTTGTACATGTATTTTTAGGAAAAGTGTTCAACACGAAAGTTGTAGATCTCGACGAGATCTACAACTTTCGTGTTGAACACTTTTCCTAAAAAATACATGTACAAGACGTACATTAGAAATACGCTCAGATTTCGCGCTTTTTAGAAATACGCCTTATACATGCATTTTTAGGAAAAGTGTTCAACACGAAAGTTGTAGATCTCGTCGAGATCTATAACTTTCGTGTTGAACAGTTTTCCTAAAAATGCATGTACAAGGAGTATTTTCAAAAGGCACGAAAAATTAGGAATAAATGTAGTGCTAATATCCAAAAGTGTAGTGCTAATAACAATCGCCTTTTTTTTCTTGGTGGTAATCATTACCATTGTCATGCATTCTATAATTGTAGCATTTTTGTTCAAACTCGCCGGAGAAAAAACATCGCGACAAGCAGAGCTTTAATCCATCAATTACCCAAAACTTCTCTCGGAGTTGGTATAATTATAGGTTGCACCAATAATTTTGCACAAGTTAAATGGGAGGTCCCTTAACTTAAGGGCAATGTTACTAGCACAACGTTTATGGCTATTGATCGTCAAATCATAATGACATTAAAATATGTTATTTTTGCGGCATTAGCGCCATACAGAGTTTCGTCCCCATTAGAAAAATATGGGATCAAGAGAACCGGGCTTTGTTTTGCGCGGTGGTGGAGGTCGTGAACGCGATGGTCATAAACCTTAGTTCGTGAATGTCAAACCTCACCTACAAAAAATTCATGCATGTTATGCTCAAAATTAGTTTATTTTCTTGGCAGTGGTCATAATCTGTCTTATCAAACATATATTCTATCATAATAACGTTTTTGGCAATAAACCGTGCCAAAGAAAGGCCTATTTGAACTCCAGTTTCTTCCACTATTTTTTCGAGAAATAGCCGGTGCTTCGCAGTGACCTCCGACGCCATGTTTGTCAGCCATCGGCTAGGCTAGCGTACACTTGTGTTAGAAATCACAGTGGGGCTCTCGTCGGGCACATCAACAACCTATCCGGGTATTTATTCATGTGGGCCCCGGGAGATTTGGTTGGGGATGGATGAATCTTAGCCCTTCGACTGTAGTCGGCCACCGGATCTGAGTTCATGTGCCCGACAAGGACCCCACCGTTTGTCAGCCACCGGCTAGGCTAGAGTACACTTGTAATGCTTCTCCCACAATCTTTCCGGGGACAACTCCGGCGACCTGGAGCTCCAGTTGCTTGGAATCACAAAATGGGCTAGAAAGTGGGGTGACAGGCAGAAAGAAAATGAAGTGCACTTAACTCATGAGAGGGTCTGTTAATATTAGGGTTTTGATATTATTTGATTTTTTTAGGGGTGCTACTAGCCAAATTGTGTGCTTGTAACATTGCCCAATCTCAAAGGCTGTCATGCTAGGGGCTTATCATGGTATTCCAGGGATAAAAATATATATATATATTTTTTGTGATATTATACATAATTAACAACTGAACTTCTGTAAACTCTAACATTTTACATAATTCTGTGAAAAAAATCAATTAGATTATATTTATATTTTTTCTTCTAACCCTACACTCACAGAATCCGCGCAGCGGCCGCCAAGTGAACCTTATAATTTCGTATCAGCGGCGATTATTTTGCCGGGTGCACAAAGGCATCCCCACGCAGCAAGGGCCCGGAGAAGGGTCCCGTCACAAGGGTGAAATGTAGGCAAACTTTACTATACATTTTTGCAAGAGGCCGCTTCCCGCCGATTTTAACAAAATTAAGGACAACTTAGATATCTTAAATCTCAACATAAAAAAGAGCTATAAACAAGAGCATGCAACAATGCATGATGTTTCAAAAAAAAAACCCTGAATTATATTAATGTTCCTATGCAGATTCTAACCACTTCTAAAACTTTTTTCAGCATTACAAACCTTCTAAAACTTCTAGAATTACTGGTGGATCCCGCCGATTTTCGTTAGTCTCGCAGGACGAATACAAACGCGTTCACATACCACAAAACCGCATAGCAATCACAAATCCTGTACAAATCATCTCAATCCACTTGCTCTGGATCTTGATATGACCTCATGTTCTGATCATCAGATATCGTCTCCTCGGAAGAGGCGTCGCTGTCTAGAACCACCAACTCGTCCGGCACAGGGAAGCTTTCGGGAGGAACCATAATATTTTTCTGACTTGAAGCGCCCGCGCATGATGCCGGTATTTCGGAAGCCGGAGCCCGCAAGTGCGTCGACTCCAGGCTCGGTTTTGTGCAAAATGCGGCAGACTCGTCGATGGATGCCGGCGCCTCTTCAATCTTTACCATGCCCGCGTATTTCTCCGACATCATTCTCTTCCTCTTCAAGATTCCTCGACCCCTCGGATCTTTTGATGTTGCGAGCGGCTCGCAAGAGTTGAGTCCGATGTCGAAGCTTGCGGCATTGCCTGCTGTGAAAAACGGAGGCCTTAGTTTGTCGCTCGGGCGCGAGCAGTTCGCTTCCTTGAGCCAATGGGGGAGATTTGAACACGCAGACTTCTGCTCATTTCGCGATCTTTCCCAGAGTGGTTTCTCGCAGTCATATTCGAGTTGATACGCCGTCCTCGATGCACTCGAGGCTTTTTTATGCCTCGTCGCAGCTCCGGGATATAAAGACATCGATAAGACGTTTCCAGGAAAGGGGCACGTGGTGATGGGGAGACAAGCTGCGCCGAACTGACTATTTTTCACTATGCTCTCGTTGTGAAAATGCACGCCTCCGAGAGAGAGCTTTGTGTCGGCTGTAAGCATCGGATTCTCGACAAACGCGCGCGCGTTAGCAGCACGGCAATTGTCCAGGGACTGCGTAGAAGGAATGCTTGGCTTGGAGAGAATTGCGGGTGGAATCACTATGCCGTTAAAGAGCTTCTTCTGTTCTTTCTCCCATTGCAAGGCCAGATCTTTCGGAAACCTCGACCGAGCAAACTGCAGTTTTGGGTCCCCTAAAATGGCGTTCCAGTTATCCGCCCCGTGTCTTCTCACGCCGATCCACAAAAAATCTAGCTCGTCTTCCGACCATTCGCTCGAATACCACCTCGGCTTATCTGACAGAAGACCTCGCCTTCTACTTAACATCATCTCCGTGATAGATTTTTCGGCTTTCTTATGCTTGAAGAAAGACGAATTCCCGTTTGAAGAATGTTGAAATGCCATGTCAAGCATTGAGACTTTGTCCCTTGAATTTGAACCTGAGGATGACGGCGCCGTGTTTAAGTCCAATAGAATGTGTGGATTCGAAGGCAAAAAACAGCCGAGAAAATCAGTAAAAGGAGTTGACTTGGCTTTTTTTCTCTCAGGGCAATGTGGCGGAGGCAGTGATGCAAACTGATTGATAAAATCAATTGCTTTGTCCTGAAACAAAAATCAATAAATAAAGCTAAGAGAGAGGATGTGAAATTTCAGGCAATCAAAATTTCATTACGATCATGCACTATCAATGAGCTGTATAATTCCTTTAAAAGAGCGATGTCGACAACTCCAGCAGAGAATGTAACTCCCACCTTTCAGCGGGAAATGGACATCAAAATGGAATTTTGGCTTTTCCCGCAAAATCAGAGCTCCAAAATGGGGGTTACCCGACCCTTCCATTTCTCCAACGAGGTGAATACAAAGCGCTAACACAGCAAAAAATAGACTACCAAACCGATCCCTATGCTCACCTGAACTTTCACAGATTGATCCGTTGACCGGCTTGGAATAATAGGACTCGGTCTCTCTGTGTGATCTATAACATCACGCACGATCGATGAACAAGTTCCTCTATCTTCCCTTCTCTCCCTCAATACATTTTCGAGGCTTTCCAACCATTCCATTTCTTTGTTCTTCGCATCGTTTTCATCATCAGCGAAGATGAAGGAGCAGCATGGAGTCGATGTGCTCTGAGAATCTCTATGATTTTCTGGCAAGTCAGCAGATTTTTTATTTGTTTCTGGGCTCATTTGGCATATAGAAATAGGGGCAACAGATAGGTCCAAACCAGTAGGAGAGTCCCTCTCCTCTGACAGAGAGGTGATTGTTCTCTTCTCATGGTTGTTTGTATCTAAGATTAACTTATTCCCAGATTCCTCCACACTTGAAGAAAATGCATTATTTCCAGAGCTTGATGGTACAATATTTAGTGGAGTTATGTCGTCTTTGATAGTATAAACTGGTTGCAGTGACAATAATTCTTTAGACTGTTCTTCACAAGTATCCACAGCAGTTAGAAACTCAGAATTTTTCAAGCTCTGATTGCTGACAAAGTGTAAAACTTTATAAACTCCTTTGAATAGAAAAAATAAACATGTTTCTAGCATCACAAGAAAAGGAATAAGAAGTTTGATTTGAAATAACACTTACATTTTTGATGCAGTACCGACTTCTGCCGTGCAATCCGATGCATCATCTACCTTGACATTAGCCATCTCCAGGACATTTAAAAACACAAAGCACATTAAGTGGGTTTAGCAGTTCTCGAAATGAACTCAGAATTTTAAAAAAATATGGATTAAGAATCATAGCATGGAAACATAAGTTGAGAGAGATGAGATATTAGTATTTAATATATAAGATATTTGTATTAACTACGTAATATTTGTATCCTAAATAGAACAAACCCTATTTAGGAATTATTAGTGTACACGGATCAATGACGTGTCACCAAGTCGTATTCCGATGTAATAGTATAAATACCCCCTATGTGGAAGAATAAGATCATCAAAGTTATTATTTCTCCTCCTTATTTCTACTTGGTATCAGAGGGAAACCCTAAAATCCCGTTCGTTCCCCACTCCACCGTCCCGCTCATTCTCAACTCCGCCGCTCCCGCATCCCGCTCACCCGTCGCCCCTGTCTCCGGCCACGTCCGACACGTCTCGCACAACCATCGCCTCTCCCGTCTAGGATGGCGGGCGGCTCTGCCGCTGGCTGCTGAGAGGGGTGTCGCCTCCGCCCCTCTGTGACGCAGTCGGTCGATTCGATCGTCCAGGCGATCTTCCAAACACCGATTTCTGTATGATGAAGGTGCCTATGCACAACTAGGTATCCTTCCAGCGACCCCTTCGCACCGCTGGCCGCCGCCGGCTTCCAGTCCTGCCGATGCCAGCCGATCCAAGTCGCCCCCCAACCGATCCAAGCGGTTCTTCGGCGTTGGATTACTGTTCCAACATGGAGGCCTCTTTCGTGACATCACCGGATGTGATTCCGCCTCAAATGAGCGACCCTCCGCGGGCTCATGGCCACTCCGGATCTCTGAAGATCACCACGGTCCCGTTGGACGACACAAACTACCTTGAATGGTCCCGGGCGGCGCAAAATGTCATTTGTATCCATCAGTTATTTGGTTACATTGATGGTACCCGTACGGAACCCCAAAAAATGGATCCCTCCCGGAAGAAATGGGATTCTGAAAACTCCTTGGTTATTTCGTGGCTCCTACACTCTATGTCTCTGAAGGTCTATCGGAGTTACATGTTGATGGACTCTGTCTTTGACATCTGGACTCACGCCCGTGAGACATACTCGCACGTGGGCAGCTCGACTCAGGTGTATGAACTCACTCGCCGCATTTTGGAGTTGCGGCAAGGGTCTATGACTGTCTCGTCTTTTTTCTCAGAGTTCGAGCGTCTATATCAGGAGGTGGACTATATCTCGCACTTCACCCCTGCGTGCACTCCAGATGTTGTTCAGCTACAGCAGCGGGAAGATTGATTTCGCCTTCATGTCTTCTTGATAGGGTTGAACATGGAGTTTGACATGATGTGGACTCATATCCTTCACCGCTCCCCTCTCCCATCTCTTCGAGAGGCCTTCAGCATAGTTCTAGGCAATGATGACCGCCGGAAGTCCCTTACTGCTAGTCTTCAACATGGTGCTAATCTTCCTCCTGAACGCTCTGCTTTGACTGGCACTAGCCAAGGCCTGAATATTAGCCCCAGCAACTCTGGTCCGTCCTGTGATTATTGTGGCCGCAAAGGTCATACCAGAGAGGTCTGTTACAGACTTCACTCTCATCTTTCTCCTCGTGGCCGTGGCCGAGGGCCAGGTCGTGGTGGTCATCGCCAGGGGAATCTCAGACATCATGATGCAACTTACTCTACAGATGTTCATGACGAGATCTCTACTACTGCTCCCAGTCAGCTTACTGCTCAGGAGTTGGACGCTTTCCGCCGCCTACTGCACTCTCAGCCTGATCAACCACCGAGTGCATCTGCTTCCATTGCCTCTATTGTCATGCCAAGTGCTTCTACTACTACAACCTCCTCCTCTGAGTGGGTAATTGATTCTAGTGTCACCCATCACATGACCGGTTCCTTCTCAGGTTTCCTCTCTTACACTCCCTTTTTTTGTAAGGACAAGGTTATTTCTGCTAATGGCCTGTTGTCCCCCATTGCTGGCAAAGGACAGATCTCATGTTCCTCTTTTATTTCTCTGTCATCTGTCCTTCATGTTCCATCCTTTCCACGCAATTTGCTTTCCATTAGTGATATTACCTGCTCTCTCAATTGCTCGGTAACTTTTTTTCCTGATTCATGTGTTTTTCAGGAACTGGGTACGAAGTGGAGCATTGGCAGTGGTAGGAACCGCGGTGGTCTGTATTACTTGGACAAGCCTTCATCTCAGGCCCTCTCCTGTTCTGCTGTTACAGTTGAAGATGTTCGCTGCTGACATCGCCGGCTTGGACACCCTTCTCCTATTTATCTTCTGAAACTTTTTCCTGTTTTTTTCCTGTTTTTGAAACACTTTGTCTGTGATGAATGTGATAGGTTTAAACATGTGTGACATCATACATCACATTTGTCATCTCCATGTAGTACTCTTTTTGCTATCATACACTCTGATGTTTGGGGACCATCCACTGTTGTTTCTACCTTTGGTTTTCGGTGGTTTGTCACCTTCATTGATTGTTTTTCTCGCACGACTTGGGTTTACTTGTTAAAGAAAAAAAGTGAGGTCCTTGCCTGTTTTCAGCTTTTTCACAAAATGATTCAGACTCAATTCAAGGGGGTCATCCGAGTCTTGCGTAGTGATAATGGAGGTGAATATGATGATCGAGGAGCATTTAGCTCATATCTTGCTGATCATGGTATTATCCACCAGACCACGTGTGTCCAAACTTCTACCCAAAATGGTGTCGTCGAACGTAAAAACCGGCACCTATTGGATGTTGCTCGCTGTCTTCTAGGCACTATGCACCTTCCCAAGCACTATTGGGCTTATGCAATTCTTACTGCTGCTCACCTTATCAATCGGCTTGCCTCACGTATCCTTGGCTACGCTACTCCTCTAGCACGGCTGTCTACCATGACTACTGTCTATACTTCTCACCTTTTCCCTCGTGTCTTTGGCTGTGTTTGCTTCGTCCACGTCCATTCGCCTCACCGAGACAAACTAGACCCACGGGCTCATTGATGTGTGTTCCTCGGATACTCTTCCACTACTAAGGGGTATCGGTGTTATCATCCTCCCTCCGGTCGTCTATACTGCACTATGGATGTTACTTTTCGGGAAGACGAATCATATTTCATGACATCGACTCATGCTGTTCGTCAGGGGGAGAGTCATGTGGATCTTCCTACTGATGTGGATCTTCCACTTCCTATCCCTCCGGTTCCACCTCCTCTACCACAACCACTACAGCCCCCTCCACCACAACCTTCTCTGTCCCAGGAACAGGGACCTCCTATCCCTCTACCTACAGTTCCAATATCTTTGTTTCCCCACGTGTATCACCGACGCTCTTCCCGTTTACATGCTACCAAGGCTCCGCCTCTACCAGCGCCCGCTTCAGCCGCAGATCCTGATGATGCGGACTTGCATATCCCACTTGCTCAGTTACGTAAGTCTGCATGTACTAATCATCCTATTTCTAACCACGCTGAGTACCACCATCTCTCTCCTGGCCACCAGGCTTTTGTTGCTTCTCTTTCGACTGTTTCTATTCCCAGGACATGGCAGGAAGCCTTGCACATTCCAATTTGGGCTCAGGCTATGAAAGAGGAGATGGCTTCCTTGGACAAAAATCACACTTGGGATGTTTCTCCTCTTCCCCATGGCAAGAGAGCTATTGGTTCAAGATGGGTGTTTTCCGTCAAGCAAAACCAAGAAGGGAAGGTCGAACGATACAAAGCACGGCTAGTGGCTCAGGGGTACGCTCAGTCTCAGGGCGTGGACTACCAAGAGATATTTGCTCTTGTGGCCAAGATGGACTCTATTCGGGTATTGTTGTTTGTCACAGTGATCATGAGTTGGGAGGTCCTTCAATTGGATGTCAAGAACGCGTTCCTCTATGGTGACCTCGAGGAAGAGGTCTATATGGCATTTCCTCCTGGGTTTAGTAAAGAGGATGCTAAAGGCATGGTCTGCCGGTTACTGAGATCCTTATATGGCTTGAAACAGTCCCCAAGAGCATGGTTTGGTAGATTCCTCAAGGCAATGCTTAAGTTTGGTTATAAGCAGGCGCAAGCAGATCACACTATGTTCATTCGAAGACGAGATCAGAGTATTGTGGTTCTTATTGTTTATGTAGATGATATTGTCATCACCAGTAATGATGCAGAAGAAATTGCAAATCTCAAGTCCCTCTTGGCTGCGGAATTTGAGGTAAAAGACTTGGGAAGGTTACGATATTTTTTGGGGATAGAGGTGACAAGATCCAATCAGGGTATCTTCATATCTCAACGAAAGTATGTCCTAGATCTGCTACAGGAGACAGGTATGCTTGGATGTGTTTCTGCGAACACCCCAATGGAAGAAAATCATGGTATCTGTGAAGATGGTGACAGTGACTGTGCTGATGTTACCCGCTATCAGAGATTAGTTGGAAAACTAATATATCTATCTCATACTCGTCTGGACATTACATATGTCGTGGGCATTTTGAGCAGATACATGCATTCTCTTCGTGTTAGACACCAAGAGGCGGCTTACGGCTTACCGGGTGTTACGGTACTTAAAAAAAAGCTCTTGGTCGTGGACTCCTGTTCACCAAGAATGACCACTTGAGGATAGAGGTCTTTACTGATGTTGATTGGGCAGGATGTCATGATGATCGGAAGTCCACTACGGGTTATTGTTCCTTTGTTGGAAGAAATCTGGTGACATGGCGCAGTAAAAAGCAAAATGTAGTGGTCAGATCGAGTGTCGAAGCAGAGTATCGTGCGACGTGCGATGACAGGACAAAGCATGTCGAGGTGGATCGACACTTTATCAAAGATCACTTGGATAAGAAAACAGTGGTCACTCCTTTCGTCCAATCAAAAGATCAACTAGCATATGTGTTTACTAAAAGCTTGGGAAATGACATATTCACTGATGACATCAGAAAACTGGGCATGACCGACATCTTCCATTCGACTTGAGGGGGAGAGTTGAGAGATATGAGATATTAGTATTTAATATATAAGATATTTGTATTAACTACGTAATATTTGTATCCTAAATAGAGCAAACCTTATTTATGAATTATTAGTGCACACGGATCAATGACGTGTCACCAAGTCGTATTCCGATGTAATAGTATAAATACCCCCTATGTGGAAGAATAAGATCATCGAAGTTATTATTTCTCCTCATTTCTACTGCATATAGTGGTAAAATAATTGGAAACATTTAATGGTAATGTTTGAAAATCAAAGGTAGACCCAGAGTTATGGCAATCATTAATCATGAATGAAGAGGTAAGAAAAATTCTAGTAATGTAAAGGATAAATTTAATTTTATTGTAAGAAAAGCATTTGGATTTTGTGAAGCACATAAAAGGGCAGCCCGGTGAAAAAAGCATCCCCGCGCAACGGGCAACGAGGGTCTGGGGAAGGGTCCCACCACAAGGGTGAAATGTAGGCAAACCTTACCTTGCATTTTTGCAAGAGGCTGCTTCTAGGACTCGAACCCATGACCTCAAGGTCACACGACAACACCTTAACTAGTGCGCCAAGGCTCCCCTTTTTTGTTAAAAAGTACATAGGGCAAAAAAAATATGCATAGTAAATTGAGTAGCCACGGGGAATGTATCGAATGTTTGTTGCGTTTAAGAATTTTATTTGAGTTCAACAAAAAGAAGGAACAACATTTTTAACATCGGAGATTTATGTCGGGATTTTCCCTTTAAGATATATTTTCATGTCTGAACACTTTTTTGGTGCATCCTAATCTTTCAAATGCCTTACTAGGTATTTTTTTATAAATTTAAATAACCATAGCTAAATGATGGCTTAGGATCAAATAACACAGGTATAAGAAAATTAAATACTACTATAAAAATAAATAATTAACAAAAACATGTGTCTCTGGGATACTCTGTGAGAAAATTATGGAATCTAATATATGCTAACCAAATAATCATCAATTAAGAAATTGCAACCATCCAAAATGGATGTTACAAATGAAATACTAATAAAATTAGGTAGGATAGAAAGTAAAATGATTATTATATTAAATGAAAGTGAAAATTGGGATCTTTCTTGATGTCCCATGACTCCCATGCATTCATTACTCTGTCTTGAAACTCATGCACCAGTTTTCACGTTGTAGATTAAACAAAAGCAATTTTGTTGTCCTTCAAGACTAATAAATCTTAAAAGAATTGAGATTTACAATTTACACCTTTAACTTGGAGTTAGATGTGCTCTTATATTAAAAAAAAATTGTCATCTGATACTTTCTATACAACCACCAATAATAGCAGAAAGAAAGATATAGACAACCAAAAAATCATTTCCTCCTCTTAACTGAGGTTGCGAAAAAATCATTAGGCCCCGCTAGTTTGGGCAGAATTGGAGATAAGGAATTGAAATTCAATTTTCAATTCCAATTCCGTCGTTCGGTAGTCAAAAAATTGCATGGGAATTGGAATTGAAATCAATTCCCAAAGCACTTGAATGCAACGCAAATCCCCCACCTCCATTTCCGACCACGAGACGTAAGAATCGCAAATTCTTGTGTGTGTCGGCGTCTCCCTCCGGATTTTCCCATTGAGCGACGCAGAGTTCCTCCCGCCTTACCCCCCCCCCCCCCAATCTCCGGCATCACTACTCCTTTTCTTCGACGAGACGTAAGAATCGCCAATTCTTGTGTGTGTCGGCGTCCTATGTCATACTATTATCGATATTCTTCGTCTTCACTTCAGAGGCCTATTACGATGATTATCCTCCCGCGAGGTACACAACTTCCAATGATAGTGTCGAGCCATCGAGACGATTCCATTATGTTAGAGACGACCACCACGACAAGAAGTCCTCACGATATCATCGTTCCACCTCTACACGACCTTCTGAATGATAGAGTTGAGTATTGTTCTCACCATCGTCGCTACACATCTACTCTAGTTGAGGAATTTGAGTCTGTATATGCGTAACCACCATTGCACGATCGTAGGACTCACGTACACCTACGAGAACGATCTGATTATGTTAGGAACGACCGTCTAGATGACCCTCAGGAACTCTATAAAATTCACCATCATCAATATCACATCACATGTCAAGACCCTCATAGTATTCCGCAAACAGAGATACCTGAGGCCGAATTTCAAGGATTAGTTCTTGACCAATTTGATCGTTTGGATGTTGATTTGGCTCACAAATTGAATTCCCTAATAAGAATCTATGAAAGAAAGTCTAACGGTTAAGGTCAAGCTACTGATGCGTTGAGTACTACTCCCATCGACAAGAGAGCCCCAACCCCTGATTTTGATACGTCTCATTTTGATGGGACTCAGTGCCCATGTGATCTTGAGATTGAATCTGATCATGATTTTATGACACAGGTGGAGAGTGATACTAGTATGACTAGTGAGTGTGGTCACGTGAGCGAGGACGAGCGACCCAGTGACACTGTGACGATATATCCATCCTTCGCACTTCACTTACACCTAGCTTCCCCTTTGGACAGAGCCCCGGTTTTTGACACTATACCGATTGACCCGCACTTGGGTATGGGATCTTCTCACTCTTCCCTTAGCATTGACTCGTGCTTCCCATTCTTCTCTAGTGAGAGTCAAGGAGCTATCATTGACTTAGTTTCGGGTGCCCAACTTGTTCCCAAGGACATTACCAGTGTTGGTGCTCTCCTCTTGGAGGACCATCATGCCATTGCTAACCTTCCTGGGATTAAGTCTCCGGAAGGTTCATTTGGCGCGCTTACCCTCATGAAAGGCATGCACTTTAGTGATGGGTCGTGTCTCCACACTAGTGTCCATCACGTACGCGATGAATTTTGGCATACACCCTGGGTAAGCCACCTGACGGTCTTTATCAATTGAGAGGTACCCATCACACTCATAGGTCGCGCTCTTTTATCACCATCCATGACGTTCCTTCGGGTGATAACGTTATTCACGCCTAACTTTTCTATCGTCCACCTGATGAGCCTCTTGATGATTTACCACTCTTATGGAATATTTGGCACATGCAACTCACTGTCGATATCTCAGTCAGTCAATTGGGTGGTTTCCGCACACTCAATAAGTTTTCTACACCCCACCCAAAGAGCCTCCAGATAAATCACCCATCATTAGGGATTGTGATGCGGGACCGGAGTCCACCGGCCCCACCACCTTGGCATCACCACCAAGGGGCCCACCTGGAGTCAGCACCAGGCGGCTTTATCAGGCCCGCGGGACATACACCCCAACCAGCTCTCCGCCACGACATCAGCACCGCGCGGATCAGTTGGTGATGAGATGTTGCGTGAGGGCCTCTTATCTAGGAGGTCAGGGGATCGAGCCCTAACCTCAACAACCTACCGCGCGGTGCTGATGCCGTGGCGGAGAGCTGGTTGGGGTGTATGGTCCGCGGGCCTGATAAAGCCGCCTGGTGCTGACTCCAGGTGGGCCCCTTGGTGGTGATGCCAAGGTGGCGGGGCCGGTGGACTCCGGTCCCGCATCAGATTGTCACTGTTATATAGCGCATGCATTTAGTAAGTTTGTCGTGGAAGTCACCATTCATTTGCATATATTGCATGCCTTGCTTAGATATTCTCATATAGTACACGACGCTTTGATGTTGATTGATTCAAGTCCACCGTCTGTTTGCATCATCCACATCATTTACTTAAGTCTACTGAGTGGTTTGTTTATCATTTGCATACATTTCAGGAGTCATTACAAAAGATAATTGCCACAAGCAATGATTATTATAAAGTTCATGCAAATAGGCACAGGTGGAATCACAAATTTAAAATTGGAGAACAAGTTATGATTTGCATACGATCTGAAAGGTTCCCATAGGGAACAACAAGAAAATTCAGCGCTCGCAGAATGGGTCCTTATACAATCACGAGACGGATCAGTACAAATGCCTATGAGGTTGAAATCCTCCAAAATATGGGTACAAGCCGAGTATTCAAAGTAGAGGACATGATTTCTTACTGCGAGGAGCATGTGTATGTGGATCCCTTCGCCACTTCGGTACTTGAGCCACGACACCTTTTATTTCCTCCTCTCTCAACTCAACCTCAGCCTATGGAGTCTCACCTTGAGGATCACTATGCACCACCGCCAGTTCCACCAGTTCCACCACTTCAGCTTTCAAACGGAGATACTTCTTATCCAGACGGAGATACATCTTATGCAGAGCCACCAGCTACCATCGGAGACTTACTTCTGATTGATGCATATGACTTCATCACCGTGGGCGGTCGAGACATACTGCTATGTCTAGTCTACTAGAGTTGCTACCATGTTCACTTCCCAACAGAGCTTGCGCTACTCATCCCTGTGTTACGCCAAGAACAGGAATGCCTGCACTAACCAGAGATGAGTGCTTTCAAGCCGGAGAGAATTGATAGAGATTGATGTGACGCTCTACTCACTCGGAAGATCCAAGTCCACAGATGCACTCAGATGATTTTTTCGAGTAAGTTTGGTGTATTATTTTATTTATTTTGAGTGTATTAGACACCCGAACGGATTAAACGATATGAGCTGTTCGATTCAGGGTGTCCTAGTTTAAGTATAAATAGGCGAGTGTTTCACAGTTTAGGGCATCGTGGGTTTCGGAGTTTTGCAGGAACCGTCGATAATTTCTCTAGGTGCGACTCCTGGAGCTCTCGGCCTTGTGCGACGCCAAGCCGCCTCTCCTCCCTCCTCCTCCACCGTCGGTCCACCGTAAGCCCTCCTCCTTTCTTCAAGACGCATCCTTTAGCCTCTCCACATCTCTCGACCAGTTCCCCCCTTGCCCCAACCTTCGGATCCACACACGTCCCACTCCATTCGGCGTTCCCAACCCTTCTTCCCCACGTCCAGAACACCAAGGCCACTTCCCCCTTAACCTCCTCTCTTCCTGGAACTTCCAAACCCCCACAAGGGCCACAACCTCAAGCCTGACCCCTCCATTCCTGTCTTAGTCCCCGCCCCCTATTGTCGAGCATGTCTACCTTCTCACAGTCCCATAGTGAGCCCTTCCTGCAGTCTCCCTTTTCTTTAACAGCCACTACAGACCACACCTCACCCAATACACACCCCCACCATGAGTCTACAACCAACATCCCTCCTGGCCTTACAGCAATTACAAATCACTCCCAAGTCACCATCAGTCCCAAACTCCACTTCTGGTGCATTCCTTATTTGTTACGACCTTGGATGCCCTCCAACAACCATCATCGTCGTCGTCTATATGTGTGAGTCATTATTTGAAATTATTGTTTTCTATTATTGTGTATTCTGGCACATGTTTTGTTGGATGTCACCTTATATTTGTTTTAGTATTGTGATATCTCGTGATTTGCAGGTCTTATTCGGCGCGTGTTTGAAAATTAATTGCATCTCGATTGTTTGTTGATAATAATTCGTTCTCTTTAATTAAAGTTTGTGAATACCTATGTGTCTGCATAAATTTTCTTTTAATTAATTGTTTGTAGCTAATTGCAATTGGACTAAATCATTTGTACGTGCATAAAGCTTATATTTGATTGGATTGTCTTATGCGTGCATGTTATTTTTAGGTAGTCGTAGATTTATTGCATTCATTGTGTGATTGCTTGCATGACATGTAGCGTTTGGGCATCAGTCCACCACAATCTGTGGACTCGTGTTGCATCACTTAGTAGTAGGGTCAATGAATGGGTTCAAGTGTTAGTGAGGTTCATAATATGGAGTGAAATCTTCAATGTTGAATACAAGGTGAATTCCTATACTTGTAGAAATATTTAATCTGTAAACATTAAACCCTGTCTTTCGTACCCTATATACAGACCCAATCTCCTGAAATTTAATTTTTTCACAGTTCTCTGTGGGAATCTCTCAGCTCAAATTCTTACCATCACTTGCTCACTTTCCCTTAAGTTATGCTCGCTCGTATGAATGTCAGTGTAAACCTTATAATTATCATTACTTATTGCAACTTTACGTCGGGAATTTTTATGCAATTCATGCAAATGATACGGCAGACTCACTAGGTCGGAATGTAAGTGGGAGTGAAAGAAGGTCAATTGGCTTCCTGGACACATCATAATACTATATGCAATGGACGAAAACCCGTAGACCCATTGACAGAACTTCCGTATGTGAACTTTATTAGGATAGTGTAGAATCTCAACTAGAAGGAAGGCCACCCACTAAACAACAAAAGGTTTCTTAAACTTCGGTTGACTACTTCTATTTGCCCATATCCATTTGTGGGTGGTAGGAGGTAGAGAACTGAAGGATAGTGCTCGTCAAATGTCATAGCGTCTTCCAGAAATAACTCACGAAACAGACCTCACGACCAAATATGATTGTCTTAGGTATCTCATATAGTCGAAAAAGATTCTTGACAAATAGGGCTGTGACGCGGGATGCAATGAAAATCCTGCTTCAAGGGATAAAATGAGTCAACTTCAATAAACTATCCACTACAATAAATATGGAATCATGATTCCTAAGTGTTCGTGAAAGAGTATAGGGCCAGTGATATATCATAACATCTTCCAGAAATAACTCACGAAATGGACATCGCGATTGGATATGATTGTCTTAGGTAGCCTGTGTAGTCAAAAAACATCCTTGACAAACAAGGCTGCGACGCGGGATACAACGACAATTTTGCTTCAAGGGATAAAATGAGTCATCTTCGAAAAACTATCCACTACCACAAATATGGAATCATATTTCTTAAATGTTCGTGGAAGATTATATAGAACAGTATTCTGTCGTGCGCCTTTAGCTGTCTAATAGATGCGACAATGGCAAACAACACGGACATCATTCATTAGGCTAGGCCAGAAGAAATGATCAACTACAAGGAAAATCATCTTATCTCTCCCAAAATGACACACGACACCCCCAGCGTGCATCTCTTATATCAAATAATCGCGTAAGGAAGTAAATTTAATGCAGAGTCCTAACTTATAAAATAAGTACTCATCCTCCAAAAGAAATCTGTCAACAATCCCCAGTGGATCACTAGATAAGGAGTTATATCTCTCTAAAATCAGGGCATGTAGGACAGTCAGGAATGAGACACCTAAAAACCTCCCCATACTCATTATATATAACATGCTAACTCTAACACTGAGGGCATTGACATGTTTGTTCTTAATACCGGACTTGTGCTTGAAAACATAATGGAATTCTTGAATGTACTTCACCCATTTGACATGACAGTGGCCTAATTTCTTATACGAGTCGAGGTATCGCAAGAGACCTAATGGTCGGAGTACAATATAAACTCTTTAGATAAGAGATAATGTCGCCAATGTGGTAAGGCTTGGATTATCGCATAAAACTCCCTATCATAATTATAATATTTTTGTCAGGCCTTATTTAACTCATCACTAAAGTAGGCGACAAGATGCCCTTCCTGAATCAATACGTCACAAATGCCTACGTCTTACACGTCACGGGCCACCTCAAAGACTTTACTGAAATTGGGCAATCGAAGAACTGGGGATGAGGATAACTTATCTTTAATCTTGACAAACGCCCTAGTGGCGGATTTGGTAAATACAAAATCGCCCTTATGTAGGCAACTCATAAAGGGTGTCATAACAATACTAAAACCATTAACAAACCTTCGATAAAAGGTAGCAAATCTGCGAAACCTACGTACTTCATGAATGTTCATGGGAATCGATCATTCATAGATAGATTTAACTTTGTTAGGGTCTACAAAAATGTGTGATAGACATAATGTATCCTAGGAAATAAACAGACGTGGATAAAAATGTGCATGTTTTCCATATTTATGTACAAGTGCACTTTTCGGCGGACTTTACATACAAATCTAATATGAAGAAGATGCTCAACATGTGTATAATAGTTGATGAGAATATCATCAAAATAAATAAATAACTAAAAATTTTCCATATAGGATGGCAGGACCGAGATCATAACCCTCATAAAAGTACTAGGAGCGTTCGATAATCCAAATAGTATTACTAGCCACTCTTATAAGCCATCTTTTGTTTTGAAAGTTGTTTTCCACTCATTTCCTTTTCGTACTTTAATCTAGTGGTACATGTTGCATAAATCAATTTTAGTGAAGACTTGGGCACCAACCATAGCGTCCAATAGATAATCTAGTCGAGGAATGGGAAAACAGTAGTTCATTATAATTTTATTGATGGTGCAGTTGTCAATGCACATACGCTAGCCTAGGAAGCACTGGTACGGGTACCGGGTACCGGGTACGGGTATCGGGTGCGGGTACCGGGTACGGGTACCGGGTACGATACGTACCCGGTACGGCGGTACGGTAAAATTTAAAAAACAAAGGATACGGGTACAACATATACGTTATAACAAATAATTCATATATATATCATAAGTGCAATAAATAGTTCTCAAAACATCGAAACATCAAACATAAATCATAACTTGAAGTATAAGTGCACAAATCAACGTAACACAACATGAAGTTTTCAAACATTAAGAATTCGTAATTATTACAAAATTTAACATATTATATGTTTAGCAAAAAAAAAAAATTTTAAACTGAAGTCTACTTATCAGTCTTTTTTTCGTCTTCATTGTTGGAGATCAACTTCTTTGTTGGAGATCAACATCTTCAATTTTCGGTTAGTTTAGAAACAAGTTGGCCGTTTTGTTAATGACTTGCATCATATCAACACGTTTAATACACATATTTGTAACAAAAACGTACCAGTACCAGAAACATACTCGTTACAGATACACAACTTAATTAGACGTACGAACACCTCCTAACATAGAGCCAACTTTTGTTTACTCTAGAGAAACATACTCCTATCACAATATGCAGAATGTTGTGTTAAGTCTAAGTGTGTCCACATAGGTGTATTCATCGAGTATCGGGTACGTACCGGTACCGGATACGTATCCGGTACGGGTACGCTGCCTTCAGGGAAGTATCTGTGCTTCATAGATGCTAGCTCTCATCCTTCTTAGGAGTATGAAGGGTTGGGATGGCACAGAGACTCGATCTCTCTAAGATGAATTTTTTTGGAGAAATTCATCGACTTGTCATTTCAACTCATGTTCGATAGAGTTCATAGGGTAATAGGGTAACATAGGCAACTCATCAATGACACGATGAATGTGTCACAAGGGAGGCAACTCATCTGGAAGCTTATCTGGTGTAATATCAGAAAACTCATCTAAAATGCGTTGAACATCCGGGTGGACCTCTAAAGTCTTAGTAGGGCTCTCAAATGCATGTGTGTCAATCACTACTAATAAGATGCCTGACTCATGACTCACTCGTAGAAAATCACATTTCCTCATAATATGTAAAAGCTTCATGGGGTTCGTGCCAACTGAAGAATCAACTTTACCCGTGGAAGGCTCCTTGGGCTCTGACACCAAACCTGACGCAGGATAAAGTGAACGTTGTTGAATGAGCATGCACTGATGAGGCTCTAATGTATGAATGCTTATGTAGTAGTGAGTGCAGTTCTAAAATGATGCAATGATTATACAAAGTCCGCACGTACGATTATAAGAAGTTTCGGAATTACTTTAAGGTACATTAGAATGCACAATCAAAATTAAACTTTAAAGATAATGAGCAAGTTCTAATAAAAAATAAAGACTGTTAAATAAATACTCTGTGAATAAGTTTTTCAAGTATGTTAGAATAATTGAGCAAACTTTTAAAAATTAATATTCCAAAATCATATGATTCCAAACAAGCATTCGACAAAAAGGGAACTGAACTTCCAAATTGAGAACGTACACAAGTAATTGAAACCGAATGGAATGGTTTGTTTCAGTTTCAGGCTTGTACAGCAGGATTGACGCAATTCCACCGCTGAATAGTTGTTTTCTGCATTGATAGGCCCTTTCCAAAGGTTGGAATGCTACAAAACTGCACCACGTATTCTAGAATACTGAAATGATGTTAAATAGGTGTTGCACTGCTCCCAGTTGAAGCAGGGGACCCGAGACAGTAAAGGGAGGGCGCAGGCTGCACTATTCGGACACCTCCAATAGCTAGCTAACCTATTGATTATTTTCAGAAACTTGTTAAGGAGGAGCGGCGAATGGAATGGGGGCTGGAAAGAGATGTTCCAGGATGTTGTGGGAGTTGGCCGGCAACTATGGAAGGAGAATTGGAGGTGGGAAAGTCGTCGAATGGACTGAGGGTTGGCTGGAAGAGAATCTGCATGTTTGAGCGCTGGTGAGACTGGACTACTGCATAGGAATCACAGTTCTTGTCCAGTGAGGAGCCAATGGTTCTCTACGTGGCTTGCAATCAACAAGAGAACCTTCGTTCTCATCCAAGGAGGGGTCGATGGTTCTTGGTGTGGCTTGAAATCGACAGGAGAACCTTTGTTCTTGTCCAGGGAGGGGTCTACAGTCCAAAATAGGCTTGTGTTGCAGCTATCTGGTGGTTCCAGGGGGTTTGCACGGAGTTACGGGCGGTTATTAGAGAATATCGAGGGGCTCACAGGAAAGAAGAAGAATGGCTACCATGAAATCCTGTAGAAAGGTAAGCAAGGGTTGCCCAAATGGGGGAAATATATACAAATTAGGCTTCAACACCCAATACTTCACGGAGTCGGCATCGCGGTGATAAAAAAATCTTAAACCTCTCAAAATTGTCATGCTCCAAAAGAACTCCAAAAAATGCATTTATAGGCTAGAAATACACAACGGAAGACTATGATTGATCATCATGATACACACACAAACATACATAAATATTCCTACATTTACGGATGCATTTCTGAGATATGCATTGACAATTTTAATGCATCAATAAAATATTGATTTTGAATGTGAATACACATTTTCTTTATAGACTTCAAAATTTGAGCTTTGACCTAAGTGTGAGATATGAAAACTGTTCAAGAAGAGGCAATCTCATTGTACAAGTATGCAGTTACTTTTCATTTCATTGCTAAAATTTCATTTTTTTGATCTTCTTCTTAATATCTCATGATGTTTTAGATATTAATCCTTTCCAATCAAATAAAGGTTGCTCTTAATAACAAAAAATAAAAGGCTAAATTTTGCATCCATACCGATAACTAATCAGCTTGATCACATACATTCGACATGAATACAGGTTTAAGTAGGTAAAAGATAACAAAAAATCTCAAAAGAAAAGTTGTATTCTTCTGGGTATTAATATATGTTTTTGACATGCTAGTCAACAAGTTCAGAAATATAAGAGAAAATATCATACCTGGACGGCAATTTGTACCTGTGAAGAGGGGACAATATAATCTTCCAGTACTACAGATGAACGGCTAAGCTGTTCATCAAAGATACACTTTTGAGATGAGCATTCACAACTAAGATTATCTCTTACAACATGACTGCTACATCTAGAAGAAAAGTGTTGCTTCTCCGCAGTTTTAGAATTTCTATCCATCATGTTTTCATTTGCAGACTGTTTCATTTTCGCTCTTCTAGAAAAAGTAATTAGTTGGGCGACAGAATGCTCCTTCGAAGATCCAGTATTCCACAATGCATTCCCGTTGTTGTCCGAATGTGAAATTGTTTTAGCACCAACTTCTGGACAATCAAAACTGTCTCCTCCTTCAGTACCTAAACTGACATTTAAATTGATGGTATTACCTATTCTATCATGGATTGTTAGATCTCTTAAGCTCCCTTCAGCACATGTTATGTAGTCTAATCCACAATCTGGAACATCCATCTTAATAATATCTTTCACGTTACACTTCGCTGCATTTACAGTAGAAGAGGTTGCCAGCCTTGAATTATTCTTAATGTTTGTACTACTCAGAACTCTGCGGGAACGAAGTACCATTGGTCCCATATCTTTTTGGGAAGTCATCTGACAGTGAATAATTTCACTGCTTGATGGAACATGTTGATGCATGGATTCGGTGAAACCATATCTGCTAATGCCATCAGAGCATTGGAATTTTCCCTGTGCAAGATGCAGCAAAACAGAAAGGTTGACAAAAATTAGTTCACACCTGTCAAAGAACTTGAGAAAATATTTATATACACATCAAGTAAAAGCTTAATGTTCTTTCTTCTGAAATAGAAATTTTTTCAAGGCTCATAAAGATATGGATTGTTGAATCCAAATTTATCAATGGAAGACAAATTTAAGTTCTAAGAATAAAGAGGAGAAAAAAAGAGAAAAGAGGGAGAGGGATGGAGGGAGGAGGGTGGGAGAGAGAGAGAGATGTGGAGAAATGTGCGTTGGAGGACCTTTGGAGTCTCGAGTTGGAGGACCTATGGAGTCTCAACATGGAATTTTCTATTAATCATTTTAGACAGACAAGGAAAACGTAAGAGCAATGCTCCTCTCTAAGCATACCCCTTCAAGACCCTCTAAATTTGAGGCAAAAATAAATGTTTGAGCTCTCTCAAAAGAATACAAAGAGAAGGAGAAGAAACAACACCACAAAATCAAACCAAAGGTACCTAGTCCCCAAAAGTTTCAGCCAGCCCCTTCTGTGTCTCGTTACCAGTGCTACCAAACTATAAGATCTCAGCACATAGTTGAGTGACAAGAGACAAATCTATATGAGACTGACACAGATACAATGAGGTGACAAGGGTAGAGGGAGTGATTGGCGGCAGAGCTTTGATTAAGTACCAATGAACGGGCACAACAAGAGGCGGGCTTGGGAATCCGTACCCTGAGACAACGACCGGCAACTCTCGGTCTCAAAGACTCATAATACCCCATCTATCACACATCCCCATCTATTCAAAATATCATGAGCCTAAATCATGTGGGCTAGAGGGCTCATATTGCCGATCATTCCTTTGACAAAAAATACAATAGGAAAAAATATTTAAAATATATAAAAAATTGTGTTCACCAATCACCACATCCTCGGGCAAATCACATAATTATCATGATGAAAATAGATTATGAGCGATCCCTGATGTGCAAGATCCAATCAATACTCATGTTCCCATCAATTCTCCCTAGCTTAAAAGAATTTATCTCTGATGAATGAGAACAGATACTCTCAGTGCAAGCCAGATGCAAGCCGATATATCCATTCGAATGCCACCAAGGAATAATAATGAATGGGTGCCCTCTCTAATGTATCAAATATTGTGTCGTAAATTCATCTGATGTCACCAAGATCTCGTGATCCAAACAAGTTGTAAAGTCCTTAGGAAGCTGACGTGTTGTTGAAGGCCCAGACAATTAGCGGACGACCCCTTACTGGTAAAAAGCTTAGTTCAAATTTTTTTCCATAAGAATTTGATATCTTTCTAGCGTAATGTTAATGCGACCTTTTCCCGTGTTTAGTCATTCAGTGGACAACGTTTTAAATGTCCTCCGGCATGTCCGACATGTCTGCCACATGTCATTTTTAGGGTAAAACGATATATTCTTTCTAAAAAAATAGTTTGTTCATTTGCAAAATATAGGCAGATATATCCGGCTTTTTATAATATTTCGGGCAATGGGACAATTGAACATATCACCCGTTATTTTATTCTATATTATTTTAACTGACTAGCAGTATATGTCTAAATCACATATATGTACTATATTATTTATTCTTAAATCAATTAGTCATATTGTTTCATTTTTTGTGTTATTATTATAATCAAATTTATATAATTATTTCAAATTATATTTTTCTCATTGAATTATTTCTTATTACAAAAAAAGTGAAAAAAAATCAACACATTTATTAGTTGTTATTTGTATGGTTTTAACATAATTTATTAAGCTTGGAAAAATTTATAATCAATAAAAAATATTTAGCTTTAAATTTTTATTAATTACTATAAACTTAGTGCTATCAAAATAAAATTCTTATATAATTTTAAATTTATTTTTCAATGTACCAATTTGCACTTATTAATAATATTTTATTTTGGATATTCTTTGAGTTTATTTTAGAATATACATGACTTATTGTTCGCGTACATGTTATATTAGTTTTTTTATTTTAAAACACGTGATTTATTCTTAATATGCATAAAAATATTTTTTTTTGATAAGATATAAACATCTGATATTTTAAAATATACCCAACATGTCTTTGGCATCCGACATTTAAAAACTCAATCTTATGTCACCGACATCCAATATTTACAACCTTGTCAGCGGATATATTCACCTGGAATGATAATTCTAAAGCACTTGTAAGTTGGTTCGTGCCCCCTTCAGAGTGTTGAATCTCCAGGAAAAGTACATCAGGCTCATTCAAGGGAATAGAACCGGCACGATCTATGAACAAGAACTTACTCACCTATCTCGCTATGCGGGTATAATCCAAGGAGATGAAGATGAGAAGTGTAACTGATTCGTAGATGGCCTGCGTGACTCACTCAGACAGTCGTTGATGACCGTGGCCAATGTTGATTATAGAAGCCTAGTAGATACTGCAAGAAGGTTGGAGGCAGGCGAGTAGAGGGTGCAAAGACGAAATAGTTTTTGTACCAAGCAACCCCAGGATGCGTCGCAGTAGCACAAGAATAGAAACAATCAGGGGAGGAACTGGAACAAAAAGCAAAAGACTGATGATAAGAGGGATGGATGGTCAGTCTGAAGCCAAAATCAAAGATTATCCCCTCTACCCTAAGTGCAGTCACCACCATCTGGGTAGGTGTTTGGTTGATGTTGGGGAATGGGGAGTGCTACAAGTGCCAGCAGCCGGGACATATAGCTCGCTACTGTCAGGGTTATACCAATAGTCAGGTAACAAATTTTAAGTTTTGAAATCAGCTTAAATATAAATCAATCCATCTTAAACTTACGTATGTGACTCTTTTCTCTAATCAAAGTTCGAGGTTGGTGGTCCAAGTAGGGCCGACAAGAGAAAGGCACCGATGGGGCCTGAGGTAAAGCTCGTTCCAGAACGAGGACTAGTACAACCAAGAGCGTATGGATTTGTCCAGCGAGAGGTCAAAGAGCAGGAGGACATGGAGACATGTATGTTGATGTCGTAGACAGTTATTTATTCCTCCTTAATGTACTTCACCCATGTTGCATTCATGCATGTAGGTATACTTATGATTCGAAATGTACCCTCCAAGGTTCTCTTTGACACGGGTGTTTCACACTCATTCACAGCATAATCCTTTGCACTTAGGTTGGGCTTAGAGATCCTTCCAGCGCCAACACCATTAGAGGTCATGATGTCAAATGGATCTTTTATGCACATTAGGAGTAAATGTAGAGTCTCAATGCTGTTTGGGGAAGCTGAAATTATAGTAGAAGTGTCTCTTCTCCCAATTGCATAATTTGATTTGATTCTAGTATGGACTGGTTGTCAGACATTAACGCCAAAATAGATTATAGAAGCAAGATAATCCAGTCAGAAGGACCCAACCAGTCCACGGTTACCTTCAAGGGCATGAAGGGTGTCTCCAAACTGATTATCTCTTTGGTCAAGGATGTCAAATGTAATAACAAGGGTTTTGTCACCTTCCTTGTGTTGATGCATGCAGAAGCAAAAGTTATTTTGTTAAAAGTACTAGTAGTTCAGGACTTTCCATATGTCTTTCCAGAAGAGCTACTTGGTGTCCCTCATACCAGAGAGATTGATTTCCAAATTGATCTTATACTTGGATCTGCACTAGTGGACAAATCTCCTTACCACATGGCTCCTAGAGAACTAGCTGAATTGAAGATCCAGCTGCAGGAGTTGCTTGATTTGGATTTTATTCATTTTAGCGCATCACCATGGAGTGCACCAGTTCTATTCATAGAGAAGAAGGATGACAGTCTGAGATTGTGCATAGACTATCGTGAGTTGAACAAGCTGACAGTTAAGAATAAGTATCTTATTTCAAGGATAGATGATTTGTTTGATCAGCTTAAGGAATCTTGCACATTCTCTAAGTTAGATCTAAGATCATATTATCACTCGTTGAAATTTTGGGATGTGGATGTTCAGAAGACAGCTTTCAGCACGAGGTACGGACACTGTAAGTTTGTAGTCATGTCGTTCGAAATGACTAATATCTTGTTCGCATTTATGGATTTGATGGACGGGGTGTTTTGGAAATTTTTAGATCGATTCGTTATCGTATTCATAGACAACATTCTGGTGTATTTAAGGAGTAAAGAAGAACAAGTTGCTCATCTCAGGATGGTTTTGAGTACTCTCAGTCTCAGGGAGACTTAGTTGCACACAAAAATTTAAAAGTGTGATTTTTGGCTTTCAGAGGCAAGTTCCTGGGACATGTTATCACTCAAAGAGGTCTCGCAGTGGATCCAAAGAAAATAGAAGCAATAAAGGAGTGGTCAAAACCGAAGGCAGTTGCTGAGATTCGCATTCTTTGTTTAGCAAGTTACTACAGAAGATTCATTAAGAACTTCCCAAAGATAGCTCTGTCATTGACTACGCTCACCAGGAAAGGAAAAGCATCTAGTTGGTCCATTGAATGTGAGCTTGCCTTTAAAGAGTTGAGAATCAGATTGATGACCGCACCGATTTTGAGTATACCTTCAGGTACAGATGACTTTTGGATTTATAACGCTGCCTTGGGACAAGGCCTAGGTTGCGTGCTTAATGCAGCATGGAAATGTCATAGTCTTACCCTCCAAACAATTAAAGGTTCATGAGAAAAATTATCATGTGCATGATTTGACTATCAGTTACATTCACGCGCTGAAGATTTGGAGACACTGTCTTTACGAAATTCGTTGTGAGATTTTTACAGATAACAAAAGTCTCAAGTATATCTTTGATCAGCAAAAGCTCAATATGAGGCAGCGTAGGTGCCTTGAGTTTTCTCAGACTATGATGTAGATATCCAGTACCACCCGGGGAAAACAAATGTGGTAGCTGATGCACTTAGCTAAAGAAGTTTGATTTGTTCCCTCATTACTAGGCAGGAGGATCTAGCACGAGCTCTAGAGAGACTGGAGATAAGTATGATACCGCACACCCCTATTAGTTTTCCAAATTTAAGCTACATAGAAATCACTTGCGACATTAACGACAGGATCAGACATGCTTTACCTTTAGATCTAAAGATGGCAAAGATGTGGGATTTGACTCAGGCAAGTTAGAAAGAGAAGTTCATAATTCAGGAGGGTTTACTGCTACATGACAGTAGAGTGTACATGCCAGATGTTAGTCATTTTTGCGAGAGCATATTGTTCGAGGCTCAAAATTCCAGATATTTTATGCATCCGGGTAGTACGAAAATGTACGCAGACCTTAAGAAGTCAGTTTAGTGGGCAGGGTTGGAGAAATGTTGCAAAGTATGTTGGAAAGTGTGAAACATGCAGATTAATCAAGGTCAAATGTCAGAGACCAGGGGGCAAATTGCAGCCATTTCCTATTCCATGGTGGGATTTTGAAGACATATCGATAGATTTTGTGCATGGTCTCCCAAGGTATGATGTGGGAATGATTCCCTATGGCTATGGATGATAGTGGATCGTCTTTCCATGGTTGCTCATTTTATTACTAATAGGAGGACTGATTTGGGTTCAAGGTTGGCTCAGTTATATGTAAACGAGATAGTCTGACTGCATGGTGTTCCTAAGACTATCATTTCAGACAGAAATGACAGATTTACCTCAAAGGATTGAAAGTGTGTTCAGGAACGTTTGGGCACTGAGTTAAAATTCAGTATAGTCTTCCATCCCCAGACAGATGGACAAACAGAGTGCACAAATAGAACTATGGAAATAGACTTTGGAGGTAAGTGAGAATAATATATCATCTTAGTTGAATTTTCCTACAACAATAGTTTCCAGGCAACTATTTGAATGACCCCTTTCGAGGTTCTTTATGGCAGATGTTGTCAGACACCTTTACATTGGCCTGAAGTAAAGAGAGATCTTCAAATAAAGAATCATGGATTGATAAGACCACAGCTTGAGTCAAACTCATTCAAGAGCGTATGAAAATAGCTTATGATCGTCAAGCCAAATATTATGATCAAAAGCACCAATCAGTGGAATTCAACATTGGGGATTATGTTTACCTGAAGGTCATACCAATTAAGGGAGTCTCCAGAATCAAGCGGATGAAGAAATTGAGTCCAAGAATCGTTGGCCCATTTGAGGTACTTGAACATGATAGTGAGATTGTATGACTTGTATCCAAGTTAGCCTTACCTGAGGAAATTCGTCATTTCACAATTCCTATCTGAGGAGAGCAGTCAGAGATCCTAGTCAGGTGATCAGTATTGAGAATGCACTTATCGAATCAAATTTTAGCATCTGTATTAAGTCAGTCAGGATAGTGGACACGATAATTCAGAAGCTCAGGAACAAAGATATCCGTTTTATAAAAGTTCTTTAGATAAATTATGGTCAACCAGAGTATACTTGAAAAAGAGAAGATGAGCTTTAGAGCAATAAACGTCAAATATTCCTTTTTGAACCAAGCATGATTATAATTTTTTAGGACGAAAATTTTATTAGGAGGGAGATTTATAACATCCATAATTTTCAGTGCGAAAATAATGTTATATTGTTGGGTCCGATCGCAAGTCATGTTCGCGCTGCCTTGGTATCGAGGTATCTATTTTCTTTGTGGTCAATTATATGCATAATTTAAATAATGTCATGAAATAAAATTTAATTTCAGCATATTTTTAAATTTAAAAGGGTGTAACATGCTAAATTAGGAGGGTTCACTATGGTGTAACATGTTTCGTCCTTAGCATTAATTGTCGTGTAACCTCTTTAGGTCATAATAAAACGTATGTCACTACTAATTCTGCTTGCATCAGGTAAACCGTTGGAAACTCATGTATCGAAAATTGTATGACTTCTCCCTTATAATTCAATTTAAGAGGTTTAGACTTTCGTTTCTCCAACCCTAGACCGACGACCTCTTTCTTCTTCCTGCAGTGTTTCCCCTCCCTCTCTTCACAGTTGGCAAGGGTGTTGGAATCGTTCTCCTCTCTAAATTGCGTAAACTCTCTAAATCCTGCAAGCTTTACTCCTCTACTAATAAGTTGTTCTTCAGTCATAAGTTTTTCCTTTAATTTCAGATTTAACATAAGTTTACTTTCATGAAAAGTCAGAAACCTTAGACTTCCAGTGGTAGGGAAAAGGGTAAAAGCCCCTTAGCATTTCCTTTGTTGTATCATTCTTTGCGTCGAGAATAATACGGGGTTTACAAAATAATCTAAAAGGAATCATGTCGCCGCACCGCATCGAAGAGCGGCGAAATAACGAGGAAAGAAACTCTATTCTTTTTTGCCAGACATATCAAATAGTATTGCATAAAATGTTCTTTTAGAGTTGAGAGAATACTTAGAAACTCGCATGTATTGATATGCAATAATAGTGATGATAAGAAACTATAAACTCATCAAGCGTCCAGTTAATTTAAGTAGATTATAAATAATGTATTTTCCTTTCAATTAGATCGCCATTGAATTTGTGAAAATATACAAAACATGTAATCACGGAATTCTTTAAAACACAAGGAAATATTAAACCATAAGAATATGTATATAAGGTGATTAACTAATAAGAGGCACGACCTAAGGCATTCACATGAATAAGTGCAATCCAACATCTAATGAAAAATAATTAGGAGACACGATCGAGACTTTCTCTCGTGATAGATAGAGGTGCACTATCTTACTCATAGGGCATAACAAACTGTATGAGCCTCAAGTTTGGGGAGACGATGCCTCATTTAGAAGACTAGTATATGCGAGTCCGTGAGACACTAGAACACTTGCATTCGTTAGTAAGGACTCGAATCGTTAGAATGCGCAATAAAAGCTACTTAATCTAAAATATAAAGAAGAGTCGTCTTAAAACACCTAGAATTCAAGTGTATGCTGAAATCTAGAAATCCCTACAGTTTAACGTTTTTGAAACTTGAATAAAAATGTATAATATGATTACACTAGACCTGGCATTTATGTTTACAATATTTTTGAAAGAAAAACATGCATAAAATTGTAATATGTTATGCCGCCACATCCGCTACAGTTTCAAGGGCAGACGTACACTCGGCGGCCAAAAGAACGGAGGCCAAACAACGGGGCTGAACCATCCGGTTCAGCCCCCAACCTATGAAGGCGCCAAGGGGGGACTGAACCGACCCGGTTCAGTCCCCAAGTGGGGGGGCGGCCAGCCCCCTTGAGCCCCAGGTATTAATAAACCCGGGGCTCCCTTTGGATGGCATGAACGATTATTCCAAGGTATTTCCTCTTCCTCTCTCCCTAACCCTAATTCCTCTTCTTTTCCCTCTAAATCTCCCCCTAGATCTCTCTTCTTCTTGCAACATCTTATCATTTGGTATCAGAGCAACATCCTGTGACGATGGTGACTCGCTCCGAAGCGGAAACCGCGCGACTCGCATCCCTCGAGGAGAACTATGTTGGGTTGTCGGACACGATGACGGCGCTCGAAGAACAAGTGAAATCCTCTCAAAAAACCCTAGAGGATCGCTTGGATGCGAGCATGGAGGAGATCAAAGCCCTACTTGCACAAAATCTGAAGGGAAAAAATCATGCGGTGGAAGGATCGGAAACGGAGGCGTCATATCAACCACTGGCGCCCAATGGCACTGGAATCGGAGGCGGAATGCAGCAGGGGGCCGGATCTGGGCATACGGGGGCCGGTCTCTCGATCGCGGGATCGGCGGAAGCCGAAACCGCGCGAATCGGCGCGTACGCCTCCCGTGCGGCGGGATCGGCTCCGGAGGGGTACGGGGGACCTGGGGGGGCACCGGAGGTCCGGCGGAGGCCGGCTACCGCCGCCCCAGCGGCTGGAGACCGCCGGAAGGCTCAGCGGCCCCGTACGGGTCGATCGGCGCCCAGAACGCCTGGCCCGGGATGCAGGCTGGTCCCTCTTGGCGGGGTCCGGGGCAAGGAGTGGCCCCTTTTCGACCAACGGGAGCGAATGCGGTTCCAATCGGAGGAGTGGCAGGCATCCTACCGATACCTCTGCTCTTCGGAGGACCGGCGGACTACGGAAATGGCAACCCATGGGGTGGAGGGCAGCAAGGAGGCTACGGCATGGACCGGGGGCGACCTGGGCCCGCAGCGGCCCCAGCACAACCTTACCAACCAGCACATGCAGAACCCCGGCCATACATGCAGCCCAAATTGACGCATATGAACTTCCCTAAATTCAAGGGCGGCGACGCCCTAGAGTGGATCCAGAAAGCTGAGCTTTTCTTCAAGTATCAGGAGATTCCGGAAGGGCAGTGGGTCCAGTTGGCGTCTTTCCACCTGGAGGAGGACGCCTTCCAGTGGACCAAGTGGTTCCTGAGGGGACGCAATTACACACCGTGGGAGGAATTTGTGGAGTCCTTCTCGGCTCGTTTCGGGCCTTTAGAGTATGAAGATGTGGAGGCTATGTTACAGAAGCTGCGGCAGAAAGGATCAGTCACAGAGTACCGGACAGAATTCGAACGGTTGGCCAATCGGGTCAATTGGGAAGAGAGGACAATGCTGAGCTGTTTCGTATCCGGGCTGAAGGACCATTTGAGAGACGAGGTCCACGCGTACATGCCATGCAGTCTGAGTCATGCCATCAGCCTGGCCAGGATACAGGAGGAGCGGTACAATCGGCAGAGGACTCGAACGACAGGACGGGCACCCACAGTGACGGACGTAACCAGGAAGGAACCACCGGCCGGGGGCCGTCCCACTGTGACGAAGTTGTCGTGGCAGGAGCTGCAGGCCAGAAAGGACAAGGGGCTGTGCTTCAAGTGTGATGAGAAATTCGTTTCAGGGCATCGGTGTCAGAAGGTCCAAGTCTCCATGCTACGGAACGAGGACGGCGAAGAAGACACTACTGGCGACTCAGTTGAGGATGATCTGGATCTTACGGAGTTTGGAATATCTCTTCAGGAGATGGCAGGGTGCACAGCTCCCCTCACTTTACGGATCGCAGGGGCAATTGGCCAGGAGCGGGTGACTATACTAGTTGATAGTGGGAGCACCCACAATTTCATTGACCCCGAGGTGGCTCTCAAGACAGGAATTCCGATTGATCGGGAGGCCGCCTTCCAGGTCATGGTTGCAGATGGGAGCAAGTTATGATGCGAAGGAGTCCTTAAGGGGGCCGAGCTGCGGATGCCGGGGTACATCTGCCACACCGACGTCTACCTTCTACCCATTCGAGGCTCGGATATGGTCTTGGGAGTGCAGTGGCTCCGACAGTTGCGGCGGGTGACCACGGATTGGGACAGGATGACGTTGGAGTTTACTCAGCAGGGCAAGGACCACTGTTTGCAAGGCATCAGGACATCTCCACTCAAGGAGGTCTCATTCAGGGGTTTGCAGAGACTGGAGGAGCAAGGCGGGACAGTAGCCATGATTCTGGGGGTGACACCCATGGACTCGGAGGCTAGCGCGGAGCCAGAGCAGATACAAGCACTTTTGGGACAGTACGATAATGTTTTCCAGGAGCCATGCTCCCTTCCACCGTCCCGCTTTCGGGACCATCAGATCCAGTTGAAAGTTGGGACGGACCCCACCAACATCCGGCCTTACCGCTATCCTCATATTCAGAAGATTGAGATTGAGCGCAGCGTGCGCGAGATGCTGACTTCCGGTATTATACGTCCCAGTACTAGTGCTTTCTCCTCCCCGATCATACTGGTGAAGAAGAAAGACGGTTCGTGGAGATTTTGCGTGGATTACCGTGGCCTTAACAGTTCCACCATCAAGGACAAATTTCCCATTCCAATGATCGAGGAGTTGCTGGATGAGCTACACGGAGCACACTTATTCACCAAATTGGATCTCCGGTCCGGTTACCATCAAATTCGCATGAAGGAGGAAGACGTCCACAAGACGGCCTTCCGTACCCACGATGGTCACTACGAGTTCTTGGTGATGCCATTTGGGTTGGCCAACGCACCCTCGACCTTCCAGGCAGTCATGAATGAGATATTCCGCCCTCTTCTTCGAAGGTATGTGCTAGTTTTCTTTGACGATATACTTATCTACAGCAGGAGTTGGGAGGATCACTTGGAGCATGTTCGCACCGTCCTCACCATATTGCGAGATCACAAGCTGTACGCCAAGCGGTCCAAGTGTTCATTTGGACAGCCGGAGGTTGAGTACTTGGGACACCTGGTGTCAGCACACGGGGTACAAGCTGACCCAAAGAAGATCGCGAGCATGGTAGATTGGCCACCTCCCACGACGGTCCGAGCTTTGAGGGGTTTCCTCGGGCTGACGGGGTACTATCGGCGGTTCGTGAAGGACTATGGCAAGATAGCCCGCCCCCTCACTCAGCTGTTGCAGAAAGACGCTTTTCACTGGAGTCCAGAGGCAGAGGTCGCCTTCCAGTCTCTGAAGACGGCTATGACTACTACCCCGGTTCTGGCGCTTCCAGATTTCTCTAAGACGTTCGTAGTGGAGGCCGATGCTTCGGGGGTCGGTATTGGAGCTGTGTTGATACAGGAGGGCCGACCCTTGGCCTACTTCAGCAAGGCGTTGGCACCCCGGACATTGGGCCTTTCGACGTATGAGAAGGAAATGTTAGCCATCCTGCATGCGGTCGCCTTGTGGCGGCCTTATCTTTTGGGACGACACTTCCAGATCCGTACAGATCACCAGAGCCTGAAACATTTTCTGGAGCAGAGATTAGCCTCACCGTTGCAGCAGAAGTGGCTGACAAAGCTGCTGGGATACGATTATGAGATTGTGTATAAGCAGGGGAAGGAAAATGTGGTGGTTGATGCACTCTCCCGCCTACCAGAGAGTTCCTTGTCCCATATTTCAGGACCCGTGATTGAGTCACTGGACGAGATACAGGCAGAAGTTCAGCATGATCCGGACCTGCGAGCCATCATCGAAGCACTGCGACAGGGGGAGCCTACTGAGGCCGGCTATCACTTGCAGGGAGACCGACTTTACCATCAGGGCCGGCTAGTCCTCCCTGCCACGTCGGCCTGGCGGACGGTCATGATGCAGGAGTTTCACGCCTCACCCACCGGCGGACACGCCGGCATCCTGCGTACTTTACAACGGGTCAGGGCGAATGTTTTTTGGAAAGGGCTGCGACGAGATGTTCAGCGGTTTGTACGTGAATGCGAGGTCTGCCAACGACAGAAGTACGAGACTACCTCTCCCGCCGGGCTACTGACACCGTTGGAGATCCCCCGTCAGATTTGGGACACTGTCTCTATGGACTTCATTGACGGTCTGCCCAAATCTCAGGGCAAATCCGTCATCTTGGTCGTGGTTGACAAGTTGTCCAAATACGGGCACTTCATCGCTATGAGCCATCCGTACACAGGAGCAACAGTTGCTGATGTTTTTACCAAGGAGATTATGAGACTTCACGAAATTCCTAGCGCTATCATCTCAGACAGAGACCCCGTCTTTGTGGGCAATTTTTGGCGGGAGCTGTTTCGGCTACAGGGGACGTCCCTCCGCATGAGCACGGCCCATCACCCGCAGACAGACGGGCAGACGGTGGTCCTTAACCGTGGGGTTGAAACTTATTTGCGGTGTTTTGTCATGGATGAGCCACGCTCCTGGACTCGGTGGCTCCATTGGGCGGAGTACTGCTACAATACTTCTTTCCATACGGCCAGCAAGCTCACTCCGTTTGAGGTGGTCTACGGCCGTCCCCCGCCTACTTTGAGTTCTTATGAGCCAGCCAGCACTGCTCTGCCCGCGGTCAACCGGATGTTACAGGATCGCGACCGGACTTTATCGCTACTCCGGGAGAATTTACGCATCGCCCAAGATCGCATGAAGATTCAGGCCGACAAACATCGTACCGAGCGGGAGTTTGCGATGGGCGATGAGGTCTTCCTTAAACTCCAACCATATCGGCAATTATCGGTCTCTCGGCGGACCAACCAGAAGCTGGCACCGAAATATTATGGCCCGTTCTGCATCCTCCGTCGGGTGGGGCCCGTGGCTTATACTCTTGCTCTTCCGGAGGGTTCTCGCATCCATCCAACGTTCCATGTATCTTTACTGAAGAAGAAGCTCGGGAACTCCACTCCAACCTGCCCTACTCTTCCAGAGGCTACTAGCGGCGGCGAATTGCGGCCTTTACCTGAGGCGATTCTGTTGACCAAATGGAAACGGCGAGGTGCCGAGTACCGGCTCGAGCTACTCGTCCAATGGGCGCACATGACCGCCGAACATAATTCTTGGGTTGACTTCTTGGACTTTCGCGAGGCGTTTCCGGATTTCCCACTTGAGGACAAGTTGGTGCTTGAAGGGAGAGGGAATGTTATGCCGCCACATCCGCTACAGTTTCAAGGGCAGACGTACACTCGGCGGCCAAAAGAACGGAGGCCAAACAACGGGGCTGAACCATCCGGTTCAGCCCCCAACCTATGAAGGCGCCAAGGGGGGACTGAACCGACCCGGTTCAGTCCCCAAGTGGGGGGGCCGGCCGGCCCCCTTGAGCCCCAGGTATTAATAAACCCGGGGCTCCCTTTGGATGGCATGAACGATTATTCCAAGGTATTTCCTCTTCCTCTCTCCCTAACCCTAATTCCTCTTCTTTTCCCTCTAAATCTCCCCCTAGATCTCTCTTCTTCTTGCAACATCTTATCATAATACATTTTCTCACAGTATAAAATATTTTTTAAAAAGCATGCACGCATGTTGCTTTCAAATCATTTTTAGTGTCACTAGGAGAAATGATTTTTCATACTCTCTAGTGGGTTGATCCATTTCCGGGCATTTCTTTATAGGGGTCACGGGTGGGGAGTTATGCTTAGGATAAGCATTCGCTGACTTCCGTTGATAGTTTGCTTGTTTTCAATTGTCTTTTCTTTCTGTTATTGTACTACTTTCTTTCATGAACTTAGTGTAACTCAAATGTTTAGAATTTTTTATGTATCAGACAATATTTAGTATTTCAGAAAATTCAGATGTATGGTTCATTTCATTTCTAGTTAGCTCTATTAATTCAGAAGTTTGGGGTACTTTTTTACCCTTAGCATTTGCTACTTCTGTTGTGAGTTTTCAATACTGCTTTCTTTTATGACTGTTATATACCAATTTTATTATTGTTACTTAGTTTACTTTTATCACGGGTTCCGGACGGATTGCTAATTTGTTGTAAAACTTGATTGGGGTGTTGTATTTAAGGTGGTACCAGGTTCCTTTGGAGGAGAGAACTCTCGAATTGATGCATCCTCTGTCACAACCAAATATGCATGGTGTCATCATGCATCGTGAATCTTTTTACATTTATTTATTGTCTTGTATTTCTTTCCTCGCGCACCTATCTTTATTTGAAGTATTCGGCTCATCGGTTTGACCACCCGATGAGACTCTAAATAAAAGGTCCAGTATTTTTAAGTAGTTAGGATGGAAGGCAAGCTTAAATTATTTAAAAAGAACACAAAATTTATATGATTACAGTTTAACGTTTTTGAAACTTGAATAAAAATGTATAATATGATTACACTAGACCTGGCATTTATGTTTACAATATTTTTGAAAGAAAAACATGCATAGAATTATAATACATTTTCTCACAGTATAAAATATTTTTTTTGTTTCTTTCAAATCATTTTTAGTGTCACTAGGAGAAATGATTTTTCGTATTCTCTAGTGGGTTGATCCATTTTCGGGCATTTCTTTATAGGGGTCACGGGTGGGGAGTTATGCTTAGGATAAGCATTCGCGGACTTCGTTGATAGTTTGCTTGTTTTCAATTGTCTTTTCTTTCAGTTATTGTACTACTTTCTTTCATGAACTTAGTGTAACTCAAATGTTTAGAATTTTTTATGTATCAGACAATATTTAGTATTTCAGAAAATTCAGATGTATATGACTGTTATATATCAATTTTATTATCGTTAATTAGTTTACTTTTATCACGGGTTCCGGACGAACTGCTAATTTGTTGTAAAACTTGATTGGGGTGTTGTATTTAAGGTGGTACCAGGTTCCTTTGGAGGAGAGAACTCTCGAATTGATGCATCCTCCGTCACATCCAAATATGCATGGCGTCATCATGCATCGTGGATCTTTTTGCATTTATTTATTGTCTTGTATTTCTTTCCTCACACACCTATCTTTATTTGAAGTATTCGGCTCGTCGGTTTGACCACCCGATGAGACTCTAAATAAAAGGTCCAGTAATTTTAAGTAGTTAGGATGGAAGGTGAGCTTAAATTATTTAAAAAGAACACAAAATTTAATAGAGGGAAAATCAAAAGTCAAAACATATATAAGAGATCCACAAAAATCAATGAGGGAAGTTTATTTGGATACTTTTCAAATCAAGACTTTAACGCCTATAATTTATTACAAAAATAAAATTTGATTGCAGGGCCCGATCGCAAGCGATTTTGACTGAGTAAATGTCATGTAGAGGTACGTCGTTATTATGATTAATTTTTGTGCGTCAATAAATGAATTAATTGTAGCCACTATAATATATTCAGCGCATCTAGTGTTAGCGCTATGGCGCAACATATATATCCTAATTGATGTGGTGGAAAGGCAAACTTGTAATAAATTAGAAATGTCAAATTTCCCCCAAATGAAATATGGCAAGATTCAATTTTTCCCTCCCCTGTGGTTTCCATAACCGCACGCCTTCACACCGCCTAGTTAAAAGCCCTGCAACCACCATCAGTAACCCTATATCTCTCCCAGTCATTCGCCAGTAGAAACCACCGCTCACTCCCCTTTTCCCCTCACACTCGAGCAAGAGAAGAGTTAGGTCTTCCTGATTCTCGTCCCTATCAATCGTCCTCGCAACAATTTCATTCCAGCGGTCGACAGTGTCACCCTCTCCCTCTACCTATTTGTCGACATCATCGTACGGTAGCAGAAGCCAAGGAGTCGATTCATCCTCCAGAAACACTCGACACCATCTCCTCTCTTTCGTAGAGACCCGTCGACCTCTCCCTCATTCACAACAACTCTCGATAGCCTCTAAGTTGGGTCTCGGTACTCTGGACTGTCGTTTGGAGATTTCCTCCTATTTCTCCCAGCAAAGTGAGGTCCCTGCATGTCCCTCATACTTTTTTCAACCGATCCTTCCAGTCATAGGTGGATGCCCTCGACATTTTCAGGTTTTGTCGTCTCTAATCAAGGGAGTTCTTCCAATAATCAATCCTTCTCAGCAAAGGATCGATCCTTCAGTTCTGCTTTCATATCTCAGTCCCGGTAAGGGAATTTCCCCCTCGATTATTTGAATCAATGTATTGTTCACTAAAAAACCAGAGTTCCTTCTCCCCTTAATCATGATGTTAAAAGTGGAGTTCACCCTTGATTGCAGAAATTTGAGAGATCGACACCTCCCCGTTCAGAGATTGTCGGTCTTTTGTCTAGTTCTCAAAATTTTTCTTTAGAAAGAGTATAAACCCATGCCCCCTCGTTTTCTCTCTCGCTTTCGTTCGTTGGGGTGTCAACTTTAGGTTGTTAGAGCATTTTTCGGTGAAGTCCTAGGTTAATAAAATTATATTGCCTAGTATGTAAAATAATTTTAGATCTTAAATGAATCATAGGTGCGGGTCGGGGTGAGCATCTTACCAGAACCTCATATTAGACCTCACTCAAAGGAAGTTATGTCGTTGTGTCTTGTGTATGAATGTCGCAACACCGCTGTAATAAATTCTTATTGCTTTTGGTTAGACATACCAGATAGTCTGCATACAAATGTCCTTCACTATTCAGTAAATTCTTATAGTTAAAAGAAATTACAACTATTGTTAGAAAGTGATGACTCGGCAAAACGTTCAACCGATACGTGTAGACCCAAAATAATATATTTTCCCTTCCATTAGACAATTATAAATTATGAAAATGTACGAAACATATACTCACATATGTAGTAAGAATGTGGGAAATATTACTCATACGAATATGAAATTTAAGTAACTAATAAGAGACACCGCTCAAAATACAAAGATGAATTCGTAAGCAGAGTAACACACAATAGAATATGATAGCAGGCACGATTGAGACCTCTCGTGATAGATAGAGGCACATTGTCTTTCTCATGGGGTGTAGTGTACCTTATGAGCCTCAATTCGTGGGACGATGACACTCTCTTTCAGAAATTTAGTAGATGTGAGTCTGTGTCCGTGAGACACTAGAACACCTGGGTTTGTTAGTAGAAACTCGGATCGTTAGATTAGAATTGCGCATCAGAAGCTACTATACCTAAAATTTAAAGAAGAACAATCATAAGACACTTAGAACTCAAGTATAGACCGAAGCTTAGAAATTATTTTAGCCAATCAATATTCGAAACTTGAGTAAATATGTTTAATGTTTTTAAACTAGAAAAGCATGCATAATATACCAACATATAGTTTTTTTATAGTATAAAAACTTATTTTAAAAGCATGCATTCAAACTCTTTCAGCGTATTTTGAGTGTCACTAGAAGGAATAGTTTTTCTTACTCTTCAGTTGGGTTAACCCATTTTCGGGCATATTTTTGCAGGGGACGCGAGTGGGAAGTTGCGCCTAGGATGAGCGTGTTTGTGGAGTTCCTCTTATTGTTCATTTTCATTCAGTTGTTTTTTCTTTCAGTATTGTATTGTTTTCTTTCATGAACAGTGTATAACTTTAATGTTTAAGTTTTTCCATGAATCAGACATTACATAGTATTTCAGATGTATGGTTCATTTTCTAATCTAATTGGATCTGTGAATTTAGAAATGATGAGGTACACTTTTACCTTTAACTGCATTTTTTACTTCCACTGTAAGTTCCCTTTTTAGTACTTTTTTGTTTGTTATGTACCTGTCTTATCATCGTTGCTTAGATTATTTTTTATCGCGGGGTCCGTCCGGACTGTTGATTTGTTGTGAAACTAGGTTGGGGTGTTACAAAGACTGTCATAATTATTTGGAAGAAAATGTTTGGGGAAAAAATTATTTTGAAATTTAGTGTTGGGAAATTTAATTTCGAAAGGCATTTAAAGAAGGATCCCTAAACTCTCCCTATTATAGTTGTCTGGTAAAAAGGAAAATAGGAGGTTGGGTAAACAGAGGAACAAAACTCCATTCCCTCTGTAATACCGGCGACAATTCCGACCGAAAATCCACTGCCTCCCCTATTCTCCCTCTCTATCGAAGCCAAGCAACCACCGTCAGCCGCTCCCGCGAGTTCAAGAAGGTTACGGACTTTAGACGGGCCACTTCCTGCGCACGCCGTCCACAATCACCGCTGCAGGTCAAATCCAGCGCCTCTGAGTCGTTCAGTGTCCTCCTCCGTCTGCTCGGCCGTCGTCGACCTCATTGCTAACTCTGGCGACCCTTCCATCCCTTCCTTGTCAGTTGACGTCGATGACAAGCGCACTTTTCCGCCAACTGGCAACTATTACTGATCCAACTGTGCGCCGACTGGACATTGGTGAGTTCATGCACCTAGGTAATCTCATTGCATCCTTGCTACTTATCTTAGCTTACTTTTATGTGTTCTAATTAATTAATTATAAGCTCGTCTTAACGTTCACACTGCTTCTATTGTCGCTTATTCATAAATTGTTACATGATTTTGCTTGTGAATCTACGAATCTCGCCTCGGTTCGACTGGTGAACGCTCAAGGAACTCAAACAACAATTAACGGTCATTTGAAGTTTAAAAGTCAAGGGTGTAGATTTTGTGCGCAAAGTTTGATTTGGCCCCTCGGCCTATAACATTCAAAATTAAAATTGGTCGCATACATCTTTCAAAATCAGTGTTGTAGATGTCGATCGACATGTTCGACATTAAGATTTTGGGCAGAAAACGCCACGACATCGATATTTTAGGCAAAATGTTGTTTTTGAAATTATTTCCTATATATCGGCCTTCAGGTCCTGATATATCGGGCGATATCTCACGGACGATATATGACGTGTACTAAAAATATATATATTTCATTTATTTTAAGAGTTCAAGCGGTAATATTTTGTTTTGTACTACATTTCGTACATCTTTCTGAGCCAAGATTTACCTTCATCTTTCTGAGCCAAGATTTACTTTCTTTCTCGCCTCACACTCATTTGATACTCTTTGTCATTTACTATCATCAATGATCCTTTTTGTGTAATTTATAAACATACATTATATGTATATATGTTTATTGTATAATTTTAAACATACCTTATGTGAATATATGTTTATTATGTAATTTATAAAAATACATTATGTATGTAACTACACATATTTAAAAAATATATTATATATTAATAAATTATTGAAATATTAAAAACCGACATTGTAAAATATCTATGATATATCCCCTGCAATCCGACATATGACATTTCAAACTCAAACCGACATGAACCCGACATCCAATATCTGCAACATTGTTCAAAACCCTAAAATTGGTTTACATCAGGTTCATCAAAAGGGCTTGAGGATTTCGATTTATTGAAGCTTTTCTTCTTTTCTTATTAGTTCTTCAAGGTTTTGGTCTGCATCAGCCTCGAGGCTTCAGCTTCTCCCATTTCTGAGGTAATATCATTCATAATTGTATTAACATTGTTGCGCCTGGTATTGGAATATAATAGATGGTTTATCATTGGGATGTCCTCTAGGGTCATAAATATGTATATGGTTGTTTGATTTTAAGATGATCTCTCGTTTAGGGATTCCATTCCATTCTCTGGCGCGCACATCTCCTTTCCGTTTGTTCTGAAACAAGGGTTGTGGGAAGCCTGGGAACGAAAAGAGGACAAAGTTTGCAGATACCTTCTGGCTCTGTGTGCGAGATCTAAGTTATTTTATTACTTTTTCTCCATCACTCCCTGTTCTGATCATTATATAAAGAGACGTGGTTGTTGCAGCCTGAAGTAGGCAGCTTTATTGCTCCGTTCCCATAGATTAGAAATGAAGAGTTTTTCATCTTCTGTTTCTGTTACAGATACTATGGCTAATTTAGGTGGGAAACACCATCTCGCTGCTAGAAGTCACGATCACCTTTCTGAAATTTCAGTCTGTTATAGAACATTGTAAATGGTTCTATTTTGGGGATTTCAATCAAGGCTATGCTTTAATTTCAATTAAAATATGGATTTTTTGCAAATAATTCAATTTAGAAGGCTTATTTAACTTTTGGTAAGCAACCATATGCAAAAGAATGTGATTAATTTAATATTATTAGAGATTAGAAGAGATCATATGAAGATTCTCCTTATTAGACGAGGTTTACAAATCATTGCATTTATTCGATTTGCCTTTTTCTTATTCTTGTCCTTAGAAACCATGAGAGGAATAAGAAGATGAAATGCATTGCCCTTTTCTTACATTAAAGTTGAGCCTGGGAAAAGAACCTTGAGCCAATGACCTAGGGTTTGCTTCTGTATGCAAACCTTTGAGTCTGGAACGGCTTCGAGAATTCTCCAAGCTACCTCAACTCAAAACAATATAAATTTGTTGAATAACTAATGTCTTTTTGCAAAATAAAGAATGTACTTTCCAGAGACCTAGGCTTCAGTATGCAAACCCTGAGTTTTACTCTATTGCAACCCGCATGATGATGGTCAAAATATAGAACTCGTGTTAAACTTTAGAACAACGTGAGTTTGCATCCGTATGCAGATTGATACGAAGTACATAGGCGGCGGTTGAGGGAAAATTGCCTCAACCCAAAGGAAGTTAATTCCCAGCCATTTTCTATGCTTACGAGGTGTTTGATATTAAAATTAACTGCTTGATTATTGCAGGTAAAAGGTCAACTGCACCAAATAGTGATAGTGAAATAACGTGAAGAAGGTGCATTTTAATTGGTCCAATTAAATTGATTTAATAGCATTGATGAATATCTAAAAATTCCATGGATTGTTGTGTTAAAAAATTTACATGAATGCAAGATCCTTACCTAGCACCTACATTCCCGCCGTGTTATTCAAGTAGTCTGAGCTGGAGTGTGACATCTATCTCTGGTGTTTCAACGTAGGGGATAACTCTCGTTATGGGTTTGAGACTCCCCTTCCTTCCACTAACCATCTTGCTCTAATGAAGGAGAAGTTCCAACCTATAGTTGAAATATACATTTAGTTTATTTCAAGTCATCCTTAGTGTATTTATCCCGGTTTGGAGTAGTATGGTCTTTTTTTTGTTTTAGATTTTCTCCTTACTCGCGTACATGTATGAGTAAGACCACTTTTGAATTATCAAGTATTATTCATTTCTACTTGGTATCAGAGCCGGAAAACCTAATCACGTGCGCCGGGGTCTCCTGATCGTCTCGATGCTCGCGTCTCCCGGTGTTTCTCTCCTCTCCTCTCCCGGCGTTCCTCTCCTCGATCGATCGCGTCCCCTCTGCAAGTCCGAGCGGTTGTTCGTGCTCGACCCGCTGATGCGGTTGACGGGCGGAACCGATACCATCATTAGTTGCTGAGGAGGACATCGTCGCCGTTCTCCAATGAAGTCGCCGCTCTTCGTCGCCCATCTTCTCTCGCTACTCCTGATCGTCTCGCTAGTGTCGGCGACTCCTGATCATCGATCCCATCATATCCCCTTGTTGCGGCCTACCTCGATGTTGCTGCTCCTAATGGATCCCGTCATGTTAATGCTACCTAGATGTTGTTGATCTGAGAGCTCTTCTCTCTCTCTTTTCCAATATGAGTGATCATGATTCTTCTATCTCTTCTACGGGTGTAATCCAGTCTCAGATGAATGACCCTCAGCGGCCTCATGGCCACTCCAGCTCATTGAAGATTACCATGATTCCCTTGGACGACACGAATTATCTTGAATGGTCTCGCACTGCCCAACATGTCATTCGCAGCCAATAGATGTTTAGATACATTGATGGGACGATTAAGGAGCCCCCCAAGACTGATCCCTCCAGGAAGCGTTGGGATTCTGACAACTCTCTAGTTATTTCCTAACTCCTGCATTTGATGTTTCCTAAGGTACAGCATTCGAGATCTGAACTCGTGCTCGCGAAACGTACTCTAAGATTGACAGTTCCACCCAGGTTTATGAGAACACTTGCCGCATTTTGGAGTTGTGGCAAGGATTGATGACCGTTTCATCATTCTTCTCGGAGTTCGAGCGTCTTTATCAAGAACTGGACTACTTTGCGCATTTCACTCATGTGTGTACTGTTGATGTCGTTCATTTAAAGCAAAAGGAGGATCGCTTTTGTCTTCATGTCTTCTTGATGGGCTTGAATATGAAATTTGATATGGTACGGACACATGTTCTCCACCGCTCTCCTCTTCCCTCTCTTCAAGAGGCATTCAGTATGGTTCTGAGTGATGAAGACCGCCACAAGTCCATTGGCGTTATGGCTCCTCCTGATCGTTCCACCCTGACTAGTGTTGGTCGTGGTTATATTCCCACTCCTGGATCTTTTGTACCCACCTGTGATTATTATGGTCAAAGAGGGCACTCTCGGGAGATATGCTTCAAACTTCATACGCATTTGACACCTTCTAGACGTGGGTGTGGTCGACTGGTTGTGGTCGTGGACCTGGTCACGGGGGCCATAGACACAGTGGCTATTGTTCTCATGATGTTGCTTACACTACGGATGTTTATGATGAGTCCCAGTGTTCTGCTTCAACCTCTCTTACAACTTAGGAATTGGATGCCTTTTGTCGTCTGCTTCACTCTCAATCTGATCCTGTCATCGAAGGTTCTACTTCTCTTGCCACCATTGATATGCCTGGTGCTCATGCAGTCGCCACCTCACCTTCTGAATGAGTGTTCGACTCCGATGCTACACACCATATGATTAGGTCTTCCTCGAATTTTCTCTCTTATACTCATTTGTCTGGTAAGGACGGTTATTTCTGCTAACGGTTCTTTGCCCTCTATTGCGGGCAAAGGCAGCCGCCCATTTCTCTTCCTTTTGTGCTTCATGTTCCCTCCTTTCCTCGCAATTTACTCTACAACATCAATATTACTAAATCTCTTAACTGTTCGATAACTTTTTTCCTGATTCTTGTGTCATTCAGGAAGAAAGACGTCATTCAGGAAGAAAGACAGAAAGACACAAGAATTGGGAAAAAAGTTACCGAGCAGTTAAGAGATTTAGTAATATTGTTGATGGAGAGTAAATTGTGAAGAAAGGAGGGAACATGAAGCACAGAGGGAAGAGAAATGGATGGCTGCCACATAGAATCCAAGCGGGTAGTGAGTGTTTTAAATATCTTGGATCGATAGTTCAAAAAGATGAAGGTATTGATAAAGATGTGACATATAGAATCAAAGCGGGTTAGTTGAAGTGGAGAGGCGCGTCAGGGATCTCATGTGATCGTAAAGTACCACTAAAACTTAAGGGCAAGTTTTACCGTACTGCAATTAGACCCGCAATGCTCTATGGTTCTGAGTGTTGGGCAGTGAATTGTGTACGTGAGAAAAAAAATGGGAGTTGCGGAGATGAGAATGCTTAGGTGGATGTGTGGACACACGAGATTGGATAAAATTAAGAATGAATTTATCAGGGATAAGACAGGAGTATCACCAATTACAGAGAAAATGTGAAAAGCTCGTCTAAGATGGTTTGGACACGTACAAAGGAGGCCATTAGAGGCTCCTGTTAGGCGTTGTGAGAGTCTAGTCACTAGGCATGTCAAATGAGGGAGGGGTAGACCAATAAAGACTTGGAATGGGACTATAAGGAAAGGCATGATGTACTTAGGCATTAGTGAGATTATGACAAAAGATAGGGCACAATGGCGGCAAAGGATCCATATAGCCGACCCCACATAGTGGGATAAAGGCTTGAGTGTTGTTGTTATTATCTTGTGTCTTTTAGGAACCGGGTACGAAATAGAACATTGCCAGTGGTACGAACTGTGGCGGCTTGTACTACCTGGACACTTATCTTCTCTCTAAGGCTCTCTCCAATTCCATTGTTACTGCTGATGATGTTCGTCGTTGGCATCTGCGTCTAGGACATCCATCATCTATTTATCTGCAAAAATATTTTTTGTTTCTTTACTTTTTCTTCAGAACTTTGTTTGTGATATATGTGATATGTCTAAACATGTGCGACATGCGTCTTCGCATCTTTCTTCCCCTAGTAGCATCCCTTTTGTTGTCATACATTCTGATGTTTGGAGGTTGTCCCCCATTTTATCTTTATTTGGTTTTCAATGATTTGTTATTTATATTGATTGTTTCTCTCGTACTATATGAGTTTATCTATTGAAAAAGAAAAATGAAATTTTTCCTTGCTTTTAAGCGTTCATAAAATGGTGCAAACCCAGTCTCTATTCGTGTTCTTCAAAGTGATAATGGGAGGGAGTATGACGATCGTGGTGTCTTTGGCTCCTATCTCACTACTCATGGCATCATCCAACAGAAAACGTGTGTTCACACCTCCACTCAGAACAAAGTGGCCAAAGATTAAAATCGACACCTACTCGAGTTTGCTCGCTGTCTCCTAGCCACTATGCATCTTCCTAAATCCTATTGGAGTGATGCAGTACTTACAGCTACTCACTTTATCAACTGTCTTCCTCTTCGTGTTCATTCTTTTACTACTCTAGCTCGTCTCTCCACCTTCGGCGTGGTTCAAACTTCCCATTTGGCAACCAGTGTCTTTGGGTGTGTCTGTTTCGTTCATGTTCACCAACTCCATCACGACAAACTTGACCCTCGGGTTCAACGTTGCGTCTTCCTTGGCAATTCTTCTACAACCAAAGGATATCATTGTTATCACCCCCCTTCCCGGGGTATGTTTTGTACCATGGATGTCACCTTCCAGGAGGGGAAATCTTATTCTCTGCCTTCGACTCACCTTTTTCGTCAGGGGGAGAGTAGTGGTGATATGGATGTTACTCCTACTCCTCTCCCTCTTCTCCCTTCCATCTCTTTCACTCCTTCCATTCTGGTACTCATAGCTCCTACCCCGGTACCGGACTCCTCTACAACGATTTCTCCCAATCCTCGTGTATGCCACCGTCATTCAGGTACACAGGCTACTACAGTTCCACCTCTACCCCGATTAATCAGGCTTTTGTTTTGTCCCTTACCCTTGTCGTTATTCCTAAGATATGGCAGGAAGTTTTGGAGATACCTGCTTGGACACAGGCTATGCAAGATGAGATGTCTGCCTTGGACAAAAATATCACATGGGATGTTTCTTCCCCTTCAGGAAAGAAAGTTATAGGTTCCTGATGGATCTTCTTTATTAAGCAGAACCAAGATGACAAAATGGAACGGTACAAAGCATGTCTGATCGCTCAAAGATACACTCGGACTCAAGGAGTTGATTATCAGAAGACCTTTGCTCATGTAGCAAAGATGGACTCCATTCGAGTATTATTATCGTGTGATGCTTGCCTGGACTGGGACCTCCATCAACTGGACGTGAAGAATGCGTTCCTCCATGGTGAGCTTGATGAAGAGGTGTACATGAAGTTCCCTCCTAGTTTTGTTAAGAAAGGAGTTGAATGGTTTGTCTACCGCCTAAGAAAATCCTTATATGGCTTGAAGCAATCGCATATGGCCTAGTTTGGGAGATTTCTACAACTATGCTCAAATTTGGGTACAAGCAAGCTCAATCTGATCATACTATATTTATCTGGAATCATGAACAAAGGGTTGTGGTTCTCCTTGTCTACGTGAATGACATTGTGATTACCGAAAATTACACAACGGAGATTGCTAATCTTAAGACCCTCATATCTACTGAATTTGAAGTGAAAGACTTGGGAAGATTACGATACTTCCTGGGTATCGAGATGGTTATATCTGAGCAGGGTATCTTTATATCCCAACGGAAGTACATATTGAATCTCTTAAAGGAGACTGGTATGCTTGGTTGTGTTCTTACGAACACCTTTATGGAGGAAAATCACAGGATTGAGGAAGATGGTGATGGTGATCACACGGATGTATCATGTTATCAAAGATTGAATGGAAAACTTATATATCTATCTCACATACGCCCCGACATTACATTTGCGGTCGGCATCCTTAACAGATATATGCATTCTCCCAGGATCAAACATCAAGAAGTTGTGTATCACGTGCTGCGATATTTAAAGAAATCCCCTAGTCGAGGTCTCTTATTCTCCAAAAACAACAACTTGAAGATTGAAATTTTTACTGATGTTGATTGGGCTAGATGTTTTGATGACAGAAAGTCCACAACATGATATTATTCCTTTGTTGGTGGAAACCTTGTGGCATGGCGTAGCAAAAAGCGGAATGTTGTGGCTAGATCAAGTGCAGAGGCAGAATATCATGTCACATCTCAAGGCCTATGCGAGGGGCTATGGCTGCGTACTGTGTTACAAGATATGGGTTTCTCTGAGACAGCTCATCTCTCCTTGTTTTATGACAATAAGGCAGCTATTATCATCGCTCATAACTCAGTCTAACATGACAGGACAAAGGATGTTGAGGTTGATCGACACTTTATCAAAAATCACTTGAAAAAAAAAAAGACAGTTGTCACTCCTTTTGTTCATTCCAAAGATCAATTGGTCGATGTGTTTACTAAAAGCTTAGGTGTGATGTGTTTACCGATGATATTCAAAAGCTTGGGATGACCTAGATCTTCTGTCCGACTTGAGGGGGAGAGTTTTAATATATATTTAGTTTATTTCAAGTCATCCTAAGTGTATTTATCCTGATTGGGGTAGTATGGTCTTTTTTTGTTTTAGGTTTCATCCTTACTCTTGTATGTGTATGAGTAATGCCTCTTTTGAATTATCAAGCAAGTATTATTCCTTTCTACTCCTATCTCCTTCGATCTGAATCTCCAAGGGCAGGTGAATATGTGACAATTATGATGTTGATTAGGAGCTAATCAATAGGAGTTGGTCATTAGTAGCTCCGATGGCAATGAGTTAAATAATGAAATTAAAGACTTAAGATGTGCTTAGGGATAATGATTTCTTAGATGTAGACTTAAATACGAAGAATGAAGTTAATGATGGGAGTGAGGAATCTGATGATGGATGGGAATCGAAGAGAAGGGTGAGGAGGGGCTCAAAGCTAGCATTGAATGGAACTCCATTCCAATGCATGGAAGATTACGCTAAAGGTTGGGCACTCAATTGAAATAAGAAATGCCTTAAGAAGGTAATGCTTAGAAGAGGGAATCGCACAAGAGATTAAAAAAATGACAAATGTTATATCAAATGATGTGCCTTTCAAGAATGTGACTAGAGATATGTTACGTGATGCGGATGTTACGTGATGCGGATGTTACGTGATGCATATTATTATAATTATTATTTTTAAGTTTCTAGTTGTTATCATTATGTAGGAGCCTCGAGCCCCGGGTCTAATATTAGGTGTCATCATTAGTGTTTTGTCTTCTTATATTGTTGTAGCATATATAAAGGATGAGTATTGTTTGTTGGTTTCTATGAAATGAAGTCTAACTTTTCTTGTCCCTTGTTGTGAGATATTGGTGGCTCTCTCCTCTAACGAGCAATCCCGCCTAGGCAGCCGCGGTTTCGGCTCCACGGTATCCTCCACCATCATCATCTCCACCTCCGGCCACCACCGAGTTAGGCTCATAACAACTAGGTATCAGAGGGATCGGTCCACCACGACGACAACTTCTAAATCCTTCTCGCTACAGCGTTTCTGTTCCTTTCCCCCTCACCCCGCGGAGACAACTTTTACAATTTTGTCGGGCCAACACCAATGGTTCGTCCCTTCTTTGGCTACAGTTCCGACCGTTGAGCCGCACCAGACGGTCCCGGTCGCAGTCCCCGCCAAGCTATCACCGCACCGCTGCCGTTCCAACCCAAGCCGCAGAACCTGCAACAACCATCGATCCCGGTCGCAGTCCCTGCCGCACCAGACGGCGTTGGCCAGCTCTCAGTCACGCATCCAATAAATCGGTCGTCGACGCATCCTTTCCTCCTGGATCAGCGACCGTCTGTCGCTTCTTCCCTCGTCCAAGCCATCGACGTCACCCGCATCTTCTTCACTTGAAGTTTTCTCGAGCTGCGCATTGTTTTGTCGCTGTTTGGCCTCCTCGATCCCCCGCACTGCACGCTCCTCTCCACGGTATCCTCCACCATCGTCATCTCAACCTCCGGCCACCACCGAGTTAGGCCCATAACAAGATATTGTACATTTATTTTGAAAATTATGATTACCTTCAAAATAAATCTTTCACACCTTACACAGTTGTGTAAAGAACTGAAGACGTGATGCAAATATACAATGAGTCGAACCTTTATTTTATTTTTATTTTCAACATTTTTATTTGTGTTGTGCATGTCTTCGCGCACGTTTATTTCTTTTATTTGCATGCATGTTCACGCATGTTATTAGCGTTTGTGTGTTTTGTTTTGCACATGTCATTTGTGCATGTACGGCTTATTAGGTAATATGGTAATTAAGGCGAACAAAGAAATTAAAATTTAAAATTAAGTACTTTACAATAATTCTGAAATTAATTTGACTTTATAAATTCAACACTCAACACCCAAGCTTTTATCCCACTATAGTGGGGTTGGCAAAATTTGACTTTATAAATTCAAAATTAATTATTGTTGTTGAATACTAAAAGGATTGGTTCCTTTGGACTAACCTTTTTTATTCTTTGAAATTTCATCTTAAAGGTCTACATTAAAATACCCTTTATTTAACCTAACTCCAATTAAAAGGACTGGTCCCCCTTCTAATCGGCATCTTGGAAAAAGTCGAATACAGAGAACACTTCTCTATGTTTTTCAACCTACCCCGCTGCCTCCCAGTTGACCCATTTCATATTTCAGTCCCCGACGCACCTTTGTCTGGGTTCGCAACCACGGTCGTCGCCGCTATGGCTCAGACGACCCTGCCTCTGCCTTCTTCCGCAAGGGCGACGCTCCCACCGTCGGGTTCCATCACACCAGGTGCAGCCCAAGCAGTCACGGTCTCGACTTTGTCTCTCAAGTACCATTGAAGCTCTCTACGTCCATTCGGACCTCCAGCACCCCCAATATCTCTCCAGAGTCCCTCATTTCCTATCTCTGGCCATCCCACAATCATACCTGACCTCGCCTATTAGTTTAGTCGACCCATGCATCCTCTTAGCCCGACTTCTCGGTCCCACTATCAAGCACAAATTCATGTCAAGCCTTCATCCCTTGCCTTCGCTTAAGATTGAACTTCTTTGTTTCACTCGTGAGCTTAGGTATACCCTCTTCTCTCGCGCACTTCAGTTAGTATGGTAATATGCATATTACTTATTTGATCTTGAATTTAAAGCTTGCCTTATTTTTATTAAACATGTTTGTGGTTAATTTGGAAGCCTTGTTGTTCTTCATTTTTATTTTTGTGCATGTGAAAAGTTATGTCATATGAATTACTCGTCTGAATATTAGTTCGCTCCGCGTAGTCTTTGTTTAATTATCTCACTTTATCGTTCGGCGAGCCTATCTTCCGTGACTTAATTTAAAGTCGATTTCAAAATTACCTTAATACTAAAATCTCTTATATTTGAGTTACATCAGGACCTCGATTAACAAAGTAGTCGCGCAAAAAAAGTTATTGGAGAATCAGAACGCAATTACATGGAGATTGTGATGTCAAGGAGATTGTGATGTCAAGTATGACATGATGAGGCGGTCACTAAGGAATAAATACTACATTCAAATCAATGACATAAATTATACAAGGAAAAATAAAAGGCAAAGAATAAAAGTTGAGGGAAATTACTAGATGTTTAAGTTGTTGCCAAAATATGTGAAGGTTCTTTTGAAATTTTAATTAGAGTTGGGTATTAGTGGCAGAAGAAACCAACCTTCAAATTGAGTGATGAAACTTCAAAATATCTTTTATTGTTAAGATACACTAGGGAGATGATAATTGGAAGGTTGCAGACCTCCGCACTCACACATTTACCCATTTTATGAGGTACCCCGTGATTACTTACTAGGAGGTCACATCTTGCTCCCACTAGGGCATGCTTAATTGTGGGTTTCCATGGCTAAACTCAATCATATGCTTTGAAATGCGCATGTAAAATTTTGGGTTCAACTATTACTTAAAGCCTAGTTTACTTCAGTTATGATGTAACATTTGGTTCGTTATTGCACCATTTTTCCTAAAAGTTTGTTGGGAATAGCTTATTATGTGGGTCTCACCGTTTTGGTGACACTCTCAACCTTTATCGATTTGCCCTCTTAAGATTTAAAATGTCAAGGGCCCACCAATTTCTGCTCAGCTAGTCCTTGAACCACGCATCATACTAAAGGAGGTGGTGCTTAACATATGGCATTACCACATTTATAATATAATTCATTTCAATCAAAATTAACGTCACATAGATCTTACTATATTTTGTTATAACAAATCCAACTTTGTCTTTGATATTTTTTTTATTTTAATGCATCTTTGTTGTCCAATACAGCCATAAAGAATAGCAGCCTTACTAGCTTCACGAAATCAATCTCATCTCTTATACAAAATACTCTTTAAGCACTTCCTCACATTATGCATTTAGTTCCAACATTAAAAATTATTTGATCATTTGTATACTCAGTCTTTTGCAAATAACATAAGGCCTCATTCGTTTGGGTGGAATTGGAGAAAACAATTGGAATTTTCAATTCCAATTCCGATGTTCGGCAACCAATATTTTTGGTGAAAATTGGAATTCAATTCCATGGGAATCCAGTTTAGCCTAAATCTTTCCTCCCACAAGTTCAACTTCTCGATTCCGCCAGCCCATTCTCAAGAGCGAAGAAAAGCCGCGCCCTTCGTTCTTCTCGCTTCCTCCTTCGTTCTTCTCACTTCTGCCTTTATAGCAGCTAGGGCTCGGAATTTTGAGACTTCATCGGAAAATTCCCTGGCCACAAAATATTGGCCGACTCGTCGAAAACAAAGGACTGCCAACTCGTCCGCGGCCATGGCCAAACTCCCTCCATCATTGTCATGTTAGTCGCATAGTGCGACTGAAGAAATAGAGAACACCTTTGAAGGGGGCGATGGCTTGCTTTGCGAACCTGAAGGTGGACACTTACATTACCCAACCCCTCCTATGAGGTCACGGTCTTGATTCCCAATCATTTTAGTCCCATTATTTTCTTCTCTGTTTTTTTAGGCTGTATTTGAGAAACCAGTCTAGAGGCGTTTTGGCCAGTTTAAAACGGTACCGGAGACCAGCGGCATGTTTGGATAGCATCGCTCTAAAAGGATCGTTTTAAAAAGGACCAAAATGGTCATTTTGAGAATGGCGGGTTGAGCACCAGTCACTCCAGTTCACTCCGTTCTCCCTTTGTGCGCAAACCTAATGACTGGCGGTGTCTACTCCAGACATCTAGCTGCCTCCTCTAGACTTCCAACGTCGGCGGAAGGAGGTTGGCGGCTGTCTCCGCTGCTGAGGAACTGCCTAATCACCACCTGCAGCAAGATATAAGGCACTGTTTGGAAGTAGTTGTTTTCCCGTGAAGAAGATGAATAGTTATTATAAGGAAAGTTTTATTAGGAAAATTTTAATGCCTGAAAATTTTATTATAAGGAAAGTTTTAATAGGGAAATTTTAATGCCAAAAAAATTTATTATAAGGAAAATCAATTATTTTATAGTAGTATATTTATTTTATTTATTAAAGGCATTTCATTAACTTTCCAAAAAATATTTCTCTCACGTTTGTGATCAAATCGATGAAAATAATTGGAACCCTAAAATGAGAAAATAATAAATGCGTGTGAAACAGATTATAAATGGAAGTTACCCACACTCTTCCCAGTTTTGAAAATACAATTTTAAAAATATATTTCTCTGTTTTAAAACTACTTCTTTTTAGAACAACGCTGGTATCTCAAACAAAGACTTAATGGATGTCATGTGTAGTTGACGCTACAATTTGCTCATGTTTAGAATCATGAACCATTTATCTCCCACAGTTATGCTAAATCTGTTTGGAAATTATATGAAAAATATGGGAAGAAATTTTTCTTCTCAATCAAAGCCTTTGATTTCTATTCTTTTTTAAAAACACCCATGAAGAGATCTTCATTAGCAATGGAAGGACAAATTGAAATTCAAATTGAATTTGATGCTTAGCCCGTTCTTGGGGTCTACTTTATGATTTTATCTTTGCATTCATGATTATGCTGTGGAGTATTTTCCATGTTTTAATGTAGGTTTTTGGTTAAGGCTTCTTATAGTATTGCTTCCTATATTGTTTGTGATGTGAGAAATAATATCATCTATCCTCTTGCTAAAAGGGTGAAAAAGAAAATCAAGATGAAGAATAGTTCAAACCTTTTATATCCTTTTTGAATACCAAAATACAAGCATGAGTACAAATATATAGGAGAGAAGAGAGAAAGAGACAACTATACAAATAATGTGGGACTAAACCAGAATCCTAAATGAGTCATATTAATGGGTCTATACATCATCTTTCCTAATATTCTCTAACACTCCCCCGCAAGTTCGAGCGTACAAGTCGTAGGCACCAAGCTTGGATAAGAACAGATGGTACATTTGTTGTAGTAATGCCTTGGTGAGAATGTCGGCAACTTGCTCTGACGCAGGAACGTGCTCCAGCTCTAACTTCTTTAATTGAACCTTTTTCACGGACGAAGTGACAGTCAACTTCAATATGTTTGGTGTTGGATCCCTAGTTTGGATTTGGGCTAAGGTTCACTATTAGGATTGTTGACCCACCTTGTATAGCAAGGGTCAAGTTTGTTAGTCCTAGGGTTTAGGCTAGTCATTAGAATCAAACTTCATGGACCAGCCTGCAGTGGACTTTAGGAGACTCAATACTTAGAAGATTTCAGAGTTCAGTTTATTAGTTCGAAGTTCTTCGAACTCAGCTCGACGATCGTCGATCGCAGATCGACGAACTCAGAGTTCCTTCTCTGAGTTGAGCTCGACGATATTCAAGCTCAGATCGACGATTTCTTCCCTCAAGATAGATTCTCTGATTGACGAACTTGGAGCTCTGAATTAACAAGATATTTCCAGATTGATGTTCGCTGAGCTCAGGACGACGAATAGGATTTCTCAGCTCGACGAACTTGGAGCTCAGGTCGACGAAATCTGCTCAGAGGTCGACGAACTCTATTCAGAGTTAGAATGATAAGTTTTCCATATCTCGGTCCTTAATTCATTCTATTCTTTGACAGTAATTCTCTGAATAATTAATGTTTATATTCTCAAGAATATAGCCGTTCATTGTAGCATTAATTATGGATTTCATCAGAGTTAATTACTTGCTCATTTTACTGGGACAGTTGGGGAAACTCATTAAAGACCATATTCCAGCCGTTTCAATTCCCAGAATCTCAGCAGCAATCAAGGATATTATTTTCAAATTCAAAGGCTGAAATTCTCGCAGAAGATATATATAGATCTTTTTGAAAAAGGAAGACAGTCGCTTTTTTACAGATATACAATAACTGATACAGAAAAAAAACACTGCTACCATTCTCACAGGAAATTGAAGAAGAACATCAATACACAGATCTTTAGTTTTCTTCAGTTTCTGCTTCAGTCTTTAAAGGGACAACTAATCAACACCAGTCCAAGAAGTTTCTGAAGATCTTCATCAAGGCCTACACCCTGAGCAAAGCTCCAGTCTTCCTGAACATTTCAACATCTCAGGGGGAGCTTTGACACAAGCAATCCACTGAAACCTTCTCTGTTGTTTAGAGAAAAGAGAAGACAACATCATCTTCTTAACCCACTGTATAAAGGGTTTATTAACTCCCTTCAAAAGTTCTTTGTTGGTTTTGGGGCACCTGATCAAAAGCCTAAAGGGTTGTGAGATCTCCCTGCAAATAGATCTTGTGTTGACAGGTCACCTGAGCAAAAACCTGTGGACAGGGCACCTGAGCAAAAACCTGTGGTGGCAGTCACCTGATCAAAAATCTGTTAGTGGATTCCTTCCAGGGTGGTAGAAGAGTGAATGTACCCAGATTTGGAGAACCACTATAAATTCTTGTGTTGTCTGTGTGTTCATTTTTCTTTGCTTTGATGTGCTGTGGTTGTGTAGTTTAGCTTAGTTCCTCTTTCATTTTATATAACTAACACTATCACTAATTTTACTGATAAATTTTAAAAACTTCAAAAAGATTTAAATCATTCTATTCACCCCCCTCCTCTAGAGTAAATCAGATTTATCTCCTAACTTTCAATTGGTATCAGAGGGGTGTTCCTTTGGTTTTACAAGCTAACACTTAAACCAAAAGATCCTAAATAGATCTGACTTTTTCCCTAGTTATTTTGTTTATTATATATCATGGCACGGAACAAGAATTATACAAGCACCAGACCTCCAGTTTGCAACCTGAACAAGTTTGCAATCTGGAAGGCAAGAATTAGGCTATATATGAACTCTATTGATGAAGACATATACAACTCTATTTTGACAGGTCCACCAGCTCCAGAGGTTACCACTACTACATCTTCCAGCACACATATTGTTCCACCACCTGAATGGACAGATGCACAGAAGAAGACCAAGACAGCAGATGCCAAGGCCATGAACATCTTAGCACAGACTATGTAAGATGACATATTCCAGAAGGTGGATGAATGCACCTCTGCTAAAGCCATCTGGGACTCTCTCAATCAGATGGTTGTTGGATCTGCAGATGAAAGAAAAGACAGAAGGTCTAATCTCAACTCCCAGTATGAGAACTTCAAGAAGGAAGAATCAGAGTTAATGGGTGATATGTATAATAGACTTAGCTCAATTATCAATGAGCTGAAAACCTTGGACAAGGACATAACCCTGACTGAGATCAATGACAAGATTCTCATGTGCTTCTCCAACTCATGGGATTCCAGGATCTGACCAATCAAGGAGGCAAGAAGCCTAAATGAGATCACTACTGAATCTCTATTGGGAAAGCTCAAATCTTATGAGCAGCTGATGAAGACCAGAGAAGCTGCTGAGAAGAAGACCTCCACACCAGGGAGAAAAGAGTCAAGCATTGCCTTCAAAGCAATTGAAGGATCAGAAGCTCCACCTTCCAATGATTAGCTTATATGGCTACTGGCAAGAAGATTCTACAAAATAGCTAGAAAGGATTTCAGAAGAAAGTCATCCAGAAAGGATAACAAACCAAGGTATGACAAAACACCTACTAAAGAGATTGTTTGCTTTGGATGCAGGAAACCTGGACATATCATTTCAGAGTGTCCAGAGAATCAGAATAAGGAGAAAATAAGAGAAAAGGAATCCAGTAGGCACTACAGCAAGCCCTCCTCCAGCAAGTACAAAAGGAAGGACAAGGGCTTTGTTGTTGAAACCTGGAGTGATTCAGAAGAAGAATCATCATCTTCCAACTCAAGTGAAGATGAAGAGGAAGCAAAAGCAAGAGAAATTTGCTTGATGGCTATCAATGCATCAGGCAACCTTTCTGAAAATGAGCAATCTGAAAAGGAATCTGAATCTGAAGAGGATCAGGTAATCTCTTCATTTGATTTTAATTCAGATAGTTTTAAAACTGAATTCAAATTATTATGTAATGATTTGATTAATTCTGAGAAGAAAATCAAACAACTCAGAGATAAGATAACTGAACAAGACAATCTTCTATCTGAAAACATCAAGTTAAAGGATGAACTACCTATTGCAACTGAACAAATCATGTCACTAAAATTAGAATTAGCAGAGGCAAAGCAACTTGAAGAATCCCTAAATGGGAGAAGCATTAAGCTGATGGGCATCACAAGCACAGTAAATGTCAGACTAAATGGCAAGTTGGGCTTAGGTGCTTCATCAAGCCAACCTCAACTCCTTCAGAAAAACATTCTGTCAACCCCTATAAAATTCATAACAGAAAAGGGTAAAGAAAAGCTAGATGAAGATAATCAACCAATTGAAGTCATTCAGAAAACCAAGAAAAAGAGAGAAAAATAAGAAATCTAATAAAAACTATGTTCAACAGTTTTCGTCGAACTCAGACCGACGGAATGTTTACAGTTCGTCGAACTCCGATCGACGAACTCTGTACGCAGAATTCTCTTATAATTATTCGTCGAACTACGATCGACGAAACCAATACAGTTCTTCGAACTGTGATTGACGATATTGGGGCACAGAAAATGAATACCTTCATTCTCTGAGCGGAGTTCGACGAACTCATCCATATTCGTCGAACGCAGATCGATGAACTTATCAAGATTCGTCGTTCCCAGTTCAATTTAACAGAAACTTAAATTTTCCTGAAACTTATAATCAACCAAGATCTTTCATTAACCCATTTAATCAGTGGTTAAATCCACCAAGAAAATTTCATCCCCTAAGATATAAGAACCAACCTGAATATTCTTATATTTCCAGTTTTAACTATGAAAAGAATCAAAGACCCAAGGTAACCTGGGTCAAGAACATCTAATCTGTTTAAATGCAGGTGAAAGACTATCCCACCACAGAAGAACAGTGGTACCTGGATAGTGGTTGTTCAAAGCACATGACTGGCAGCAAAGACAACCTAACCAACTACAAGTCCTAGCTAGGTCCAAAAGTAATATTTGGTGACTCCAACTGTGGTCAAACTAAAGGCTATGGGAAGGTTAAAATTGGAGCTGTCACTTTCAGGAAGGTAACATATATAAGTGGACTGAAGCACAACCTTATATCCATAAGTCAATTATGTGATGAAAGGTTTCAGGTATCATTTAATAAATCCTCCTGCATTATTACTTCAGTAGATAACAAAGTTGTTTTAACTGGAACTAGGTAGGAAACATTTATGTAGTAAACTTTAAGTTTGTTAGGTAAAAAATATGTCTGTTTAATCAAACTAGCAACAACAATGAACTATGGCATAAGAGATTAGGACGTTAATTTGAAAAATATTATTAAACTCTCTAGGGACAACCTTGTCAGAGGATTGTCTTCGTGCCCCAACAAGAAGGAAAGCCTTTGCAGGGCTTATCAATTAGGCAAGCAAATCAAAAACAGTTTTAAATCACTTAATAAGAGTGATTCACCTAGGATTCTGTATTTGCTCCATATGGATCTTTTTGGACTCATTGTTGTACAGAGCCTGAGAAAGAAATCTTATACCTTAGTGATTGTAGATGACTTCTCTAGGTTCACTTGGGTGTTTTTCTTGAGGAACAAATCTGATAACTTTAAGGTTCTTACAGATTTTCTTAAGAGCATAAGGATTGAGTATTCTACTCCAGTTGCATTGATCAGAAGTGATCATGGTACTGAGTTTGAGTCTCTTTCCATGCAAGAATTTTGTGAGAAGGAAGGTATCAGGCATTGCTTCTCTGCTCCTAGAACTCCTCAACAAAATGGGGTAGCTGAAAGGAAAAACAGGACCCTAATTGAAGCTGCAGGCACATTACTTGCAGATGCTTACTTGCCTCTATCCTTTTGGGCAGAGGCTATAAGCACAGCAAATTATGTACTGAATAGGAGTCTGATTCACAAGCTTAAAGGCAAGACTCTCTATGAACTACTCAAGGGGAAGCAACCTAAAGTAGACAGTTTTAGAATTTTTGGTTGTATTTGTTACATACACAATAACAATAAGAAACACCTTAAAAATTTTGAAGTCAAAACTGAAATGAGAATTTTTCTTGGATATTCCCAAGTCAGCAAGGCATATAGGGTTTATAACAAATCAACTATGAAAATGGAGGAAACTATACATATTTCATTTGATGAAACAAACATGTTTTACAAGGAGAAGAATTCTTCTGCGAATGAAACTTTGCAGGTACCACATCTGTGTGAGAAGTTGGATGAGTTGACCCTCACCAATGAGGTTGTTGCACATCCTTCTCCACATGTTGTTGAAGACAGTGAAGATGATCTCACTGAGTTTAGTGAAGAGCCAACAACAACTACTATAATTCCACAAGAGGAATTAATTCCTCAAGCTGTTGCTGAACCAACTCCTCCTACTGAATTAGTCACACTTAGAGATCACCTTGCATCTCAAGTGATTGGAGATATATCAGTGGGTGTGCAGGCAAGGCATCAACTCCACCAAGACTTGATGCATGCCTGCTTCATATCTCAAACTGAGCCCTAATCAATAAAAGATGTTGAGCAAGATCCACACTGGATTATTATAATGCAAGAAGAGCTCAACCAGTTTGAGAGATATAGAGTTTGGGATTTAGTTCCAAGACCCAAAGACTACCAAGTCATTGGAACTAAATGGGTATTCAAAAATAAACTAGATGCCCAAGGCATTATCATCAGGAACAAGGCAAGGCTAGTGGCTCAAGGCTATAGACAAGAGGAAAATATTGACTATGATCAAACATTTGCTCATGTTGCAAGGCTTGAGGCTATCAGAATATTCCTTGCATATGCTGCCTACAAAAAGTTCACTGTATACCAAATGGATGTCAAGAGTGCATTCCTCAATGGTGAACTTAAAGAAGAGGTTTATGTGGAGCAACCACCAGGTTTTATCTCTTCAACTCATCCCTCTTATGTTTTTAAATTGCATAAGGCTCTATATGGTATAAAGCAAACTCCAAGAGTTTGGTATAAGACCTTAGCTAGCTTTCTCCTAGAGCATAATTTTACTAGAGGCATTATAGATAGGACTTTATTTACTAAGCATCATAATGATAAAATTTTATTAGTACAAATATATGTAGATGATATTATTTTTGTCTCTACTGATTCCAAACTATGCAAAAGGTTTTCTGACTTTATGCACTCCAAGTTTGAAATAAGTAGCATGGGTGAACTTTCCTACTTTCTTGGTCTCCAAGTGAAGCAATCACCTAATGACATCTTCATATCTCAATCCAAATATGCTAAGGAACTAATAAAAAGGTTTGGGATGGCTGATGCCTCAGCTAAGAAAACACTCATGGCTTCAAATGCTGTGATTGACTCTGATGAACATGGCAAGCCTGTTGATCAGAAATTATATAGGGACATTGTTGGGTCTCTGTTGTATCTAACAGCAAGTAGGTCAAACATAATGTTTGATACATGTCTTTGTGTTACGTTCCAAGTGAACCCTAAAAAATCTCACCTTATTTTCCTTAAAAGAATTTTGAGATATATAAAGGATTGCCCAAATTTAGGACTCTGGTATCCAACTGAGTCAGGATTTGAGTTGACTGGATACTAAGATGCTAACTTTGCTGGATGTAGAGTGGACAGAAAAAGCACATCAGGGACATGTCAGTTCCTTGGTGTTAGGCTAGTATCCTGGTTTTGCAAAAAGCTGACATCTGTGTCTACTTCAACTGCAGAAGCTGAATACATAACAGCGGGTAGTTGTTGTTCACAAATACTGCGGATTCAAAACCAACTCCTAGATTATGTTATCAACTTAAATAATTCAACCTTACTGTGTGATAAAACAAGTGCAATTTTCATTGCACAAAATCCAGTGCATCATAGTAGGACAAAGCATATAGATATTAGACATCATTTCATTAGAGATTGTGTAGACAAAAAGAAAATTAATCTTGTCTTTGTCTCTACTAATTTACAAAGAGCAGACATCTTCACCAAGCCATTGGATGAGAAGAAACATATGTTCTTCTTAAATCAACTAGGTATGATAAATGAGGAAGATTTAACTTAATTTTTGTCTGTGGTCGACGATTTGGCACAATTCGTCGAACAGAGATCGACGATCTGTGAACTCTTCGTGAAGAGTTCGTCGAACGGAGATCGACGAACACTTCTTAGTGAAAACAGGTTTCGTCGAACGGAGATCGAAGATCCCTGCTTCAGTGAGTACTTCGTCGAACGGAGATCGACGATTTATTCTTACTCTTCAGACTGAGATCGACGAACTCATTTATCAATAAAATATTTCATCGAACTCAGATCGAAGATTTGTTTTATTTTTCGCTGGACGGAGTCTGTCTCTTCGCATTCTGAAAACCTTATAACTAGGTTTTCTTCGAACTCCATCTCGCGCTTTCTGTTCTCTTGCACTTGATCACTTTTTCGTTTAGCAGGACAACAATGGCGATTCCAGCAAATTCTCTCACAAGCATGAAGTTTGATACTGGCTTTAACATCGACTTCGACTCATTTCGACATTCCGATCAAATCTTTATAGACATTCTGCAGTTATGTGAAGATCAACATCTGAAGAAATTCATAACTTTTAGGATCAAATTGCCGGCGGCAGAGATAAAGGAAAATGGGTCTTCACTTCAACCTGACCAGATGCAGAGACCATTATTGGTACAATTTCAGGAATTCCGGTTACTCTTAACCCTGCTGTGTTATCGGAAATTTTTGGTTTAATAAATGGAGACGATGATATTGAGTTAGATGGTTCTGAATATGAAAATATGCTGAGTAAAATGGGTCACTCTGAAGGAAATCCTAATAAGTTGTTAAAGAAGAACTTATCTGTATAGTATAAGTTCTTGGCTGATGTAGTGGGAAAGGTATTGTTGGGAAAACATATTGCCCATGACTACATAACCAGGCATCAATTTCTGGTTATGTGTGTTTTGGTAAATAAGAAACAGGTGAACTGGGGAAAGATTTTATTTGAGTTGATTAAAAAGAAAAATACAAAGAAAGAGGTTTGTTTTGCGAGGATTCTAGGAATCTTCCTTCAGGATAAGGCACATGAACTACTAGTCTCCTCGACAGTGTTCATCAATGCCTCAAAGAGGCTTACATCTGCACTCTTCAGCAGATGGGAGAGGACAGTCTCTAAGCCATTCAGGGCTCCCTCCTCTTCCACAGCTTCTGAGAGCACAAGGGTTGTACCAGCCACTCCCCAACCTGTAGAAGAAGTTTCCATTCCACCTCCTCCATCCTTAACACTACTTCCAACAACAACTCCTTCACCTCAACAACTACCTGCCTCACCAATGCATCAACCAACACCCCCTGCATCTCCAGAACACATCACACCACCTTCATCTACATTACCACATCACCTTGATGACATACCACTTCACAACCTTATGTCACTTCCATCATTTGACTTACTACCATCATCTCCTTACCATATTCCATCATCTCCAGATGAAATAATGACTGATACTCCACCTTTCATTTCATCCTCCATCATCCATCCATCTGTATCTACTCAGACACCTCCTGAGTTCATGCAATTGGATTCTACATCCATTTCTAATATCCTGGAACTCATCACTCCAATCATCAGGAATCTCATAGCAGAGGCAATTGCACCTCTTGTTGATTCCATCTCCTCCATCTCTGCTCTTTTTGTTGCTGCCCCCTCTGTCTCTTCTTCTTCTAGGGGTCTGGTTTCAGTACCCTCTGAATCCAGACAGGGGGAGATGTTCAATGAAGAAGCAGCAGCAGTTACAGATGCAGCAACAGCAGTTACAGATGCAGCAACAGCAGTTACAGATGCAGCAGCAGCACCAGTTTCAGTGTCAGCAGCTCCTGCAGCAGTTGAGATTGAAATGGTTTGTACAGATGAAACAGAAGATCTACCAGAGATCATGACTGTTGGTGATTGTCTTGTCAAATCCCACAGTAGATTTAATTTGTTTATTAAATTCTTTTGATTCTGCATATCTTAATTATTTACCAGAAGTTATTCAAGAGCAGTCAAAGGCTATTGTCTGCTATACTTCTCCAATAAGTCCTGAAATTGTAGATCAAATAAGGGCAAGTTTTGCAGCCCCTGTGATTTCAGAAATACTAGTTGTTGAAGATGTTTGCAGTTCTCCTCGTATATGGGCTGAGTCCCCAATGCCAGACTTGGATGATATCATGTTTGCAGATATGGAAGAAGAAGAAAATTAAATTGTTACTGAAAGTGTTGCAGAGCCAGAAATTCCAGAACAACCTCAACCTGAGAAGCAGATCTCTAAGGAAACTCTAAAAGAGATTGATGATTTATATGCCCATCCTCCTGGATCATCAGATGAAGATGATGATGATAATGATTCTGATGACTCAGGTCCTAAGAAGACTAAATCTAAGAAGAGAAAAGCTCCTGCCAAGGCTGTTCCTAAGCCTAACCCAACTATTGATACACCCTACTATATCCTGCATAATATTACTCCTTATCCAGGTATGCCTAAGTGGATGTGACTTTCTAAAAATGAGCAAAAGGCTAGGAAGAAGAGCAGGAGATACTCTCCTCCTCAAAGGAACTGGAGAGGACCTCCTCCTCCTCTTCCATCTGCAGGGGCCTCTGGAAATGTCTCTCAAAGACCAACTCCATACACTAAAACATATCAAAGACAAGACAGATCTTCCAAGCCAAATTCTCAGAGCAGCAGACATCATGATCAGCAGCAGTTTACAAGAAGCAATCCACCTCCAACTACAGAGCAAAAGAATCCTCAAAAATCTCATGGTGAACCAAAGAAGGACAGCAGTCCTGAAAGACCTGAATCTCCATCAGTTCCTTTTGTTGATCCTGAACAGGAAAATACTGCTAAAATGACTAGATTTCAAGAACTGATTGGACTCTCTGATTAATAAAGCCAAAGCAGAAGGCAAAGATCCTTCTCAAAATTCTACAATGTCTTCCTACAGGAAAGAAGAATTGAAAAGGTATGATAAAGCTAATCAATTTTTCAACGTTGATGCTTATATGAGTCTACACCCAGAAGCAGTTGTTCCAAGAGCAACTTCATGCAACATCATTGGAGAAGCTGATATGATAATGTCTAAAAGAGAAGCAGTAAATCCCAAGAGGGAAATCATCTTCAGGCAACCTTCTGAGAAAGACAAGTCCAAGAATCCTAAATAACTCTTTGATTAGTTTATTTTCCTCTGAACTATTTGTGTTAAGTTGTCACAAAGCACTTGTTATATATATCTACTAGACTTTTATTTTCTGCC